>JARHVA010006146.1:335000-995182 GCA_037957365.1 Torreya grandis | reverse complement strand
GAATTAGGGGTGAATTCTAACTTAAGATTTTTTTTCAAACCCACTTTACTCTTAGGTTTTTAAATTTAAATCTAGTTTTAAATTTCATATCCATAGGGCTCATATAACATTTTCTATCATTTATTGATTTCCATTATAGTTTACATTAGCAAAATTGATGAGAGTATAATGTCTTTCTTAAATTTTAAATTACAAAATCTCAAATTTTTAGAGGATAAAAACATTAACAAATACATTGATAGTAATTTTAAGGAAGCATTTACTGCAAAACTAAATTAATTTATGAAATGATACATAAAACTAAATAGGTTATCAATGCAAATGTTTCTAATGTAGATACTTCTACAGTTTATACTTATTTTCCTATTTTTTGGTAGAATTATTCATATTATCCCCTTTAATAATTTTTGATTTGTAACCCCCTATATACTGTGTTTGGTCTTTAAAATTCAAAAATTAATTTAATTTTTAAATACTCATTTTGTTTGTTATAAACATCTTTTTTTTTCCATATTTAAGATATATTATATAAAATGTTTAATACTAAAATATTTGACTTAATATATAGGAGTGTAACCTTAAACATTAATATATAAAAAATTACACATTATTTTAAGACTATCTTCATTCATTTTTTAGCTTCTAGAGCTTATTGACCAAAACATATCGATATTAAATAAATACCAAAGATAGTACTTAATAGAATGATTGCTCAAATGAATCCTATTATCCTCACTGGTAAATTATGTAATGGTTTCACAATATGTTTATTATAGATACCCAATTTTGGTCAATCAAACACAAGTATTATGTTTTTTATGTATTTTATATTTAGAAGTTACTAATATTTAATTAAGTTCTCTTTTTTGTGTGTTGTCCTAGTATGTATTTTATATCACTCTTTCATATTGATGTAACTTGTTTTTCTATATCTTAGTCTTCCATGTCAGTCCTTGTCTAAGTCATAGGGATCCATACTCTTATTTATCTTTAATTATTAAATTTTATTGTCTCTAGACAATAGCTCCCTAATTGGGTAGTAGCACACTCGTTATGGTCCTATTTCCATGATATTTTCCACCATATGTTTTAAAACTCTTTTTTATGTAAGCTTATTTTGGATTTCTTTCTACTACTATTTTACCCTTGTTTGATTCAATTGGTGCACAAATAGGTATTTAATATAAAAAACTAATATTTTTATATTTACAACGTTCCCTAAGAATTTTACATCTAACATTGATCAATTTAGAACTATCATAATAAATAAAACCATACCAAAACAAGCTCAATCTCTTCATTTATCAAAAGTTCATACATATCACATCTAGATTACATGCATTGATCGATATGATGGTCTAGTTGAAGAGCATTTAGATGCACACCATGCATGATCTACACTCTCTCTCTCTCTCTCTCTCTCTCTCTCTCTCTCTCTCTCTCTCTCTCTCTCTCTCTCTCTCTCTCTCTCTCTCTCTCTCTCTCTCTCTCTCTCTCTCTCTCTCTCTCTCTCTCTCTCTCTCTCTCTCTCTCTCTCTCTCTCTCTCTCTCTCTCTCTCTCTCTCTCTCTCTCTCACACACACACACACACACACACACACACACACACACACACAGGGATATTTACATCAGATTGAGGTCCCTATCATTGGGGATATTTAGGTAATGCATAGTATAAATGGGCTATGAGGCTAACTCAACCATTCTCAATTCCACATTTCCCCCCATTTTAGAATTGATCTTATTTTTATTCTTGTGTAGGAATCCACTATGATTTTAATAATGAAGGTGAAAACATAGGTTTCATCTAAAAATCCTAGATACATGTTAGATTGAATTGCATTAATAGGTGAATCCATATAGAATCCCAAATTTTATCTTTTTCATAAGAGGAGCCTGGAAAAGAGTACCCCAATTAAATAATAGTGCGCTATTCTATTGTACAAAAATTGTGATATTATCTTAGGCAAAAATGATATTCAAATAGTTAAATCTACTAGTGCGATAGTCAAACTTAGGGTAAAAGAGATTTAGACACAACATTATGAGCCCCAAATAGATAAGTTTCTCATCTCCTTCTAATTTCTTAATAAAAAACCTATTTTCTCAATATCACTTGTATTTAATTAAAATGCATGGTTAAATTTTCATTTAATGATTCATTTTTATCTACTCAGATGATTTATTTGCTTAGATTAAAATCATTGATCAAAAAATCAATAAAACACATTGGTCAACCTAGTTTATTAATTAAACATAGCTAAACCCTAGTTTCTAACCCTAGGGTTTCCTTTCAAAAAAATTATCATCATAAGGTTTTGAATTACATTTCAATTTATCAATTACATTGGATTATATATTAGTATTATTTTTTCTTCCTCCTCTTTTTCTCATTTTGTTAAAAAATAAATTAAATTGACTACAAAGGAATCTCTTCATCCCTATTTGATTGAAAAATTCATAGGTCTTTCTTATAATTATAATAAAGAATGGAAAAGTTACCAAAATTATGTTATACATACTAATAATGAACATAATTACATATATAATTATGATGATCATTATTATTTTCATGATGGTTATTATGAATATTATGCAAATGATGATCAAAATGTTAAGGAAAGTAGTGTACATGAATGCTCTTCTCCTACTTATTATTCTTCTATTCTGATTCAATAAAAATAAACTAACAATATAATTCCAAAATAGCCCATTATTTGTGATATCTCATTTGATAATACTCCTAGGTTATTGAAAACATTTTCTATGTATATTTCTAAAATTGCACAATATAAATCAAATAAATTCAAAATTCAATTGCACAAAAAATTGATAATTTTGTATCTAGAAATGTGCATCCTAGTTATACTAATGTTCATTTTTCATTTTATGATTATGTATCTAAATAATAAATTAACAATACATATTCTATTATCTTCTCTTTCAAAATTAAAAAATGAAAGTAAAAGTTTCATTTTTCATTCATGTGATGGTACTCCAAACAAAGTAGAAAATGTAACTCTTTCTCTTTTATTAACCTTTTCTACATAAAATAATGTTTGAATTTAAAATATTTATAGTGAAAGTAAAGCTTGCATTCCTATTACTTGTAATGGTGCTTTGAATGATACTAAAAAAATAAATTTATCTCTCACACTCTTCAAGTGAACATGAAAGTGTCATTATTTCAAATGTTAATTATATAAGTGAAAACTATTATGATTATGATGAAAATTAGAATTATGATGATTATTATAGGTATAGTGAAGATAATATATAAACTACATCTAGTATTATTTCTTCTCTAACTACTCATGTTGATGATGATTCCTTGTTACATGATAAATCAAAGGATAATGTGATTAGTGGTGATATTATCACAAAACATAATGATGTTTTTAGTTTTCTTTTAAAAGATAAAACATCTGAGTATGTGGATTATTTTAATGAAATTAATACTATTATTCCTTATATTTAAATATAATGTTGCAAACTAATGATTTATTAAATACCAATGAATATCCCAAACCCACCATTCCTAAACCCCTCCCTCCTAAGAAAAATAGTATACCAATGGCCAAAATTAATAATAAATTTAAATTATTAATTATCCCCCTTAATATTCAAATATTTATTTATAATAAATTTTATCTTTAATGCATGTTGTGTTTGCCTTATAACATAAAGTACATCAACTCACATTATAAATTAAGCCCTATCATTCTTGAGTTGATTCTAATGCTATCCTTTGTAACCCTATCTGAAATAAAAAATTCCATGTGTAATTACCATGTGATTTAAAAATACCCACATTTTTAAAGCTAGATGGAAATGGAAATGCTTTTTTGCATGTCAAAGCTTACAATAAATCTATGAATGTGTGAAATAATAGTTTGATATTATTACATTTATGTCCTAGAATACTAGAGGATGAGGTACTACATTGGTTTCATCATTCACTCCATAGTGGCTCATTACATACATATGTTGAGTTAGAAGAGGTATTTATTATGATTTTAATATATAATAAAGGGATGAAAGTTATTTATGAGAAATTACCATCATTACATCAAGAAAAGTAGTAACTAATTTATTATTATATGTTATATTTTAAGGTATGCATGAAACAAAAATTATATCAACTAACAGATTTGGAGACACAATACATATTATTTAATGGTTTAATTTTCCCTCTTATGGAAAAATGTTTATATAACACATCTAAGTCATTTCCACATCTTTGGTATGTATCTATTTCATTAGAAAATAAATTACGCCTTGTTGAGATTAATACAGAGTCATATTTTCATATTAAGTTGTTACCATCAAAGTCATCTAATTTTATTTAGTGACTTAATACCCCTCTTCAAAATGTCAATGTGAAATATAAATTATAGGTTAAAGTACTAAATAAATGGAAATAATCAATTTACATAGTAACTCATATAATGATTAGAGTACAACACACTAAGAGAGAGAGCCTATATAGTTTGATTCCTTTAAAGATAGGCCTCATGAAATTATATTGACACATATGAATAGAAGGATGATTAAATTTCATAAAAATTAGTATTTCCCACCATATCGCTTGGAAAAACATAGTAACATACCTTATTTCTTATATCATCCCATCAATGGTCATTGGATAATGATTATTCTAAACTTAGAGACCGAATTGAGTAGTATGTTGATAAAGGTATTATCAATTATGAAGAGAATGTAATGTCCCCTAATTTATGATAAAATGGTTTAATTAATTTAATTAATTTAAGTTGTCCATAAATTAAGATTACTTTAAAAGGATGACTTTAATTAATTAATTTTAATTAATATGGAAATAAAATATTAAATAAGTTGGCTTCATCTATAAGATTCTTGGAAGCCTTTAAAATAAGTTGAGGGCAAAGCAATTTTCATCTTTTCGTTGCTTAAAATATTCTAATGCAGTATTGTGAAGCTTGAATCTCTGATTCAGCTAAATCTCTGAGGATGAAAACCTTCAGCAGATTGGAGAAGAGTTGGATGAAAACTTAGCTCTTTTCAGGGGTGGATTCATGACGAAATTCACATCGAGATTATTGATCAGATATGGGGCTTCAATGGTCATTCACTGTGATAGATTAGGTGCTGTATAGAATCTACACAAATCAATACCAAGCTGTACTAGTGAAATCAATAGATTGAATAAGGGCACCATTCGCAGTTGCAGGCCGTAGGGTAGTGCAGAATTTGATATCAGCCATTTAGTGACCAACATCAGTAGGAAGACCAACACCAAAAAATAGAGGTTGACACTAGGTAACCGATGGTGGTAGAGTGTCGATTGGTGATGGTAGTATAACTGACATCAGTGACTATTTTTAGATACAGCAACTAGATCCAGGGTTATTTCCAGTTTGCAGAAAGATCAGTTTGGGATGCAAACCCCAGCTTCTTCATCTTCCAGCTTGATAGCAAATCTGTATTGCATTTGGGAAATACATTGGATTTATTACTTGGTTTTATAATTTAGATAAATCTACCTGGTACAATTGCAATAAATTTTGATTTGTGTTGTATTTCAATCTTGTTACCTGTTTGTTCTTCTCTATTTCTTTTCTATGTTTTAAATTCATCAAAACACAAAAACAAAGGAAAGAAAACATTCAAAAGCAGAAAAACATAAATTCAGAATACAAAAATATAGCAGATCTACAAAAGAGATCCATCAGGGATCTTTTAGTGGTATCAGAGCCATGCATCTTGATAGCCTGTAGGGGTGAAAATATTTTATTTCCATGCATCTGGGAAGATTTGATATAACCCATAGATACTTTACACATAGCAGAGATCAGTATGAGTGAGAGTTGGGTATAGAACAAGAACCTATCATGGCAGAAGAATAGGGGAATGCTCGAAGAAATCAAGATGAGGTAGAAAGAGAGATGATGAGGACTCTCATCACTACTCAGCCCAGGATTGTTTAGGCTTTAGACCGATTACAGGATACCATGGATCATTTAGAGGTGGATAGACATAGAGGTAGGAGGAATAGATCAGTTTTAGTGACAAGTAGTCATCATAGCCATCAGTCTAGTCAGCATAGTCATCAGTCCCATTCTTCAATTGGGAGCTCCCATCATTCCTCCAGGCAAAATCATCATCATACACCTCCTCCAAATAGACCATTACTGCCTCAATTTGTACTAGGTGAACAACCAACATAGGTGGAGCCACCAGAGATTGGGTTCTAGGATTCCATTTTGGCAGCCACAATAGAGTGGAGAGCTTTACCCCCAAAGGTTAGGGAGGTTTTCCCTCTTCCCCAGTATTGTGCACAACGTAGAGATACAACTAGATTCAGAGGAGATCATGGTCATAGACCACCCCAGCAATAGAACTATGACCTCAATTGAGCTACTGGGAAGATCACGTTGGCTACATATGATGGCATGGGTAGTATGAGTGCACGTGCTTGGGTGCACAAGCTGGACATATATCTATCCTTGAGACCCATGCCTGAGTGTGAGGCTATTCAGTTTGCTATTTTACATTTAGATGGGGTTGCCTATGATTGGTGGCATCATGGATTGGTCACCCAGGATCATGCCTTAATTCATTCCTATGCAGAGTTCACTGAACAACTCATTACCTGATTTGATTGTAAGGACATAGAGCTCTACTATAGGGAGTTGGCACATCTTAGATAGACTAGACAGGTAGAAGCATATGTTAATGAGTTTTAGCTTATTATAGTTATGGTATCTAATATGCCTCAGAGGCATAGTGTGATGTTATTCATTGAGGGACTACATGATAGACTTAAGGGACTAGTACGTGCTTTCCAACTAGCCACTCTTAAGGATGCCATTGATGTGACATTGAGACTAGATACTATTCCCATTTCTTATTAGGGTGATAAGAAACTAGCCATGAACTATTGGCCTATATAGAAGGCCAACATGCCACAAAATAAAGAAGGGTCATCTTCTATAAAACCTTGGATGAATCAGGAGATGAGGAATAACTTGAGGAGGAAAAAGTTATGTTTTTCCTACAAAGATCCATGGGAATCAGGACACCATTGCATGGGTAAAGGAAAGGTTCATTTGATTGAGGTGACTTCTAAGTTAGGGGATGAGGAGGTTCTTGATACTGACATTGAGGATACTACAAAAGATGTTGCGTAAGTTCAGACATAGTTGGAGTTAGACACCCCTGATCCTCTGGCGTTAGCCAAAGTAATTATGGCTACCCTCTCCAGTTATCCTAACTTTCATGCCTTTTGGTTGAAAGGTACACTTAAGGGCAAGTGGGTAGTGAGCTTGGTAGACACAAGTGCTACACATAACTTTATTGACTAGAAGTTAGTAGAAAGGCGTGGATTATAGTATGAGAAGTTTGGTGGTTTTGGAGTAAAGGTGGCAAATGGTGCAGTTTTGGGTTGTACCAAATGGATTTCACAGCTTAATATTCAGATGGGGGATTACACTCTGACCAATGATTTTTATGTGTTTCCTTTAGAGGATTATGATGTGGTCTTGGGCATGTAGTGGTTATAGGGTATTGGGTGTTACATTATTGATCACCACCGTATGCAATTAGAGTTCCTTTCTAGGGGAAAGAAGATTATCTTGAGGGCAGTGCTAGATGGGGGACCTAAGGAGGTGTCATCTCACAGGATGGAGTCTCATTTTATAGGTGATGAGGTAAATGATTCTATTTTTTGCATGACATTTTCCCTTCCAATTATGAGTCATCATCCTTATGTGGATTTGGAGAGCTTGATAATCAGAGTAGCACAACGGCCTTTTGTGAAGACTAAGGTATGTGATGGTGAGTTTTTTAATTACATATTGAGAATTATCACACTACTCTCTAGGAGAAATAAGGAGAATGTATTCACAGATATTTTGTAGCATAGTGTTTCAGATAGTAGAGTTTGTAAATATTTGAGAATGATATGGGATCCTAGAAGTTGGTGTTGGGTATCAGGGGTGAATTGCTTGAGGACAAGCAATCTCTAAGAAGGGAGGACTGTAATGTCCCCAAATTTATGATAAAATGGTTTAATTAATTTAATTAATTTAAGTTGTCCAAAAATTAAGATTACTTCAAAAGGATTACTTTAATTAATTAATTTTAATTAATATGGAAATAAAATATAAAATAAGTTGGCTTCATCTAGAAGATTCCTGAAAGCCTTTAAAAGAAGTTGAGGGCAAAGCAATTTTCATCTTTTTGTTGCTTAAAATATTCTGATGCAGTATTATGAAGCTTGAGTCTCTGATTCAACTAAATCTCTAAGGATGAAAACCTTCAACAGATTGGAGAAGAGTTGGAAAAAAACTTAGCTCTTTTTAGGGGTGGATTCGTGATAAAATTCACATCAAGATTATTAATCAAATCTGGGGCTTCAATGGTCATTTGCTGTGATAGATCAGGTGTTGTATAGAATCCATATAGATCAGTATTAGGCCGTACTAGTGAAATCAATAGATTGAAGAAGGGTGCCGTTCATAGTTGTGGGCCGTAGGGTAGTGTAGAAACTAATATCAGCTATTTGGTGACTGACATCAGTAGGAAGACCAACACTGACAGATAGAGTTTGACACCAAGTAATCGACAGTGGTAGAGTATCGACTGACGACAGCAATATAACTGATGTTAGCGACTGTGTTTTAGACACAACAACCAGATCTATGGTTATTTCTAGTTTGTGGAAAGATCAGTTTGGGATGCAAACCCTAGCTTCTTCATCTTCTAGCTTGACAAAAAATCTATATTACATTTGGGAAATACATTGATTTATTACTTGGTTCTATAATTCAGACAAATCTACCTGGTACGGTTGTAATAAATTTTGATTTTTGTTGTATTTCAATCTTGTTACCTATTTTTTTTCTCTATTTCTTTTCTATATTTTAAATTCATCAAAACACAAAACCAAAGGAAAGAAAACACTCAAAAGTAGGAAAACATAAATTCAGAATACAAAAATACATCAGATCTACAAAAGAGATCCATCAGGGATCTTTCAGAGAACATATGGGCATAATTATCTACATTATCCTAGATCCAATTACCATGATAGAGTGTAAATAACTATTAGTTACTCATCATGTGCCCACAAAGGTTTCTAGAGATCCTAGTCATGACATATCAATAGTACCACCACTTCAAAAAATGGAGACTGATACAAAATGATAAGAAAACTTACAATAGTGTTATGACACATGAAAATTATAATAAATCAATAGTGAAATTAATATAACTAATATATATTGTAAAAACAAATCATACACTAAATTATACTATAATAAAACTAGAGTATAGTCATTCAATTACATAACTAATATGTATGGTTCACAATTTTTATTACCAATGGACATGTGATTATTATAGGATCATATAGTTCCTACATCATTCTCAAATAGATATCACATAACTACACTACTAAAATTATAACATAATCAATACAAATTAAAAACATATATCTAAAATTATAATATGCTAAATCATTACAATCATTGTGCATGTGAGTATATCAAAATGCCTCATTGCCATATATAAAAAACAATATACAACATGATAAGTAATACATAACTATATGATAGAGTATGTTTTAAAATACCCTCCTCATCTACAAAAACATAAATATATCATCTATCATAGGATATATATATAACAAGAATCCTCCATATCACCTCATATCCTAGAGTGTGACCCCTCTCTCCTCTCTTGATTCTCATACATATCTAGTTATTCCTTAAGATCAACATGTTCTTATTGTAGGGCCCTCTGAGTGCGATATGAGTGCTTACAGATCCAATGGAGGCTACTACCTTTGGCAGTGCCTCTGGGGTCTTGAATCAGATAGAGGATGATGCCTTCAATGGATGGAAGAAAGCATTAATGGGGGAAAATACATGTTCTAAAAGCATGTCGAGCCTTCTTGTCAAAAAAGATTCCACTAAGGGTATGGCCCTGACTATCCCCTATGATCTAGTTGAGGAAATCATGGTGACCATGGACCTTGCATTGGTAGATAATTTTTTCTCCTTCCATCCTAATATTGAGATGGTTAGGAAATGGGTAATGTCTCAGTGGAGAACTAAAGGTAGTGTCTCGATCACTGCTATGGCAAGAGGCTTATTCCTATTCATATTTATGAATAGGGAGGATATGATAGCTATTATTACTAGAGGACCATGGCTGTATGGTCCACATTTTCTTGCCTTGTGCTCTTGGAAATTGGGGTTCGACCCCAACTCAGACCTCAACAAGTCTGCTCCTACTTGGATAAGATTGATAGGGTTCCCATTGGAATTTCGGGATGAAAAAATATTTATGGATATTGGCAACTCTATTGGCTAATATGTCACTATAGATCATACCACCAGAACACAATCCAAATGTGTGTATGCTCAATTGTGTGTCAATGTAGAGATTAATCAAACCCTTCCCACATTTATAGAGTTAAACTTTAAATATGGGATTTGGACTTAACTGATCTTATATGAAAATGTTACCACTTTCTATCAAATATGTAAGAAAAAGGGACATATAATGACACAATTTAAGGTGAAGCAAATGGAAAGGAAAGATGATTCCCCTATTGAAGGTGAGTATTAGTCACACAAATCCAAAAACTCTGGCAGTCAAGGAATGGGGGGGTAATATAGAAAACACTAATAATACTGAGAAGGTTAGGGAAAAAGCTAGTCAAGAGGTCTCTGGTAATGGGGAAGAAGCTATCCTAGAGGAGAATAACAAGAAGGTCTTAGAAAATGATAGTTAGAAGGTTACATTAGACACATATAACTCTTTGGATCAATAGACCAATATGTTTAAGGAAGGGGAAATACGTGCCCAACTAACAGATGGGGATGATGCAAAAGGCAAAGTTTTAAGAGATGATCAGTTAGAACTACCTCCATAAATAGTGGATACTAAGGGAGAAACAGCCTTACATTCAAACATAGATACTTCCCATGCTTTAGAAGTAGCTGACCAATTAGTCAACTATTCAGTGATAGGTGAAATAGGACAAAATGGTAGTGGTAATGAATAGGAAGAATGGATTACCCCAAAGAAAAAGAATTGCAAAGGTAAAAAATTTGTGGATGTTGGCATTAATTCCAAACAAGGGAGACCAACCCTAAGAGAAACAAGACAATGAGAGATTGCCAGGGAGATTGCCAATGGGAAACATAAAACACTAGAGACCCATTCTCTCAAATCATCTAAATGAGAATTTTATCTTGGAATCTGAGGGGCTTTAACAACTCCTCTAATAGTTCAAGGTTAAAAACTATATTCTAGATAATAAATTAGATATTTTATTACTCCAAGAGGTCAAGATGAATGAGGAGAGTTTTATGAAAATAGTTGACTACATATGGCCTAAGGCTACTTTTTGCATTATTTTGGCTGAAGGGGCTTCAGGTGGGATTATAACTATGTGGAACAATACTAAAATTTAGGGATCTCTTATTGCTTATAATAAGAATTTTCTAATTATTAACTTCTCTTTGTCATCTTTAAACTGGTCATTGATCAATATCTATGGCCCAAATAACAGAGCATTGAGGCAAAATTTGTGGACCAATTTGAGTACCTTCAGGACTAACTCCCTACACACTAGATGGATGTTGGCTGGAAATTTTAACACTCTATTATACCCTTATAAAAAATATGGTGGGATTATTGATTACTCTGACATCATGTTTGACTTTTCAAAATTTATAAATGATTGGGGGTTGTTGGATGTTGATTTTCAAAATCAAAATTTCACCTAGTCTAACAGAAGAAGAGGAGACCAAATGATCCAAGTTAAATTAGATAGATTTCTTATTTCTAGTAATTGGGTTGATTATCATAATATGCATTTGTAGGGTTTTCTTAGAACCATGTCTGATCATTGCCCTATCTTCCTCAGTTGGAAAGATCAGAGACAATGTGGTCCTTTCCCCTTCCGATTTGAATCTATGTGGATTAAACATAAAAACTTCAGACAATTGGTGGCCCAATTGTGACAAATTCCTATCCAAGGCACTCTTATGTTCAGATTAGTTAAAAAACATCAGCATATTAAATAGGAAGTTCATGAATGGAATATATATAGCTTTGGTCAGGTCTTTCATTAGAAAAAAAACATAGCCAATAAACTTGCAGATATCCAACAGTGGATTTCTCAAGGAGATGATTCAGAAGACACTTCTAAAGAAAAGACTATCTTGATTTTTTATTTGAAGAACCTTATGGATAGAGAAGAGGTTTTTCGAAAACAAAAAATCTAGAGTTCAGTGGCTCAAAGAGGGAGACAGGAACACAGCCTTCTTTCATCTCTTAGCCATGAAACACGGGAAGGCCAACTCCATAACAAAGCTTTGTTTGGAAAATGGCAACATTATAACTAAAGATAATGAGATAGGAGAACAATCTAGGATATTCTTTTAGAACTTGCTGACTGAGCAAACTAATGATGATGGGAATGGTGGAACTATGAATCAATTCATTGATAAAATCTCCTATTTGATAACTGAGGAAGACAACTTGGAGATGTTAAGGCCTATATCTGAGGAGGAAGTCCATGCTATTTTATTCTCTATGAGTTCCTTCAAAGCCCTAAGTCTTGATCTCTTCCCTCCTATATTCTTCTAAGAATATTGGGATATAGTGGGAACGGATCTTACTACTACTATCTGTGACTTCTTTAAATCAGGTAAACTTTTGAAACAAGTTAATAATAATTTTATAGTACTTGTTCTTAAAAGGTCATAGCCCACACACCTTTTAGAATTCAAACCTATTATTCTATGTAACACTGTGTATATGCTTTGCACTAAAGTGTTGGTTATGAGAATCTAACCTTTTTTAGACAGAATTATTTCTCTTGCTCAAAAAGGCTTTGTCTTGGGTCAGCAGATTCTTGATGCTGTGATCTCCACTCATGAGACTATTCACTCCATGGACAAGAGTAGGATCCTTGGTATGGCTCTTAAGTTAGACATTTCTAAAGCATATGATAGGGTATCATGGACTTTTCTATTTCAAGTCATCAGGAAGTTTGGGTTTAATGATAAATGTCTCACCTTATATGGAACGTTGTTTCTTCTATGAAAATTTTGGTCTTAGTTAATGGGGTCCCTAGAGGTATCTTCTCTTCTTTAAGAGGAATCTACCAAGGGGACCCTCTTTCCTCTTACTTATTCATCATAATGGCAGAGGCACTTGCAAGATTCATACAAGCTAATATAGCCTCCAAACATTTAGTGGGCATCAAACTTGCTTCCTCCCTTCCCCCTATGGTGGTGCAGTAGTTTATGGATGATACCATTCCTTTTGGCATCTCTTCAGTGATTGAAGCTAGATGGAAGAATATTTTAAATAACTACACCATAGAGTCTGGGAAAAGCATAAATCTCTAAAAAAGTAATGTGTATTTATTTAATAATATTAATGACCTTAGATAAAAAATTATTGACATCCTAGACTGTGCTGAAGCTGATCTATCTGCTACCTATTTGGGCCTTCCCCTCATGGTCAAAGTAGTATCTCCAAGTTTCTGGAATGGAATATTGGAAATAACTCAAAAGAAATTGCTTGGTTGGAAAGGGAAACTACTCAGCAGTGCAGGCAAATTGTAGCTTCTTTGGGCCTCTCTATAAGGGATTTCTACCTACTTCTTGTCTCTTTTTAAAATACCTACATATTTTGCTGTCAAATTGGAATAGATTCAAAGAAAATTCTTATGGACAGGACTAGAAGATAAAGAGAGAATGTCTTTGGTCAGTTGGGAAAAAATGTGTCTTTTGAAATCACATGGTGGCCTCAATATTAGATCCATCAAGAACATGAACAAATCCCTTCTCTCAAAAATCAACTAGAGTTTCATTCATAAACATGATGATTGGGGGGAAATCATGTATGCCAAATATATGCATATTTTTTATGGTTCCAACTTTCTCCAATAGGTAGGGCTACCCTAGGGATCTATGATATGGAATAAGATGCTAAAAATTAGAAGCCTTATTAAGCAAGGAATTAGATATAAATTGGGAAATGGCTGGCATATTAAATTCTAGAATGACATTTGAGTAAAGGATAAGACTCTTATCACATAAGGAGACTATAGAGAAATTGTTGATATTGCTACTTGTTTTTTGGAGATAAAGTCAATGATTACATGGCTAATGACAATGGCATAAGGAGCTAGAAAAATCTATTGGATTGTTGTGCACATTGGCCTGATCTCTCCTCGAGAGTTATAGATATTCAATAGTTGATTTAGGGGATCATAATCCCTCTCTTCCCATGAGAAGATGAATAGTACTAGTGGCCGAATAAGAATGGATGGTTCTCTGTTAAGTCTACTTATCATTTGCTGATTCCAGAGACTTAGAATAAGGAGATATGGAAAAAAGTTTGGAATCATAAACTTATACCAAAAATCAACATGTTTTGGTGGGCTATTGCTCATAACAAAATTTTAACCCAAGACAACCTTCAGAAGAGAGGGTTTACCCTAGTCAACAGATGTTATTTGTGCATTTTAAAAGAGGAAATAGTTTCTCACCTTTTTATACACTATGATTTTACCCAAGAACTTTGGGGCATAATCCTAAATAATTTTGGCATTAAGTGGGTTTGTAATTTTGACCTCTAGAAAGTCATTATCAACTGGAATCCTACCTTTTCTCATCCCTGGCTCATTGAATTATGGAATCAAACTCTACCCTATTTGAGTTGGATTTTATGGAAAGAGTGTAACCACATAATTTTTAGGTATACTATTAGAGATGCCTCTCAGGTATTTCATTCTTTTGTTAAGAATATTTTGGAAAGTGTCTCTATTGCTCATATCGGCACGGTGGAGAAACCCCTAACTCAAGAAGAAAAACTTGTGGCTAAATGGAAGGTACTAAATCATATTCCTATTTATAATAATTCTAAAAGTCTATAGAAACTTAATACTAGATGGAATCCCCCAAAGCCTAACTGGTTGAAACTTAACTTTGATGGGGCCTTCAAGTCTAATGGTAAAGCCAGTGGGGGAGGGATTATAAGAAATGACGAAGGATGGATGATTGATATCTATGCTGGTGGAATAGGCTACTAGAGCAATAACTATGATGAAGCAACTGATCTTTTATGGGGGATAAAATTGGCTATATCCCTCAGTATAATGAATTTGAGTATCCAGGGGGACTCTAAAATGGTTATCGATGTAGTTAACAAAGCTTTGAGCGTGGGCATTAAGTTAAAATATATCATTAGGGATATTTAATTTCTTCTGTAAAAGCTTACCAGAGTTGATATTTCACATATTTATAGAGAGGGAAATAGTGTAGTTGATGCCTATGCCAATCTCGGCCAACAATTTTTGAATTGGTGATGTTGGCACCAAATAGATCATATCCCTTTAAATATTAGGGATCTCATCCAAAAGGAAATGATGTGTTAAGGATGAGTCAGACATATTAGAATGATAGCTTTATTAGTCAGTCCTTTCAGAGGGTGTTGATGTGGATCTCATAGTTTGGGGCCTATTGTACTCTTTTGATAATCATTTCTGATTTGTTATAACGATTTGTTAAGGCAAGTAGACTACTTCATCATTATGGAGATCACTGGGAAACTATGTTTAAGCATGGGATGAGTAAGTGTCATATCTACATGATACTCTGAATTATGTGCTTCCTCATTATGCATATTCATGAGCAAGGACTTGAAGCTACTTCAATTATAATGATGAAAATTGGGGAATATCTTGGTCTGCTCTATAAATCCAAAATGTGGGGTGATAGAATTTAAACAGAACTAGTTGCTTGATATGAGTTCAAAGACAACCTGGTGGTCTAGCACTACTGTAAAGAGGGTGGGATTAGTCCCTATTTGGAGAGGCTCAATGGGTTTGATGAAAACCTATCTGAATAATTTGCTAGGTCTTGGCTAAAATGGCGAGTCACTGTTAGAGGAATTAGCTTTGAGATTTCAAAAAATATGATAGCTATGGCTACTGGTATGTCTACGTAGGGGATGAAGCTATAACGAAAAACAAAAATCATAGACCTTTCCAGCCAGAAGCTATTTCTTGGAGAAGGTGAAGACATTGCACCATACCAAGGAGGATTTGATCGAGCCAAATTGCCTAAGCCTTGGGACAGCATGTGCTTCATACTCATGAAGTATTTCACACTCGAGGGATGTTTCACTAGGTTTTACAATTATCATCTCCTTTTGAATCATTTTAGGCATAATTCTCTTATCAGCATTCCCTTTTATTTGCTTTCTTCCTTAGAGCATTCAGTCCTTAGGGTGAGAGCTAAATTGGAAAAAAAAAACCTGATATGAACACTACCCCCCTTCATTAGGGCCTCATTTTCTACCTGTATAATTTCCACCATGCCCTCAAGTTGTACAAGACCATTTGAATTGATAGCATGGAAATTTATTCTAGCCCATTTGTTGTTGATGTTATTGAAGAGCCCTGTCCTTCCCCTATCTCTACTAAAACTAAAGAAGTTTCCTTTTCTACTCCTAAGGAGACTCCCTTAGATACTTTGAGCTCTTTTGTGAGTACAAAGGGAAAGAAGAGGAAGTTTCATGCTGGTGAAGAGGGTATTGGAGGGACTACTATGGGGACCCCTAAAAATCATTGTAGGACCCTTGGGGGTCAAGGTAGTAATTCCCATTTGTCCAATAAGGTTAGTAAGGAGATCCTCTCCTCAGGAGTCAGATGGTCAGGGTAGATTACTGGCAAACTTGCTCCCAAGGCTAGGCTTATTGACTATTCTAAGAGCACCTCGGATGAAGCCACTCGAGATGATGAGAACAAGGAATTGGAAGTTTAAGAAATCTCTAAGGATACTGAAGGTAATTAGGAGACAATAGAATTAGAGGCTACCACTGAGGATGTTTCTGACTTTGTAGAAAATGATGACAAAGAGGGAAAGATGTATGTGGAAAAAACTAATGAGGAAACTAAATCCAAGACTACTTTGAAAGCTAAAATTACTACCCTAAAGGGTGACATTCAAAAATTGGAGTAGAACTTTACCACTGGGCTCTAGAATTCTATTCTCCTAAACATGTCTATGCTATAGGACTTGGGTGCTACTACTTCTGTTGTCAATGCAAAGAACACTAAGAAATTGGATGAACTCATTAAATATATGTTTAAGTAAGGAGAGATCTGGCCTCCTTAGCTCTTATTTTTCTAGATTCTCTACCTCTCATCTTTTTCCATTTCTAGTTTTAATTTTGGTTTTGTTGTGTTTGTGGGTTCACTGAATGTGATGTTCCTATGTAAGGCATCATTTGTGCTGATTAACTTCATGGTTTCTATGCTTTTGTAATGGTTCAGACCCTAGTTTTCCACCTTATATAATCAAAAACATGTTCTTATTGTAATCATACATACTCATATAATAGAATAAATCCTATACCATCCATAGGATTGGTAGGTACATCTATAGCCTCATCACCTTAGATATCACTCTATCATAGATCACATCAATTACGTTTTAGCAATCACAAACCAATAAAATATAGGTGTGTGCACACCAATAAATTCTATAGCCTACTTGATAATACCAACATACATAACATTATCATGACCATGCAATGTTGGATCATGAAGTGTATGCTCAATAGTCATCACCCAATAATCATCATCACCTATGTACACATTTGAAACACAATAATTGACCATTACTTAGTCAATAATTAAGACCAAATAAACATTTAAGTAACAATACCAATGGAACAAATTTCATACCTCCAACTACATAGATAGACTCAATGTTAGACACATCATCCCCAACCACTACTCCACCTAGGAATAATTGATCCCATATATGCCATCTCAACCATGTCATATATGCTTTAGTACATCCCACATCATTTTCATCTATGATCTCTATCATATGATCCCTCTCATCTATAGAAATGGGAGAAATATATAACACATATAGCCTACCCCTATTCCTTGGTCTTAATAGATACCACAAAATATATTGTTGTTAAGTTATGATACACCCATAACTATATTGTGACCCTCTCTTACTGAAAAATGTGCAAATACATTTGATCATTGATCATGAAATTATTAACTCACATGGATCCAACACAATTGTGTCTCATCATCTAGCCACCCTAAAAACCTTATATATTGTCTCTACACAATATAATAAGCCATAAACTCATCTAATATATGTCTACACCACATGGAACTCCAATATTTTACCTTCCATGTATTCATCCATCTCCATTTGAACATATTTAGATGTGCCTAATTACTATAGGGTATATTCACTACTTAAGTAACTATTATATCCTCACATGCCCATAATTATAATAATGTGGCTAAAATAATACTAACATAAAAAACTTCATGTGTTAATATTTACAAATCATAGTACATGATATCAAGCATAGTCCTCCCCTAATAATACATAGTCCTATGATCATATATATCTTGGATGATCATGTGAATCTTATATGAGATAGACACACCACCACCATCCAATATTATGAATGATTTTAGTAGAACTACCAATAATTTACACACATTAATAACATTAATAGAACATTTAAAACACAATACACCATTTGACTCACTACCTCTATGATGATGAACATCTAGTCTACCACTCAAATATATTTATGCATAATCCATTGACCCATGTTGTGTAACATCCTATACTACCACCCTCATACTAGTAACCAAAAATCATAATATCCTCTAAATATCCTCTAGAGTGAGATATTTAATGCTTTTATAGTCCATAATAGTGAGTGAACATATTATGTGCTCTATTTTTTCCCATTGTGTTTTGAATGAAAACCCATGATTCATTATCAACAATAAAAAATGTTGAGAAAAAAAAAGAGCACACAATTTTACCTAGAAATATGCTCACTCATTCTCTAGAGTATTTATCATCTCACCCATAGGAAACCATAATGTGCACATGTCTACATCCCATCACTCAACTAATGCAACGTCATATGGTATCACTTATAGCCAACTAACATCTCTAAGTATATCTCTCTCAATAATTGACCTCTCCTTATCAAATAGAGTTATCCAACATAGTCTCCATCATTCAACCCCATTATAACTCCCTGTAATGCACAATCCCTCAAAAAATAAAGTTAAAACATTAAAAAAAAAAAAAAAAATTGTTCATACACTATAAACAAACAAATATATATATATATATATATACATATATATATATATATATATATATATATATATATATATATATATATATATATATATATATACTACATAGTTTCTTTTAGCATAGGCTGATGTTTGGATTATAGTTCACCCTATAGGGAAACAACATTGGACTACAATGGTATAACTTAGACATCGGTGCAACATGTCCAAAAATGAGTACCCAAATAAGGATAGATCTGTGGTAAGGTCAAGAATACCCTCTATAATTAACACAATTTATAAAAATAGACCTAAATGCATATTTAAAATAAAAACTAAGAGATGTTTCAATTACTTACCTAGCTAACAACTTTATCATCATTTATTAGGGATTCCACCTCCTTAAAATTACTACATGAAACTACTCTATTTTAGGCATGTTGGTAAATGCATAGCTAAAATTTCTAAAATTAAATCCACATAATGAATCCAAACTCTTAAATTTAAAAAATCATATAGCCATTTTTTGCCTATGCCATACTCCTAAGGTATTGGCCCCATACTATAAAATACATATTACCTAAAAATATTAAAAGTTTAATTTATAGTAAACCATAAGTCTGATATCAAAACCATTTTTTCCATACAAAATATAATCATAGAACCTATCGTATCGTATAATTTTCACTCATATAAAAACACTTTTTTACTCACACTGAAACATCATTTTTTCTTAAATTTTTTTGATATTACTATGGGTATCCATATGAGGACTGATTCAAGTTCAAACTATTACTAATGCTAAACATGTGATTCTAAGAATCTTGTAATATCAAACTTGACTACTAAATCTCATTATATACGTTATCAATTTTGTCTCAAAATACTTACACTTATTTCATCCCTCTCACCAAAAGGGGCACAACATAGTTACCATTTTACTAATTCAGATACACAAAGGATAGTTGACTCAATATTATTTTACCATACACCAAATTTTAACTCAATGTTTTTGACTTGCTCAATACATAATTAGTTTTGATTATCTATGATTTAATATATGGATTTGCTCTCAAAATATCATAGTTTACACAAATTATACACAATATGACATAATGATTCAATAGTTTTTGACATAATTAATTAGATTTACTCAGTTGATCTCAAATTTAGCTCAAATTTTAAAATTTACACATGATATTGGTTTCAATTTTCTATAGTTTATTATAGTATACTATAGTATATTATCAAAATTTACACATATTTTACATAGTTTTTGACATATAGTTGATAGAAATATGGTATGTACATGGTTTATGATCACATTGTTTATGCAATTTTGGCTCAGTTTTGACACAAGTTATGATAATAGGGGCATGAACATAGTGTAATTATGCATAAACACAACTTTATTGATTAGAATTTAAATTTATCACTTGGATTATGTGACTCAATTTTGATCAATTATCAAATCAGGGGCATGTTGTGTGTCACATGTTCTCATCTCATATTTTTCACCCTAGATTATAAAAAGGAATGAAAAAGCATGCCCTTCTCTATATTTTTACACCAAAATAAGTTTATAATTAAAATTACACCAAATTTTCACTAGTTTTTCACCATAATGAATCTTATATCCAGTACCCATTACATTTGAGTTGTGTGGGGTTGAATTTAAACATTTTTTTTACTTATATGCACATCTCTACCCATAAGAGAGTGGAGGAACACATAACTCATTTCTTCATAACACTTTTATTGACTCAAATTTAGTATATGGACTCCACATCATGGATCCATAGTTATAGACATCACACAAAGTATTGGTTAGCTAAGTAGAGTACAATATTAGATCCCATATTCTCTCTGTAGGGTTGATTACATTAAACCCATGACACCTCTATTTTCAGGAAAGCACATGATACACAGGTAAGTACATGTATAAATTTTATTCCTTTTACTCTATTAATTTCATTTATTGAATTATTATAATAAAGGTGGGAGGGGAAGATTGTATACACCCAAATTTCATCAAGGAAACAAATTTTTTATGTCTTTTTTTATATTTTTTATTTAAAAACTCTTAACATTGAATTAAGTTCCCAATAACACATGTTTTCCTAGTCCTATGTATTTTTCATCACTCTTTTGTGTTTATTTCACTTGCTTTTCTAAGTCTTAGTATTCCTTGTTAGTTCTTGTTTGAGTTACAAAGATCCCTAGTATTTCTTCTTCTTCATTCTTTAGTTTTATTTCCTCTAAACAATATCACCCTAATTGGATAGTAATACACCCCATTTTTGTCCTATTATCTCACTATTTTTGACCACATGCTTCTAAACTCTTAAACAAAAGTTTATTATGGGTCTCCTTTATGACCATTTTATACTAGTTTGAATTGACTGATGCTTGAATAGGTTTTTAAAATTTAAAATTGTGAGTATTATAATTAAATGGTTTCATAATGAATTCTACATCTATCACTTATCAATTTGGCACTAGCATAATAAAAAAATTCATACTGTGAAAACCTCAATCTCTACATTTTTTTGAAGCTTCTATATATCATATCTATATTGTATGCTTTGACAATGAGGAATGCCTAGGTGAAGATAATATAGATACAAGATGTGCATGATTCAGTCACACACAAACACATTAGAGGGAAAACTACATCAACATGAGGTCCCTATCATTGGGTCTATGTACACAACACTTGATACAAAAGGGTTTTGAGGCCATTGTGGCCATTTCCACTTATCCATTTTCCCCCATTCCATTTTGTTTTATTTTTCTTCATGTGGAAGAATACACTAGGTTTTAAATAAAGGTTGAATCTCATGATCCCAGATCCATGCCAAGTCTAAGTGCATTTATATGTGAATCTGTGCATTATCCCACTTTAAAATTTTATTGCAAGAGGAAAATGAATAGGAGAACCCTACTTGGATAATATCACACCACGTAACTATTCTAATCCCATGTTATTGTCCCAATCCAAAATTATAGTCAAATAATCAAATCCACCAATCTCATGTTCATACTCAGGGTAAAAAATAGTCAAACACAACTCTATGAGCCTCGAATAGATAAGTTACTCATATATTGATTATGTTTTAATTAAAAAACCATTTTTAACACTATCACTTATTTTTAATTAAAATTTATGTTTTAATGTTCATTTAATGATCCTTTTTACTCTACTCAACTTTTTTATTTGGTTGGCCTAAAACTCATTTAATCATAAAATTAATAAAACATTTACGTTAATAAACATTCGCCTATGAAAATGATCAGTCCATTATATACCTTAATAATGATGTAATTTTAATTTTTAGGATGAATATAATCACATTATAATTTCATTGATGTGTGTTGTGCTTTGGCATTATCATAACATAGGGCCTAAACATCGTCAGTCAGGATCTGTTGGCCCACTGATGACCAAGTGGTAGATAGGGAAGGTTGACATGCCATTGAAGTTAGTTAATGAGATTTTTTTTTTTAATTTTACATCAGTTTCAAGGCTATTTAAAAAATATTTTTTGGGGTTTTCTCATAGAGAAACATTCATTTTGATTATTTAGTGTGATAGTAAAGAGTAATTTTTTAAAATACTTATACATACATAAATAAAAGTTTGGGAATGAAATCATTACTATGTGGGTTATGTTGGAATAAATTTTTGTGAAGGTTTTTAATTTTTTTATTTATGTATAATCAGATTTTTTTCTATCTAAAATTGAATATATGTATCAACAAAACTATCGTAGAGTTACTAGTTGTAAGTGAAATTACTGATCACAAACTATATTGAATAGCTTAAAACTTGAAAATATATACTTTTTGGTCTAAACTTATATATATATATATATATATATATATATATATATATATATATATATATATATATATATATATATATATATATATATATATATATATATATATATTATCTAATATAAAACATTTTAAAATATTATCCAATTTTAATAATATGCCACACTTTTATTATGTGTAACTTTATTAAATAAAGAAAGCTAGTTTTAGCTTATTACAAGGAAACATGTGATGCAAGTAAAGTCTAAAAGTAAAAATATGAATATAAATATCCTAGACAACTAATTTAATCTATAATATACTAAGTGATATAAAATATACTAAATGATATAATTTCAACCCACTATAAATATTTAGACATCATGCAAGAAGCCTTTTCAATAGTAAAGTCAAACATGCAACTAAAAAAGCATCCTAGTTAATGCAGGCATCCTAACTAATATAAATATAAAAAATAAGATAAAAATAAATTTAATATAAGTTATATTAACTTATAAATTTATTTTAATCTATTTTTGTATAAATGGATAATGATTTAGACTCAGCTAAGTACACATTTAGTGAACTACATTGAACTATAATTAACTGGTAGTTCTAACTATTTTTTTTGAAAATCACTAGAAAGTGTCAAAAAATGACCAAAATAATAATTTAGGACATAAATAAATTAAATAAAATTTATAAATGCATAAAAATAAAAAATAAAACAATTGTAAAAAATTAAATCAACTGTCCATATTGGAATCATACTAAACATTCCCCTATTTGATGCAAAGAGGTGAAATGCATATCATCTCCTTAAGTCTTCCATGAATCCAATTGTTCAATAATTTGGTGAAAATATCATAAAAAATATCTTAAATTATCACATGATCAATTAAAAAGTGTTTATCATTGAACAAGTCTTTGAAAATGATGTTTGAGTTCTATGTTCTTGGTTCTAATATGAAAACTAGATTTTGGGACAATTGTATTGCCCCATTGTTATAAAAAAAATCCATGTTTGCTTAGTTTGAGCCTATTTAAAATATTAAAAGATTATTCTAAATATTAATATTTATTTGAAATATTATTTAAGAGTTTTATATTCAAATTTAGTATAGGATAATGTAAATGCATCCTATTTCTTTGAAGACTAAGAATTTAATCCACTTCCCAATGTGAAGAAATAACTTGAAGTTGACTTTTTTTCATAAATATAT
This sequence comes from Torreya grandis, assembly GCA_037957365.1. Classification (NCBI taxonomy): domain Eukaryota; kingdom Viridiplantae; phylum Streptophyta; class Pinopsida; order Cupressales; family Taxaceae; genus Torreya; species Torreya grandis. The sequence goes on along the minus strand of JARHVA010006146.1, from coordinate 970,984 downwards.
CCTTAACAATATGAATATATGTATTTAATAACACATAAATACATTTATAGTTTTAAATTAATACCATTACTATAATTACCTCTTACATATATTAAAACTCTCTTCACTGCTTGCAAATATTTGAGGGACAGTTTGCCCTTAAATCTAGAAACTAGTGAGACCCCATAACTAATATCAATTATTGTCATAGTAAGATAAATAAAACCTCTCACCATTATTATAAAATTATTTTCATCATATAAATTAATTCAATCCTTTATCATAATCTTTTATACACTTGAAATTGGAGTATCTATGGGTTTCAAATCTTGAAAATTTTACTTATTTAACATGCCTTGGGCATACTTGGCTTGAAAAATAAATACTTCATATTTAATTTGAATGAATCCCATTCCAATAAATTAATTAATAATTATAATATCATTCATCTCAAATTATTATTTCATATCTTCCCTAAAGTTATTCAACATCTCCATAGAACTACTTGTGAAGATCAAGTCATCTACACAAAGACTGGCATATAAAACATTAGAACCCTATAATTATATGTAAAGAGTTGGTTAATTTATAAATATTAAAAAAAATAATCCAATAACCATCTATAAATTATGTATTACCAATATTTTTAAACTTTATTTAGCCCATAAATAGCCTTCTTCAACTTATATCTACAAAATTATTTACCCTTTATTTTGGAACCTTTTGGTTGCCCCACATATACTTATTATTCAATCACTCCATTTAGGATGAAATTTTAACATAAATTTGATGTATTTTACATCCTTTATGAGAATATACAACAATAATTATTTTTAATCTTAATGTGCTATAGGTGTATAGGTTTCCTCATATTCAACCCCTTATGTTTGTGAAACTCCTTTTACAACTAGTCTATATTTTATCTTGTCAACTATGACATCAATTTTAACCTTGGTATTTTATATATACTTTATACCAATTAAATATTTATTAAAAATAATATAAACTAAATTCTATTTATCATTCCTCTCAATTTAATTCATCTATAATTTCATAGCATCAACCCATTATTTATTTTGGCTAGCTTCTACATAGTTTCTAGGTTCACTAGCCACAATTGATAATGCAAACACAGTATTCTCATAAAATCATCATAAAAAAAATTACCTTCATAATTTTTAATCCATGTGATACTTATATCATAATTATAATCATACATTTTATTGTTTGGATATGGATTAAACAACCACTTATTATTGCTTGGAGTTAATGAAGATGGATGACTAGTCTATTAGGAAGAGATAATATTATTCCCTATTAAACTAGAAACATGTGTAGGATTTTTTAAGTCCTAAAAATAAAATAAAATAAGATTCCCCCATCCAATTATTATTTTTTATCTACATGATATGTAATCAACATACACTTCAATTTCAAAAAAAAATTACAATCCCTAAAAAAAATTATGGATTTACAAGTATGATTATAAAAATTGTATGCCTTGCTTTCATCACTATAACCTATGAAAATTTGAGGAACACTCTTAGGATTTTTTTTCCCCTCTTCTCATTGATAACATGTAAAAAATATAAATAAATAAATACCTTTATATGAGTAATAATTAATTTTTTTTACAAAAAATATTCATAGGGTGTCTTATATATGAATGTCATTGTAGGACTTATGTTAATGATGTAGACTATTGTTTTTACTGTTTTAACCCAAAAAAACCTTTCCAAGTGCTTATTGTCTAACATTATCCTTTATAAATCAATTATTTATCTATTAAATCTTTAAACAAAACCATTTTTTTGTGGTGTGTGAGAAGTGGTTAACTACCTTTTGATTCCATGTGAAGCATAAAACTCATTAGAACAAATTTCACCTCCTCTAGTTTTTATTAGGAACTTGATGGATTTTACACATTCATTTTTAACCAAAGGTTTTAATGTTTATAAATATAAAAAATCTCCACTCTTTGATTTAAATAAATAAATTGACGTAATTATTGCAGAATCATCTATGAAGTAAATGAAATACAAATTCTTACCAATACTTTTGCAAGACATTGGTCCACACAAATTTAAATGAATCAACGTCACATATATGCTTTCCATCCATTTTTTGATATGAAAGGTATCATTATGATGTTTTCAAATAAAAAATTACTTGAACATATTATACATACAAAATTATATCTTGGGAATACTTATTACCATACCCTTTGTGTCAATAATATGTAATTTCCTAAAATAGATATGACCACATCTTGAATTCCATAACATGTTAAAATCATCAATGATGGAAAAACAAATACTTTTCCTCAAACATATTAATATTTAATGAAAACACCATATTATTTTCCACATGATATTTTTTATTAAATCTATTTCCAAATCTTTTATCAATAATAGAATAAACACCATATTCAAAAAGAAGTTTGAAATCATTTTCTACTAATTGATCAAAACTTATGATATTATGAATTAGATTTGGAGAAAATTAAAAATTATTAATTTAACCACTACCTTGAAATTTTGTTATGTGCACGATTCCATTTCCTTCAAATTGTATTTACTTTCCATCTCCCAATTAGGCTTGGATTTTAAAAGAGTCATTTGACTTGTTGAAACCATCTTTTTAACTTGTCATGTGAGTTGAGCACTCTAAAAAAAGAAACCACCAATGAATTTATTAATATATTCCCACATTACATGTGAGAAAATAATATTATCCCTATTTAACATCACTTTTCTCAGATTTAAAATCTTTATTTTCACTCTCTTGATTAGTATGATTGTTAGTTGTTATTATCTTGAAATCTTTAATGATGTGTCATGAGTTTTTGTGTAATGAAAAGTGAAGTATTTTTTACTCTTACCTATGAAGTTAACTTAATATTTTCCATTTAAATTTTATTTTTTATAAATCCCTTGATTCTGATTTTTTTTTTCACTTTGGTCTTTGAAATCTTTTCATTGGTTTCAAGTGCTTATTCTTGATCTCCTATGTATAGTCTCATATTGTCTTAATGAGACAAAAGTGAACCAACTAACTCATCAACACTTATAGTGTTCAGCTCTTTATACTCTTCAAGAGTAATCAAAATATGAAATCATATTTGTCTTATATATATCATTTTTTTATTACTATAATATTATATTTTATAGTTTCTCCATAAACCCTCATTCTAAGAACTAAATCATTTACCTTTATGAAATATTCTCTTACCACTTTAGAGTTTGACATTCTCAAATCCACAAAATTCATTTAAAGGGTTTATATTTCTTCTTCTCTTACCTTAAAGGATCCATTGTATATTTTTTTCAAGGTATTAAATGCCTCATGATAATTATTACATCATGCAATTCTTGGATAAATGCTTGGGTTTATAGCACTTTGAAGATAGAAGAAATCTTGTCCATTTTCCCCATTTTCATCATTTTGTGTACTTTTATGATCTTGTGTCAAGGTATTACAATATTAAGGTGATTTTTACCCATGGAAAACATTATCCCAAACTAATTTCCATGTAACTATTATTTTCAATTGATATCTACAATTCTTAAAGTTATCACATTTGTTAAAAACATGAATATTTATGGAAGTAGAATTCACTAAATCCATTGTTTCTTCTAATATTGGCTTGAAAAAATTTATGACCATTGATTGAACATATGATACCAAATTAAGGTTTTGAAATATTTTATGGAGTGAAAATCATTTGTATTTCTCACTAAAATTGAAGGTATGTATTGGTAATACTATCCCAAAATTACTATTATCCAAACTCATTGTATTGTATGTGAAATTATTGACAAAAAACTATACTGAATAGCTTTAAAATTGAAAATATATGATCTATTATCTCAAGTAATGTATAATTTAAACAATATCAAATATTAAATATTAAAAATTCTTCTATGAGTGTAATAATGTGCCACATTTCTATTGTGTGTAACTTTATTAAATAAAGAAAGTTATTTGATTTTATTACAAGGAAACTAGCATTACACATAAAGTCTAAAATTAAAAATATAAATATAAAACTCATAAACCATTAAGTGAAATAAAAATAGACTAAATAAACTAAATTTAACTCATTGTGAAGTTATAGACATCATGTAAGAAGCCTCTTCAATAGTAAAGCCAAAATTATAACTAAAATTCTATCCTAGTCAACTTAGGTGCCCCAACTGAGCTAAATATAGAAAATAATACCAAATTTATTTTATTATAGATTATAATATTTTATAAATTTTCCCCCACATATTTTGGTTTGAATAGATAATGTTTTATAATCAACTAAGTAAAATTTTAGTGAAATACAATTAATTGGCAATTGCATTTATTTTTTAGGAAATCACTAAAAAGTGTCAAAAAATGACCAAAAAACTAATTTAGTACATAAATGAATTAAATAATGCTGATATACACCTGAGAAAAAAAAAAACTAAGCCTAAAAATATAACTAGAGTTCCCATATTGACATCATACTCAACACTTTGTATGGGAGCGAAACGACAATATTTTGCATGTGTAAGTTTTATTACAGATAGTGATACTTAAAAAAAATGCAATAGAAAATATATATGAATGGGTGTCTCTAGCCTCATGGTGAAAATTATGGTTTTGAAAATGTGAGATCGATAAACCTTGAAACCATTTTTTGTAATGATTTGGTTTCTTGACTATTGTTAGTGCAATATTTTTTGATTGTTTAAAATGACAATGAATATTAAAAATGGGTTTTTAATAATGTGTTTATAACATCATTTATATTTGATATATATACATGCATATGCTATAATATGGTCATATAGTCATTATCAATTCATTTTTTCATAGTTGTCTCTATTGTTGTGGAAAAAAGGCTAAATAATTTTTGGTGGAGATTTGGTATGTTAATCACCATCAATAAAATATGTTTAGTTATTTAAGATAATAGTGGAGATTGGAAATGGGTTTTAAAATGTTTTTCCATTCTATTATGTGTTTGAAACATCATGTAATTTTGATATCTTGGCATGCATAGACCATAATTTGGGAATGTAGTCATTACCAGGTTTATTTTTATAAGGTTTGTGATAGAAAATATCTATGTATACCTTTAATTTCCATTATGGAGAAAATAAAAAATTATTTTTTAGGTATTTTCACAAAACTTAACATTTATTTTTTTTATTCACTTAGATTGGATTTTTTAATATATCTATACACATGAACCAATGATTGGGCATTCAACCATTACAGTGTGGGTTTATCTTAAATAAGTTTCTATATGTGAATGCAATAAAAATATTTAGTATGTGTAATTTTTATTTTGTGACATTGATAAAAAATGTGTAATAGGGTTTGTGGTGAAAATTTTTGGTGGATGATTTTCTCTATCTTCTTGGCAAAATGCATTAGTTTTCAAAGGTGAGAGACATAAAAATCAAAATGATTTATGGTTATGATTTGGTTTGTTAGCCATAGGTAATGTATTATTTTTAAAACTCTAAAATTATCATGGAGATAAAAAATGAATTTTTGATAATAAATTTCAAACACTGTGTAGTTTTGATAACTTGGTGTTCATAGACTAGAGTTTGGTCATGTAGTCATATTTTTTTATGAGGTTTATAGTATAAAATATATGTGTATATTTGTATCTTTAGTTTTTTGTGGAAAGACTCACTTCAAAAAGGTTAAAGGCATAAATCTCTAAATGATTTTTAACTCTTTAAGATGACAATGTAGATTGAAAAGGGGTTTTAGATGGTGTTTTGGTGATGACTAAGTGGTAGATACAGATAAATGATAGGTGAGTAAATTAAAGTAATGACATTTATTTTTTCACATAGTGAAACATTAGGTTTGATTATTCAATAGGACAATGAAGGCTAGTTTTTTTAATAAATTTGTTCACATAGATTAAAAATATGATGCATTGGATTGTTGATGACCATATAGCACAGAGGGAAGTTATACATGTCATTAAATTTAAATAATGACATTTATTATGATTTTTTATTAGTGGAAAGACTTTAAAAAAACTATGTTTTTTGGTTTTCACATACTGAAGCATTTTTCTATTTTTTAAAATTATAATGGCTATTGAAAAGTGGTATTTTAGATAGTTCAATGCATATAGACCATAGTTTGAGTATGTGGTCATTGTCAAGTCATTTTTTAAATAATGTTTACAGTAAAAATTATTTGTGTATAGTTGTATCTATTTTATCACAAAAATACATGAAAACTATCTAAAATTTATATTCAATATCATTATTATGTTAAAGATTTTAAAATCATTTCAATATTTATGGCTCTTATTAAGGTTTAGGTAACCATAGCTTGTGGATTTGACATTGATATCAAGTCTATTTTTAATAAGTTTTGTGGTGGAAAATATATGTGGATAATTGTCTTTATCCTTAGGCTGATAAATTCTAGTTTGTAATGTTAAGAGGCATAGATCTTAAAATGACTTATTTTTTTTCTTAGTGATAAGTCTTCTATGCAAAATCTATATTCTTTTGGTGAAGTAAAACATTTATTTTTCTTATTCAATGGGACAAAAGTGGTATTTTTTTTATAATTCATCATGCATAGACCATGTATTGGTCTTGTAACCATTATGAGGGGAGTTAAGATTGAATTAGTTTATCCATGTGTTAATAACAAGAATATTTTGAAACAATGAGATCCATAAACCTTGAAATGATTTCTTGTTATGGTTTGGTTTGTGCATATAATATTATGTGACTATATAACACCTTAGACTCATACAGTTGGAAAAATCATGACCAAGGTTGTTCCTCTTAATTATACACATGCCTTTCTTTTGTAAGCCTTACATATACTTTATATTATGCCCCTTGGCATATGTATTATTTTGACCAAACCCATATTGATGTCATAGACATCCCATCTTGCCAAAAATGCTTAAATTTACTTATCACCTCTGTAAGTTTTGATCTTGAGTATTCTCTCCTTCTCCTTAGACACTAATATTCAAGTTAGATAGTAACATCAACATTATTGTCCTCACTTGACAAAAATGTCCAATGCCCTAAAGTTATCTAATTTTCAAATGAAACTTATTGAATTGTTCATCCTAAGTTATTTAATGTGAGTTATCTCCTTATAGGATTGGTATACATACAATATAAACCCTCATTCATTCCTCAACTATGAAACCTAGCAATCAAACCAAAATATTACTCAAGAAGTACTCAGGTTACCAAAATATTTTTATATTATATTGTATTCTAATATAATTCAAAGGAACAACCTGGCTACAAGTTTGAATTACTAAAGGATAAGTCATAAGGTTTTGGCATGTTACAAGCTTTGTCACTGTTATACTTTACACATTGCATGATTCACACAAAATCCAATATGTTGGAAGAACTACTTGAGTCTTAGGCCCTCTTCTAAATTATTTTCTATGTAGGTAGTATCCTTTGATATTTAGGTCATTATGATTTATCTCAACACCATGTGCCCACTAACCCATTTTTTTCAAAGTCACATTGAAGATGCAAAAATAGGGATTGACCATTTCATTAGGAGTGACATCCATGACCCATATCTAAATAAATTAGAGAGAAGACAAATCCAAATATAGAAACATCAAAGTGGTCACATATTTTTTTATCACATATTTCATATAAGACACTAGAATCAATCTTAGACACTAATGTTGATGCAACTGTCCCAAACTGATGCAAGTGTCTAGAGATCTAGAGGCATCAAATCTAGAATATGAAAATTGTTCTAGAACTATCTTCCTACCTAATTAACTCTTGTACTAGATCTAATAATACATTATCATAAAAAATATAAGTAATTTATTTTATATCATATGTATATATAGAATAGATGTACTTTCCATTAATATCTTATGTCAATTTTATAAATTCAGCATATGGTATATTTGCACTTAACACATTATTTGGCCTACTGTAGATCTGGTATTCAACCCTGTGCCCTATCATTTCTATATCCTTAACCTTAACTATTAAATATGATCCACATCCAAATTAGTGTTAAACATTTGGTGAACCTAATATTTGAACATCATTTTTATAAAAGCATTCACTTGTATATGCTTATCTATAGACTTATCCTAATCCTTATTTTATTTTTTATTTATTCATGGATTACATTGATTAATTTGATGATTATGATTATGAAAACCTTCAATAATATCTCCAAATAGGGATCAAAATCCATTACTCTTGCATTCCTCTAAGTGCTAAGCCAAACAATATAAAAGCTTTAAATGATGGTATCTAATATCCCTCTAATTAGGTTCATGTTCCCATCCTTTCAATACATCCATCCCAATGAGGATAGAATGTGTATGCCATTACATTATATACACAAATTTATCCAACATGGAGATAAGTTACTTTCATTTGACCATGAAAAGTTTTGTCAAATCCATAAGGAAATTTTAGAGGATTTTTAAATCATTAGTAAATGGGATGTTCATTCATGTTCATTGATTTAAACCCCTCCTATTCCTACATTTAAAAACAATATTCCCATTATTAGGGGTGATAATACATTGCCTTCATTTTATATTAAAAATTTTAGGAAGGTTAACCAAGAAATTATGGCATCTTTACCAATTCATATTAAGCCATCAAGAAAAAGCAAAGACCTTACATCTATAGATAAAAATAGTGTTAATTTTCTAATCAAAATACATGTAACAATGTTAAATAAAGTGTCCCAATAAAATGAGATTCCTACCACAAAAAAATATTCACCTTCAATAATGCTTCCTCAATATCCACTTATTATATCTTTAACAAGGTGTATCATTCAAGTTTTAAAACCATTATAAGATCTTCAAATAACACACCAATAGTACCAAATTAAAATATCCATTACCATTACCAATAATCCAAAATCCAATGATTACAAACTTGCACTTATTGTACATGAGGATGATGATACTCATATGCTAGGTTCAAAAGGGGTAGTAGTTTAGAACCCATGATAAAAACTATGTCAAACACCACCATCCCCATCAATTATCTTATGTCTATGAAAAACACTATTGGGAACCTTAAAAAATAGGTTTTTATACTTCAAATGAAAGTATATTTCCATAATATAAATGCACATGTTACCATATTCAATAATCAACCTCTTGCACAATGTATACTTGGATATCCCTATCCACCTAGTTTTTTATTACCACATTTAACTATCTTTGAGAACCATAAGGATCCACTTGAGCACATGATAAATTATGTACATTATCTTGGTCAATGGGCAAAAGTATTCCATATGAGCATTTTTTATGAGGTCACAATTGGTTTTATAGCTTATTGGAAGGTTACTTAACCACTTTTTTAAACTTAGAATATGATTTATTCATAGATTTTAATATTCACAAGGTTCCAAAACTTACATTATAAAATTTACATAATTTCAAATAATGTGATGATGAGCCCCTTCAATATTATACAATTCAATTCAAAAATACATAATATGATCTACGATTTAGACCATTAGAGTTGGAACTAAAAAAATTATTTAGTAGAGGCCTTACTCTCCCATTAAAATAAAGATCATTACATAAAAAATATGATTCGTTCACTCATTTACATGTGGATGTACATAGATATGCTACATTCATACTTACTCATCCAATGAATCCTAACATTTCTCCTTCTAAGTACCAAAGTTTTATCCCTCAAATAAAGGAAGGAGACCAATTGCATAAATAATACTATGAAAAAAAATGTAGCATCACTAAACTCTATATGACTAATTTATAAATGTCACTTAACATGGGACCAATCCAAGGTCCAAATCCAATACAAGAATCTTAAAACAAACAAAATAATAAGCGTCCATGCCGACAAGATTTGATAATTCAATTATGCATGGGTGTTACTTATTTTTGGCATAAACATGTTAATCCTACAAGAGAAAAACTACTTATAATGTAAGATGTTTCCAAAAAAATGGGCTTAAATTTAATAAGCTTACAAAACAAAGGATATTGGAAAGATTCCTTGGGTAATATAAAAATACCAATTTCTTGTTGTCCTAAAGTAATTCAAATAGGGGTTTGGGTTATGCTTACCACATCTCCATATGCATTTACACTTGGAACTCTATGGCTATACCAAATGGAATACAAAATTGACCAAAATCAATAAGGCATATATTTTCTTCATGAAGGAAAATTAATACATATTTCTATTGATGACATTCCATCTTCTATGACAAATCAAAAATGTGAGGAGGAACATGTTATGTCACTTTTCAACATAAAAAATCATTATGCAAATAATGTAAATGATCCAGCTTGAGGTTTTAAGGTTCATAATTGGGGAGATATATATGACCATCCATTAGATGGCATTATAGGATGATATTTCCTCATCATCAAAAATACAAAAAAAAAATCAAAAATCAAAAAATACTTTTGGCACCTACATGTTATGTTGGTCCCTTGGCATTTATGTGTTAGTTCCATGTCAAGGACTAGCATATAATTTAATCCTACATAAACATACACAAACATACAAAGATACATAATACATTTATGGGTGTTAGGACATTTTAATATGTCACTTTTTTCCTTTATGGACATTTAACTAAGCCATGTGCATTCGATTTCATGGCATTTGAGCATGCCCCTTGTTTACGATTTCCTTAGACCATTACCTTTTGATTTGATTTTGAGTTCTCTTATGTATTTGATTTTTTTATTAATGAGTTTGTATTGTTACTATCTAGAAACTTCCATGATATTTATCATGCATCTTAGGCATACCTATGATAACATTGGTTCTATGTGCTTCAATGTTATATCTATCTACATATATTTCCTTTTATATGTTATATTGTTACATTCACAAATTTATAATTGTGTTACCCTTTCAAAGTGAGCTAACTATCAACTACTATGTTTCCCTCACCTCAAATGGGGGGGGGGGGGAATATTAGTGGGGTAATGTCATGGTGACATGGATTCCACATTTTTCATAGTTTCCAAATTACAATGGGGATGTGCTTTGGAAGAATGTTCTCTATAATCACACAGTATATGGTACTTACACTAGTTTATAGATTCATTGGTGGCATGTCATGATGTCATGGCTTCCACACATTCAAAATTTTAGATTCAATGGGGGCATGTTTTGAAATAATGTTCTCCATATTCATTTAGTACGGTACTTATAATTTATATATTTAGTGGGGGCATGCATTGGAAGCATGTTCTCCACACCTACTCAATTTTCAAAATCTCTAATTTAATATGGGGGTATGTTTTGAAAATATTTTCTCCACATTGGTACTTATATCAATTTCATATTTCTCTATATATAGTGGGGGCATGCTTTGGAAGCATCCATCCACACTTTCATAGATTTATGAATTGGCCAAAGAATACATCTATATTATTCCAATAGACATTTGTGGTAAAATTACATACATGGTACCATTATTACACATAGTTTAAGCATGAGATAAATATAAGGTTCATATTCTATGAAAAATATGCCTAATATTGAAAAATATAAATCAAATTTAAATTCCAAAATTATTTCACATACTAATACCTAATGGAATTTTATGGACTTTAACAAGCCAATCTATTATAGTAGTTGGTTTACCTTTTGTTAAGGTTGGTATGATTAAATCACTCAATATTGATAAGTTTTTAATTTGGACTTGATTATCCAAAATCACCAAGTTACAAGTATAATTGGGTTGCATAGTTGAGCTAATCTCAACTGTCAGGTGGCAACTCACTTTTTCTCCAAATTTGGGTGCATGTTCCTTCCAACCTCTCTCTATATGTCTCTATATCTCTTTGGATATATGAAATTTAAATTAATTATATATATTTATCCTAATCTAAATTTCATATCCTTATAATGATATACATTTTACAAAAATAACATACTAATAGGTAAGGAAATTACATCGACACACATGTGTACTCCTAAACCTTGTTCTTTCAATTTAAATCCATTTCAATTACTTTTAAACCAAATTATATGCAATAATTATACACTATAACATGATCTTGGTTGTATGTTAGTCACTAGTAAATCACTCAAACCCATATCCAAAAAGACAGTCAAATTCAACTCAAGCAAAGATAAGGTCTGTATACACACCTAAGTTCTTATTCATTTCCAATAAAATAATAATTACATTACTAGATTAAAGTGGGTAATGTAGAATATATTATATGATTATATAGCACCTTAGTCTTGTACACTTGGAAAACTCATGACCTTGGCCATTCCTCTAGTTTTACATGTACCTTACTTTTGTAGAACTCCCATTACTTTATATTATGCCCCTTGGCCTATATCTTAGTAATAAAAACCTTATATTGATGACATAGACATCCCATCTTGCATATAATGATTAAAATTTACTTATCTTACACCTTTACAAGTTATAAGCTTGAGCCTGCTCTCCTTCTCTCTAGATACTAACATTTAGGTCAGACATTAGCATTGACATTACTATCTTATCCTGACATAAGTGTCTAGTGCCTTAAATTCATCTAATTTTTAGATGAAATATATTACAATGGTCAGCATAATTTCTTTAATGGAATTTATCTCCTAATAGGATTGGTATAAATAGATTATCAACACTCATTATTTTTGATAAAATCCATGTAGATAGTAGTAATGCACATATAGAGTCTAGGATGAATAATAACTAGCAAAGTATACACAAACCAATTTAAAACAACATAGGAATTACTATGGAAATTTTTTAAAAAGGTGAAAAAACCCATAAAAATATGATATTAAATCATTGAGAAACTTCATACCAAAATATAAAGCCTTCCCTTCTCACTACTTCACATAAGCCTTCATAGAACCTTTTTCAATATTTTTCACATGCAAATATCAAAATTCACTGAGTGTGTTTGAAGTGAATAATATAATAGGGTTAAAACCCTATTTATAATAAATGTGAGGGGAGGTGACCATTATAATATAATAGTTTCTCATGAATAATCATCTAAGCATATTTGGAGCCTTTTATAACATAATGACTTACATTAAAAAGTATGCTTTTAATGTATTGGAAGACAAAAGTAAAACTTCCACATAAATTTTACTCAAATCACATAACTTCCACATAAATCTTATAATGATTTATAATGAAAAGTATAGAGAAGAATAAAAAATTCATGGCCATTAGGTAGTGGCATTATCATGTGCACTCCTCAATGTTAATTTTGAGAGGCCCAACATTTCATGAAATTGATAAAACTTGGTAGCATCAAGTGGTTTTATGAAGATATCTACCACTTATTCATTCTTAGGATAGAATCACAAATTAATATCACCATTGAGGACTTTCTCTTGGATGAAATGCACATGAATTAAAATATATTTAGTTCTTTGGTGCTATGCTTGATTTTTTGTCAAATCTATATAAACTTGCTTATCATAAAGAAGGATAGTACTCTAAGAAACATCCAAATGAAATTCTCCCAATAACCTTCATAGCCACATGGCTTCTTTAGAATATTTTATAACACATATGTACTCAGCTTCTATAGAAGAGAGAGAGAAAATAAGTTGCTTCTTACTACTCCAAGTGATAGCACATGCATCAAACTTAAACACATATCTAAAATTAGATTTGTGATCTAAAGTATCATCAATATGGTTAGTATCACAATAACCATATAATTTAGCATTATCAATGAAATAATGGAATAAACCATAATCAATATTTTCTTTGATATAATGAAGAATACATTTAGATAATTTCCAATGATCTAAATAAGGATATTACATAAATATAGAAAAGACACTAACATCACATGAAATACCTAGCCTAGTAATGGTTAGATAAATCAAACTTCCAATAATTTGTCTATACAAAGTAGGGTTAGCTTTTTCATGTTCAGGTTTAAGATCAAGTTTAATACAAACTTCAATAGGAGTAGTGGTAGATTTACAATCAATAATGTTAAACTTAAGAAGAAGATTAGATACATACTGAGATTGTGATACAAAAATTAAATTTCTATTATGAAATATAGTCATTCTTAAAAAATGATGTAAAATATCTAAATTAGTCATTTCAAATATTTGACTTAGTTTATCCTTATATTTATGAATTAAACTAGCTAGATTGTCAATAATCATCAAATCATCAACATATAATACAATTAGAATCAAATGACAATTGTTAATTTTAACAAAGATATCATTATCTAAATAATAATTAGAAAAACTTAATTCTTTAATAAAATTTAATCTTAGAATACCAAGATCAAGGATCTTGTTTGAAACCATACAAAAAAATTCTAACTTGCATACATAATGTTCTCTGTTAGGATCAGTAAAACTTTTACGCTGAGTCTTTTAGATTTCTTCTTCTAAATAAATCACCATTTATAAATGAATTATTGACATCTATTTGGTGGATAACCCAACCATTTTGGGTTGAAGGAGCAATATAAATTCTAACAGTACTTATTTTTTTACAAGATTAAAGGTTTCATCATAGTCAATCTCAAGTTTTTGAGTAAACCCAAGAGTAACTAATCTAGCTTTAAACTTGTGAATTTTACCAATTGAATTATATTTGATCTTATAAAGCCACCTACAACTAACAATATGCCTTTTAGGTGGAGGAGGGACAAGATCCCAAGTCTGATTTTTAATTAAGGTGTTATATTCACCTTACATAACAACATTCCATATATCATCTTGAGTGGATTCCTCAAAAGATTGAGGTTCAAATTCATACATAGTCATTAATATATGATAAGAATGTTAACTTCTAGTTAATTTATTAAGATTATCAATATTAGAAGATTGAATTAAGGATTCTTCCCATTTAGGTATTTTAGATTGAACATGAAACTCATGGGGTTCCTTAGACTCTAAGTTAACCATAATTAGATTGATGTCCTCAAGGGCATCCATTTAATCACAAAGAAAAACATGAGAGTCAAGTTTATCAACAAAAAAACATAGAGGAGGATCCACAAAGGTCTCACAAAAGGGTTTTTGAAGAACAAGAACATTACTATTCTCAATAATCTAACATTTAAAGGGATCATACACTCTTAAAACTTTTATTTTTCCTCCATATATTGCAAAAATGCAAGAATATGAAGTGGGGTCAAGCTTCTTTCTTTTAACTTTAAGAATAAATATAGAAGCGTGGCTACCAAAGATCCTAAGATGAACTACACTAGAATTATTTTTAGTCCTCATTTCTAAAGAGGTAGAAAGATGCAAGAATTTGGTAGGGACTTTATTTAGAACATGAACATAAGTGTTCATGGCTTCAATCCATAATAAATTAGGAACATTTGTAGATTGCAACATTGTTCTTGTTATTTCTATGATGGTGTTGTTTTTATTTTCAATAATACCATTTTGTTGAGGGGAATAGGGAGTTGTTAATTCCTTTTGAATATCGCAACTAATGCAAGAATAATCAAACTCTTTACTAACATATTCACCACCATTATCAATTCTTAATCTCTTAATAGAAAAATTAGATGCATTTTAAATACTAGCTTTGAATTCCTTGAATTTAGATAACACATCATATTTATTTTTAATAAAAAAAGACCATTTAATTATATTATAATCATCAGTAAAAGTATACAAAGAACTATTAAGAGATACAACTTCAAAGGGTCCTACAACATCACTGTGAATCAATTCTAAAGGATGTGAGGAATTCACATCACGATTTTTGTGAAAAGGGTTAATATATTTCTTGCCTCATGATGAGAAAGGATAGAAGGAAGTTCAATAAAAAAATTATCTGCAGACATATCATGTAAAATTATAAAATTAATATGTCCTAATCTTTCATGCCATAATTGAAATTCATTATTACTATGTAATAAAATAAAACATGCAGAAGAAGGAGAAAAGATATATAAACCATTATTTTAAACACCTGAAATAATAAAGGAACCATAATTATTTTTAATGGACCAAATATATTTAAGTAATTTTACAATGAAATTATCATTTGTAAGTTGAGAACAAGATAGTAAATTATTTTTATGCTTAGGTACATAGAAAACATCTTTAATAACAACATTTGAAAATTTTGATTTTCCTTATTTAATTGCTTCTAAAAATGAATTATCTTCTATGTAAACTTTTTTAGAGATGTCTCTAGAATCACATAAAATATCAGATAAACATGTCATATGGTGAATGCACTACTATCTAAAATTTGTTCATTTTCATTTAAAGCACATAAAGCAACATACACAATAATAACATTTGAATCTTGATTGTTATTTTGATTAGGGTTTTGATTCTTCTACCTTTTTTTATTAGATTTATTCCCTTTAGTTTTATACCATATTTTCCTTCCATGATCAAATTTACCACACAAATTATCATTTATATTAAACTTAGGTATATGATTCTTATTATCAGATTTCTTAATTTCATATTTACTTTTAACATAATTAGGTTTATATTTCTAGGTTTTGTTATTATTAGAAACATTATTAAGAGTGAGAAGTGCTTGATTGGCATTCTCCTTAGAATCATAATTGGTCATCACTTATTATTCTTGAATCAGGAGAGGAAACAAGGTGGTAAGGTCAGGGATATCTTATTTAGGTTGATACATAGAATTCTAAATTGAAATAAAATTTCTAATTTTTTCATGAATATTTAACTAAATGATAAAATAAAGTAACTTATCTTGAATCAAATTAAAATTACATCCATCTAAGTGAGATTTAATGTTTTTAATTTTAGCAAGAAAATTAATAACTTTTTCATCACCCTTCATAGGTGTAGGTAGTGATTCAAAGATTATTTTAATGATATTTGAAAGGTGAGTACCTTCATGCATGGACTCAAGGAGTTTCCAAACATTGATATGAGACTAATGATTACTAATGTAGAGAATAATTCATCTTTAACACTATGCAAGATAATGGACATAGCTTCATTTGATTTCTGCTAACATGCATTCATAAGCTCAGGGGTTTCATGTCATTCAGAAGGGGATTTTTTAGTCATAAAAACAATATTACATAATTTTTGAGCCATAAATTCAGATTTAACATGAATTTTCCAAATATTATAGTTATTTTCATTAAGTATTTGAGATTTATCTAAGGCAAAATGAGGTGAAGCCATACCTTCTGTTTAAAAAAGATAGTAAATAAATGCTTAAAATGAAACCATTTTAATGTGAATTTAACTTAATTTTATAAAATAAGGTAAATCACAAGTGTAAATATACTTAATTACATAATTTAAATTCCAAATAATGCAAAAAATTGAATTCAAATTAAACAAATCTAAGTGTGGAAAGAGTCACACTCAAAATGACCACCTAGGCACTATTATTAAAAAAGGTGTAAAAGAAATAATGGGAGGATTAAAAACAAAAAATGGACCACTCAAATATTTTAATAATGTGGTATAACCTAAAAATCAACTGGTCACATGAGTATGATCCATTAGGTTTTGATTAGGTCAAATGTCACTAGAAGGTCGATAGTTTAACTAAGTTTTAAACACGTGTAAAATTAGCATGCAAACCAAAAAATGGAATTAAAATTAAATTAATTTTAAAAAAAAAATATTTTACCAAGTCAAAAAATATTAATTTTATTGGGGGGGGGGGGGGGGGGGGGGTTGAACTTGAGACCTCTTTAGTTGTAAGTTCTAGCAAAAAAATCTTACCAACTCATCTAAGAAGCTAAACAAGAATTTGCCAAAACTAAATTAAATTTGAATGTTATTATTATTATTATTATTATTATTATTATTATTATTATTATTATTATGTGCATGTAAATCTAAAAGTAAAAACTCTATTGATTTTTTTTACTTTTGGGTGAAAAACTAAATAGAGAAGGTGGGGGCACATCTTATTTAAAGGTAATTTATTGATTTAATTAAAAAATTATTTAATAAATAAACTTAAAAAAACTATACACATCCCTTTAGTTTCTCATGATGCCCATGGGAGAGTTTGATTCAACATAGAAGCTTGTACAGGGCACCAAATCCCATGAAACTTTGCCAAACTTCCTAAATATATTTTTAGATGTCAATCAAACCTTTAAAATAAAATTTTGATGACTAGAGACTATTATGTGAATTTATTGAGAGTACAGGGGTGCCACAAGTGAAGAGAATAAAATTTTAGGGCTTGAATTGGCCTTGTCAAGATCTAAAACTTTGTAGAATTCCTTAAACCTTCACTGTGATGCAACGAGAGCCTTAATTTTTTTTTGAAGCTAAACAATAAAATACATCCCACAAGTTCTACTATCATGATAAAATCCATGTAGATAATAGTAATGCACAGACATAATCTAGCATGACTAATAAGTATAAAAGTATACACAAGCCTTTTTAACACAACACAAGCATTATTGTGGGAAAACCTCGAAGAGGTAAAAATCCCACCAAAAGATGATATCCAATTATTGAGAAACTTTGCACCCCAACACAAAGCCTTTTCCTTCTCACTTCTTCACATAAGACTTCACATAAAATTTTTAAATATTTGCCACATGAAAATATCAAAATTCACTATGTGTGTTCAGAGTGAATAATATAATAGGGTTAAAACCCTATTTACAATTAATGTGAGGAGAAGTGACCATTGTAACCAATGGGTCCATCCTTCCCGAGAATCATTTAATCTAATTGGTAAATAATAAACCATAATGTTTTGTTATTTATTTGCATGAATTTTTCACCTCATGATAATAAATAATAAATTATTTTTAATTAATTATACACCAAAGTATGCTAAGGGTCTAAACTAGCCCACTTAGACACTAAATTTTCTAACACATTTTTCACCTACAGGATCTAGCAATCAAACCAAAAGATAACTTATGAAACACTCAATTTAGAAAAAGTATATATATTCTACCCCATTTTTATATCATTCAAATTAAAAACCCAAATATAGTTCTAAAGTACTAAATGATTAGTCATAAGGTCATATTTTCCAAGTTACATGCTATGTGACTATTGTACTTGATTTACATATTGCATGATTCAAACATAATTAAACACATAGCGAAGAACTACATGAGTTTGAGGCCCTCTTATAGATTATTGGATATGCAGGTAGTGGCATTTGATAGTGGGGTCATTATGATTTAGCTCAAAACCATGTGCCCACTAACCTATTTTTCCTAAGGTCACATTAAATATTCAAATCTAGAGTTTTACCATTTCAAGATGAGAGACAATCCATGACCCAATTCTAAATGCACCAGAGCAAAAATTATGAAAAAAACAAAAGCATCCATGTGGTCACATATTTTATTATTTCATATTATGTATAGGACACTAGTATCAAACTCAGACACTAGCATCAATGTAAATATCCTAGGGTGACATAAGAGTCCAGAGAGCCAAAAGCACAAGATTTAGAATCTTAAAATTATTCCAAAACTATCTTCCTACCTATTTTAATCCTATACCAGATCCAAAATTACATTAGCATTAGAAACAACTAAGTAATTTCTTTTATATAATTTTTATATCTTGCGTAGTTATAATTTCCATTAAAAACATATATCAATTTTATAAATTCAACATATGGTACATCTGATTTTGGCACATTAATTGCCCTGATTTAGATATTATTTTCACCCTTTTGCTCTATCATTTATATATCCTTAACCCTAACCACTAAATAGGATCCACATATAAATTAGGGTTAAGCATTTTGTTAGAAATTGGTAATGCAATATTTTGATTCTTTAAGATTACAATGGAGATTTGAAATCGGGTTTAGATAAATTTTCATGCCTTTTTTAATAGGTCAATATTTTTTTGGATCCTTTTAATATATATTTTGGGTTTTAAATGTAATTCATTTTAAATCTTATAATATTTAGATGGTAGATTAAATATGTAACAATTGTTAGATTGATATTTTTTCAAGACTAGCTTTTTGGTAACAAACATTTATGTATAGATGTCTCTGTTGTTGTGGTGGAAGGGTTTGGTTTGCAAGAGTATACAAATATTAATGGTGTATAGTGTGGTAGAATAAATATGTATATAAAAAACATGCTATTGTGTAAATACACATTTTAGTAACCTAAGTCTAATAGAAAAATAATTGATCACGTTATTTTTGGCCATTTTATCCTTAATTAACTTGTGCACTTAATTAGTACTTATTTTTCCAATTTATCTTATCCTAGGCACCTATGATAATTTATTTTTATTTCAAACCATTATGTTTTACTTAAAAAAGAGTTCTAAATTTTAAAAATTACCTTAAGCATTTGTATGCCCAAACCTAGATCCAAAGTTTCACACATTCCCTAAAGGACAACAACATCCAATAGGTATAATAGTGGGAGGATGGTTTTCCCATATATGATGTTTATCTCTTAATATAATTAATGATAATTTTTTTAATTTAGACCCTCTCTTACATTATCTTCCATGTGTTTGGATTCCTAGCATGTTTTTTCCCCTTTTGGATTGCTATAAAAGAACACTTAGCTCACTTATTCTCATAATTGATCATTTTAATATAGAGTAACATTTACACTAATGTATATGAGAAAATTTTCAATATTATTACCAATTATGATTCTAATAATTCCAATAATTCTTTATAAAATTCATAAATCTATCCCTAAGGAAATCATGACGAAGTGCTCAAGCTAGTTCTATATGTATTCATATAGTAAATGGAGCATTATTACACAAAGCACTCCAAGTGATAGAACTATGAAGGATTGATTACCTCATTGGAGTATTAGATATATATAAATCATTTAGTCATCTTGGGGGTGATTAGGTTTAGCTCAAACAAGTTACACTACACCTTTTTCTATTTTTGGGTTTGAGATCTTTGCAAAATCCTCCTATGGTTTCAACATTGGAGAAATTATTTTCCAGGTTTCTACACACTTAAATGAAAAAAAATTCATATATACGTAATTATAATTATCACAAGATAATTTTAATTAAATTACTATTTTTATGTAAAGGACAAAAGCATCTAATAGGGATAATAATGACTTCCACCATTTTCCTAAGTTTATTGATCTTGTCCTTATTCAATTTCAACTCTAGTTTATGGGGACTTGAAGATCTTATTCTTGATTTCTTTAGTGTGCCTTATGTTAGTAAAATACAATTAGATTCCAAATATAAAAAACTAACTTTAAAATTTTGATTCATATTTAGTCTTATTTTAATTGATTAAACTATATAATTCAGTCTTTTACTTCCATTATGCTCGTCAAAAGTACATTTCCAACAATTGTATTTATTCTATCCAATTTATCTTAATTAGGGTTATTTACCACATTATTTCAAATTTCAATAAAACATGTGAACCAAGTTAGTCATTCAACTTCAGTTTTTCAAAAAAAAAGTATCTTAGGGTTTAGATAAATTCTTGAATATCTCACTCTAAAATTATTTCCTTTTGACTTTGAATCTCAATCTGACACTAAAAAAACTTGATTTCAACCTTAGACATAATAGATAACATTGAAAGACTTTTATTTTGACCTTGGATGATATATAATATTGAAATTATCTTCTATTGACCTTGGCTTTCATAAGAATTTACTAATCCCTATACACATGATTTTTTTTTATAGATTTCAAATTTCAACTTTCTATTACTATCATTTACAAACAATTTCATAGCTATAGTGGATGAGTATTTTTTATTTTAAGCATATGTAGTTTTCATTTCACGTCATGTTTCATTAATCAAGATAATCATTAACACTCATGTAAACAAACAAATAAACATGAATAACTATCAGATTGGCCATGATCTTGGATCCTTGCATAGAAGATTGAGCTAATATATGTATGGATCAATGAAATCATAGATAAATTACAAAGGAGGAAGAAGTTTGTCTTCATACAACAATATTGGAAAATATGACTTGCTTACATAAAATCACATTAACCTGTCTAACCTTCTAAAGAGGAAAAGTGGGGTAAATATAGGGAAAACTAGAGCAACATGAGGAAGCCTCTAATTTTATTAGTTAAATAATTACATTAAAATTAAATTAGCTTATGCGACCATTTTATAGAATTTGGTCCCAACATTGAAAGCTCGATGAGGTACCTAAATACATAGTGAAGAATCTCCATGGGAGGAAGAAGAAGGTGGAGCAACCCTTATTCAAATGAAAGCTCATAGATAAAAAAATTACTCTTTATGAATGGCTTGGTTAGAATATCTACAATCTACTATGATGTTGGATGGTACTGAAGATCAATGACTTGCTCATTGTTAAGCTCCCTAATGAAGTGCATGTGAATCTCTATGTGTTTGGTCCTTTGATGGAGAACTAAATTCTTGTAAATCTGGATAGTGCTTTAGTTATCATAGTAGATGATTGTTGGCTTATGAAATTGGATACCAAATTCAATGAGAATCCCTTGAATCTAGATTACCTCAGTGGTGTCATTGATAGCCCCTCTATATTTTGCCTCTATAGATGATAAAATAACTACATGTTGCTTCTTTCTTGACCAACTTATTAGACCTAAACCAAGTGAGAAACTATAGCATGAAGTGGACTTTTAACTCTAAATATCTCCAACCCAATCTAAATCTATGTATCTGATCAAATCAACCTCTATTGCTACTTTATAGTGTATCCCATAGTTTTGTGAACCCTAAATGTAGTACAAAATCCACTTATCTTCTTTCTAATGTAATTCATATGGCTCTTACATAAACTAAGATACCATGCTAACTGCATAGGATATATCAGGTCTAGTGTGTGTGAAATAGAAAAGACTACCCACAAGTTGCCAATATGGAGATGCATGAACCAGTGGTGTAGGATAATCAGCCTGAAGCTTCACACCAAACAAGAATGGAGTAGGAGCTAACTTACAATAAACCACGTTAAACCTTGTAAAAAATTAAAAGAATACTTGGATTGTGATAAAGATATCCCAAAATCTGAATGAATGATTTCAATCTTGAGAAATTAATATAGTAATCCCATGTCCGTCATTGAAAATATGTCTAAAAGTGTAGTTTTCACTACTGAGATGAATTATTATGAGCTCCCTATAATCAACAAGTCATTGACATAGATAACTAAGATTAATATAGAATCATCCTATCACAAAATTTAGACATTTGGATCTAAGTGGCATCTGATGAACATGAATGTGAAGATAAAGGAGTCCATCTTAGCAAACCATGCTCGAGGGGCCTATTTGAGTTCGTAGATAGATTTTTGAAGTCTTTAGACCAAGGAAGAATCTTCCACAAATCCTTGTAGTTGTTATATGTAGATCTCTTCTTTGATTTCACCATGTATAAAATCACTCTTTATGTCCATTGTGTGGACATCTCACATATGTACAACTACGATGGATAGAGTGAGTCTAATAGATGTCATCTTGGCTACAAGAGTAAATTTCTTAGTGTAGTCTATGTTAGGCACCTAAAAAAACCCCTTTATAACTAGATGATATTTGCACTTATCAACAAACCCATCTATACCATACTTCATCTGATAAACCCATTTACAACAGACCAAATTTCTTTCTTTAGGAAGAGGGACTAGGTCCCATGATTTATTCTTAATTAGGGAACTATACTCCTTCATAGTAGAATCCCATTTTGGAATGCCAGATGCCTCATGAAAGGTTTGTGGATATGAGGCAATGGCCAAGCAGGCATGTGAAGTCCTTTTAAATTCTAAATGTGTCTTCCTTATATTTGATAGATTTCCAACTCATTTCCTAGCCCAAGTGGGACCAAAATTTTATGAGATTGGAGAATTAAGAGGTGAGTAATCATCATCTAAAGTGTGAGTGTGAGATGGAAGAGGATAATCCTCATCATTGCTCTCATCACTTGAATTTGAAGAAGAAAAAGAGTCATCTTGATCATCAGGTGGATTTTGAAGTGGATCCAAGTCACTATTTGAGGTGGAATCAATATTTAGTGAGACTTTTGAAGAGTTTAGAGTGTCAGTAGTGAGTTTAAATGGGACCTCAAAAAAATTGACACTATTTTCTATGAATAACTCATAATTTTTAAGATGGAGAAACCTATATCTCTTAGCACCCTCTATATACCCCACAAAGATATAAAATTGACTATGAGGAGTGATTGCCTTGCATTTCTTCTTGGGAACACAAGCCATTATTGGTGATCCAAACACTTGAAAGTTATCCATTGTGGGCTTGTGACCACATCAAGCTTCAAAATAAGTTATTATTTTCAAGGATTTTTGTGGAACATGGTTCTAAATGTAGCACACAAAGTTTATTACTTCAGCCGAAAACATAGGAGCAAGAGACTTTTATTGAAGCGTGTATTTGGCCATTTCACTCAAGGAATGGTTCTTATATTTGGCCACACCATTTTGTTGAGGACTATATGGAATTTTTTATTGCATTTGAATCCCCTTTGATGTGAAAAACTACTCAAACCTATATGTTAAATACTCCCCACCATTTTTAGTCCTTAATACTTTGATGGAATAATTTGGGTGCTTCTCCACATGTGCCTTGAAGTCTTTGAAGTGATCAAAGACCTTAGAATTATTTTTGAGAAAAAACACATAGGTGTATCTAAAAAATTCATCGATGAATGTGAGCATGTATCTGGTCTTGTTGAATGAAGGTTTTAGAAATGGACCTATTATGTCACTGTTGACAATTTCTAATTTCTATCTGTCTCTGCTTACTTTGACTTTATCATATTTCTCTTCTAGATCCTTACCAAGAATTTAGTCATTCATAGGCCATTCGAGAATTTGACTTTAGGAAACCTTGAAACCATGTCTTGATGATTGAGTTGCTCCAAGTTATGGTAGTTTAAATGGCCAAACCATTCATGCCATAGTTTTCTCACTCCATCTGCATGAGTAAGA
Source organism: Torreya grandis (assembly GCA_037957365.1). Classification (NCBI taxonomy): domain Eukaryota; kingdom Viridiplantae; phylum Streptophyta; class Pinopsida; order Cupressales; family Taxaceae; genus Torreya; species Torreya grandis. The sequence continues at coordinate 946,119 of JARHVA010006146.1, read as the reverse complement.
AGTGCAATTGAGGGCTGATCTAGGGCAAATTGTGAGAAGGTATATAGCTTAGGCTTATGATTGGCCTTTTCATAAGCCACTATGGTGTCACTGTATAGCTCTTTGATAACCACTAAATTAGGTGTGAACTCCACTCACTTCTTTGCACCTATGTGAGTGATTTGGTACATTGACATAAGATTGGTGGATAGTGAAGAAACACACAAAACTTCATTGAAGTTCCTATCACTTACTTCAACCAATCCTTTACCATTGAATTCTATCGAAGTGTCATCACCCATGAGAATTGAAGGCACAAAAATTGATCTATTTCTAAAAATAGATTCTCTGAGGAGGTCATGTGATAAGAAGCACATGAGTCAATAACACAAGTCAAAGGCTAAGAAGCTACTGCAACAAGTGGCTTGTCCTTATTTTTACCCTTTGTATTGTCTTTAGTTTTTGCATAATCTTATGTGAACGTGTTTTGAATTGAGGATTTAGGAACACTAATGTTATTCTTCTCAAGCATCTTCATCAAGGTGTCAATCTTATTTTTCATGTACTAAGATTCATCATGCCCAAGTTTCTTGCAAAAATTGCATTTGATTTTGTCCTTCTTAGTACTAGTACAAAAAAAAACAATATATGATTAAAAAAAATACTAAAATTGCATATAAATGATCAAACATGATCACGTGACCATAAGTAGTTTATTGCTAGTCATTTATAACATGACCAAATTGATGACTAGATTATTTTTAGTCATTTATTGGTTGTTTTGATTGATCAATTTGGTAATAGATTTAGTCACTAATTATTGTTAACTGGTCATTTATTTAGTCATGATAGTCATTTATTTAGTCATTGTAATCATTAATTATCATCAATTGGTAGTATATTTAATCATTTTTATTCACTAATTTTTGTCCATTGGTAGTATATTTAGTCATTTGTATTAACTGATTTTCATCTATTGGTAGTATATTTAGTCATTTTAATCATTATTTTGCCATTCAATCCTGCATATTGGTTGTCTCATCTAAATTTGTTTATGTTTATGCTCACCTAAAATGACTTGGAGTTTATTAAAATATAGTTAATGCATGATACTTGATCAGTTACCTTGTGTAGCGATGTTGCAACCCATAGTAACTCATCCCGTAAAACAAAATTCATTTCCATCTTTATATATATTTTGACCAAAATTATTATACAATATATATATATGTCCCAAAAATATATATTACCATTTGAAATCATAAAATTTTATTCTAAAATAAATAAATACATATATAATGCATTTATATATAAATAAATAAATATATAAATACATATAATAATAAATAAATTAAATATATATATATATATATATATATATATAATATAATATAATAAAAACAATAATAAAAAAAATTAAGATGGGGGAAGGGGAGCTCGGCCAATCGACCACCCCACCCCTAGCAAATTTAAGAAAGGGACATGGTCGACACCAAGGCCACAGGCTTGGGTTGGCCCATGGACCCTGCAATATTTTTATATTCAAGAAAAATATAAAATAAAATAAAATCCTCAAATACAATTTTTTCATTAAACAAAAATAACATAAAATAATAAGTTTAAAAAAATATAAAATTAAAAAAAATTATAAAACATTATGTTATATATATAATTTATTATGAACTCAAGGATTTTTATTTTAGATTATAATATTTAAATATGTATGTATGTATGTATGTATGTATAATATATAGGGTTTTACATATATACAAATATTTGATTTTGATAATAAAATATATATAAATAATATGGATTTATTATAGAAAATAAAATTAATAAAAAGAAAATTTAAATAAAGTAAGAAAATACATTTACATTGAGTTTACACATGTAAGCAATATGTTTTTTTATATTGGAGTGAATTTTTTTGAGCTTCCTCCATAGCTTCAACCTATAAACCTTCCATAGCTTAAACTTGCAAACCTATGAGAGAAAACAAAGTAAAAAATATTTTAAAATTAATGTAAATAATATTTAAGTATTTGGAAATAATGATTATTAATTGCTTAGCATATCATTTATAAAATTGGGTTTTCAATGTCTAATTAATTAATTTGTTTAGTTAGCAAAATTTTAGTAGTAAAATAGAACCAATTTGATGTAGTGACATATATACTTAGTCTAGTTGTGTGTATAATATAGTCTTAGTAGTAGAAATAATTAGGTCTCTACATTTGTGAGCTACATCTCTAAACACCTTTTTAATTACCCACTTCAATATCATATTGTCTAATTTTTATTTGTGTGACTAATTATTTAGTCATTTTTATTTGTGTGACTAGTTATTTAGTTGTGTTTTTTATTCAATGATCAAATTAGTCATTTATAACTATGTTGCAAAACATTATTATAATTTAGTATTTTTTAGTTATAGTGACTAAAATTTGTAGTCACATAGTCATTTATTTTCCAAATTCTACTAGTGTAGGTTTCCTACTTGAGGAGGACTCATTTGATGATGCCTTAGGCTTGGCATCTGATTTCTAATTCTTCTTGTGCTCATGATCTAGTTTAGACTATTTTTTCCCCTATTTTTCACTACTAAAAGGCTTCTTCTTGTTCTGATTAATAATCAAGGCATGTGATTTTGAAGACTTTAGTGCACCCATTTGAACCATCTTATCATGATCTTGAGTCATATTGGCAACAAACTCATCGAATGATGGCATTTTCAAAGTGGATCCAAGTGCACATTTGGTAGCATGAAATGTAGAGATGAAAACTAAATAGTCATGACCAATTTTTACAAGCACAAATAGAATGAACTGATCATCTATTTTCTCAATGCCACATTATTTCAACTATAGTCTCAGTGATTTAAACTTTATAAACAAGTCTTGTAGGGTGTCACAATCACCTAGGCTAAATGTGATGAGCTCATTCTCTAGCTCATAACCCCTCATGATGTCTTACACTCAAAAAATATTGTCAAGGATGGTCCAAATGTTGTTGAGAGTTTCTATAGATTCAACATGAAATAGGAGGTTAGGAGACATTGACAGGCATAAGAACCCATAGACCTCATCATATCTATTTTACCACTTAACCTTTTTTTTATTTGTAAATGGCTTAATTTTTTCACCCATAGTGATCTGATATAATCCTTTACCTCTCAAGGTAAGTTGTATTTTATAATTCTAGTCAAGATAGCTAAATGGTGTGAGTGGTTCAATTGAGTTTAGATTGATTAGTGTAGATTAGATTGAGACAATTTACATAATTGAGATGAAAACAAAGAATAGATTGAGATAGTACAAGCACCCCTTAAATTATAATGAAACATGAAATTAATATTAGATTTCAAGCACCATCAACAATGCATCTATGATAAATTAGTGTGAGAGAGTACAAGAGGGACATCAGGCATAGCCAATAGTGTATCCAAAAAAGGTATAAAAGGTTTGAAGTGAGTTTTAAGCCATTACAACATGAAGAAAATGGATGTTACAAAGGGACCAAAATAATATCACCAATGGATAGAGATTTAAAAAATATATACCTAAAAAAAATATCACCTAAAATTAAGTTATGGATTGAAATTTATGGCACTTCCAAGTTTTTACTTCTACACATTCCCTAACACTTTCCAAAAATGGAAAAAAAAAAGAAGCAGAGGTACCTCAAAAATCCATTTTGAGAGTAGATACTAAGAGGGGGTGAATTATTATATAACAATGTACATTTAATTCTAAAACACATTCATTATTCATTAATATGATCTAGCAACATGAACATGAAAGCTTAAACATCCAAAGCATGAACAAGAGCGAACATCATATGAACACATCATTTATGTGGGAAACCCTCTAGGGGGATAAAACCCACTCTCAAGCCTTAAAAACAATGGACTATAGTCCTATAAATATAATAAAAACATGATATTTTATACTAGCTCCAACTGATCAAGGAACATCCACCCCTCAATTTAGTCTAGCTCCAACTAGACCTTTAGCTAGCTCTGACTATCAAGGAGGATACAACCCACTATGTGATTAATCACCCACTCAAACACATCTACTCTAATTTACACCACTACCATAATGTATTCTACACTAGATGATGACCTTTTCTTGCTCTAATACTTGCAAGACTACTTCTCTTCTCAAGGCAGGCACACCTACTTCATTCGCTCAACCAAGTCACCCTTTAGACTATTGGGTCTAATGAATTGTTATCTCATGAACATGATCAATAAAAAATTACTTATCCTTTTCACCCCTAATTTTCCTTAGTGACCCATATCTTCTCCTTTATTGACCTCTTCCCTTCACTTGAATACACTCTGCTCTCACACCTTCACAAATAGGCCAATTTGACCTTGTATATATATCACTCCATCATATAACCCATCTTTATCAACCAAGATACTTTGTAGACTTATCTTAAATTTATAAATTATCCTCATACATGTCATAAATCCAACTTGAACACTTCATAGGTCATCCATTCTTCAAAACAAGCTCAATCATCCTTTAGATCTCAATTAGGCCTAATGCATTAGCCCTTCATTAGTACTCATTACACCTTGAACTTATTGAACCATATTTAAAATTCATAAATAGGTGAAACACATAAAAAATTAATATAATATATCATTTCTCACTCCCACATTGGTCTACAATATTTTTAACTCTAATTCATACCTTGAACCAAGCCTTTTAGACTACTTGCTAATAGGCCTAGAAACCCAAAAAACATAGTCATATAGAATTGAAGCATACAAAATATTTTATCAAAAAACCAAATAAAAATAAAAATTTATAGGTCTTCCATTAATTAAAAAATACCTCCAAATCCATTTTTCATCTTCACATATCTCACATAGGTCCAAACCAACTCACACAAACTGATTACTCAAACTGGTCATGCACACTAGAAACTCAGTCAAAGATCTTTGATTGATCCAACCAAACTAGAGATAAAGTATAAAGACCAAATCCATGTAATAAAGTTATGACACTTATATAATATCAAAAAACTCTCACTCACCTTTGAATCTACATAAAATAGCTCAAACTAGCCTCTCCAAATAAGCCACTCCAGTCTGCCTACATGATCTTCCAATGAAATTATGTGATCCTAAAACAACCTTATAACATTTACAATCAAAAAATTTATATGCTTCAATGGCCACTTTACTACTGCAAACCATTCTCACTATCATGGGTTCCAATATCTTGTCTTACACAAACTAGTCATTTTGTGAGCTCCTTCTAGCTATTTTATAGGAAGGATAGGTCTTGAAATAAGACCCAAAAACATTTTTCCATCCTTAAACACTTGAAACAATCCTTAGAGAGGTTCTCACTCTAACTAGCTTTTGTTCACTATTTTCTCCATTTCCACTCAAGCTACTAGTCAACTTAATTGACTTAGATAATTGACATAGTGACTATTTCTTTCTAAAATAACTCTATGGACTTCAATAACAAGTTCTGGCCTCCAATCTCCAATAAATATTATGCATTGACTTAGTTAACCCTACCTATAACATTAAAATCTTTCAAAACAAGCATATTTCTATACCTTCTACTCGTTGCCCTAATGCACCACTACCACTTAGAGATGCCTAGAGGAGTCCTCTATACCTTCCAATAGTAAAAATTTGTCAACCAGTCCATTTTGGGTCCTTTCTAGCAAGATCTTTCCAATCACTCCATTATGAGGGCTTGTAAAGGGTTTCTAACCATTTTACATTTTTAAAAAATGTTCATAAATCTCTATCCCTCAATATACTAAAAAATAATTGGAGAGTATTATTAGGTCCATTTTCCACCTCTTCCAAAAGGCTTTTGTCCCCATTAAAAGTATACATCAACTAGTGAATGCTAAAACTTTCCTCTCGAGCTCAAAATGCACCATTTAAGCCACTCTGAAACACATAAAGACTTTTCTTGAATTTGTATCTCCTTCTCTAACCTCAAATCTCATAAAAATTATTGAAAAAACTTAATTGACCATATTCCTTCCAAAAACAAGCTTTGTCAACCGGCAAACACTCCTTGACCCTTCACAAGGCCTCACAAGCCCACCTAGGCCAACTAGGCCAATGGCCAAAATGTCTTGTAGACCACTAGACACCTCTTATAAACCATCTATCTGACTTATCATCATCCTATGCATGTCCAACATACATACACCAAGAATAATATTCTCCTTATCATGATATAGGTCTCAAAGTACTCAAAATCCCATAGGCAACCACATATGGTCAAGCCCATAAAGCATAAGATGAATTTCACTCCCCATGAAGACCACCAAGGAGGACTCTAATTTTGATTTCAATCAAATGGACATACCATGAACTTTCTCTCCATGATCCATGCCATCCACTCATGCTTCCATAAAATGAATTGCTCCCACAAGCTTTCACTAACAACCAAGACTCAGTTGAGCACTAAGATCATGCATATTAGACCAAGATCAATCTCATGCCACTTTGTCATCACCAATTCCACTTGAAATCAATTACAACACATCACTTTTACCAATATCCCAATAATCTCCCCCTTTGTCATTTATGGAAACACCTCCTTTACTCTCTCCCCCTTTGCCAAAATGACAAAGTGGACTCATCTATCAAATAGGCTCTTCTATCTTTAATCAAGCAATTTAAAAAGCTAAACCAAGAACACTAAAAAGAGCATATACCTTTCTCTCTCATCCTTTAAAACTCAGAGCACACCAACTATCAACAATAGATCATAAAGCAACCATATTGCTTCCCCTTGGACCAAGCTCCCTTTAAGAACCAACTCAGGTCATAGCTCCAAAAGACCTATAAGATCCTTGGACCTAACCACTAGGAAATCAAACTATCTCCCCCTTAGACCACTACCACTTTAGAAAAAAATAAATCAGCTCCCCCTTTGATAAACATTGAACTAAGACCTCTAAGTCTCAAAGAGACCTAAACAACATTAAAGAACACTTCCTTCTTATATCCTTGGACCTATCACCAATTATTTAGTAACACAGCTCCCCCTAGGACACTGATCCTCTTTCAAATCTCCCCCTTAGTATATATAACCCATGCATATCTACATGACCACCAAGAATAGTTTTCATTACTTTAAATAGTAACAAGAGCAGCATAACACTATGCAAGCTCACATACCTTTACACTCAAGGCACCCTGTAGACCACCAAAGTCACTTCAAATATAGAACCATACTTGAATCATTCTTATAATAAACCAACCTACTCATCTGGAACCAAAATACCCAACCTTCTTTGGAAAGATATCACAAAATTACTCAATTTCTCCACTAAGCCTACTTATACATCTTGTAGCCCTATTTGGCCATTTTAGACCTCATAAATCTATATGTGTACACTTTTAAATCATGAAAATATATATACAAAGTCAATTACTATGCCCCCTCAAACATGCCAAGAAATATCTCCCAACTCATCCTCCTTAGTAGACTTCCTTCTTTAGTCTACTAGCTAATTAAGCCTCTTAGAAGACCATAACTTGAATAACTTTTTAAATAATTATCTTCAGATCAATATCAAACTTTTTTCATCTACCCATTTGGCCCTTTCATTTTACTTGAAGCCTCTAGCCTCCAACTAAAAATATAGACCATTTTTTCAATCATGCCTAAATGTCTAAGCCTTTAAAGTAAACCTTGGTCAAAGGTCAACCTCTGGTCAACACAAACACCTGAGATCAATACCACATGTGAAGACCATTAAAAATCATTTCCATTCCAAATTTAAATCCTTCATACCTTTGGGAACCATGACTTCCTTTAATCCACCAAATACGTACTCTTGATAAGAGAAGATAGTGACCACTCAAAATGCTCTACTTCACACAAAAGGATTCAACAACCTAAAAAACCTATGAAACCACTTGGATCATGTATAAAACATATTTGTAGACATTATTGAGCATAAAATACTTCATGAGACATATCCAAACTTCAAGTGACCCTTGTAATCAAGAAATATTACATACAGGCCACAACTTATAGTAGTCATCTTGACCAAATGGTCAAACACATACTTGAGCACCTCATGGACATCATCACACCTCCGATTGTGATTTTAAATGTCAATCCCAAATTTAATAAAATTTATCCAAACTTATAACCATAAGAAAACATCAAAAGGGCACATTGGCACCTTCTAGGTAGTCATCACTACCAAAATGGGTTAACTTTGACTTTTGACCACAAAACTCACATATGTGTTCATCAATAACTTAGACCACCTAGGAATGACTCATGGAAATTTTATAAATTCTCCCATATAATTAAATCCACCTTTATCCTTCAAATCACTACCTGTATCAAGCATCCAAAAATGATCAAAAATGTACTTTAGGACTAGGAAACCTAAACATACCTCTTGAAAAATCATCATTCCTTCTTTCTCTTCACTAACCTTAAGGATCAATTATACCTCCTCAAGTATTCTTGATCATATTCACAACATGGAAAAAATATTTTCAAAAATTCTTCAAATAACACAAGCCATTAATATTCAAATCATAGATCAACTACTTCTAATGGAGAAACTCAACCTCATGATTAAAGAAAACAAGACAAATGTACATGTCATAGTATTCAACCTTTGTATGCATCTTTGGATCATACACAATATATTTAAATTTTCCTTTTAAAGACCTTGTGAGGTTACCAAAATAATAAGAGAGTACTACAAATCAAAACAAATCCTTCATGAATACATTTACATACACCTTTACAAGAATACAAGAACCTTGTGATCCTACAAAACATACTCATCTTCAAAATACTATGAACTCCTTCATTATTGCTCAATTATGGAAACAATACCTCTTAGACTATATAAATCTTCTTGAAGACTCTTCATATATACATAAAGAATCAACTTCAACAAGCACTGTCTAGATTTGAAAACTCATAACTTATTATCTAAAAATCACTAAAACCCTCTTTGTGATATCAAAAACATGACAAAACATTTTTCATGACCTTATGGGGTCATCTATATATCAAATAACATTGTTATATACTTTGATCAGCCACCTTGAGTGTCTAATATTACCATTTAGCTTAACTAGTCACATAGCCTATCAATTTTGAGACACAATCAACTTCCATGAATATTTTCTTGAAAAGACACACTTAAATATCATTTTTAAGGGACCAAACCTTGTCATATACATTTTTTACATTTTATATGATTCTTCTCCATGCATAGGTATCCATAAACCATTCTCTTTCACTTAGAAAACTTCATTGACTATCATACCTTCTTTAGGTCTCAAGAAGGCGTAATTGCAATTACCCTTGTTTGCTTTAATGAACAAATAATGAACCAATATGGTCCATAAATTCCTTAATAATGACTTAATCTTGTCAAAATAAATTTATAAAAACTTCTAATAGATCTTACCATGCTTAAAATCCCTCAAATCATTTGCATATATTATCAAGGCACCATTAGGCTATCTTTCTCCTTTAATTGCAGACCTGTACCTTTCAAGACACCTAAACATATTTGTACCTATAATTATAACTAATAAAGAGACCATAGTAAATAATTCCTTCCATATAACTGAAGTTTGATCTTGGATTTGGCTTTAGTATAGTCTTTCTTCCTTAAACTTGCTAGTGCTAATATGTAGACCTTTATGCAGACTTCAGCTCTAATCTTCATTAACTTATCCATCATAGAGAAACCTTAAAATTTAATTAGTATTAAAATAACAACTTATAAAACATGAATAACCATGACATCAACCACACTAATCAACAACTCCAACAACTCTGCCAACAAGCTGACTAGGCAGACAATAACCAAACTACTCATAAGATCACCTTCCAAGATAATTAAGCCTCAAGAAGTACCTGATCTAATACCAATTTTAGAGATTATCTAGTGATATGGGGGGTAAATTATTATAAAAAAATGTACATTCAATTCCAAAACCCGTTCATTATACATTAATCTGATCTAGTAACATGAACATGAAAGATTAAACATCCAAAGCATGAATAAGAGAAAACATCACATGAACACATCATTTATGTGGGAAACCCTATAGGGGAATAAAACAAACTCTCAAGCCTAAAAAAAAAATACTAAATTATTATAAGGATAATATAAACATGAGACTTTAGACAAGCTTCAACTAATCAAGGAGCATCCACCCCTCAATTTAGTCCAGCTCTAACTAGCAAGGAAGCTACAACCCCCTAGGTTTTTAAGCACCCACTCAACCCTCTATAATATAATTTAAACCACTACTAAAATGTATTAAACACCTGATGATGACCTTTTCTTGCTCTAATACTTGCAAGATTTCTTCTCTTCTCAAGGCAGACACACCTACCTCATTCGCTCAATCAAGTCAACCTTTAGACTATTAGGTCTAATGAATTGTTAGCTCATGAACATGATAAATAAAATATTACTGATCCTATTTAACCTCTAATGGTATTAAATGAACCATATCTCCTCCTTGACTAAGATCTTCCATTTTCTTGAATACACTCTGCTCTCACAACTTCATAAATAGGCCAATTTGACGTTGTATATATGTCACTCCATCATCTAACCCATCTTGGTCAAAAAATATACTTCACATACTTATATTTCCATTTTAAAAAGTCATCATACATGTTATTAATAAAAATAAAACACTCCATAGGTCATACACACTTCAAAACAAGCTCAATCCTCCTTTAAATCTCAATTAGGCCTAATGCATTAGCCCTTTATTAGTACTTGTTACACATTGAACTTCTTGAACCATCTTAAGACTTCATCAATAGGTGAAATACATAAAAAAATACATAAAATATATAATTTATCACTCCCACATGGGTCTAAAACATTTTTAACTCTAATTCATACCTTGAACCAATCCTTTTAGACTACTCGCTAATAGGCCTAGAAACCCAAAAAACACAGTCATATATAACTAAAGAATACAAAATATTTTATCAAATAACCACCTAAGAAAACATATGGATAGGTACTCCATGACTTAAAAAAATCATAAAAATCCATTTTTCATTTTCACATAGCTCACACAGGTCCAAAACAACTCACATAAATTGATTACTCAAACTGGTCATGCACGCCATAAACTCAGTCAAAGATATTTGACTTCTCAAACCAAAATAGAGACAAATTATAAAGACAAAATCCATGTAATAAAGATATAAAACTTATATAATATCACCAGTCTCTCACTCACCTAAAATTTTTCTCATAATATCTCAAACTAGCCTCTCCAAACAAGCCACTCTAGATTACCTACAAGCTCTAAAAACCAATCATGATGACCATGACATATAACACTTGTGTAGACACTTTTTTGATCTTCCAATGCATTCATGTGATCATAAAAAAACCTTAGAACATTTATAATCATAAAATTCTTTAATATCCACTATGTTACTACAAACCATTCTCGTTGTCATGGGTTCTAATATCTTGTCTTACACAAACTAGTCATTTTGTGAGCTCCTTCTAGCTATTTTATAAGCACCATAAGCACTTAAAAATAAGTGAAATAGGATGGATATGTCTTTAAATAATACCCAAAACCATTTATTCCATCCCTAAACACCTGAAATCAATCCTTAAAAAGGTTCTCACTCTGACTAGATTTTGTTCACTATTTGTTCCATTTCCACTCTAGCGATGACTTAATTAACTTAGATAATTCACATAGTGACTGTTTATTTCCAAAAAAACTTTATGGACTTCAATAAAAAGTCTTGGCATTCAATTTCCAACAATTCTTATGCATTGACTTAGTCAACCCTACATGTAACACTAAAATCTTTAGAAACAAGCATATTTATGTACCTTCTGCTCACTACCCTAACACACCACTACCACCTAGAGATGCCTAGAAAAGTCCTATATGCCTTCCAATAGTCAAAATTGGTCAATTGATCCATTTTGGGTCCTTTCTAGCAATATCTTTCCAATCACTCCATTATGAGGGTTTATAAAGGGTTTCTAACTAGTTTACATTCTTAACAAATGTTCATAAAGCTCTATCCCTCAATCTACTACAAAATACTTAGAAATTATTCTTAGGTCCATGTGTCACCTATCCCAAAAGGCTCAAATCCCCATGAAAAGTATACATGAACTACTGAATGTTGAAACATTCTTTTTGAGCTCAAAGTACACCATTTGAGACACCTATGAAACACATGAAGACTTTTCTTGACATTTTGTCTCATTTTCTAACCTCAAATATCATCAACATGCTTGATCAAAATTACCTGACCATCTTCCATGCAAAAACAAGATTAGTCAACTTGTAAACACTCTTTGACCCTTCACAAGGCCTCACAAGCCCACCTATGTGAACTAGGCCAATGGCAAAACTATCTTACAGACCACTAGCCACCTCTTGAAAACCATCTATCTAACTTCTCATCATCCTATACATGTCTAACATTCATATTTAAATCATACTAAGATCCTTATCATGGTATAGCTCTCAAAGTACTCAAAATACCATAAGCAACCACACATGGTCAAGCCCACAAGGCATAAGATGACTTACACTCTACTCAAAGACCACCAAGAAGGACTATAATTGTTATTTAAATCACATGGGTATACCATGTAGTTTCTCTCCATGCTCCATGCCATCCATTCATGCTTCCATAGAACCAATTTCTCCCACAAGCTTTCACTAGTAACCAATACTGAGCTAAGCACTAAGATCATGCATATTAGACTAAGAGCACTCTCATACCAATTTTTCATCACCATTTACACTTGACATAAATGATAACACATCATTGCCACCAATCTCATAGCAATCTCCCCCTTTGTCATTGATGGCGACACCTCCTTTACTCTCTCCCCCTTTGCTAAAATGACAAAGTGGACTCATCTATCAATCATGCTCTTCTATCTTTAATCAATCAATTTAAGAAGTTGAATCAAGAACACTACCAAGAGCACATATATTTCTCTCCCATCCTTTGAAACTTAGATCACACCAATTATCAACAATAGATCAAAAAGTAACCATAGTGCTTCCACTTGGACCAAGCTCCCTTCAAGAACCAACTTAGGTCATAGCTCGAAAATACCTATAATATCCTTGGACTTGACCACAAAGAAAGCACAATATCTCCCCCTTAGACCACTACCACTTGAGAAATAAAGAAATCAGTTCCCCCTTTGCTAAATATTGAACTTAGACGTCAAAGTCTCCAAGAGACCTAGACAACATTAAAGCACACTTCCTTCCTAGATCCTTGGACATGTCACCAATTTTTTAGTAACATAGCTCCCCCTAGGACCCTAATCTACTTTGAAGGCTCACCCTCAGTCTATACAACCCATGCATATCTATATGACCTCCAAGAATAGCTACCATTACTTTAAACAATAACAAGAGAACCATAGGACTATGCAAGCTCACATACCTTTGCACTCAAGACACCCTATAGACCACCAAATTCATTTCAAGTATATAAAGATACCTAAATAATGCTTATAATAGACCAACATGATCATCTAGAACCAACAAAGCCAACCTTCTTTGGAAATATATCACAAAATTGTTCAATTTCTCCATTAGGCCTACTTAAACCTCTTGTCACCCTATTCATCCACTATAAACCTCATAATTCTCTATGTGTAAGATTTTAAATCATGAAAATCTATATCTAAAGTACATTACCATGCCCCCTTAGACATTCTAAGAAATATCTCCCAGTTCATCTTCCTTAGTAGACTTCTTTCTTTAGCATAATAGGCAATTAGGCTTCTAGAAGACCAAAACTTGAATAAATTGAAAAATGCTTATCTTCAGATCACTGTAAAACTTGTTTTAGCTACCGATTTGGACCATTCAGTTGATTTGAAGCTTCTAGACTCCAACTCTAAGGCCAGACCACTTTTTCAATCATGTCTAAATGCCTAGGCCTTCAAACTAAACCTTGGTCAAAGATCAACCTCTAGTCAACACAAACACCTGACTTAGATACCATTAAAAGTCACTTCTACGATAAATTTAAATCCTCCACACCTTTTCAAACCATGACTTCCTTCAAGCCACCAAACACATGCTCTTGATAAGAGAAGCTAGTGACCACTCAAAATGCTCCACTTGACACAAAAGGATTCAACAAATTATGAAATCACCTAGATCATGTATCAAACATATGTGAAAACATTCTTGAGCATAAATACTTCATGACACATCTCCAAACTTTAAGTGACCCTTGTAATCAAGAAATCTATGCATACAAGCTACAACTTACAATAATCATCTTGACCAAATGGTTAAAAACATACCTAAGCACCTAATGGACATCATCAAACCTCTTATTATGATTTGACATGTCAAACCAAACTTGAATCAACTTTATCCAATATTATATCGCTAAGAAAACATTAAAAGAACACATTGGCACCTTTTAGGTAGTCATCACTACCAAAATGGGTCAACTATGACTTTTAACGACAAAACTCACATTTTTGTTCATCAAGAAATCAGACCACCAGGGAATGACTCATGGAAAGTTTCTACATTATCCCATACAATTAAATCCACCTTTATCCTTCAAATAGCTACCCATATCAAGCATCCAAAAATGATAAAAAATGCACTTTAGGACTAGGAAGCCTAAACATACCTCTTGAACAATCATCCTTGCTTCTTTCTCTTCACTGACCTATAAGATCAATTAGGCCTCCTCAATCAATATTGACCATATTCACAACATGGAAAAAAAATTCAAGCATTCTTCAAAAAACACAAGCCATTAAGATTCAAATCATAGATCAACTACTTCTAACGGAGAAACTCAACCTCAAGATTAAAGAAAACAAGACAACTTTGCATGCCACATTCTTAAGCCTTTTAAGGAATCTTTAGATCATAAAAAATATATTTAAATTTTCCTTTTAAAGACCTTTTGAGGTTACCAAAACAACAAGAGACTACTACAAATCAAAACAAATCCTTCATGAATACATCTGTAGACTCCTTTACATGAATACACGAACCTTGTGATGCTACAAGACATACTCATCTTAAGAATACTATGAACTCCTTCATGATTATTAAATAATGGAAAAAATACCTCTTAGACCATATAACTCTTGTTGAATACTCTTCATATATACATAAAGAATAAACTTTAGCAAGCACTCTCCAGATTTGAAAACTCAAAACTTGTTATCTATAAAACACTAAACCCCTCTTTATGATATCAAAAACATGACAACACATTTTCCATGACCTTGTGTGGTCACATATATATCAAATAAAAATTTTATATACTTTGATCATCCACCTTGAGTGTCTATGATTACCATTCAGCTCAGCTAGTCACATAGCCTGTCAATTTTGAGATAGAGTCAACTTTTATGGAGATTTTCTTACAAAGACACACTTCTAGATCTTTATTAATGGACTAGACCTTGTCATATACAGTATATCCATTTTTTTTGGGTCTTCTCTATGCATAGGTATCCATAAACCATTTTATTTTACTTAAAAAACTTCATTGACTATCATAACTTCTTTAGGTCTCAAGAAGGCCTAATTCCAATTACCCTTGTTTGCTTTAATGAAAAAATAATGAACCAAGATGGTCCATAAAGTAATTAATAATGACTTATTCTTGTCAAAATATATTTATAAAAAATTATAATAGATCTCACCATGTTTAAAATCCCTCAAATCACTTGCATATATTATCAAGGCACCATTAGGCTATCTTTCTCTTTCAATTACAGACCTCTACCTTTCAGAACACCTACACATATTTTTACCTATCATGTTTGCTGACCAAGAGACAATATTAAATAATTCCTACCATAAAAATCAGGTTTGATCTTGGATTTGGCTTCAGTATAGTCTTTCTTCTTTGAACTTACTAGTGCCAACATTTAGAGCTTTATGCAGACTTCAAATTTGATCTTCACTAACTTATCCATCATAGATAAACCTTGAACATTGACCAGTATTGAAATAAAAAATTAAAAAACATTAATAACCATGATATCGACCACACTAATCAATGACAACTCCAACAACTCTGCCAACAAGCTGACTAGGCAGACAACAACCAAGCTACTCACAAGATCACCTTTCAAGCTAATTAAGCCTCAAGAAGAACCTGCTCTGATACCAATTATTGAGATTATATAATAATAGGGGGGAGAATTATTAGAAAAAAATTTACATTCAATTATAAAACCCATTTATTATTCATTAATTTGATCTAGCAACATGAACATGAAAATGTAAACATCCAAAGCATGAATAAGAGCAAACATCATATGAACACATCATTTATGTGGGAAACCCTCTAGGGGAAGAAACCCACTCTAAATGATATAAAATAATGGAATATATTTGTATAAGTATGATAGAAACATGATACTTTAGACCAGTTCTAACTGATTGAGGAGCCTCCACCCCTCAATTTAGTCTAGCTACAACTAGACCTTTAGTTAGCTCCAACTAGTAAGGAGGCTACAACCCCATAGGTGATTAATCACTCTATGAAACACCTTTTATTTTATCTAAACCACTACTATAATGTCTTATACACTAATATTACCTTTTATTTCTCTAATACTTGTAAGACTGCTTCTCTTCTCAAGGTAGGCATACTTACCTCATTCGCTCAATCAAGTCACCCTTTAGACTGTTAGGTCTAATGACTTATTAGCTCATGAACATGATAAATAAAAAATTACTAATCCTCTTCACCCTTTTATGTTACTTAATTACCTATATCTACTCCTTGAATAAGATCTTCCCTTTGCTTGAATACACTCTGCTCTCACACCTTCACAAATAAGCCAATTTGAGCTTGTATATATACATCATCTAACCCATCTTGGTCAGCCAAGATACATCACATTTTTTTATTAACATTATAAGATATCCTAATACATGTCATTAAGATAACTCAAACACTCGATAGGTCATTCATACTTCAAAACAAGCTCAATCCTCCTTTAGATCTCAATTACGCCTAATGCTTTATCCCTTCATTAGTACTTGTTACACCTTGAAATTATTGAAGCATATTTAGCCTTAATAAATAAGTTAAAAACATCAAAAATACATCCAATATATAATTTATCACTCCCGCATGGGTCTAAAACATTTTTAACTCTAATTTTGAACCAAGCCTTTTAGACTACTCGCTAATAGGCCTAAAAACCTAGAAAACATAGTCATATAAAATTGAAGCATAAAGAATATTTTATAAAATCACCACCTAAAAAAAATATAAATAGGTCCTAAATTAATTTTAAAAAACTAACAAATCCATTTTTCATCTTCACATATCTCACACAATTCCAAACTAACTCACACAAACTGATTACTCAAACTAGTCAAGCACACTCAATCAAAGATCTTTGACTGATCCAACCAAACTAAAGACAAAGTATAAAGAAAAAATACATGTAATAAATATATGACACTTATATAATATCAATAATCTATCACTCACCTTAAATTATACTAATAATATCTCAAACTAGCCTCTCCAAACAGGTCAATCTAGACTACCTACAAGCTCCAAAAACTAGTCATGGTGAACATGACATCTAACACTTGTGTAGACACTTTATTGATATTATTATGCATCAATGTGATCCTAAAATAAACTTATAACATTTAAAATCACAAAATTCATATCATTCAATGGCCACTTTACTACTATAAATCATTCTCACTATCATGGGTTCCAATATCTTGTCTTACACAGACTAATCATTTTGTGAGCTCCTCATAGCTATTTTATAAGCACCATAAACACTTACACAAAAGTTAAATATGAGTTATTTGTATTTAAATAAGACCCAAAACCATTTTTTACATCCCTAAACACCTAAAATCAATCCTTAAATAGGCTCTCACTTTGACTAGCTTTTGTTCACTATTTGTTCCATGTCCATTCTAGTGACTAGTCAACCTAATTGACTAAGATAATTGATACAACGACTATTTATTTCCAATAAAAATCTATTTAATTTAATAAAATTACTATCCTTTAATCTCTAATAACTCTTATGCATTGACTCAGTCAACCCTACCTATGACACTTAAATCTTTAGAAACAAGCATATTTCTTTACCTTCTGCTCATTACCCTGACACACCACTACCACCTAGAGATGTCTATAGGAGTCATATATACCTTAAAATATTAAAAATTGGTAAACCAATCAATTATATGTCCTTTATATTAATATCTTTCCAATCACTCCATTATGAGGGTTTATAAAGGGTTTTTAACTAGTTTACATTCTTAACGAATGTTCATAATGCTCTATCCCTCAATCTACTACAAAATACTTGGAAAGGATTCTTAGGTCCATATTCCACCTCTCAAAAAAGTATCAATCCCCCTTGAAAAGTATACATGAACTAGTGAATGTTGAAACTTTCCTCTCACACTCAAAATACACCATTTGAGCCACCTCTAAAACACATGAAGACTTTTATTGACTTTCTATCTCCTTCTTTGACCTAAAATCTCATCAACATAATTTAAAAAACTTGAATGACCATATTACATGTAAAAACAAGCTTCATCAACCTAAAAACACTCTTTAACCCTTCACAAGGCCTTATAAGCCCACCTAGGCCAACTAGGCCAATGGCCAAACTATCTTGTAGACCACTAGCCACCTCTTGAAAACCATATATCTGAATTATCATCATCCTATATATGTATAACATGCATATTCCAATAATAATAAACTCATTATCATGATATATCTCTCAAATTACTCAAAACTGCATAGGCAACCACACATGGTCAAGCCCATAAGGCATAAGATGACTTGAACTCCACCTAAAGACCACCAAGAAGGACTAAAATTGTTATTTCAATCACATGGACATACCATGTAATTTCTCTCCATGCTCCATACCATCTACTCATGCTTCCATAGAACCAACTACTCCCACAAGCTTTCACTAACAACCAAGACTGAGTTGAGCACTAAGATCATGCATATTAGACTAAGAACACTCTTATGCCACTTTGTCATCACTAATGCCACTTGACATCAATGAAAACACATCACTTCCACCAATATCCCAACACTATGATAAATAATTATCCTTCAAACATCTAGGTTAGTGGTACCCCATAACTCTGAGCAATAATGACACTTTAAACATCTGGGTCAGTCTCAAAAGAGTAATTAAACTTCCCAAATTATTTTGCTGAATGGAAGAAGGTAGTAGTGTTATCTTGAAATTATAATTTGGTTTTTTGTAGTATACATTGGATTTTCAAACCTAGTCTACTTAACTTCCAAAAGTAATTTCCCTTTGAAAACCTAAGTAAGCAATAGACCCCCAAAAGTTTGAGTTGGTTGAGTGGAGTGTTATCCAGATTTTCAGACCTACTTTTCTTGAGGTAGGTGAAGTTACAAGTCATGACCCCTTATAAGTCGAAGGGTATATACAAGAGTGTAATCCATGTTTTGGTACCCTACTTACTTAACTTCATAAATTTTCAAGTAAAGAAACTCCATAAGTCTGATTTCTTTTATGGACAAGTGGACTTATCAAACAACTCAACTTAGAAAAGTGAAGTTGATCACTGCTAAAAGTTTGATTTGGTATGTTGGCTAAGTAATATCCCTCTAAAATTTTGAATTGGTCAGAAAACTCTCCAATGCATGCAACATGAGGTAGATCAAATGTAGATTTGAAGTAATGACCACCTATAGATTTGAGTTAGACAAAGGTATGACTAGAATGAAGGCATGTAAATCAAGGCAAGCCAAAAAATGCCCAAAATACTTTACCAATAGAAATTATAGAAGAGATCCATTTGATATTTTAACCTAAGGAAGAAAACCTATAATGCATTTTTTCAAAACACATGACATACATTATTTTCAAAAAATGAAAAATGGGGTGTTAGGATGCCAAAAAGAAAGGAAAAATAATTGTTCCAAAACTAGGTCATGTTTACAGTTGATCCAAAGGTTTTGGTACCTTTTAAAACCAATGAAAATCATTTTTAAGATCTGAAGCTCTAGTAGAAATTTTTATAGGAATTATCCAAGTAATCCCATCAAACCCTTCTTTATACTAGAATAGTTAATGTATGCAAGATTCCACCACAAAGATTGTTGTAATACTGGAAAAAATGGCTCTAATACTATGTCAAATAAGTCAAAATCTTGGATCTTTGCACATAAGATCGAGTAAATATATATAAAGAGCAATGAAATCATAAATAAATTACAAAGGAGGAGGAAGCTTATCTTCACACAAAAATATTTCAAAATATGACCTACTTGCATAAAATTGCATCACCCTATCTAACCTTTCAAAGTGGAAAAGTGGGGTACATATAGGGAAAATTAGGGAAACATGAAGAAGCCTCTAATTTTCCTAATCAGATAATTACATTAAAATTAAATTAACGTATGTGACCCTTTTATAACTAACCTAATGAAGCTTACTTTACATAGAATGACCATAAAGCCATGTAGGCAAAACCCAATGGGAAAAATCACTACACTAACAATAATATTCAAGCACTCAATGAACAATCTCAAGATAATTTAATTTATTATTATAATAAAAAAAGTGCATGTATTTTTGTTAAAAAAAACCTTCCTCAACCCCATCGACTCCCACATCTCCTCTTGCTTTTGTTTATATGCATGTTCAATCAAAATTAGTAAGGTTTTTTACTTGTAAATTCCTTAAAGTTAAAATAGTCACTATGAAAAAGTCAATAGAATAATTTCAAAGAAAAATCAATATTTTATTTTAAAGATCACATCATGGGAAAACTATAACATAGAAAAATAATCTAATGTAAATCATGTATTTATATCTTCATCTACCAATTTTGTTACTAAAAATATTACATCTCAAGATTGGAAGGCAAACCAAAATATGTATACAAATAGTGATTCAAAAAGTAAACAAAAGGCTACTATGATTTCAATTGAGTTTCTAGGAGAAATGACTTGAAAAAAAAAACCAAACTACCTCATATACATCATCTAAGAAGATCAAAATAGTATTTTTACATATCATAAATTTCATA
This sequence comes from Torreya grandis, assembly GCA_037957365.1. Classification (NCBI taxonomy): domain Eukaryota; kingdom Viridiplantae; phylum Streptophyta; class Pinopsida; order Cupressales; family Taxaceae; genus Torreya; species Torreya grandis. The sequence continues at coordinate 925,034 of JARHVA010006146.1, read as the reverse complement.
GGCATCATACAAATAGTTATTGGGATTTAAAAGACAAAATACAAAAGATAATTGATAGTGTGATCTTATAATTTATACATAAATCAAGACACCCACTCACATTATGATTGGATCTTATAAATCACAAGTGAAAAAGAAAAAGAAATGGAAACTATGGATATAAATGAAAATTTTAAAGCAATAAAAGATTCAAATGGAAAATGTAAAAAAAGAAAAGATTAAAATGACATTTAGATCTAGAAAACTTCAAAGGGATATATTAGAGAAAAAAATATTAAAAAAGAAACATTATAGAAAGCAAGGTTATGAAACAAACACGATGATAAATAAAAGTTATAATTACCAAAGGGTTAGTCATGTAAGCAAAGTGAATTTATCGAAAATGAGAATTTACTAAAATACAACCTAGAGATGTTGAAAAATCATATTCATGATAAGAAATAAAACACCTTTATGAAAGGGTTTCTCATGAAGGAATTTAAAAATAAAATTATTATTAAAAATTATAATGGATAAATATGGTTGTTTAATATTTAATATACATATTTATTTCATGCATAGAGGAATAAGATAAATCTGACAGTATAATCTGTGGTTACATGTTCAAGTCAAGAAGTCAAAAAAACATAAACTACTTCATTTTATAGTATGAAAGTAGTGACACATGATTATTATCTAGTTTAGAATGAGATGTAAAATACTTACAATGATAAACATATCAACAAACAAACAAATTTAAATAAGATAACTCCAATATATGGTGCAGTAAATTTTTCATATATAGATACAAAAGAAAACAAGAATGACATACCATAATTTTATGATCAAGGGGATGTTTATGATTATGATGATGATTATGCACTATATGATTCGAATAACTTGACTATTATGCAAGATGAATATGTAAATATAATTCATGGTCACAACCCACATGATATAGGACCTACCCAAAGTAATCCACTTGATTAGATATTTAGTTTTTACTAGTATTATTTCTTGAACATAACTTCTTGTTTGTTGTATAATTTTATTCTACTCTTTGCACAAGAATTGGCTTTGATCAATTCTTATAAGCCCTTAGATCTTGTTTAATTGTTGGAATTTTTTTCTTATTTTTAACATTTTATATTGGAATAGTTTTAAAAAATGTTAGAAATTTCCATTTATCTCTATATTTTCATAACCTATACCTATGTCATTTTCTTTCAAGGACATGATTGACTAGTTATGGATAAGAATGACTATCACTACTATCCTAGTTGGTAAATCTTGTACTATTCCATTTTTCACCAAAATATCATAATTTGAGCACATAAAGTCTTAATACTTCAAAAAATTTGATATCTCACTTTGCTCAAGTATGTAAATCAATGTTTTTCATGATCTTGTTTTTAATTTTCCATAACTATATTGTGCATACATGAAACATATTTCAACAAGTGTAATTTTTATGAAATTAATATGTAAATTCAATCCTTTATATACATTTTTAAATCTCATATAGATTTGTCAAAACTCACAACTACATAATTGGAGGAGTCTTTCTCATACAAGGTTATACAATCAATTCTAGTGCTTATTTCACATTGACACATGTCATAGATTATTCACATCTCCCTCCTTTTTATTCTACTTTAGAAACCTTACTTATCACTAATCATTTCTTTACTTTCATATTTCAAAAATACATTTTTTTTCCAAAAATAAAAACATTCAAAATTATTATAAAAAATACAAAATCAAGGCTCGAGCATTATCATACATTTATTTTACATATTATAAATATGTTATTTATCTCATGATTAGTAGTTATCATATTATTTTTCTATCACACATTAATTTCACTAGTATTCAAGAGTGTTATGCAGAACACATAAAATTTTATAATGACTAAGACATTGGACTTACCTCTACCCATTAGCCTTAATAAAATAGGTACATCTTATCTAGAGGTGATAACATTCATATATTCTATCATTTTATGACTCATATAAGGTTTACCTCTATACTATTTAAAAATTTCACAATAACATATCTTACATGGTGTACATGAATATGTTATTTTATAGGATATGAAAACATTTCATATGCATGGTTTAGATTAAATTATTAGTTATTTGTTATAATTATGATATTACTTTTACATAGTAGATTAAATATTTCTCATCTATTACGTATGGCCCTTGGCCTTCATTTGAAAAATTTGTTTGAACATCTCTAAGAGATATGGTGTGATATGTGTGACATTTGAACATGTCCATTTGTTTTGGCCCTTGGCCTTTTGTTATGTGAGACATTTTAACATGTACTTTGCATATGTATCTTATCCATATGTTTATAATCTTTCATTTTTCAACATTTGAGCATGTCCCTTACATGTGATCCTTAGCCTTATGGTTTCACATTTATATCATTGATATTATGTTATTTTTCAGCTTGCTAAATTTTATGAGTTTCATAATCCATATCATGCACTACTAACACATAATATACTAATTATATACTCTATTTGTCATAAGCTTAATTGATTCATTCTATAAGCCTCGATTCACATGTTACATACAAAATTAAAATTATGCAAATCTTCTTATGCTAACGTAATTTTCACATACAATATATTTTTTAATGACTACATATTATTATTCATGTTAAAGTTAAATTTTATTTTGAGATAATTTAATTTCATGGTATATTCCCTCACCTCAAAATGGGGGTATTTTAGGGTTTTTTCATAAGAGTATCCCTTTCAATAGAAAGAATCAGTTTTGGTACATAATATAGTTTTGATAATTGAAAAATGGTTCAAAATTCAGTCATTGGAAAATATTATGGGGTATATTCCATGCATATACACTCACAATTTAGATTTATAAAAAACATTCACATAATTTCAAGTGCATGATATAGACTTTTGCATAGGTTTCAAACATAATTCACAATTTACTACTACAAATAGATAAATATTACACAATTATAATGCGATCATGATATATATTTATTCAAAATATGTTATTTTCCAAATTTTCAAAATACTATTTGTTAAGCTATGGACATGGTATGAACATGGATGTTTTTAATTCTCTTTTGATCTTACATTCATGAATAAAGTTTCAATTGAATCTACAATCCGTCTAAAGTGGTTGATTTAGTTTAAGTGTATAGTGCATAATTTTCAAGTGAATGATATAATTTTATGAGTAATTTTAAAACAAAATTTACAATTATAATCTACATAAGTTATAAATTCTATATTTAGAATGGGGGCCTAATATAGATTCATGCACACTGCTATTTTTCAAATTTTCAAAAAATATTTCTTAAGTTGTGAACATGGTAGCATCATGGATGTTATCCATTTAATTCTAATCATGCATTCAAGAAAAAATATTTAATTGAATATAAAATCCATCTATAGTGGTTTATTTAGTTTAAGTGTATAGTGTAACTTTATAGGTTTAGTTCCCTCTAGCATTATATCTACAAATCCATTTTGGATTTCAACCCATTTCATGTTTTTGTGTTAAAAGGACAAGATTAGTTAAATTGAGGTTATTGTGTTCGTAAATAGTTTTTATTTATATTACAAAGTGAAAAGTCAATTTTAGGCTCAATAACCCTTAAATTTAACTATTGCTTCAGCTAGGGAACCAATCATCTAATGATTCAAAGAAGTATCATCTATAAGCTATATCACAAAATAAACATTGGTTTCACACATACATGGTGTTTTATTCTCTTAATATCATTTAAAATTTAGTAATTTTAAAATTTAAATATTCAAACAAGTATTATACTTAATATTTTTCAAATTCAAGTTTTAAAAATAATAAAGTAACTACTTCATGTGGTTTGTAGGGTTTTCTAAAGACTACTGGCCTTGGACAATTTAAGTAATAGCTCAAATGCAAAGTGTGTCTTGCACACTAATATTTATCTTTTTATTGAATATAAAAAAACCATTTCTAGACTAAAAATGGGAAAAACTTAGTAACCTAGCTGTGGTCATGAATACTTAGTCATGTTACTTTAGACCATGTTTTTTCTTAATTAACTTGCATATTAAATCAATACCTATTTTTCAAATTTACCTTATCCAAAACACATATGAGGACCTATTTTTATTCCATATAGTTAGATATCACCTAAATAAGTTATTTTATTTCTAGAAATCTCCTTAAGCATCAATATTCCAAAATCCATGTCCAAAGTTTCACATGTTTCCCTAAGGGAAAACAACGTCTAATAGGGATAACATTGGGAGGTTTTCCAATCCTTATGGGATTTTTTTTATTCATCTCTTTAACAATAAAATTTTCAAATTAATCCATCCCTTATCTTATATTCTATATTATGTGGATTCTCGGGGTGTGTTTTACCCATTTGGATTGATATAAAGGTATACTTAGGTCACTTATTCTCTCTCTTAAATTTCAATATAGAGGCATATTTGCACTATTAAACATTGAAAAAAAGTTCCATATTCTTCCCAATTATAATTATAATCATTCCAAGTAGTCTTCAACCAAGTCACAATTCTATTTTATCTATCCCTAAGTAAATCATGATCAAGTGTTCACGCTGATTCTGAACACATTAATATAGTCAAAGGAACACAAAATTGCACAAAACACTCTAAATGGGAGAAATACATGGAATTTATTCCCTCCTTGGAATATTAGATACGTAAGAAATATTCAATCATCATAAGGTTTATTGTGGTTAGTTCAACCTAGTTACATTGCACCTTTTTTCTATTTGTAAGGTTTTAATCATTGTAAAATTCTACTAGGTTTTCAATATTGAAAAAGTTATTTATAAGTGTTATAAACAATTAAAAAAGACAAAACTTCACATAAAAACTTAATTATATATATCACAATTGATTGTATCTTTATTTTATATTTTTATATAAAGGACAAAAAAAATTGATAGGGGAAATAATGATTGTCATGACTATCCTAAGTATACATAACTTATCCTTCTTTAGTTTTAGCTATAGCTTCTTAGGATTTTTAGATCCTATTATTGATTTAATATTATATATTTTTTCAACCAAATATCATTATATTCCAAAAAAATAGCTATTTTTGTCTTTTAAATTCACATTTATTATTATTTTAATTTATTAAACTACTCAATTCAATATTTTTCTTCCAATATGCCTATCAAAAGTACATTTCCAACATTTTGGTTTATTATATTTAATTTATCTTAATTAGGGTTAATAACCAAAATACATCAAATATAAATAAGAAAATCACCTTCTTAATTGGTAAAATATAATGATTTTATGTAAACATTTTGTATCTACCACCTATCACTAGCAAGCTAACATGATACAGGTTGTGGTTTGGGTTCCTAATGAATAAAATCCAATCCATGCAATGAGTGATACTATTACCATTTAAATTAACACACACTCAAACATGAAAAAACATAATAAAATAAAATAAAATGTATTTATTAATTCAAAATAGAGTAAACAATATTTTATCTTAGCAGGAGCTATGACTCTATTGTGATCAAGTTGCTTTAGGAAAACTTGAAATTACAATGATCAGATCTCAATATTCTATGTAAGGTGATCTCCTCAATAATTTTCCTCTATCCCTCTCTCATCCTCCCTCTAGTTTCCTTTGAATAATTTTTATGGTAGAGTTTCCATTTTTTCTTCTAGTAGTCTAATGAATAGATATCAAGACTCATATGTATAGACCTTGGAAGTTGTTCAAATACACGTTTTTAGCCAAATAAATATCTACAAGCCTAATGATCAGTTAAATAATTTTTTGATGATCTATATATTCCCAGTTAGTGGGAGAGGATACAAATGTAGTTAGGCCATAAAAATCACAACTAACTTATTTGTTTACATTTATTTTTTGGTTCCCACCTTTTATGTTGATGTATGATATTGAATTTTTTTTGGCATTCATGTTGTCCTATCAAAGTGAAATGGTTTTTAGGTCAAATGGATTAAATTTATAGTACCTTATGTGCCTATTCACACACTTCATGCCAATAGGTTCCTTCATGCACTAGATATATGTGAATGTGACTATGTACAAAATGTGATCACTATTGTTCGATAATGATTACTCTTTTCTTGATTAGGAATACTCAAACACTTTATTTCCTCAAAATAGAACTAGAACCCCCTAAATGATGCAATATTTATTTTCACATGGGATATTCCTACATCAAACACCCAGGTAACTAAAATGTGAGCCCCAAATCCTAAGTTGAAATTTAAGAGATTATTGACATATAATACAATATTTGTGAGGTCCAACCATGATTCATATTATATTATCTGATTTTTCCACTTCACTAAATGTTATTTTATTCTTTAACATGCATTTTCACTATCTTGGAATCAAAAATAACCTTTATCTCTTCCCTTTAATTTTAAAAAAAAAACTATTCTCTCCAATCTTGAATATGTCCCTCTACCCCTTCTTCACACTTTATTGCACCTCAGGGAAATCATATGAATATGTTAAATTAAATATTTGTGATATGTCCATTCCTTTTGAAAACTCAATATTGTATGCATTTTTTGTAATATTACAAAAAACCTTAGATGGTCCTATCTTCTTTAAATTTATTTTTTAAGTGTCTTGTGAAAATATCTCCTTGGTAAAATGCACAAATAAAATATCTGCTACCTCAAATTCCTCATTCCTACACATTTTATCTATGTGTTGTTTATAATTTAGACTATTCTACTCAAGTGTTTTCTTCACTTCTTCATTCATATCTTCATATATTTTTCATAGTCTTATACTTATACACTTATTCCATGTGTCTTGTTTATCATCCTCAAATTGATAACTTCTCTTGGACTAACTCCAAAAATATGTTAGAAATCTATTTTTCCAATGCTCTAAGTTAGAAAATTATTGCATTAAATTTTTTATTATACCAAAAGCATGTCCCATTATGTTTATTTGTCTCCCAACAAACATATAAAAAAATCCAAAGGATCCTATTTTGGTCTACCCATTATTCTATGGAATTATATTTCATTTTTTCTCCTAACTTCTTCCACAACATGCATCAAAAATGACTTATAAAATTAGTGTCTATTTATGACACTATATTATGTGGTAGTTCATGTAGTTTCATCACGTCCATGAAGAATAAGTTGGTAATGTTTCATTATATTAATAGTATTATAGTAATCAGTGAAATTCATCATCTTAGAGAATTAATCAAACATTAAAAAAATGGAGTCATTGCCTCTTGGCATCCTTGGAAACCCAAACACAAAATCCATTCTAATATCCTCCATGGATTTTTAAGAATGGTTAAGGGCTAATACACACTTGTGTTGTGGATTTTACACCTTTATAAATGGAAAAAATTACATTCTTGCACATAAATTCACACATTTGCACCATCTTCTACCAGTAATAGTTTTTTATCAATAATGCAATCATAGTTTCCACACCAAAATGTTCAGTGAGCCCTCCACTATGCTTCTCATTTATTATATTTTTGACCATACAACTATTGATAAGTTGGCCCCTATGGAAAAATTCAACCCATACCATCAAAAAATTAACCATTTGACTTATTTTACCTTTCTAAATGAGGTCTTATTAAGGGCTAGAAAAGATTAAGGTAATTTTGGAGAAGTCAGGGTAATAGGAGGAATATTCATGTACATAAGGTCATCAAATGTGATATAGGTCCACAAGTTAAATTGTAAAGAAATAAACTCTTCAAAATCACTCTCATGTGTTGTTAAACATTCAAGGTGGTGGGTTAGTCTAAAATTCAAATTAATATCATATACATTTAATTCACTTGTAAAATTTACTTTAGAAATATATTTCAATGTAGGATGGTAGTTTTCAAGTAAAAAAATGATAGTTTTAGACTTAACATACCTAGATAGTTCATGACCATCACTTACAGCTTGTAAAAAATGTCTCCCATGGGCTTCAAAAATAATAAATTATTGTTTTAAAGTTTTAGTATGAACGTGAGATTTTTTTAAATCTAATTAGTCTCAATTAAAGCTTACATAGAGTTTAGAAGGTCAATAAATGTTATAAATTGATTCATCTTCTCCATCGAGCAGTTGGAAAGCTCAAGAGGGTGTACTTATTGTCATTAGTTTATGTACATGGAGAAAATTAAGATAAAATTATCCTATGGATTTATGGGAATCATTATTAAATTATAAATTTTAACAAGAGTTCTATTTTTATAGGTTCATGCTCTATGAACAATCACTAACAAGATAAGGGGTTTTTAGCCCTAACAAAACCCCATGGACTTGGTTTTCCCATTATAAGTGCATTTATGAGTTATATAAAAGAATGGGATGATGGGAGAGTGATATAAATATGAATAGGGATCTCTATATTAGTTGAATTAATCAAATAGACCCATGAACTAGCTTGTTTTGACAAGGGAAATGCACCTTTTCACTATTTTAGTGTGATAGCCAAGTTTTTTAGAAATGTTGAAGTTTTTTTTAGTCATAATAATGGTCATAAAAAGATGTAAAATTATAAAATTAATCCTATAAATCCTCACCAAACCTCATCATACCTCCCCCAATATTAAAACAGACAAAAATGTTAAATAAAGTGCCATGAACATGCACTTAGTAGACTATGTATGAAGGTTAATGCATACAAAGGAGTTTCATACAAGTATTTGACATTAAACATATTAATGATGATACAAGAAGGTTTATAAAAATAGTATATGAGATTCAATAACATGATTTTATCCTTTGTGATTGGACCAACAAGGTTAAATTACTAGGAGATAGTATGAAAAGGTGACTTAGGTGGATTGAGTCAGGTCATAGACATGAATAAGCTCTCCTAGCTCATTAGGTGATATAATTGCATGATGGATATGATTAATCCTTCCTGATATCATTTATTAGTTTTAAAATGTCATAATATACTCATAAATTCATACGAAGACCATGAAACATGAAGTATACACCTACAACTCTCTCTACAAGCCCTACCAATGGACTGTACATGTCACGAAGAGGACTAAAATGAGTTGATTAAGACAACTTATATTACCAAAGGTATGTGGAATAAATGAGATAAATGTACATATATCCATGGGTTTCATGAGAGTCTTCATGAGTTTTAAGGTGAGAAAATGTATGAAAAGGTGTAAGAAGGGTAAGGAGGTCTAAAATCCTCCTTAAACCCTACAAGCAAGGAAATCACTTTTGAGACAAAATTTGGATTAAGGACACAAGGAGGAACATTTAAAGTCATTTATTTAATTCTTATAGACATCATGAAGGTGTCTTAGACCAAAAATAAGAATTCTAATGGTCTTTTATTCCTGAGCATTCACCTTGAATATAGAACTATAGTAAGAAAGCTCGAGAAGCACACTTTCATTTCATGTGAAATTAGATAAGGATTAACATGAATAATAATCAATTTATGTGAGGATGGATATGTCCCTCTACTATTTTTTTTCATTAATTATAAGATAAGTGATCTATTATTTATGAATAATCCATAGCAAGCTTGACACCTTGAAATCCTTACAAAACTCTCAATTGGAGATCGATAGTCATGGATGTTATTCAAGTGACACTAATTCATTGAATTTCATTGGAAATAAATTGAGGGAACCTTCACACCTCATGGTAAAATTTTATTCCAACCATATTTACACATGTAAAGGGAAAATGATAGAAAAAGGGCACCTATGTTTGTACTCTTAAAAATCCTAGATGAGTCTTAGAAGGTTACTTTTACCAAGTTTCTCCCTAAGATACGTTATAAAGATGAACATGAAATTAAAGAGATAAATAAATAGGTGTTAAGATGACCAAATACAGTTAGAGACTAAGAAGGTGCCTTTTCACTTCTCAATCAAGAAGGCAAGGTAAGTTTCAAGGAGGAAAGGTGAGTCATAAAGTACAAGTAAGAAATCATAAACCACCTCATAAATTCATCATTTATCGATATTAACACATGTTGAACAAAATATGATATGAGAGCTGGAGTTTTTTTAATGTAATTGGCCCTATGACAGATTTGTAATGAGCATGAGCTATTTCTTACATTCACCTTATATCTCTCTCATTTATTCTATATATTTTACCTTTAAAATATTGTAAAAGGATCATCAAGTTGATTATAGTGAATCCCTACTCTAATTTATACTTTTTCTTACCTTTTAAATGAATAACAAGTTGGTTTTAGCCTTATTAAATCTTGATTTTAGTGTGTACTTGTGATTATGTATGATTGATAGTGGTAGTGTCCTCACTCACTTTATTTTTCCTCTCAAATTTACCTCTTTATAAGTGGGTTGGATCTTTGTACATCACATGAAGTGTTTTATCTAGTTGTGTATGGAATTAAATGTGGAAATATGACATTAGTTTTGATTTAGTTCACCTCTTGGTTGTCTCTCCTAATTCATACATTTTCTAATACCTCCATGTTGAAAAATAGATGTAAGGAGAACATAAAGTTGGATTTTTGTGTTCTAATCATTCTTTATTAACTTCTCAAGTGCATAGGGAAGTGGAGGTCAAGATTTTGGTACATCTCCTCTCCTTACTTTCAATTTTATCTTTCTCTTTGCCTTGATAGTTGAGTATGTTAGTGTCATTTTTAGGTGTTATACAAAGGGATCCATCCCTCTTTATAGGTTCTCTCTAGTACTAGGTCACTCATAACCTTAGAGAGATCACATTGTGTCAATTGGGTAAAGAGGTCCTAAAACAAGCCTTTTCAAGGGTACAACTCAAAGCGACAATACTTTTTAGCATGCTTGGTGGGACAAGTACTCAAATTACTTCATATATTGAAGGAATGTTGGTTTTTAACTTCAATACATCATCCTTTGGAGGTATTTATACAATCATCAATGGTGAATCAAAGTTATCCAAAGCTTGTTTAAGAAGTCCAAATTCCTAAAGATCATTGATTTGTTTGAATTTTAATCCTCTATTTTATGAAAATGAATATTTTGTACCTTTATATCCTTAATATCAAGATGATAATGTTTATTTATAAAATTCAAGTAGCCATGTAGCATAAATGCATAAATTTAATCATGGCACTTCCTTTCCTTCTACCCTTGTACATGTTTCCAATCAGCCTTGGCAAAGTCATGTGCTTTCCAAGTAGCTTGAATAAAGTCTAAAATAAATTAGTCTTGAATTTGAGAGATAATTTATGGAGATTGATAGGGAGAGAGAGTACCATAAGCATCAAAAATATCTTGCATATCAAGACTATATCCATTTACAAGAGATAGAGTCATTGAGGAGACTTAATGAGGCTATAAGAGAGAAAATACAACAACAACCCATGAGAGTACAAACAAATGAATTTAAAATCCCAAGTTGGAAACAAGAACCCCTTGAACCTTGAAATGAGCCCACTTGCTTAAATTCCAAGTTTTAGGATTCCCAATCCTATGAAAGAGTTTGTGCTTATGCAATATCAACCCATGCTTACTCAAATTCCTCAAACTCCCCAACCAAGGAAGTTTGAAATATTCTTATCCACTCCTCATGTGCTAATAAAAAATCAAGAGAGAGATAAAGTAAAAAATTCTTGACCAAGGAAGTTCTCAAAATTTTTGAGCCCCTCTTCCAGTTCTCAAGTTGGAGTTGTTCATAGATATTAAGGTATATCATATTTTGATAGGGTGATTGCTAAGTGGAAAGATAATAATGGATCATCCTTAGCACAAACCTCTTTCTCTCTTCCTCAAGCTCCCATAAATGATTCCATTACATCCAAGTTTTTAGGTTGGAAGTGTGCCTCTTCAACCTTAAAACCAATTAAAGAGCAACCCATAATGCCCTATATTCCCATAGTACCAATTAAAAATTATTTCCCTCCCAAAATCCCCCTTTGCATTGGAGGAATTATTTTATGCAAGGAAAAATATGAGAAATCTTCAAGTGAACATGATAAAGAAGATAATTTTTCAAGAAAGGATGATGAAGACATGACCACATGGAAATCTTGTTGGACCAAGTACCTTGGTTATAAAATGACTAATATTTTTTCCACTAAATTATAAGAATTAGAATTGAAACAAGAGGATAAATAAGTTTTTAATTAAAATAGGTTAACTCTCTCTAATCAAGAATACAATCAAGTGCACAATCAAGAGTTATGTTGGTCAAATGAGCTTTAATCTGGCATAGGAAAATACCATGTTGTAGTCTTTGAGGATCAAAATCAAATTATAGTTGCAAGTGGACCTTAAGAAGTCAATCATGAAGAAAGTGTTTCAAGTGAATGTGATAAATATTTCATCATTGGCAGTTCTCATTGTATCACTAGATTAGACTTGGGGTAAAATGAATAAAATCAATCTTTTTAACACATTCTTGATGAATAAAAAACCAAGCTTGAAGTAAGAGATATATATTCACATGGTCAAAAGGATGATAATCAAAGTAATAATTGTTTATATGAATAAGTCCATATGGTTTTAAAATTAATGGATGATGATAAATTCAATGAGAATGATAAGTTTTAAGAATAAGAAATCAATTTTTTTGAATAAGTTCCACTTGATGTAGTGAAAGAAGACACTATTTAGCATAACTCATTTGAATAGGCTAAGGAATATTTTAAATTCTAAGGACAAAGTGAATAAATATTATATTTTAGTTCCTCCTCTATTCTTGCTGAGAACAACTCCATACTAGCTCTTATGAAGTCAAAATAAGATCTAAATGAGCTACAAACAAGTGAAGTGTTATTTCAATACTTGTTTGAGGTCCTAGAAATGGGTTATGTACTTTTGCAAGGAGGATAAAATTTGGCTAAGCCTAAGAAGGGTAGTCCTTTAATCATGCCACTCAAAGATTCAATTTAACTTGATATTGAATTGTTTGACATCTTTAAGATTGTAACTCCTTGATCAGTTTGCAAAATTTGAAGAGGATACTCAATTATTTGAGCTTGAACATGAGGGCATTCAATAAATTATGGTCCTTTGTAAGCATGAATATCCTATCTAACATGGGATAGGATTATAACATGAGATTACATAATTATATAAGTAGGATGACATATCTCAAGATGTCATAGAGAACCGAGAGTAGTATTTCAATGAACCATTGGAGATTGAGGATGTATTTGCCTCTATAAATAATAATTTTATCAACTTGGGAAGCCTTCTCAGTGTTAGAGAACAACATGAGGTAAGCATAGATCCAAAATAATGGTATATATACATAAGATATATGTTTGTTTTAGTTCATTAACTTAAAGGCAAGATAAAATAATTGGAAAGCAAGAGAAGAGCTGATCAAATAAGAACAATTATCAAGTACCATCTTGTTCCTCATTCCTATCCACCACATGGAGAATAATTAAGAACCTTTACTTTTTTATATAGGTGGATCACATATTGAGGTCGCATTTATGTATTAAGTTAGTCTTTGTTTCATTTAAGTGATTTTAGTATATATTTTTTTGTGTGGTTTGATGTTTTATTTTCCATAAGTGCCTCATGGCACAAGTGTGTGTTTTTATTTATTTTTTGTGTGTTGTGAAATTATTATTATTTGTCTTATATTGTTTAAGGGATTATAGTAAGTTTCAAGGTATAAAACATGTGTTTTTGAGTGATACATGACTCCATATCCCAATGGATTACTAAGGCTACTAGTCCAATTGATTAGTAGGCTAACCAATAACTATGAGCTACCAAAAATGTTAAAAATTTGACCCCCTTATCTAAAATTCAACCCATACCATCAAAAAATTGACCATTTAACTTAGTTTCCATTTTTAAATAAGGTCTTATGAAGGGTTTGAAAAATTTAATGTACTTTTGGAAAAATTACAGTATTTTTGGAATGTTAATGTTTATATTTCTCATGGTTTTATGCTTGATCAAGTCATTGTCTTATACCAACACTTAGTGGAAATTTATAAGAAATTCATAAGTCAACACAATAATCCATAATATAAGTAAGATTAATCTAAATGAGTTAATAAAATTTATATTGTAAAGCAATAAAATCTTCAAAGTCACTCTCATCTCTTATTCGACATGATTCAAGGTGGTGGGTTACTCTATAAGTCAAATGAGTATATTTTACACTGAATACACTTGTCAAAGGGTCTTATGAAATATATTAAAACATGGGATGGTAGTTTTCAACTCATAAAATGATAGTTGTAGGCCTAAAATACCTAGATAGTTCATGATCATTACTTATAACTAGTAACAAGTGTCTCCTATGGGCTTCCAAAACAAAAAAAATCTTATTTTGAGGTTTTGGTATAAACATGAGATGTTTATATATCTCATAGAGGTTTATAGAAATGGAGAGGACTTAGAAAAAGTTATCCTAGGGATTTATGGGAACCCTTATGCATCTAAACTTGTAATAATATTTTTGGTTTTTTAGGTCCATGCTCTATGAATAATCACTAAAAGGCTAAGGGATCTTATGCCCTAGTAAAACCCCATGGACTCAGTTTTACACTTGAAAGTTCATTTATGAGTAACATGTAATCATGGAATAATGGGAGAGTGATATAAAAATTTATAAGGGTCTCCATATCATTTAACAAATAGATCCATGTAAAGGCTTTTTTTGACAAGGGAAATGCACCTTTTTACCATTTTAATATGACAGTTAAGATTTTTGGAAGGTTGAAGATTTTTTTAGTAATGATAATGGTGGTAAAAATATTTCAATGCTAAAATAAATCCTATAAATACTTACCCAACCTCCTAAAATATCTTCCAAGTGTCAAACATACCAAAATGGTGAAGAAAATGCCATGAACGTACACTCAGTGGACTATGTGTGAAGGTCAATGCATATAAAAAAGTTTCATACAAGTATTTGACATTGAACATAATAAGGGTGATTTAATGAGGTTTATAAACACATTATAGGATATTAAAATAATATTAATTTAACCTTAATGATGGGACCAATAAGGTTGAACTACAAGGAGATAACATGAAAAGGTGACCCAGTTGGACTGAGTCACGCCATAGACATGAACATGGTATCCTAACTCACTAGGTGGTAAAATTATATTTTGGAACTAATTAATCCATACCTAAATAATTAATAAATGGTAATATGTCATAATATACTCATAAACTCATATGGAGACCATGAAACATGAAGTATACACCTATAGCTCCTTCTAAAATCATTAACAATAGATTGTGCATGTCATGAGGAGGATTAAAATGATTTGAATAGGCCAAATTACATGAGCCAAGGTATTTGGAATATACAAGGGACATGTACATATGTTTCCAAATATTTCATGATAATATTTATGAGTTTCAAGGTGATAAAATGCATGAAAAGGTGTAAGAAGGGTAAAGAGGTCTAAAACCCTCCTTAAAACCTACAAGCAAGGAAATCACTTCTAAGAAACAATGTGGATTGAATACATAATGAGGAGAATAACCATGAATTTATTTAAGTGTTATGCATACCTCATGAATGTGTATTAATCCTAAAATAAGCATTCTAGTGTATTTTTATGTTTGAGCATTCACCTCAAATGCACACCTACAAGAGGAAATCATGAGAATCCTACTTTCATTTCATGTGAAATTAGAAGAGGGTTTTCATGGGAAAAAATGGATTTATGGGAGGATGGATAGTTCCCCATACTCCATTTTTTGTCATTAAGTAGAATATCAAGGATCTATTCTTTATGAATAATCCTTAACAAGTTTGACACCTTGAAACCCTTGTATAACTATCAATTAGATTTTGATAGTCATGGAATTTCTTAAAGTAACCCTAATTAATTTTAATTTCCTTATAAAAAACTTTAGGGAACCTTCACACCTCATGGGAACCTTGTAAGCCAACCATCTTGGCATATGTAGAGGGAAAAGGATAGGAAAATGGTAACTATGTTTGTAGTCTTAAGAAGCATAGAAGAGTTTTAAGAGGTTGATTCTACAAAGTGTCTCCCTAAGATACATTGTAACAATTAAACCTTACATTTAAGATCCTAAGAGACCTAATTAAAATTTTTAACATCAAACTTGAGAGTTATGAAGTATGAGAAAGAGTTTTCAAAAAAACCAAAGTGAGTTAGAGACTAATAAGGTGACTTGGCACTTATAAATCATGAAAGAAAGGGAAGTTTCAAGGATGAAAGGTGAATCATAAATTAAAAATAAGAACTCATATTAAACCTCATGAGGTCATCATCTAAAAATATTAATACATGTTTAATAAGATATGATATGACAGTTACTAGAGTTTCTTGAATGTAATTGGTCCTATGATAGATCTGCAATGATCATGAGTTGTTTCCTACATTCACCTTCTCTCTCTATCATTTAATATATATATATATATGAGAATGAATGGATTGTAAAAGTATCATTAACCTATTTATGGTTAAACCCTTCTCAAATTTACACTTGTTCTTAGCTTTTAATTGAATAACAAGATGGTTTTAACCTTCTTCAAGCTTGCTTTCAGTGTATACTTATGATTGTGCATGATTGATAATGGTAGTGTCCTAAATCCATTCCTTTTATCCTCTCACCCTTACCTCTTTCAAATTAGGTTATATTTTTTTAGGTCACATGAAGTGTTGTAGCTTGTTATGTATGTAATTAGATGCATAAATATTCCATTAGTGCTGATTTAGTTCACCTTTTGGTTGTCCCTCCTAATTCATACATTTCACAATACCTCCATGTTGAAAAATTGATGTAAGGAGAATATAAAGTTGGATTTATGTGGTTAAATTATTATTTATTCACTTCACAAGTTCATAACAAAGTGGAGGTCAATATTTTGATGCATCACCTCTCTTTAATTTTAGTTTTCTCTTTATCTTTTCCTTGCCAGTTGAGTAGGTTAGTGTTAGTTTTAGGTGTCTTATCAAGGGATACATCCCTCTCTAGAGATTTTATCTAGTCATAGGTCACCCACAGCCTTAGATAGATCCAAGTATGTCAATTTTTTTAAGAGGTCATAAAAAAATCCTCTTCAAGGGTGCAACTCAAAATAATAACATAAACCTCTAGGTATACACATCTAAGCTCCTTTAAAAAATATTCCTTATTGAATCATATAGTCTAAGCATGGTGTTTAATCCATAATTATTCATCTTAAAATTCCTCATCTTCAAGGTACAACTCCTTTATTTATTCAAACCCTAGTCTAGTAATTTTAATCTCATCCCTTAATACTAGTGATCTTCTTCTTAACACATTTACAATGTTATTTTATTTTCCACTCATGTTCATCAATAGACATATATAGATATGCAAGTATTCTACCAGTTTAATATGTTTTTGTCTTAATCTACACTAACTTTTTAAGAACTATAGAATTTTATTATCCATGTACAACATAAACTCCTTTGAAAATAAGTTATGCCTCCACTTCTTTAGTGTTTGAAAAATCGAGTATAACTCTTGGTCATAAACCAAATATTTTTTATTTATATTATTTATAAATTATGCTTCAAGACCTCATTATTGGCTCAATACCATGACAATTTATACTCTACCTATTTTAAAATCTACTTGGAATAATTTGTTGAAGTGTGGTAGTACCAACACTAGCCACTCCATCACTTTCTTCTTCAATTGCTAAAATTTTTAATTTAGTTCTTCCATCGAATAAACTTCCTAATAATATTTATGAAATTTATCCATTATCACTACACATATCCTGTCAATTTTTTTTATAAAATTTCTATACAATCTTTTTAGATAGTGAAATCTTCATGCTTTGAAGTCATTTCTTGGTGATGACCACTCTACTATTGTGTGCATTTTATTAGGGTCCATATTTGACTCATCTTTGGATATTATGAACTTAAGTATACCATATATTCCTTCATAAATCTACACTATTTATCAACTAATTTTCATTATTAAATATTTAAAACGCATTCCTTAAATGTGCCACATGCTCCTCATTTGTTTTTCTAAACATGAGAATGTCATCTATTTACACAATGACATATTTCCCTAAGAATAGATTGAACACATTGTTTATCATCCTCACTAATGTAATCATCATGTTATTTATCCAAAATTACATAACTAAACTCTCATATAACCCTTCCTTCATCTTGAATGTTGCCTTCCACTCATATCCTTTATAGATTCCAATCTCATAATATCTTCTCTTCAAGTAGATCTTGTTGAAGTATCTTACACAAATAAAAAAACATCATGCCATCCATTAAAAACAATGGAAACTCTTACTTGATCATGATCTTATTAATGTCTCTTTAATCTATACACATGGTCCTTTCTCCATATTTAATTGGTACCACCACTATGGGTACTCTACATAGGCTTAAGGTTTCCCTTATTAGTGATTTATTTAACAATTCATGTAATTTATTTTTTACTTATTAATTATCATTTGGCATCATCCTATGCTTGTCCTTATTTGGTATACTCACCCCTATTATTTCATACATATGATGACTAATAATTCTTACTAGTGGTATTTTTTCTAGAAAATCACTTGATACAATATAAACAAACTCATCTAATAGCTCATTTACTTCATATGGAAGTTTCTTTCTATATTTTCATTAGATTTTTCACCAAATTCTTGTTATCTTTGGTATGAGTGCATAACATGCCTCTTCCTTCTCTTCTCTTAGGAAATATTTTCCCAATACCATTAATAATTTTATGCAAATAGTATTTCACCGTATTACTTATTCATCCTGTAAAGGGATTAGGATATATTTAATCCCATATTTATCTAAGAGGTAAGTATTCATTGGACTATCATGTAGTGCATTATGATCAAAATGACAAGGTCCTCATCAAATTACATGACAATTACATCAAAATCACATCTCACCAAACCTCATCCTAGTAATCACCTATCTATAATCTCACTAGACATTACTCATTAAAAAAAACTTGTTGACTCTTATATAACCATGACACATTATATGATTTTGGGTTTGTTAATCAATTTAGACAAAATTTTTCAACTATCTCTATGGAAAGCAAGTTATTTATGCTTTCACTCTCCACTATCATTTTATAATATTTACCACCCAACTTTAAAATGGTTCTAAAAAGACTATTCCTTTGTTTTCGTTACTTTTTTTTTTAGATACTTCAACAAGACTCTCTTCAACATTCACACTTCCCCATCCTTTGGTTCATATGAATGATCAACTGATCTAATTGAATCCTTGTCTCCATGTGTGATTAGTGCTAGAACATTTAGCCTTATAATTAAATTACTTTGTGCCTATGGGAATTCAAATGCATGATATTATGGTTATCCATATATAAAAAATATTTGTGGGAATACTCTTTCCCTTCCTCGACAAAATTTTCCTCACCCTTGAGACTAATGAAATCCACTTTCTCTTCAATCACTCTCTTTATAAAAATTTCACATCCCACTTTTCCCCTGAGTATGCATATATCTCCTTATTATGAATTATGTTCCTTTCCATGACTTGTTCCTTCCACCACTTCTTTCTCCTCATGTGAATCTTCCTCTACCTTGTGAAGTAATTTGATATCTACTTGACAACTTCTCTTCCACCTTGAGTGCAAACTAATAAGCTTATTTAATTATTTGAATTTAGGCCATACTTATATCTTATTGTATTTTAAAGAATTATCTATGTATATATTACATGAACTTCTCCTTGTCTACCTCACTATTACGAAATCTAATAATAATCTTGTAAAATTATTCAATGTACTATCTCACCAACATTTATTTTAGCCTATGTTTTTAAAATATTTTAAACTTCTCCATATAACATTCTCTAAGAAATAATTTTTTTCTTATTTTAAGAAATCCTTTCCCAAATTTTTATATTAGATTTTCCTTTTCTTCATCATTTATTATGAACTTACTTCAACCACAACATTGCATTTATTTAATCTAGTTTGCATTATTTTGATGTTCTTAGGATTGGAAATATCCTCATATTTGAAATAATCTTCCATGATTTTGATCCAATCAATAATCTCTATTAGATTTAAAATTCTAGAGAAATAGGGTAAGTCCATATTCACACCCTTACAAATACATGATATATCTTTCAATAACCTATCCTTACTAACATCAATTTGCTCCTCAACACCTCCTTCACCTTTAATACATTCTTTACCTAAATGTATTTTCCTTATGCTTCATCATCACTCTCATATTAGCATATGATGAAATACCATCTTTAGTCATATTGAATGACATATAGGCATATTTTCATAACACACAACACATCTAGGACTTTGTCTAGCCTTCATGATATAAATATGGATATGACATTGAGATACCAACAATTATATTTGGTGGTATCTTATATTCTAAACTTATGTCATACTATTATGAGTCCTTAAATTTAAATCCTACATAGGAAATATTCCTCCTCACTCAACATAGTTTGAGACTATATTTGATACCGGTTGATGTATGTCATGTGTCAGGCTTCCAATGAAGAGAATCTAATCCATGCATTGAATGATCCTCTCACCCTTGAAATAAATGTATACACTCTCAGTTTCACATAACCATAGGAAAATAAAGTAAGTTTTATTTTTTATTCAAAATAAAGTACATAATATTTTCTCTCTAAAGGAGCTATGACTCTATTATGATCAAGTTATTTTAGGTAAACTCTAAATTATAATGATCATCTCTTAGACTTATATGAGAGGCAATATCTTTGGGAATTATCCTTATCTCTCACTCTAAATATCCCTCTATCTTCCTTCTCCTTTAAATGTTGGTAGAGATTCATTTATTTCTCCTAGTAGTCTTTTGAATGGATATCAAAGCTCATATTTATAGACCTTGGAAACTAATCAAAGACCTTAGAAACTAATCAAAGACCTATTTCCTGCCAATTGGATATACTATAGGTTAATGATTAGTTAATGAAATTTTTACTAATGTACGCAAGTCAAATTGGTGGATGAGGATTAAAATGCAATCAAGTCACCAAATTCCCAACTAACTGATTTGTTCAAATTTATTTATAGGTTCATGCCTTTAATGTTCACATATGATATTTAAATATTTTGGTGGTCATGTTGGCATACCAAATTGATGTGGTATTCAATTCAAATTCATTGAATTTATAGTGGATTATGTACATATGCACACACTTGTTTTTGAGATGTACCTTTGTGAGCTAGAAAGATACATGTATACACACCAACTTTGTACATGTGGCTCTATTGAAAAATTATGTGGTGTATGCATTGTTATGCTTCTCTTTCCTAGATGTAATCAAACACTTTTTTCCTTAAAAGTTTACTATAAATCCCAAAATGATGTAATATTTTTTGGTGATTGGGATGCTTTTGAATCATAACATAGCCATTTAGTAACTCACAGGTCCTACAATGCATCCATACTAAAGATATATAATGTGATTAATTCCACTATTAGTTTGGATTAATAGAGTGATGGCCAATATGCTTGATTTTTAAGTGGCTTGGTTTTATTTATTTTTGAATGAGGTTCAAGGTTTTTTATACATCCAATGAATATATAATTTCAAATATCACGTTGCATTATGAATGATTATACAAACATGATAGTACTAGTGAATGTAAACAAGGAATGCACTCAAACATGCCTATACCAAGTGTGATTTAAGGTTAAAGTGATGGGTTTACATTATAAAAACTCTAGATGTTAATTTTTAATTAGATTTTAATAATGAAATGATTGTGCTATATGAATTCATGTTTATTTAAGGCATGTTTTCATTGAATGCTTATAACATCTTTTAATCATTTATCAAGGGACTAGGAGGAGACCAAGTGGATAACACACTTAAACATATTGAATAGGATTATAAATATAAGAATTTTTTGAATGATAAAGGATATGAAATGTGTAGTGAGATTAAAAATAAATAAAAAAGTGATGAAAACCAATGTAAAACTATAATAAAAAAGTGTTTTAATGTTATTTTTTATAATATTTGAGAGATCAAAAGTCCGGTGTCTATATAATTCATAAAACCAAAATTATACATATTCAAATAAAAATAATGGAAGTTTCCATTAATAGACAATGGTAGAAGATGAATCATCAGTTCAATAATTACAAGGGTTGGTAACAACTACTTCATAACCAATGAATGTTGTGATGTCACTAACTATTATTACTAATGAGCTAAGTTATATAGTAATATCAATAGAGGATATGTGTGGTAATTTATAAGTGAAATTTGATAAATAATCACATAGTTGAGTAACCTAATTTTGATGATGTTAACAGTAACAAAAACCTAGATATGAAATAATGGTGAATTGTGGTAATATGTATAGACATAAAATCTATTCGATCAATCAAACCTCCTTGAAGGGAAATGGTACCCATTGTATGTAGTTTAGTTAAATATTTATAAATATATTGGTAACCTAAACTTATGTAAACCATTTTATTTGGGAAGGTGCTTGACCTTCTTTAATGATTTGGAAGAGAGGGATATCTTATCGATGCATCCATTTACTTTGAGCATCAATGACTTGATCTGGTTATCCTATAATGTTTAAAATTGGAATGATCTTTATTCAATAAAGATTATCTATAGTATTTGAATTATCCAAAAGAGGTATAAAGTAATGGCATAGTATTTATGTGTTGAATACTAGATGCAACTAGAGGAAAGTTGGAAGATTGAGCTTGAATGTGTTCTCTCATACTTTTTTGGTGATGGTAAGGGCATGTAACGAAGTAGAGGAAGCTTAATATAAATTCATGTTATTATTTACTTATACAGGTGTATCAAAACTTGATCACCAACTTGGAAGGTGTGTGGTGTTTCATGCTTATCATAACACTATTTTAATTTTTCATTAGCTTATTATAGAATTATTTTCACTTATTATTTAATGTGTTGAATTTTTAATTAATTAAACAAAAAAAATAAACTTAATTTTGAGATTAAGGAGGTTTTACAATTGATGGATTAATATAATAAGCTATGTTGATGGGTGCCAAAGGATGGAAACCTAAGAAAACATAGAAAGGGCTTTGTTTGGTAAAGATGTGCAAAGCTCTATTGTAGATGTGTAAAATGAAAGACATGATTTCACCTAAAGTGAATTTATTATTTTAATTTTATAATATTAAAATTTTATCAATCATCTTATTTACCACTTATGTATGTCCATAATTATGTGATTAAAAGGTGTTGGATTTGTTCAACTTTGTGTCCAATATAAACCAAAGGGATTTCTAGTTTTTTGTCAACAACATTTTATCCTTATAAGATATGATATTTTATAGGATTAAAAATGTATTTATACATGTTGAAATTACATTTTATCTATTTATAGAGCTAATATTTCTTTCTTTCAATTTATGATAATTTCCATCTTTGAGAATCTATCAACTACTACATAAACACTATCATTACCATGATCAGTATTAGGGTAGCCTAAGATAAAATCCATGGAAAAATACTCTTACAATATATTTGAAACTGATAGATGCATGTTTATACCATGATTATTGTTAAACATCTTGGTAATTACACATGTGGTATAATACTTGATATACTTGGATACATTAGATCTAATATGTGGCTAGAATAAGTACTTATTTAACACCTCAAGAGTATTTTCAACTCTAAAATGTCCTAAAACTTTCCTAAAATTATCCTCACATATTATTTTTTGTGTCTTTTTTCTCAAGCTAAATGTACAAATACCCAAGGTGATATAAAATTTCATCTTGAAACTAGAAATATGGAACTAAATTACTACAAAACAAGTTATGATAGATATCTAAAAAATCAATAATTCTCACCATGTATTGAATTAATGTGCACATTCATAATTTACAAAACTAATATATGGAACAAAAAGATGGCTCATATATTCTACAACTAGATTAGATATTACCTTCTTATGTTTGATGTTTAGATGAAAGTGCTAAAAATAAGAAGACCATTTTCTATGTTCCTCTTGTTGAGACTTGTTCTAGGTTTACAATAAATGAAGTAGCTTGTTGTCTATGTGGATAAAAGTTTCTTTCCTCAAGATATAATTATTATAATGCTTAAATTATTGAACAATAGGATAAATCTCATGACCATATGTTGGGTAGTTTATTACCAATGCAATGAATGTTTTGTTGTGGTAACTAGATAAAAATGTTGAGTGACTACTCCAAGTGTGAAGTTGAAATTTTATCAATATCAAATGGATATTAAAGACCTATAAATGTAAGTATTAGTGTGAAATAGAGTTTAAATTTCATTTCTTTTAATGTTTTCCATTTTACAACTTCCTAGATGATCTTTGCTTTTGTGTCATGTTTGGTAACTTAGTTCAAATCCTAAGTCACATGAGAAAATATAATCACAAATATCCTATATAAATTTTCTAATCCCTAAAAGATATGAATATATATGGAATTATTTGATTGTGGTTATTATTAGATGACTTGAATCTTGGTTAGGTTCACATTCCCTCCTTATGAATCTACTATGTATCTTAGATATTATATCTCCCACATAGAAAATGAACATTTATCCATGTATGCATATAACTTGTGTTTTCATAGTGTAAAACAATTTATCTATATAGCACAAATTTTTATCTCATGTGGTAGAATAAAAAAAATAAAGAGTTAAGTGGAATGTTATTTTCATCATCTACTTGAATTTAGCTAGTGCAATGGTCAAACTGAAGGGAATGAAAAACCATTCAAACAAACCTTATTTATCTTAAAGGTTGTTTTCCATATTTGTTTGTATTTAAAAGGAATATGATGATACCCAAAACTGATATCTATTTTAGTGAATTAGTTTTCACCATGGAGTTGGTCCAAAAAATCCTCAATCCTTGGATGAGGATATGGTTCTTCATTGTGTATTTTTGATATATTTTTAATTGATTCATAGCCTCCATGTGTCATATCTATTTATAAAAATAACAATCAAGTTATTTTAAGGTGATGAGCTAAGCCTAATATGTTCTCTATCCACAAGTTCATATTTTTTTTCTTGATTTATTCATTAACCATAAATGATATATGGTAGAAAGTAGCATTATGTAGATGTATTTTGGAGATAAAATAAATAATATGATTCACTATATACTGTGTTGGAACTTCCTCTAGTGACTGAAATACATCCTTATATTCTTCCAACTTGAAATTCAACTTTGAAGTTTTTATTTCTACTATTGGAAGAATTTTGATATGGATTGGTGACACAAGGATGTTATTAGATTCATATCTTACCATCAAAATCATAAAATTCTTACTAAATGTGACTATCTTATTACACTACTTACAACTATGAGTGATATCTTAGGGACTTATTCCAATATGCAGTATATCACATCATAAATATCATTGACAACATTTATAGGATATGCAACTTGTATTTTCATGTCAATGGTAAAGATATGGTTGACCAAGTAAAAAATTGTATACCTCTAATGGAAATAAATTGTAAATAAATTTTTATTGAAAAAGCTTGATTTTGTACACTAATTAGCCCTAATAAGGGACACATTTAATGGATCTTACACTAAACCATTTAATAGATTAAGGTTGTGGGAGATGCATTAGTTTTGGGTTCAATATATGAAATTCTTTAGGAGAAAACATATTCTTTTGAATTCCATTGTCAATGATAAAGTGTATTGGTAGAATATTGATCCATATTTGAGAATGAAACAATATTTTTGATTATATATTTCCACATGGGTAGTAGAGATGTTTATGATACCAAACATGGTGGTAGATTCTAATTTCATGATTTGATTACCTTTATTAAATGATGTAATGTTTTTACCTTTTACTTCAATTTTTATAAGTTGAGTCTTCCTAGTGTGACACTCTTCAAAGGAATGATTGTTGGATTTATGAACTGAAGCCACTTATTAGTCTTAAACTTGTTATTTTGATCATTTGAGGATTATTACTTTTTTTTAGATGTTGATTGGAGATATTACCTTATTTGGAACTATGCTTGGAAGATTTAGACTATTATTTAGTTTGAGACTTAGAATCTTCTATCTTAGTCTATCCTTGGCATTTGATTAAAACTTGAAATAAAATATGTAAGTTTATCCAGTTGAAAATATTTTTAATAAATCCATATCTAACTAGATATACAGTCTCAACCCTGAACTATACTTCAAAAATAGGTTTTTCCTAAATATCAAATCTCAAATTTAGACTCCAAAGTATGAAAGGTATATGTATATTTTTATACATATTGTTTTTTTCCTTGGTGAAACTAAGATAACTTGATCTATTGGTCATAATAATTACCAATAGGGTAATATATTTCTTTGAATGATTTTATGAAACCATTATATGTTTCTAATCTGACTTAATCTACATGATTTTCATGATAAATATAATAGTTTCCCCACCATTTTTTTAATGATACATAAATATTCAGATGAGTGAATGTAATATTTTACCATTGAGAGAATTGACTAACTACATAATATTAGCATATTAGGTTAATCTAGTTATCTAGTGTATATACATACATTTTGTGTTCAAACATATGGATCTCTAGATTGACTTACACCTTTTATGGAATTTGACCACTAAATAACTGATGAGAATTAAAGGAGTTGTAAGGAGTCTACTACTTGACAAGTAGTGAGAAATGATAAATGATACTTACTCATTTATGTGCATGACATTATTCCAAATCCTCCTCTTATCTTTCCAACTCATCCTCTATCATTTCATGGAAATTTTTTGAAGTTAAAATCATTGAATATTTGTATCTTATTTAAGGATGTGAAGTAAAATATAATGAAGTTTCATGAGTCTCAATCCATAACTTATTAAATTTATACCTTGTATGAGTGGCCATACAAATATATATGAAGTTAAAAAAACACCATGAAACCACTCAAAAAGGATATGAAGTGTGTATACTGATGAGGCCACTAATTTTTCCTTTTATAACCTCATCCATACCCAATTATATATATTTTTCCTATATGAATCCCAGAACTATGCATGACTTATGTAAATGAATGAATGAATTGATGACTATATGTGTGCATTAATATATACATGTTGTGTTATGGATTAATGACATTTTTCATTTGATTAGAGTATACTTTTGTATCCTTATTTAATAGACATTTGAAGGGTAGAATAAGACTATAATATTATTTCTTGGTCATAGCACTTATGGAGAAGCTCACAACAAAAGGGGATTCCATCCCATAACAACTACCAAGCTATAGGTTTTCACCTACAAGTTGCCCATAGTAACTACAAGTTTTTACCTATAGGTTACCCATAGAAACTATAGGTTTTCACCTACAGGAGCCTAAAACCACTACATAAAACAAACCATTGTTGTGAAAATAAGTAATTGGCTTTTTAAGGACATATCCAACTTTCTTAGAAACAAATTAAATGATTAAAGAAGATCCTCCATAATAACTGTATGGACCCCTCACATGCAAATAAACTTAGATGTGTTTGTAAAGGATGAATATGATAAGGACATTCGAAAAGAGAGAAAGAAGTGAAACAACAAAATAACATATATTGTCCTTTACCTAGTCAAGCCTAAAAACAAATAACTTTAAGTTACTAACAACCTAAAGGTTGATTGGGTTAGTTGCAAAGTATTTGTACCTTTTGTAGATTAGTTTTCTTAGTTGAAGCTAATAAACTACTTTATGTATTTAATGGTATAACCTAGACTATATTAGGATGATGGAATTGTAGAAAGTAATTGCATTCAAATTTTTGGAATATTGTAATCTACTGTAGCAATCTTTAATAGCTATAGATTTGAGTAATGAAAAGGTTGATTCTATAAGAATATTATTTAAGTCTCTCAAAGAAGGATTGGAACTAAATTTTGAATGAGGAGGGTCCCCTCAGAAGGAGTTATAATGAATATCCTCACCCTTCTTAGATTAAAGTGTGTTATGTGAGTTAATTTCATTACTAGTTTGATTATATGAAGTATGATGCACATATGACTCATAAGTGTGAATAATTTTTGCATTATATTATAATAGTTTCCTTAAATATCTATATATTAAAATAAAGATAATTTAATTTACTATAACCAATAATTAATTTAGTCTATGAATCAATAATGCATATATAGTATCGACATCTTTGAAAAGCCTATGTACCTTAGGTTGACAACTAATGTTAAGCAAATTTAAGAATCTAATATTAACTAGGTAATAAGTATAACTAATATTTTGGCCCCATTACTAGAGAGGTTGTCAATTATTGGTTTCTAAATTAATTTTAATGCTTTCATTTTTTGCTTTCTAGAGTATCTTTCCTTCTTTCATTTTTTACTTTCTAGAGTAACTTTCCTGCTTTCATTTTCTGCATTCTAGAGCAACTTTCCTACTTTCATTATTTGTTTTTTAGAGTACTTTCCTACTTTCATTTATTCCTTTTTAGATTAAAGTTCCTATTTTTATTAGATAACTTTACTACTTTTTAGAGACCAAATTTCAATTCCTATTATTTTGATTTCTACATTCCTTCATTTATTATTTATTATTTTTCTACATTTTATTTTTGATCATTTTCAAACAACCCTTAAAATTAAAAATGAGAAAAGAAAATAAAAACTAACCCTATGCAAGAAGGGATAAGACAGCTAAAGGAGTGGCTCAAACATTTATGTAGAGAGAAAGAGATTCTTGAGGGAGATTCCTATCAAACAAGACACAAGTTGCTATCGAGAAAGAACCACAAGTACCTACATCAACTAAGAATATTAATAAATGATATACCATAAGATAGAGGGTGTATGAAGAAGGGAAAACTAAAAATTAAGGGAGGCATCTTGCAGAAGAATTAATATTGGCTTTAAAAAAGGAAACATAAGTGGAAAAAGCATTAACTGATTTAGTAAAGAGAAATGAAGGAGAGAAATTACATGAATCAAATACTCCAGAGAGTAATATTAGAAAAACATTATAATAAATCTTTCTTTAAAAAATCAAAGAAAGCTCAAGAGAGTCTTCAAACTTTTCATCTAGTAAAAAGACCTTGGATCGGTAGATAAATGTTTTCTATCATATTGACCAATTGATTGATACAAAATTTGAGGATTTGATCCTAAGTACCTTTGGTATCCATATCAAAATAAAATCCATCATGGAAGGAGAGTTTTTAGAAGACAATAGGGCTGTAGACACAATTATTTTTAAATTTCTTATTCCAAATGCAATAGGTGTAACACAAATGAAAAAATTTATGTCCTCAGCCTCACCTAATTTTAGATGTACATTATCAAAAGACCCAGACATTTTTATTAAAATTTTATATCCTCTATAAAAGCTATGACTATATGCAGGATACACATAAATTAAAACTTTTTCCTACCATCCTCAAATGATTAGCACTTCGCTAGTTCATGGGACTAAGTAGTAATTCATTCTGTGATTAGGGAGACATGAAAAATAAGTTTTTAGCTAAGTATCAGGAGTATGGATGAGGAATAAATTATCAAATAAATGACATCTTCAAGATGACTCAAGAAGGGGACAAATCCTTGGAATACTACATTTAAAGATTCATGTTCAGTGTATATCAATTCAAGCAAAGTGCATTAGGAGAAGAACGTCTAAAAAGCATCTTCCTAAAAGGTGTTAGAGAAGATTATTTGGAAGCCTTGGACCTAATGAGTGGGATAGATATCTCTCAAATGACATTTGAAAACATAAAAGAGTTGAGCAAAAATTATTCTAGATCTACCATAAATAAAGTCTAGGGAAGCAAGCTTCCACTAGCAACTGCAAGTGGCCTATCAAAATCTAAAGTTAGTAACCTATTACAAGATATTAAATATGATATCATTAGTCATTTGGCCACCTAACTATATATTATATACATAATGCAAAATCAAGTAGCCTTGGTCCCAGCTTTGACTATCTATTGTCTGGATTACAAGAAGAAGAAGGTAGATTGTAGGTGTCACAAGGTTTAGACTAAGGTAGCTAACATCATAGCTGAAGAACTAGAAATAGTAGAGTTTCACACTGTATGAGGATATGAAGACCAAGTTTTCTATGTTGCATAAATAAATCCATGGGTTCAATGACCATATTATCTAGGTATGGGATAAAATCCACTTTTTACGAATTCTACCTTTTTTAATTCATAATTTACAAATACTTATCCTAATTAGAGTAGTCCATGGATGAATATCCCACATCCTAATCCCAGTTGGAAGCCACCTCAAACAAGCCCCCCCTCCACCTCCTAACATCCTCCATAAAATGTATCCCAAACTTGAATACAAGCTTGGCAGTCACCCCAAGGCCCACCCCTTGCAAACCAAAGGTAGTAGCCTTGGAGACCCAATCAACCCTAGGGAAAATATTAGGGAGAATTCCCTTCATAGTGGCAATAATAACCTCATACTCTTATGTCCAATACACAAATTACACCCAAGCCTAATCAGCTCCCTACCCATCCCATACAAAATCCTATAAATAAGTCAGTGCAACTGACATTTAGTACTAAACCTATTCAGTACTTAGCATATATGGTGAACATTAATGAAGTTCACATACATTTAGGAAGAGTTTGACTAACCTTAGTTCCACCCATACTAATTGAGCTAGCTAGAAAAAGTTTAGAAGTTCATGCTAACCTACCTTTAACACCACAAGATTTTTTTGAACCAATAAATAAAGATGTTGATGAAGTAGCCCTACCATTTCTATAATGTCTTAGCCTTTATCACCCTACAAATAATCCTAAATTTTGCTTCATATGGCAACTCAAGAATCTCTATGTTAAAATTCCTCTCTTTTAAGCCATCAAGGATGTGCCCATATATTCCAAAGATATAAGAGACTTATGTCTACATAGACCTAGAAGGAAGAAGAAGGATCCCAATATAGTGCATATGATTGGCCAGGCAGTAAACATTATACTATGAAACACCCCACTAAATAAATATTCAAATCCAGGATATTCAGTAGTAATAGTCTAGATCTAGGACCAATAGATGTACAATTCATTGATAGACCTAGGGGCTGTAATAAATGTAATGATAATTAAAATCATGAAAAAGTTATAGTTGAATAATATTCATCCCATATCTATAATGTTGTAAATGGCTAACAGATCTATAGTTAGACCAAAAGGAGTCATTGAAGATCTTGTCATTACTATAGATTCTTAGGAGTATCCTACATATTTCATTATGTTATAACCAAAGTCTAATTTGGGTGGATACCATCTCATCTTAGGACAACCCTAGCTTGCCATAGTAGATGACTTCATTAGTTATAGATTAGGTAATATGTTGATATCCAATGACAACCACATTAAGAATTTGGTCTAATATCCTCTAACATAGCCATCCTTAGAACCAAATCATACACTATAAACTAAAGAAAATGAGGCATACCAACCTCTCTTAATTCTTATATTAACCACATACCATGCATTCACCTTGGCTAATCAAGAAGAAGATACAATTCTCTTAAATGTTCTCTAGAATAATTACTAGACTAATTATAAAGATCCCAACAACTTGCAATATGTAAAGTGCCTATTTGCCAACCTCTAGGTAGAAGATAAATCTATTGCATCTATATATAAAACATTCCATCAATTTTCCTCATGGCTATAGCCAAACTAGATCTATCAACAATTTAGAAATTATGAAATCACTCACAAAGTAAATTGAAATCTCTCTAGGAAAAACATTGATTTTTAATAGCAAGTTAGGGTCAAATGAGGAAAAGCACCTAGTCAACATTCTGTATGTAAACCAATAAAAAATTTCATGGGATTATGAGGATATGTAATGAATTCTTCTAGTAACATGCACACATGAATTATTCAACACTATCAAGAGAACCATTTATCCTTAAACCACAAGAAATGCTACATGCTAATGGCAAAAGGCATTGTCTTAGGCAACCATGTATCTACTAAAAGAATTAATGTTGACCTTGCAAAAATTAGTATAATAAAAAGATTGTCCATACATCAAAAATAGAAGGATGTCAAGAATTTTAAGGACATGTTGGTTACCATAGAAGATTTATCAACAATTTCAGCAAAGTAGTAGCACCATTTTTTACTCTCTTGACTAAAGATGTTGAATTCATATGGACTCCTACTTATGAAGTAGGCTTCAAGAAAGTGAAGTAATTATTGACCACCACCACAGTTATACATGGTCTTAATTAGAATATTCCCTTCCATATTCAAATAGATGCTTTAGATACTACCTTGGGAGTTGTGCTAGAATAAAAATAGGAAGCACTCAACTATACCATATATTTCATAAACAATAACCTACATGTAGCTAAATTAAATTACACTATCACTATTTAAGAGTTTTTGGTAGTAGTTTATGCTATCAACAAGTTTTGTCACTACATAACAGGGTACCAAGTCTTTTTTATATAGACCATGTAGCCATTAGGTACCTTATGAACAAACCAACTATCCTAAGTAGAGTGATAAGATCATTGCTCTTATTATAAGAATTTGATCTAATTATTATAGATAAGCTTGATAAAGACAATTTCATGGATAACTTCCTATCATGACTAAAATCCTATTAAGAGGATACCATAGTGGATGACTTATTTCTAGATGAGCACCTATTCTCTCTCACCCTTACCACACCTTGGTATGTTGATGTTGCTAACTACCTTGTAATAGGATACTTCCACAACACTTCTTCCCTAAACAAAAAAGATCTTTGATTCAAAAATTTGGTAGGTATTCCCATCTATCTAGATTACTTTTCTATATTGGGCCTAACTCCGTCATTAGAAGATGTCTTAGAGAAGATGAAGTTTTAGATATCCTCAAAGCTTGCCATGATGAACCTTATGGATGGAATTTTGAAACCAAGTATACAACAATAAATTTTTTGAATACAAGGTATTATTGTCCCTCAATACATCAAGAAGAAATAAAGTATACAAATCATTGTGATAGATATCAATGTGTGGGGAGACCCACATGTTTGGATGAGATGTCTTTGCAACCTCAAATGGTGCTTGAACCATTTGAAAAATGGGACCTAGATTTTGTAGGACCTTTTGATAAAAGATCCAAAAAATAAATAGTACATCTTTGTATGTATTGATTATGTCACTAAATGGGTGAATATAAAGGCTCTTGCACACATTAGGGATGAAAAGGTGGCAAATTTTCTCTATGAAGAAATATTCACAAGATATGGTGTGCCACAAGAAATAGTCACTAATTAAAGACCATAATTTACTACTAGTTTAATTACCATCTTGGTCCAAAAATACAAGATTAGGCATAAGAAATAAAATTCATATCATCTATAGTCTAATGGATAGGTGGAAGTCACCAATAGGGAGTTAGAAAATATTTTGACCAAGTGTTAGTATGTCCTATAAGGATTGGGAGGCTAGAATTCTTGAAGCTATTTAAGCATATAGAATCACGTGGAAAACCACTATAGGCTTCACCCCATATGAGTTGGTCTATGGGAAGAAACCTATGTTACTATTTAAATTTGAGCACAAGACCTTACAAACAACACTATAACTTAGGATGGATATATCTAAAGCATAGAAAGAAAGGCATATGCAACCTAATGCCTTAGATGAATATAAATAAAATGAACTACAAAAATGCAAAACTTATATAAAAATAGTGGATTAAATGGCATGATAGGTATATTAAGAGAAGGCAATTTAATGCAAGAGATTGGGCCCTTTGTTTTGATTTAAAATACAAGGATCACAGGGGAAAATTCTAGACCATATGGCTTAGTCTATTTGAGATTAAGCATGTTCATGAAAATGGAGCATATTGCAACTCCAAACCATTGATCTAGTAAGATTTCATCTACTAGTCAATGGCCATAGGTTGAAATTATATAAAAATCCACTTACTCAAGAAGAATTTACCAAGCAGGTATGCAAGCAGTTAAAAAATGGATTTAATAGTGTGTTGGATTAGCATGATGTCTCACCAGCTACATTGAGAACCAACCAACAAGTAGATGAAGAAGGAGAAGAGGACATTCTAGCCCTCCTCTAGCATGAAGACTAAGAACTTCATATAGTCCTTGACTAGTCAAACTCATAGATGACATGGAAAGTACCCATAATAAACATTCTATTATAGACAATAGTTAAAATTTAAAAAATCCAATAATGAAAACCTTTTTGGGTGTTGTTGGTAGTTTTTGGGGCAAAAAATAGCTTGTTGGTTGCCCAAAACTATAAAAAGGGCCTAAATAAAAAAACTAGCTTGCTAGCTATTTATGGGTAAAAAACCAAAAATGGATAATATGGAATCATTTTGAGTAAAACTGTGCATCTTCCTATAACACATCTTTCCTTCTAATTACTTCCAACCTCAATCTTTAAAAGCTATGGGTTCAACTTATAGTTACAACTTTGGGAAAGGGGGGCTATAGGTAATCTTAGAGCTACTAAGGGCATCTTCATAACTACTACAAAAACCATCCATTTTTTGTAACTACTACAGGCACCCTCACCATTACTATATATTCCTTTGTCAATGAAGGAATTCCTCTAGTTTCTATGAGCTAATTTTTAGTTGTTTTGGGTACCTTCATCACCATTAGGCACAACTTTGCAGTGGATATAGGCTCAACCTATAGTTGTTATAGGTACATCCTAACCTCTATATACACCTCTCTGATACCTGTGGTTAATTTCTCATAAACTATGAGCTATGGCTTTAGCGATGGGCTATTGAAAAATTCATGGAAAATATGAGACAAGATAGAGGAGGAGTGAAGGAATATTATGGCATAAACTTCAAACATTGTTAAAGAATGGCCAAACCCTTGAACAATAAAGTGCTAAAAAA
Organism: Torreya grandis; assembly: GCA_037957365.1. NCBI lineage: Eukaryota > Viridiplantae > Streptophyta > Pinopsida > Cupressales > Taxaceae > Torreya > Torreya grandis. The sequence goes on along the minus strand of JARHVA010006146.1, from coordinate 890,230 downwards.
AAGCATACACTTCTAATCTCCATTTGGAGTGTTGTAGACTAAAATATATAACTAAAGGACACAAAAAGAACCATTCTCAACTTCTAGTCACTTCATGGAAAATAATTTCATTCTATCATTAAGAAATATCTAGGATATTTTTTGGAGCATAGATCCCAAGTTTGATAAACCAGTTGCTTGCCAAATTAAAAGTTCACTAGATAAAGATTCCATCAGCAAACATCATCATTCACTAGCAGTAAGATAAAAGAGAAATAAGCCATTAACAAGCTCATGCAGAGAAGATCAAGAGTAAAAAATTCCATCATCCACCCTCCTCCATGTTCATAAAGGATTTGACTTAGATAATAAATAAAGATCTATAGAAACCACCTTGTGGAAGGATGGAAATAATCTCTCATACCGCTACAAGACCACTCCTCTAATCCTTTATAGGTCATCATGATTACATCTAGGTTAATGAGGGCATAATTGAATGATATGATACGATATCACATAATTACCTAAGGGTAACAATGCAAAAAAAATCATGAATACTAGGGTAATAATTGCATGAGGAAACAACAAGCTAAGCTTCCATTTCATCAAACACTCACATTAAGATTTGCTATGCTTAACCCTAGTAACAAATGGTTAAAAAGGTATGGTGTATCTTTTAGTCATAAAAAATCACTTTATTTTTTAAAATAGCATGCAATTTATTAAAAATAATATCCAATCATTAAAACATAATTCATCGAGTCTTGTCATGAGCTATACCAAATCATCACTTACACCCTTATAATGACCCTATCATATCTCTTTGCATCCTACACATCCCACATCACTTGGGGATAAGTGACACTTCATGTGGGGGGTAAGAATGATGTGGGAAATCAATCACATGATAATTTATGCATGCAAATCTAAATCCCATGAATATATCAAAATTTGATAGGGGAAATAATCAATTTTATTGCTTTCCAATTTGAGATCACAACTTCATTCAAAGACCTAAGCTAGATATTGCTACAACTTATAACCAAAAATGCCATTATTAAAGAAACCTGCTTCACTATACGCATAAATTTGAAGGTAAATTTGGGTGTCTTGAAGAGATATCTATTTGAAAAATTCAATAGGAAGATAAACTATCTAGAATGGGAAGTTCAATAGTGAGAAGGGAACCCTCACACCATAAGCAGTTGCAAAGAGATCTAGACAGCTAGGCCATCTTTGACATGGTTGGATGGGCTACCTATTTTGAGAAACTAAAACATTTTTAAAAACCTCTTACTAAAGAATTTTTAAGGAATTTTACAAGAGAATAGGTGATAGTATTTGGCATCACATTTCTAGTTATAGAATAATTGGTAAGCTAGATTATTGGGTTACCAAGAACATGGGGAAATTAGAAAGAGAAACCTAATGGCCAACTATATTGACAATAGTTTTATCTAGATAATGAAAATATAACATTAAATAAAAGAGGTGTAGAGAGACTAAGTCTACCCCCAACCTAGAGAGAAGTGACCTCATATATCATCAAAAATTTTACATGTGAAGGAAGGTACTCTTTGATCTATACTCTCCAATTTAAATTTTTGAATCATTTAAATCATGGTATGACTATTAATTTCCAAAAACACTTGTCTAATATCCTAAAAAAATGTTTAAAAATACCAAAGGGGGGCAGAGAAAGCTTTGTCTCATCATTTCCTAATCTAGTTATTGGTTAAATAAGGAATAAGTAATACTAGACCTGACCTTAACTGGGATCAATTTCTAACCCTAAGGAGTAAAATAACAAGGGGGACTATCTTAAGAGATAGGTCTATCCAAAGTAATATGTAGATACTATGGCCAGTAGTATAGCTAGTCATCCCATAGCCACTAAAGTTTCACCTATAGTTGCTACATGTAAGAGAAGATGAAGAAAGTTAGTGCTACCTCCTGAGAACATGGAGGAGTAAATTCCACCAAAATAAAATGGAAAAAATATTCCTTCTCCTATTATTCCAAATGTTTCATCACAAAATTAAATTCTTCCACCATGGCTCCTTTAAAAGGAGAAGAAGTTCTTCTAACACTAGTTTCATAGGAATAGCAAGTTTTAATAGCTTCCCCTTTTAAATAAAAAGAATACTGAAAGGAATAAGCCCTATGAATCAAAGAAAAATAGACTCCTCTTAAGAGGTCTCATAAAATTAAAAGACAAAGGACAACTCTATCATCCTCACCTATAAACATTACTGAGGATGAAGGGAAGATGGAGCCTAGAATTCATAAGATCTCTAATGGGTTTGAGATAGCAGATTGGTCTACTGAAGAAGAGTCTACAAAGGAAGAGGAAATGACATCACCTAAGAAACCCATATTCAAGGAAGAATACATGGAAATACTCAAAAAAATAAGGTATACAAAATAAAAAATAAGAATATCATATCATCTTGTAAAAGAGGATGAATTTCTTGAAGAAAAGACCATGAAAGAAACAATAGAGCAAGACATAGTTCCTCATGACCAAGAGTTCTAAATTTTATAACAAGCCATGAAAGAGATATATAGATTGAGGAACAAAATAATATATTTAAAAGGCAAAAGAGGCCTAGAAACACTTCTGGGGGAAACAAAATTTATAGAACCATCTATGGAAAAAGAACCAAGGAAGGACATTGGAGGAACCAACAATAACTCCCTTAAAAGTGTCTGCATCAACTTCATCTACCTTACCTAAATATGGAATTAGTGTACCCATATAGGAATTTATAATGAATAATGATCTAACTTTGATACCCTTCCACATTAGGTTTTATCCTATAGGGACCACTACCAAGTACTTACAATAGAGGAAGTAATTAATGTAGACCTTTCAGTTGCTAGGCTAGTAGAAATTGGTGACCTTTTGATTTTTCTTGAGGAAAAGTATAGTAATGATGAAACTTATCATAAGTAATTTATAAAAAGGTTTATAGTATATGTTGAAGTATGGGACTAATAGGAAGATTTAAAAGAAAGCCTAGAAAAGGCTGAGATTAAGATCACTTATTTGAAAGTGAAGATCACTAAAATACATGAAACCACTGAGATGTTAATGGAATGTAGATCACCCTCTAGGATATATGAATTAAAATTAGAGTAAATGTGGATAAAATTTAAATATGATAAGATATAAAATGTTTAGTCATACATGGTATTTGATCCTAAGTCTTTTTTGAGGTCTATAGGCATTTTGACCCTAATATTTAGGCACAATTGAGTGTGTTTTACATGCATCAATATGTTGTGCCAAATGATCAAAATTGGAATTCCAATATATACCTAGGGGATGTATAATTGAATGCTTTTACCTCATATGTCCTCAATGAAACAAGAAGAAAACAAAGGTTGAGGACTATCAAGAAAAATAAAAAGAGGCCACCCAAATGATTAGGGATGAATCTACTGTTTCAAAAGCTATAATAGATTAATAGATTTCCTTTATGAATGTAGATACTCCACAAGCATGGGTCATAAAGAAATAAGTAGAGGTATAGAACCACTACTTGATCCTCATGGAGGGAGATGGAAAGTAAATTTTTGTTTTCTATTTGCACATATGGTCAAAGCTTTCAGACACCTTAAAATAAAAAAATGTTATTCCCCTCAAAACCTGAGAGGAAATACATAAAGTATATATGTGCATTGAACTTTTTAGGAGAAGAAGGATAATTTGGTTAGGGTTGATGTTTCATCCACCCGTATTTTAGTTCCCAATTCTTGATTGGGAGGGGAATGTGCCAGCTGATAGAGAAGTAGAGAAGGAAAGGTGGAAAAGTATAGATGATGCTAAAGGTTTTTTATATCTTCAAAGGGATGGGTTGTATTAAGCCCTTAGATTTTTAAAAATATTATGGATTCAAAATGTAGAGAAGGTTGTTCAAGGACAAGTAAGAGGTTAATTAGGGGGTGTGATGAGGCCACTAATTTTGTTTTAATAGCCTCATCCATACCCAGTTATACATATTTTTCATATATGAATCCTTAGAAATATCCATGACTTATGTAAATAAATGAATGAATTAATGATAATATATGTGCATTAATATATACATGTTGTGCTATAGATTAATGATTATTTTTCTTTGATTAGATTATACTTTTGTAACATTATTTAACAAACATTTCAAGGGTAGAATAAGACTGCAAGAATCTAGCTTGGTCACAACACTTATAGAGAAGCCCACCAAAAAAGGGGCTTCTATCTTGTAGCAACTGCCAAGCTATAGGTTTTCAACTATAGGTTGCCTATAGAAAATATAGGCTTTCACCTACAAGAACCCACAACCACTACATAGAACAAACCATTATTGTGATAATAAGTAATTAGGTTTTAAAGACACAACCATCTGTCTTATAAACAAAGTAAATGATTAAAGAGGATCCTCCATAACATCTATATGGACCCATCACATGAAAATAAACTTGGATGTGTTGCCAAAGGATGAATAAGATAAGGACAATAAAAAAGAGAGAAAGAAGCAAAACAACATATATTGTCCTTTACATAGTCAGACCTAAAAATAAGTAACTTTAAGTTACTAACCATCTGAAGGTTGACTGGGTTAGTTGCAAAGTACTTTTAGCTTTACTAGATTAGTGTTCTTGGTTGAAGCTAATAAACTACCTTATGTATTTAATGGTAGAACCTAGATTAGATTAGGATGATGAAATTGTAGAAAGTAATTGCTTTATAATTTCTAGAATATTGTAATCTAATGTATCAATCTTTAATTTCCTATAGATCTAGGTAATGAAAAAATTGATATTATAAGAAGCTTTTGTATGTCTCTCAAGAAGGATTAGAACTCAGTTCTAAATGGGGATGGCCCCCTCAAAAGGGGTTGTAGTGAAGATCTTGACCCTTCTTAGATTAAAGTGTGTTGTGTGAGTTAATTTCATTACTAGTTTGATTATACGAAGTGTGATGCATGTGTGACTCATAAGTGTGTATAATTTATGCATTCTATTATAATCATTTTCTTATATATTTATATGGTAAAATTAGGATAAGCTCATTGTACTACAACCAAAAATTAAATTAGTATATGAATCAATAATACATATATAGTGCCAACATCCTTGAAAAACGTATGTACCTTGAGTTGACAATTAATGTTAAGCATATTTAAGAATTTGGTACTAACTAGGTAATAAGTCTATCCAACATATGCTCTAATACTATTGAACCCAGGCCTAGGAGGAGACTTGGTGGATACTTTATTTAAATAGATTTAATAGGGTTATGAAAAAAATATAATTTTGAATGATAGAGGATATTAAATGTATACTATATTACATAAAAAGGAAATAAAATAAAGTGATGACAACCAATGTATAAATATAATAGTTATGTTTTATTATGCTATGGTTTGTACAATATTTAAGAGATTAGATGTCTAGTGTCTATGCAATTCATAATTATACCCTTATACATAATTGACTAAGTCAACAATTAATACTATGTCCCACTAAGTGGACAATTTTTAAAAAAAATAATATTTCAAAAGTAAATCCTAATAAATACTTAATGATTTTTGTAAAAATTATAAAATGTAAATATAGTATATTTGTGTATATATAAGATAAAAAACATATATTTGATTAATTTAAATGACCCAAACATAATAAATTTTGAGGGGATATTGGAAGTGTGTATGACTTCTTAATGTCAAAAAATGGAAATTGATATTATGCTTTGACCCAACTACAAAATATATCAATAGACACTTAGATACAATGGGAGAAGATGAAGTGTTGGCTGAATTGTTACAAAATTTTGTAACAATTATTTTATAAGCAATGATGTTGTGATGTCACTAAATTTTGTTACTAATGAATAAAATTATATGATAGCATCACTATAAGAACTATGTGGTAATGTAAAAAGTGGAAATCAATTTTCAAAATTGGCACAAATGTGAGGAACCTAATGTGGATGATATTGACCTTAGTGTAAGGCTATATATACAAAAAAAGTGAACTATGGTAAGATATATAGATCCAGATCCTCTTGGATCAATCATGCATAATGAATTATGATTTACGTAATTATAGGGTTATCGAGTGTAATTTTTTTTCAAGTTTATGTATATTTATGAAACATGGTTTTTGTACATTTTTTGGGAGGGTGTCTAGATGTAAAGATAAAAATGAATGTGTGGCATTAAAGTTACCTTATATTTATCTTATGTGTATTTGTTTCTTACATTTAAAAATAGAAGAAAAACTACTTTTTTTTACATCTAGATGCCAATGACAAAAATAATATATAAATATTTTTTCATTTTATAACATAAATTTAATATGTAAATAGTGAAAAAAACATGAAAAAAATGTTAACCATATTAATTTAGAAATAGAAATCTTTTTTTCAAATCTTTTTATTGACTGGTTACTTTGTTTTGAATGTCTCAATTTTATTTATTTATGGATTGTGATTGCAAAATGGAAATTACAATTTAATTCATCCATACCTTTACTAATTTATTCATGTATGCTAATTTGAATTTTGTCTCCATCTATGTATTTCTCTTATTAACTATGTATTAGAATTTTTCCCATATTTATTTTAATTTTAATTTTTTAAATTTCCATCATAACAAAGGTATATAGTCTTTCCAAAAAAAGTGACAAAAAAATAGATGTTTAGCTATATTCCTTTCTCTAAGTGTGTTCTACATATTACATTTTTATATAAGTATGCAAAGCTTCATTCCTTTATTATTTACCAAAACTAATAGTATCCACTCCAAGATAAATTTGGCATTTTAGATTAGAATGATAAAATAAGGCTTTAAAAAAAGTAAAATCATGAAAATTGAAAGCTACACAAAATGTTTTTGAGAAAAATAATGTATTGTAGGAACAAAGAACCACAAATAATATGTAGTCATATTACAATTTTAAATTTTCAAGATAAATAGTTATAAATAACATGATTATAATAAGTGCTATATAAATCTAAATCCATTTAATTTTAATAAATAAATTATATGTTTTATTTAAAGGATAGATCCTACCTTGGTTTGATGTTAACCTTGACTACAACTTTTTTACGTATGCATATGTGGAATTCATTATAGTAAAAAGAAAAAGGGCTTTGGAAATAAAAAAATCATGATCCTATAGAATTATATAAAATTTTATGAGAAGAAGAATCATGTTGATTATTAAAAAAAAAATTGATAACAATGTCAATAACAAAACAAATACAAATAAAATATTCTTGTCATATTCACATAGAGATAGTGGTTCAAGTTTAATTGCACCTAAAAATAATTAAATGCTCAAATATCTAGTCTATGTGTGTCAAGATATCAAAACAACACAACATTTCTAACCCAAAATTTATTTTTATATAAATCCTAAGATGAGATGCAAAGCATTCACATATCTCTATTTAAAAGAAGAAAATGATTCTATGATGTCAAGAAAATAGCACTATTAAGATTATCAAGGTGCACCTAATTATTATTTTTATTTATGAAACATATCTTACCTTTCAAAAATAAAATAAGGATTTATAAAGAATAAAGTTACATCCATATGAACCTATACAAAAATTTATGACAATAAGAAATGTATTTTAATATTGTCATAAAAAATTAAAGTCCTCAAATTTTCCAAAATTTTTACCCATTAAGTAAATAAAGTTGAAGCGATTGAGTTTCACTATAAATACTTAGTTTAAAAATATAATTGTTTGTCTCATTTTTGAATTCTTAGAATTACATTTGTTCCATTCAAGACATTAGTTTCTTATCAACCCATTTTTTCCTATTCAATTGAATAGGTCAATCTCAAAATTAAGTCAATTCTCAATAAGCATGATTTCACTGATGCGGCCAATCAAATAATTCTTGTAATTATTTTGGTTCTCGATTAGTATTCAATCACTAACTTTACCAAAATTTTTATTTCAACAACACCTTTGGTTCCCAATATGCTCACATTGAATGATGCAAACAAATAAGGTTCCAGAAACAATGTCATTTCATGATAAGCTCATCTTCACTAAAAGAAAGAGCTAAATTTTACTTTAAAAATGAAAATTTTAAATGTTCCTAAAAGCCTTACATAACCTAAAATTACTAAAATAACTTTAAAATCTCTCTAAATATGCACCAAAACCCATGAAAAGTCTTTATAAATGAGTTTGAAGCTTCCTAATTTCATTAAAATGATTGAATCTCTTTATTTCTCTCTTAAAAGGATATTTATCTCTCCCTAACGTGGCCAACCCATTTTCCTTTCTTCCATCCTTTTTAATAGTAATTCTACTCTAAAAATATTTATACCTTGATTATACAAGTAAATATAGGTTTTTCTTTCTGAATATTTTCATTGATCTAGAGTTTACTCTATTTATAATATTCCTTGTAATTGCAATCCTTTAATATATTATAAACAATAACCCTACATATGATTTATAAAAAAAATTATTACCTTATTTCACAGTAAATTTTGTTAGTTGATCTAATTATAAAGTTTCAATTTATATGAATTTTGTTGGTAGACCAATACACTCTTGTTAAAATATCATCCTTCCTAATTTCATAATAAAAAATCATCTACATTTCCTTAAAATAATAGTATATATGATGACTAAGAATAGAAAAATGAAGTAAAATTAGCAAGGCTATGAATAAATGTCTTCCATGCAAAGTCTAATTATGAGAAATTAGAGATTCAAGGATAGGTCACATTAACATGAATGATTTTAATGAAATAATATAAGATGAGAATAATAATGGGATTTATTTGAAAACATTTGAGATTATGATTACACACACAACTAGTTTACCCACCTCTATCTAGTGCACTAACCTATAATTTTCCTATGCTAAGAGCTATAACCAAGAAATTAGGGAAGCTAGGTCATTAGATAATGAAATCATTGTAAAATTAGATAGTCATTAAATCAACATTGATTTTAGACTTCTAAAAAAATATGAGTATGTTAAAATGGAAAAATACATTTAAATGGTATATTTTGAATAAAATGAGGACATAAATTACAAATCAGTGATAACTTAGTCGTGGTTGAAAGATAAAAAGAAATGAGCATCAAAACTTCCTAAGACCTTCTATAGATGTAATTTTGGAAATGAATTGTTTGATATCATAAAACTCCTAAATAAAGTTATGGTTCATAATGAAACCAAAACTTTATACAAATAGATGTGTTTATTCATAAATATCAATTTTTATGGAACATAATTCATTTATTATGGAAGATTATCAACGATAATCTACATGAATAGATAATTAACTTGGAGTCCACCTATTGTTTCTACATGAGTTATTATTTTTTATATTCCATTGTATTAATGAAATCATTATCTAGACTCATAGCTCATGGAACCTTAAACCACATAAGGGTAATATATGAATACTACCCTCAACTTGTTATTGAGAAACACAATAAACATTTGAGGAGGATGAATGATGCCTTCACTATGTTAAAAATGAAGACATTAGAGGGAAATAATACAATGAGGATTTATCTTTCTTTTTCTTGTTTGGTTATAAAATTATGTAGTTATTTCATATAGTTCCCCAAATTCACATACATTAGTATTGGTGGGTTTATTGGTATTGCATATAAACTACAAGAATTTTTCAATAATAATATGGTTTTTATTTAAGTATGATATCAAATAAGGGAAATAATTATGAAGTGTAAAGAGATTAAAATAACTAGAATCCTATTTCTAATTCATTTGAGTTATTACATTTATATAAATTCAATTAATGCTTATAATATTGAGATAATATTTGCTAGTGTCACAATGCATTTTTAAATGAAGTGATATGCTTTTAAAAAAAAGGCTATGTGGGCACCAATTTAAGATTGGGATCAAACAATAACCACATTCCACAAATTGAGGATTACTAGGTAGATTTTAAAGTAAGAAAAATAGATTAGATTAGAATAAATTTGGAATAGCTAAATTCATGCATGTTAGAATGGGTTACTCAGGGCATTTTGGATGTTAGAAGTGATTTGATTAATCCAAATTTTGAGAAAAATATATAATTTATCCCACTGCCACTAATAAATTGGGCCATTGATTAATTATCAAACCTCAGGGATTGGAAAAACTCTTTTTTTGCAAAGATATAAAGTTTGGTTTATGAATAAAAAGACTAAACACATAGTAGGAGGAATTTTTACCAAGGGAGAGACTTACACAAATTAGGAAAAGGGAACTTTCTCCCCATCCCCTCAACCTATTTCTATATATGTAAAAGGAAGTTTAAAACAAAATTATGGAGGTGATGATGAATATCCTAAAAAGAAGCAACTGCCTTAGATAACTTATGGTGATGATACAATGCCAAGAAATATGTTAGAATATAAATGACATTTAGCTTACCCAATATAGGTAACTATGGATACTACATTTGTGGAAGTTGAATATTCACCATTAATTTATAATACAACACAAAATATATCACCTCATGCATGGATATTTTTAAGGTACTAGTGGCATCTACCACTTCTTCACCTCTTATTCCATGTCCCCCTCTTAGATCACCTTATTCAATACACATTTTTGTTCTACCTCTCATTTTATATCCTCCACACATTCATTATCCAACTCCTTGTATACTTTATGTTTCCTCCTCACCTCATATTCTCCTTTACCATCCTAATAATGTTTTTGATTTGGAAGTTTCCATTCTTTATACCCGATAATCAACCCCTCTTATTTCACCATCGGTGCCACTAATACTTAAATGGTTGTCTATTATATCAGTGAACTCTCTCCTTTTGTCCAAGAAATGGTTTTTAAGAAAATTAAAGTTTCCTATGATGTTGTTCCTAGTTTTGATGTAGTTACCAAAATATTTAAAGTGTCCCCATGCCTAAAAAAATTAAAATATCTCAAGGCTTATGATAGATTCTTTTTCAAGTGTACAATTTTCTAAAATTGAAAAACCAAAGTCAGACAAAAAAGAAAAGGAAATGAAAGTAACATATTATGATGTAACTCTAGTGGACTTCAATGCATTAGCTGATGAGTGACACTTTCATAAATTTTAGGTGTATTTTTTAAAGCTAATTTAGAGAACTAAGGAACATAAATAGACTAAAAATAACTTGATTAGATCCAAACATTATCTACCTATATCATGTCAATCATTGATGTGAGTAAATAACCTCTTGACTCAAATCCTCTTACCTCTTACCAACTTCCATTGGGAATGTTGATAAGGAAACCATTACCAAGAACAAAAAATAACATAGCTTTGGAAAATTTATATAAACTTGGGTTGAACAAGGAATTATTGATGGCCTCAAGTTCATTGAAGAAGCTAAGAAGGATTATGTATTTATGGAAAGTAATTAAAAGAGCATAAATGATGAGATAGAAGAAAATTTATGGGAACTTGTGGGCATAGATATTCAAGAAATGGATTTCACTAATGAGATTTTGTTGATATCTAAAAAAAATTATTGAAGGCTGAAGAGAAAATTTCCCATGTATTAGCAAAGAGTGTTGAATGGAAAATGAATGTGCTTGAGTAAGTTATTAAAGACTATCATAATATTAAAAAGTTTTGTGTTGATTTAAAATATAAAATAAGAACAAATATGTGGTCCATTCACTATAATTGTTAAAGGTATGAGAAACTAAGCTCTTCACTATTGCAGACATGAAGTAAATTTATTAGAAGCTGATCATGAATGAATTGTTCAATAAATATGTTTTTAATCTAGAAGTCATAAATAAACTAAGTGATGTTTCTTCTGTAATCATAAAATGAAATAAATGCATACCCAATTTATTCAATTAAATCAATGAGACACATGAAACATTGATAACATGGTTATTTCATCTTTCCAATACACTTGTTCCCAAATATAAAGGAATTTTTCTAGCCATTCAAACATTCAAAACCTATAAACTAAAGACATGTCAAGAAAATAAATAACAAAAATAAATCATAACAATGAGTGGTCATACTTCTTAGAGTGATAAGGCTTATCTTTCTTATTCATAATTTTTTATCTCTCTAAATTCTATTTTCTCTCTACACTTTTTGATATAATTTAAGTCATTGTATTTTAATTTTTTTATTGTAATGAGAAAAAATGAAAGTGAAAATAAAATTTTTACCTTTTAGGTAGTTATGAAGTAATTATGAATCATTTTTGGAAGTTGAGGCTATAAATATGAAATATATTCCTTTTAAAATGGAACTTTTGACAGTTTAAGTAATTTTGTACATAATTTATTGAAATAAATTATCATTGTATAACTTTAATGAATCAATATAAGAACAAAAATTAGATTTTTTTGCCATCAAAATTTTTGACTCAATGGTATGCATGTGTGTATTATTTTAATTTTGTTATTTATCTTTACATTTTTAAAAAAATTATTGTTGGATTTTTATAAATTCAATGTTCTTAGTATATAAATTCATTGAAATCTACATTAATAATTCTGAATTAAGGAAACTTAGGTGAAGCTTATAAAACATGGTGTTTATTTTCAGCAGGAAATATATGGTTGTTTCGTGTTTTTTTCTAAATCACTTTATGTATGTGTGTGTGTGTGTGTGTGTGTGTGTGTGTAGAGAGAGAGAATGTGTTTAATTATTTTGTCTAAAATATGTCTTTCTCACTTCATTGCAATTAGAAAGGTTTCAAACATAAAATTTTAATGTTCTGGGTTATTCAAGTAGTTTTCCAAGTTTGATCTGCTATGATTATATCATTCTCTCTTTAATAGTTAATTATTATTCTTTATTCATTAAAATTGTCCTCATTATCACTATCATTACCATTAACTTATCTTAATTTCATACTAAAAGTGTGAAAAATACCAAGAAAATAGTATTTCTATAAATACTTTCATTTCTTATATTTTCCTTATTTTTAACAAAGGTAGCTCTGGACCTAAAAATTAGAGAGACACTTTATCTTATTTGTTGTTGACAAAAAATCATATAATTTTATACTCTTAAAAAAAAATTAGGCAATATTTTTTGGCACCTACCATAGGGCACGTCTATGCTTTTTGTGCCACCCAGAGAATCCACAATTCCACCATATGACCATCCCTAAAAACCAAGGCCTAGTTTACCAACTAGTGTTGGATTGGATAAACACTACACAAATTGATATTAATTCTAATCTATTATATATTCATTATTTTAATAGATATCTACACTCATATTTAAATATCTAAAACATGGTTAAAGGGTGAATAATACCATGTTGATCTTTCCTAAAGACTCACAACTATTGTTACAATAAGACAACTTGGAAAAATAATTATCAGAGTTTTTTGAGAGACCATCAAGAACCTTCTATTATTAGACACTATAACTTCTAACATGACCATATTTGTAGTTCAAACATGTTCTTATCAACCAAATATTTATTGGATATGTGATGTATGGGAAGATATTTATTTAAATCTTCAAACTTTCACATGGGATAATAGAATTAGTAATGTTCCATTTCAAAGATCATTAGCTACATTAGATGAATAATAATATCATATTTATCTTTCATAATGAGACACAATACTTTTCACATGGATAATATAAATAATAAGAATAACTAAGAGAGTAATCTAGTTTTAGCCTACTCATGAATAGTAATAATTTTCTTTCAAGTTAACAAGAAGAAGATTTACTAGAGTGAGTAAAATTTAGGGTAATAAAAATATTTCCTTTCAAATTTAATATTATTTTTAATTTTTAATGAATCCATGAGAAAATAACAAATATTAAAAAATTATTAAGTTTTCCATCAAGTCCCATTAAAATTAAACAACCACAAGATGGTTCTATAGTGAGTTAGGCACTTGTCATTTTTGAAACTATTATATGATTAAATGTATTTTTTCAAAGTATTGTTGTAGCATGGGGAAATTTGATAGTTCTATTGTCTCTTTGGAAACTATGTGAACTTCCTATACATCCATGAAATCATTTTCCCAAATTTTTAGGTGATGGAAAGCAACATCCTAATGAACACATTATTAATTTATTGACTTTTTTTGGAATCCTTAGAGATGAAAACAAGATTTTATTGCCATATTATTTATATAAACTCTTCAATATGGAAAATTTCATTTATTTTATCACCTTTATCTTGGTTATATCAATAATCATAAATCCATGAAATATAAATTTGAAATCTAGTTTAAACTAGCTAAAGATGCATGTGTGATACTCACACAACTCATCTAGATGAAAATCTAAGCATACAATCCTATGAGGGATTTTGTACTAAGGTTTAATAAGTTATTAAATAAAATACCAACAATAGCCAAACCAATGGTTGAAAATAAAAATGCATCTTTATCAAGTCATAGTTTCTAGAAGTAAGCTACCAACTAAGAAGAGAAAAAGTATCTAATTTATAAATTGCTCAAATATTGTCTATTGATATTTAAAATGATATGATAATGTTTATGAATTGAAGCAATAACCTTAAAAATCCAAGGTAAAAAATTCAAATCATACCTATACATAACATCTCCTTAAAAATATGAATAGTGACATCACTACATTGAAAAATAATTGATTAAGAAGGCTATTAGTGCTCCTTATCAAGATGTTCTATGGAAAAACTATTCATCATACCAATAAATCCATACACATTTACAAGTTCCTCAAAAAAGGTATTATATTGAATCTCCTCTAAATCCAATTACAAACACACATGTAAACAAGGTATTGAAACACAATAAATATTCAAATATGAATAAAAAGAATAAGTTGAGATAAAAATTCAGGTCCCAAATAATTTGAAATATAGGAACATGGTGGTGACTCCAATAATGGGCACCTAAAATATGATTCTAGAGAATATGGTTGTGCTGATACAATGGTTGATATTTACGGGCAATCATTTGTTGTCTTTACCTTAACACAAAACCAAAGAGAAGAAGCAAAGAAAAAATAACAAACCAAAAATTAAGAAGAATTTAAAAAGGTTATTCTTCCTCAAGGGACTATATCACTTAGTAAATAAAAAGGAATACAAATTTTGATAAAGGTATGTATCCTTCCTCAAACCTCCACTACTACTAATCCAAAACATAGTTCTTCTTCTAAATTTGATTTAAATGTGTCTTTGCCTATTAAAAACCTTGAAGTTTATTTTTCCACTAGTGTACTAACCTTTGGCATTATTGGCCATGTAATAAAACCAAGATATAAATGTCTCAATATGAGTACCTAAGGTCAAATCTTGACCAATTATATATACTAGTAGAATTCATCAAAGGTAAAAATCCTAGTATTTAAAAAAAAAAAAAAAACTAATCCTTGTAACTCCATTTTATTCAAGTCCTTTTAATTCTATAGCTATTGTTATTTCTAAATCTATAAAAGTTGAAACTTTATACATTCATAATTTTCTCAAAATATTTATGGTAAACAATTATATCATTAATGCTAGATGCTCAGACAACATAATTCCAACCAAAATTTCTCATGCCTTAGATTATAATTGCACCAAAACTTTTATTTATTGTTATTATATGGAATTCAAACATCTGTTAAGGTTGCCTTGGAATGTTTCCCTCAAATGAGAGTCAAAATAATTATCTTGGTGTAAACATTCCTAATATGTATGCTATCTTAAAAATAAGGATTTTATATAGAGAATCAAGTGGATAAAGTTATATGGACCTGTTTTATGCCATGATTTTGGTGAAGGGATTAAAACAATGATTGTATATTGAATTAAAAACTAAGTATATAGTAAAAATGGTAGAGGATACAAGAACTATTATTTTATATGAAGATGTAGGAATAAACAACTATATGTTGATTTTAGAGGATGATTTGAACATGCCTTAATAGTAACATGTAACCCCAATGATATCTAAACACTTCAATTTTATGGTAGTTTCTCTTCAATTAGCACATGCATGGGAGTTTTTATTGTGTCTCCAAATGATGTAGTTTTTCTTTTCTCTTACAAACAACAATTCAAATGTACCAATAATACTATTAAAAATGAAACCTTACTCCTTGGCCTAAAATTTATATAATATATGGGAATCATGGACTTAAAATTATAAGGAAACACAATGTTGGTTATTTTTGATATGGTTTTTAACCACACCAATATCGTAACAAGGTAGCCTTTAACATTTTATGATCTTAATTGAGGTAAACTCCACTCCAACGCATGAGTTGTAGATATGTAATTTAAAAAATCAAGTGATAGAATAATAGGTAGGGCATTTAGGTTATTAATAAGGATTATGGACAGATGGGTAGTATCTATAAAGGAATTAAAATATAGATGATTTGGTGGTTGGATGGTTACTAATCTAGAGTGGGTAGGTCTCAAAATTAACTCAAAAAATAAGGAAGGGTAGAGTAGAAAAGAAAAGTTCTATGACTTTAGGGATCACCTCTCTAGCTGGTTTCTAAGTGGACATGTAATTTTAAAATTTGTGCCTATTTCTAGTAGCTATTGTACACACACAACCAAACATGGTCAAGTAGACTACGATAATCTTTATATAATAAAATCATAGGCCTTAGTCAAAGATTGATCCTTTTAGAGAAAATATTGTACACTCTTAATCATGAGATTAGCTCAGCTTAGTGAAGCATCTAAGATAGCTAATACACATACATAGAAAAATACATCAAATTAAAGCACCTCTACACATTGAAGAATATGAATCAATCAACATAATTACCAATAATCAGTGTAATTTACCAATCCATCAATAGTTGTTGCACATCTAAGACTAGTATATTAATCAAGACAAGAAAGAATTCCTTCACATATTTTTCCCACTAAGAGTTATTGGGTCATATAACCAAAATAAATAAACCTAATTACACAAACATTGGAAATAAAATACACAAACACATGAGTTGACAATCAAAATTACTTCTTCTCCTATATATTGAAAATCTTATGACCCTTTAAAATTATGGGTTAAATGTGTTTAAATAATCTCGGGGAAGGGGTCACCTCATCCTCCAAGTACATGAAAAATACATTACATGAGATATTTATAAATTCATTTCTAACGATGGTCTAAAACCATATAAAGTTAGCTTATATTTGTTAATATTTCAAATTAGCCTTTACAAAATCATGTAACATTTTCATGTTTACAAAATAAACTGGCAACTTTTTACAATATGCTTGAATTATAAAGAAATTATAAATATAAAATATGTACCACTATAGAATGTACATGAAAAAAATTAGCCTTTTTATGATTGTGTTGATCTCTACATGGTTGTATGTACTTTAGTTGGAGTAGTAACTATAGCTATCAACATAGAATTGGAAGTGGTAGCTTGAGTCTACTTCTCATTTGCCTCTATCTTGATCCAACACTTATGTGACACATCATACTATTGTATAATTATATCTATGTTCAAAAGTGAGGGTTTATATACCCTGATGACCTATCTTAGGATCTTTGCATGCTCTTTTTTCATCATCTCAAAGTTGATTTTGAAGATATTAACTTTAGCCACCATTTACCTAGTAAAGGTTAATTTTTATTTAATGTCTGCTAATAGAAACCCTTGTAAAATATATTTGAAATTGTTTGAGGCCTTTTGAACAAGATAATCAATGTTCATCTTATTGATCAAATTTCTTGTAGTATCTTTCACTTTTTACAATTTCAAGTCATCCAAAAATTTTAGGATGAGGGCCTCATGCTCTTGTTATTTGGGGACTAAATCCCTAATGGATGTTACCCATTCCTTGGCCTCTTTTATTCCAATTTTAAAAATATTGTCATTGATGTCAAAGGTCTAGAATTGGTGATAAAGGCCCCATGTCATTTATTTTCTAAAAGCATTTTTAATGTTCAAATTTTGGCTAAAATGTGCTGATATTTATTTAATATTAATGAATATATTTTTGGTTGCATAAAAGTCAAAAGAGGGCCCATGGAGAAGTCAAAGAGTCGTGGGGTAAAGATAAAAGAGGAATGGGATGCATTTTCCCATGAAGAGTCATCTTGAAGAATTCAAAGAGTCACCGAGTGAAGACAAAAGAGGGTATGGCACATTTTTCCATGAAGAGTCACCTTAAGGAATTCAAAAGGTCACCAAGATAAAGACAAAATAGGAAATGATGCATTTTATTATGAAGGGTCACCATATGAATTTTCAAATGTAAGGATTTGAAGGGTTATGCAAGTTTGGCACCATTTTCCATGACGAGTGAAGATTCATAAAGGGTGAATGCCAAAGGCCATTTGGAAAGCTATAAATAAAGGCTTAAGAAGCCATTTGTAATATGTAAGAGAGTTCATGGTTTGTAATTGTTTTATATAAGAAAATATAAGAGAATAGAAAGAGATATTGTAGAGTTATATCATTTGTTGAGAAAGCAACATTGAGAGATAGTTATGTTTTATACACAAGAGGGCTTGGTGCTCCTATGGGTTGGTGCTCGCAAATAGTTGTTGTGTTGGTACTCGAAAAAGGGTTGGTGCTCCTACAAGTTGGTGATTTCAAAATTTATAATTGGATTTGGTGATTTTTCATATACTTGATATTGTTCTCCATGGTTTTTCCTACTTTGGGTTTCCATGTAAAAATTGGGTGTCTCTCTCTCTTGTGTGGGGCATACTATTTTAGTTTTATTGCATATCTTGAATGTATTGTTAAGTGGAGTTTTATTAAGTAAAATATTTATAAGATATATGATATATTGGTTCACCCCCCCTCTCAATATATCCCATGCTTAACAATTGGTATCAGAGTATGTTCTTTTGGAAAGAATTTTATAGCTTGAAGGTGGATTGGGGAAAGCATGATGGCTAGATCACATGAAGGTTTTTATATAAATAAGGTACCTTTTTTTGAAGGGATAAATTATGGTTTTTGGAACATAAAGATGAGGACTTATTTGATGTGTCTTGGATTCAACATTTGGTAAGAAGTTGTGGAGGACTACAAAGAGCCACAAACACTTGTGATTACTCCAATAGAAAAGAAGGAAAGTGAAAATAATGCTAACGATTTAAATGATATTTTATGTGGTTTATGTGAATTAGATTTGTTAAATTTATGCAATGAAAATATGATCATGAGACTTGGGTAAAGATTGAAAATATTTACAAAGTTGATGGAAAGGTTCAACAAGCTAAGATATAGACTTTCAAAAGATAGTTTGAGAGTTTGAAAATAGAAGAGAAAGAAAATATAGTGAGTTATCTTTTATGGGTTGATCAAATAGTTAATCATAGTCAAGGCCTTAGAAAAAAGTTAGAAGAATTAGTGGTGGTATAAAAGGATTTGATATCTCTACCAATGAGATATGACACAAAGGTTTCAACAATCAAGGAGATGAAGGATCTAGCCAAGCTAAAGATGGATGAACTACATGGTATTCTTATGACATATGAGATGTAAACTAAGTAAGAGAAACTCTCAAAAAGGGAAGTTACTTTCAAGACATCAAATAAATACAAGGCTAAGATTCAAGAATTAATTGACAGCTCTAGCAATGATGAAGATGATAATGGATCTCTTTTCATTCATAAGACAAAAAAGGGCATAGGTAAATATTAAGGAAATTTCCTTTCAAATTTTTTAATTGTAGAAAGATTAGAAATTTTGTAGCTAAATTAACACATAAGGGTAATGGTGACAATGAATAAGGAAAGTCTACATACAAGAAGAATTTCAAAGGAAAATTCAAGAAGGGATTCAAGAAGAAAAGTTTATATTCTAAAGATCATAGCTCAACTGAAGATAGTGGAATCAATGATTCAGAAGAAGAGATTCTATACATGGTCATATATGAAGATGCCTTTACAAAAAAAATAAATATAGATGATCAAGAAGAATAATAGGATGAAGTTGAAGTGAATCTAGAAGGAGAACTCATTTGTGCCTTAGAATAATTAAAAGCTCTTGAAAAGAATAATTAAAGATTGAAGCTCCAAATCAAGAAAAAATAAAAAGAGTCAAAAGAAATAATTGAAGATATACAAGCATACATTGAAAAAGCCAAAAATATTGAAGAAGATTTAACATCTCAGTTATAAAAATTAAGTGAAGAATGTGAAACGTATGTTGTTGAAATTACCTCTTTAAAAGTATATCTTGACAAAACAAATAAATCAATCAATGATAGAGAAACCAATGATTCAAAATTTGAGAATAGCACTAATATGTTGAATAAGATATTAAAAAGTCAAAGATCAATGTCAAATAAGATAGGTATTAGATTTAAAAAAGATAAAGGGGAGGCCACTACTCTCATAGACAAGGTTAACATAGAGAAAGGAAAGAGATGTGATGAAGCTCTTTCAAAAGATGAAATAAAAAAGGAAGAAGTTAAGAATATAGAGGACATCTCAAACAAAGAAGGCTAGAAGGAGCAGAGCTAAAAATGGAAATAAGGTCAGAGATACACAAAAAGGTTTTATTTTTATGGTTACTATTTTTATTGTAATGGATATGGTCATAAGAAAATAGAATGTCATAAAAGGGATAAAAATTTCAAAAACAAGGAGAAGGAAACTCATGCAGAGTCAAGTATAAGCCACAAATTTTTTGATCCTCTATCAGGCTTTAATGAAGAGGCCATAATATGTTACAAGTGTAATAACTTTAGAGACATATCCTGGTACTATAGAAGCATGTTTGAATTAGTCAATAAGTACTAGAGTTTCAAGTCTCCATTCATCAAGAATAAAGTTCATACAGGTTTATGGTAGAAGAAACAACTTGAAAAGCCTATGTTGGTCTAGATAGCTCTTCATGAAATAAATGAAGAAAGGCCATGGTTTATTAATAGTGGATGTTTGGGCACATGACAGGAGACAAGAGCATGTTCATAAACTTGAAGAATATCAATAGTGGCATAGTGAAATTTAGAGACAATACTATTGCTAGAATTGTCAGGAAAGGTACACTAAGTTTGGATAATCATAAAACTAAGACTGAAATTTTTTTGTATGTAGAAGTTATTAATCATAATATTGTGAGTGTAAGTAAAATGTGTGATCAAGGACACACACTAAAATTTTATGTAGAAGGTTGTGAAATTAGGAAAAAATATTTAGATGTGTTGATTGTAGATACTCAGAAGATAGGCAATAATTTGTATATGTTTTTAGATATCAAAGGTCAAAAATGTTGTTTGATTCAAGTTGAGGAAAGTTGTCTATGACACAAGAGAATGGGACACATAAATTTTGACAATCTTGTCAACATCAGCAAAAAGTACGTAGTTAGAGATCTTCTAAAGATTAAAAATACCTCTAACACATTTTGTGAACCTTGTCAGCATGGAAAGTAGGCTAGAAGATGGTTCAAGACAAAAGAATACTTGACTACTTAGATGTTAGAGCTTGTTCACACTAATCTATGTGGACCTATGAGAAATCAAAGTACTTAAGGTGAGAAATATTTCATGTTGCTTATTGATGATTTTACACATATGACTCGGGTGATGTTTTTGAAAAAAAATCATAATCTTTTAGACATTTCAAAGCTTTCAAAGCTTTAGTTGAGAATGAAACTGGCTTAAAAATTAAGTGCCTGAGATCAGATCGAGGAGGAGAATTAATATCAGATTAGTTTATTGAGTATTGTGAAGAACACGGGATAAAAAGACATTATTCAACAACTAAAACTTCATAGAAAAATGGAGTAGTTGAGTGGAGAAATAGAACAATTCAAAAAATGGCAAGGACAATGCTAAATGAATCCAAGATAACAAATAAATATTGGAGAGAGGTAGTAAGTACAATAGTACATATCTAAAATAGATCATTATTCAAAGTCAAGAATGACAAGACTCCCTATGAGCTATGGAAAGATAAACTAGCTACAATTGATTATTTTAAGATTTTTTGTAGCAAATGCTTCATAAAGTGAACTGATGAAAAAATTGGTAAGTTTGAATCTAGATCAGATGAAGGTATATTTATTGGATATTATTATAAAAGTAAAGATTATAAATTTTATAATAAAAGAACCAACAATATTTTTGAAAGTTTAATTGCTAGGATAGATGAAGTGGTAGCCCAAAGAGACAGTGATCCAGTAGACACTATAGAAATCATTGAAAAAGAAGATTTTGAAGAATCAAATGAAGATGAGATGAAGGAAAAAAAGGACACCAAAACCCCATCCAAATATGTCTAGAGAAATCATAATGAAAGTGACATCATTATGAACATAAATGAAGGAGTTTGCACCAAAAGAATGATGGTAAGTGAATCTAAGCAAGTTAATTTCTCTTTGTTATCTAAAATTTAGCCTAGAATTTTTTTTAGAAGCTAAACATGATGATCATTGGGTTAAGGCAATAGATGAAGAATTAAATCAAATAGAAAATAATGATACTTGGGAATTAGTGTCTAGACCAAAAGATCATAATGTGATAGGAACAAAACAGGTATACAAATATAATTTGAACAAAAATGATGAAGTTACTAGGAATAAAGAAAGATTAGTATATAAAGGATATGCTCATATTGAGGGTATAGATTTTGAAGAAACATTTTCACTAGTAGGAAGGCTAGAGGCTATTAGAATATTTCCAGTGTTTAAAATTTTCAAAGTGTTTTAGATAGATGTCAAGTCTACCTCCCTAAATGGGAATCTAGAAGAGGAGGTCTACATTGAGTAGCCTAAGAGATTTATTATTTGAAATGATAGTATCCATGTATACAAATTGAAGAAAGCACTATATGGATTGAAACAAGCTCCTAGAGCTTGGTATGCAAGACTTGATAAGTACCTATAAGATCAAGGTTTCAAGAGAGGTTTTGATGATAGTAATCTCTATGTAAAAATAGAAGGTGAGCATCAATTAATTGTTTTGGTATATGTTGATGACATAATTTTTGGAGGAAACATTGAAAAGATAACAAAAAAAATTATAATAATATGAAAAAGGAATTTGAGATGTCTATGCTTGGAGAATTGTTATTTTCCTTAGGGTTGTAAATATTTTAGTCTGATAAAGGAATTTTTATATCTCAAAGTAAGTATGCCAAGAAAATGTTGAAAAAAATTGGTTTTGAGGATTGTGCACTAGTTGAAACACCAATGAGTATAAGGAACAAGGTGAGTAAGGATAAAGATTCACTTATTACAGATCAATATTTGTATAGATCTATGATTGGTAGTCTTTTATAGTTGATAGCATCAAGGCTAGACATCATGCATGTAGTAGGCATGGTTATGAGATATTAGGCAACCCTGAAGGAGAGTCAT
Organism: Torreya grandis; assembly: GCA_037957365.1. Lineage (NCBI taxonomy): Eukaryota > Viridiplantae > Streptophyta > Pinopsida > Cupressales > Taxaceae > Torreya > Torreya grandis. The sequence goes on along the minus strand of JARHVA010006146.1, from coordinate 866,995 downwards.
GTTTAGTTGGTAAAGAGAATATTCAAATATATCAAGGGGACATTGGATTATGGATTGTGGTATCCTACAGACAAAGATTTCACTTTAGTTGCTTATACAGATTTAGATTGGGTACGTTGTTTGGATGATAGAAAGAGTACAAGTGGAGGATCTTTCTTTCTCAATAATATCTTAGTATCATGGCTAAACAAAAAGTATAATTTAGTATCACTTTATACAATTGAAGAAGAATATATTGTAGTAGTATTTTGTTATTCTCAAGTGATTTGGATGAAGCAAACTTTGGATGATATCAAGGTAAAATATCATGAACCTATTTCTATTTTTTGTGACAACACAAGTGATATTAATATTTCTAAGAATCCATTGATGCATTCAAGAACATAACATATTCCTATCAGATATCACTTCTTGAGAGAGCAAGTTATAGATCAGTAGGTTAAGATGGAATATATCATTACTATAGAATAGATTGTAGATATCTTCACAAAGGCACTACCAAAAGACACATTTGAGTAGCTATGAGAGAAGTTGGGAGTAATTTATTTTACTTCTTGCCATTAAGTATCAACATTAGTAGAGGGGGAGCTAAGTGTTAGCTCCAAGATATGCCCTTTGTCATTGATGTCAAAAGGGGAGAAGAATACAAATAGGTATAGGGAATAGGTGTAGAAATATGTACAAGGAACAAGTGCAAGATGATACAATAAGGGGGAGTTATTGTATGTTTTTTAGTTTGGATATATATGTAGGTTGGCATATGCAGTATAAGTTTCAAGATGTGGTAGTTTTAGTTTGAGGTTGGCATAAATGACAAAAGAGAAGATTGTTGGAAATATTGTCATTGATGTCAAAGGTCTAGCATAGGTGATAAAGTCCCCATAGCATTTATTGTCTAAAAGTGTTTTTAATGTTCATATTTTGGCTAAAATGTGTTGAAATTTATTTAATATAAATAAATATATTTTTGGTTGCATAAAAGTCAAAAGAGGGCCCATAGAGAAGTCAAAGAGTCATGGGGTAAAGACAAAAGAGGAATGGGTCACATTTTCCCATGCAGAGTCATCTTGAGGAATTTCAAGAGTCACCAAGTGAAGAAAAAATAGGGTATGGTGCATTTTTCCATGAAGAATCACCTTAATGAATTTGAAAGGTCACCAAGATAAAGACAAAAGAGGAAAGGATGCATTTTCTTATGAAGGGTCACCATATGACTTTTCAAATTCAAGGATTTGAAGTGTCATGCAAGTTTGGTACCATCTTCTATGAGGAGTGAAGAGTCATAAAGGGTGAATGCCAAAGGTCATTTGGAAAGATATAAATAAAGGCTTGAGAAGCCATTTATAATATTCAATAGAATGCATGGTTTGCAATTATTTCATACAAGAAAAGAGGAGAGAATAAAAAGAGATATTGTAGAGTTTTATCATTTGTTGAGAAAGCAACATTGAGAATAGTTGTGTTTTATACACAAGAGGGGTTGGTGATCACAAATAGTTTCTATGTTGGTGCTTGGTAAAGGGGTTGGTGCTCCTTCAAGTTGGTGCTTGAAAACTTTGTAATTTGAGTAGGTGCTATTTCATATACTTGAGACTATTCTTCATGGTTTTTTCCACTTTGGGTTTCCACATAAAATTTTGGCCTCTCTCTCTCTCTCTCTCTCTCTCTCTCTCTCTCTCTCTCTCTCTCTCTCTCTCTCTCTCTCTCTCTCTCTCTCTCTCTCGTGTGGTGAATATTATTTTAGTTTTATTTCATATCTTGAATTTATGGTTAGGTGGAGTTTGATTAAGTAAAAGATTTATAAGATATATGATATAATGATTCACCCCCCTCTTAGTATATCATGTGTTTAATACTAATGACTACCATGTTGAGTGCATTGGTTTCCTCTAATGGTATCATCATATTTAAATGGATATATGTCTTATTGTATGTCTAAACAATTAATAATTTTACCTTATTCTCATCTGACTTCAAACAATTAAGTGATTTTGAGTGTTGTCAATATAGGTACTAATTCAACCCACATAAACTCTAATGCCTCTAATGAATTGTAGAATTTTGATGTTTCCACTTGCACTTCAACTTCAATGCCTATTTTAATACACACTATCTTTTGTTATTTTTTTATTTTCTCTAATTTTACCTCTAGCTCTTGTCTTGTTAGTTCTTTACCTTCATGAATTGCCACCATGGCATCCTTATGTGCTTCAACTAGAGACCTAACATCTTTGTTGTAGGGGGATTGGCCCACCTATCTATCTTATATTTTAGATAAGGGAAAAAATTATTGTCTCTCTTTGAGGATAATTTACCTACCATCCTCATTCTCCAATTTCCTCTTCCTTACCCTCTGAATGCTCCTAGATGACTTGTCAAACAAAGTTGTAATAGATGGGAGATATGTTATTTTGAAGTTAGGCATTTGAGAAGTTTTAAATCAATGGCTCATAGAGGAATTATCAACTAGTTAGGGTTTATCTCTTTTGTGGTTTTAACCACAACATCTTCCTCAAGACCCTCAACTAGTTACTACTTCTTTGTGTTGGCCCAGATATCAACGTGAAAAACCAAAAATATTATATCATGAATACTTTTCCTTGAAATATTATATTGTATTATGTTGGATGGATTTACAAAGAGAGGTGAAAGCATATAAAAATTTCACCAAGTGGTTACAAGATAAAACCAATTCCCATGAACCAACTCATTTATTAAAAACTAACTAAAACTAACTAAAAGCAAAATACTTTTGGATCATAAAATAATCCAGCAAACTCCCCCTTAATCCAAAGGGTGTAAAAAAGATGAAGATATGGAGCTATGACTATGAAGTCATCAATGAATCTCTTTTACATCTACAAGTTAGCACATTGTACATCATGGTACTAATCAAGTTGATATCACTCCATAAAGAAGCCTACCCTATGAGTTAGGGCATAAAAGGATGATGAACATGATCAAGGCCTACTCATCCCATATGATCATCATACTCTAATGTAGTAAAACCCAATTAAAATCCCATCTAACTATATCAAACCATATAAGGTCCTACACAACAACCCATCCAAGTGATCCTCTAGTAATTCATATGGCACATCTCTCAGATGCCCAACAATCACCAACATCACATGCATGCCTTTGCTTAATATTAAAAATGCTATAAAATCTAATGCTAACTCAAACAACCACTAATAACTAATCGAAGGCCACTATGCAATATTTTTCCCCTATTAGGGGAGAGGTGAGAATTTGTACAATATAAAAATAAATTCAAACTACTATGTCTACTCCTCAATAATCATATCAATGCATTGAAATATAATCAAAACTAAAAGTAAAATACATAAAGCAAAAAATTCTATCCCAACAGTGAACCCATACTCTAAGTGAATAGCAAACTTGAGAATGGAAATTATCTTATAAATTCTATGGATCCTCCAACTCCAGTTGGTTCTGTTTAGCCTATTAGATCCTTAAGGATGTATAAACACTGAAATGTAACACCATTATCTCTAAAAACACAAGTAGTGGGACATGTTGTTATGATATTTTTTTGATGTATACAACACATTTTTACCATTTAAAAAAAACTTGGCATGTCATATTCCACCAAAAATGTACCTGATTTCATTGCAATGCATAATTTATTAAAAATATGTACAAAACATATTTATGCATGCAAAAAAAATTATTTGCATTGAAGATATTATAAATCCATTTCCATAAAAAATGAGTGGTAATATGAATAATTTGTCCATCGTATGCAAAAGATATGATAGTTTGAGATTTTGCTCCTCTATTAGTCTAGGCAGACATGATGGACCCATCCTTGTTTATACTCATCAAAAATCTATCTGAGTCTAGTTTTCAAATAAGTAAGTTTAACAAAATAATATGATAGTGTGTTTAAGATATGGTAAAACCAATCACGATAGGTGCATATTTTCTTGGTTTTCACAATTAATTCAAATAACCCCCTTTGCCAAAAAAAGCTATTTTTTGGCACTTTTGAGGGTTGAACCCTTGACCTCCCTTATTTTAAAGTGGATATAAAAAATACTCTATCCACCTTGCTATCAACCAATTTAATGATATAAATAGAGAATATTCTATTCAACCCATATTTCTCTTATATATATATATATATATATATATATATATATATCTGTGTGTGTATATATACACATATATCTATGTATATATATATATATATACATACATACATATATACATATAGATATACATATGTATATATATACATATATACATATATCTATAAGTATATATGTATGTATGTATATATATATATATATATACATATATCTATATGTATGTATATATATATATATGTATTATACATACATACATATATATATATATATATATATATATACACACACATATACATATGTATATATGTGTATATATATATACATATATATATGTATATATATATATATATACATATATATATATATGTATATGTATATATATACATATATATATATATGTATATATATACATATATATATATGTATATATATGTATATATATACATGTATATACATATACATGTGTGTGTGTGTGTGTGTGTGTGTGTGTATGCAAGTGAAATCTTATTAATTTGATTTACTTGCATGTAGATCATTATGTGGGTCTAAAATAAAATTACATTGGAAATAAAATATTCAATAAATAAATGAAAACACTTGTACACTTTATTTCCTTCCATTACGTTGAAAACACTACTGCTCTTTATTTCCTTCCAATATTGTAGGATGTACTACTACATCGTAATACTAAAAATTTCAATCTTGTAAATTTTTTGGAACTCTTAGATTTCAAAAAAGGGCCATAAAATTTGTTACAGGGGCATATAAAAATATTTATCTATGTTTTTAGACCATTTATTTCCTCTTTGGATTTAATTCTCTATGCCATTGTTTGGCTCTGCATAATATTTTAATGGATCACACCTTTATTTATTGAGGCCACCATTGGTCACTAAAGTTTTTGTGCACCGTACAGGTACCAAAAAAATAGTTACAATAATTTTTTTTCTCTTTAGCTAGATAAAAAAACACATCTCAATCATTCAATTATAACAAAATTTATTCAAACCCTTGTAATGCAAGCCTTTTCTAAAAAGTTTCAAATGAACCATTGATGGATGATTGTATCAAATGGTCACCCCATAAACACAAAAAATAGAGCGTAACTCACATCACAACATAGAAAAATAGAGCAAGAAGAACATGAATAATTACTTGGCCATTATCTTCAAAAATTTAATGAATGGGCTATAATTTTTCTCCAATCACTAGTAAGATTATGAAAAAATTTGGTGATATAAATCATGCATGTGCCATATTTTTATAACACCTTCAAATATTATTTAATCAAAATTTGTAAGAAAATCTTATATCCTTCCTTCATGTTTCACTTGAGCTTTGTTACCACTATTGGCCTAGATATTAGCATAAAAAACCAAAAAAAATACGTCATGAATAATTTTTCATGAAATATTGTATTGTATTATTTTAGATGGATTTACAAAGAGAGGTTAAATCATATAAAAATTTCACTAGGTGGTTATGGGATAAAACCAATTCCCATGAACCAACTCATTTATTAAATACTAAACAAAACTAACTAAAAATAAAATACTTTTGGATCATAAAATAATCTAACACTTTACTGCCTTAAGGATTGTGTCAGGAAGGGAAGGCCAAATAATTTTGGGCCAATCCAAACCTCCATATTATGAGAGTGGATGGACCATGATATCATGATTTGAATTCTTCCTCTTGCCTAAGCTTGTGATAATGGTTTCCTAAGATGAAGTGGTGGATGGCATGGGTAGAGTGATTTAGGTTGATGAGACATGGAGTTGGGGAGTGGCCATGGCTATTTCAATATTCCTAGATGTCCTCTTCCTTTTTAAATATCTAACTATGGTAGTCCCAGAGGAAATAGTAGTAGTGGCCATGATGGAAGTGGATGGAAGTGGATGGCATGGTGGTGGAAGATGGAGCAATGGTGGAAGAGTCCTTATTAACTTTAGGAGTGAGTAGAGGGATATGTAAGATAGAGGAGGTTAATGGATCATTAGGGGTGGAAATGACAACTTCCACCTTAGGAGTTTTCAACATAAATGAAATTGCCATAGAACCAAAAATAGGAATAAAGGAAGAAAGTAAGGAAATGGTCTCTAAAGACTGAGCCTTTTTACCTATGGTGCCATTAGTGGTTAGTGCTTTTCTTTTGTCAGTCATGAAACTCAGATCCTTAGCTCTCTCTAATTTTGATTCTTCATCAATATCTTCTTCTTATTCCTTCACTTTTACTTGAGGTATTATATGAATGCTGTGTGATTAATAAATTATAAGACTACCTATGGAAGGAGTCCTAGGCTTCCTCTTGTATCAAATAGTAGTTCTAGGCTGTAAGGAGGAGCCTTATTAACCTGAGGTAACTTTATCTATGGTTACCCCTAATGATATAGTGTTTAGTATTTGAGGGGTATCTATAGGAATTTGTGTTATGCCTGTAGCTGCATGATCTTGTCCTTGTCCTTCTTCATCATAGCATTCTAGATTAATGGGATCTTTTGGAGCTTCACTAGGATCAAGTTTAGTTACCCTTAGTTCTTTCTTGATATCTCTCAACTTGAAAGGAATTTTTTATGAAGTATATCCTTCTTCCTTAGACTACTCTATGATTTGGTTGTTTTAAAAATATATGGGTGTCCATCTTGCAAAGAGTAGTAATCTATTATGAAATTTCTTCATCGTAATGTAAGGTTCCTTTCAAATCCCCTTAAATAATCCTCTTTAAATCCATCAACTCTTTCCCTTTCCAAGACATTGTCATCATTCTCTGCATTCATGAATAAAATTCATAGTCATAATGGACATGCTAGCAAGGGATACTGAGGCCTTGAATGCGTCTCTTTATATGGCCATGAGGATCCCAATCCATGCATGTAACTATAGGCAAGTGATAAATATTTATTTTACCACCCATGTATCCAAATTGTTTTCTTTATGTGTAGCACATCTTACTAATGACCATATGGTTCCCATAGAATGTGCTCTTCTTATTTTTGGTTAAGTCCTCTTCAATGCTATACCAGATTTAGAAAGTAATTTCTTGCTCTACTAATTTGTTAGGTACATACTTTGGGAATCTTATGGGATGAATATTATGCCTAGTGATCATGATCACTATGTAATTAGGATACAATAAATAGTCACCCTTTCTAGATAGTGTTTTCACTATGTTTACTCTAATTATAAGCATTGGATACCCGTGGATTACTTTTTAGAATTGAGGATAAAGATACTCAATAATGTGAATGATGTTATTTGTATACGTGTAAATGCACATAAATTATAAATAATCATAAATGTGATTCTTGACATAGTTGATGGTTAGGATCCAAATATCTCCAAAGACTTTATACACTATGCTGATTACAACATCCAAAAGGTAAGACATCATATATAAGTGGCCCATCAAAGTGGGCCACTTATTATTGTGTATGACCTTTTATCTCAATGGGTAATTTATAATTTCACCCAAAGTAAATGAGGTGTCATTGATCAGCATCATATGTAACACTGTTACCTAATCCAAATTGAGGAAATGGATACTAGGCATGTCGTTGAGCTTGTTTAGTAACACCATCCCAATCCATACTCCCATCTTGAATTTATTGATAGGGGTGGGATTTTTACCTTAAAATTTCATGGTTTCCTTAGGGATAATCTATGAAGTGAACACTTTTTCCATTGAATTCTCCTAGTTCCAGGAAACTAGCCTATGTTTGTTAAAATACACATCTAGTGCTAGTAATGATAAATACCTGTAAAAATATAATATGAAGATGGATTCCATGACATTTTTTTAATCCATATGGTGTATAAAATCATCTTTCATAACCTTTGCAACAAATAAAAAGTATCATAGTAGCTCAATGCAGGGCATCATCTTGGCATTGGCCACATCTAAATGTAGTGATTTTCTCTTGAGGGAGAGTAAGTCTATGATGAATAGTCACTCCATGGAATATATATTTATATATATTGAAAATACATTGATTGAATTTACATCTCATAATTTATATTAGTTATCATACCTATTATCAAAAATGGTAGAATCATAAACTATATCCGTGAATTTTGTTGAGTCCTTGATAGAAAATGATGGTGGAGGAAGTGCTCCCATAAATGCCTTAGATGAAGATGTCATTACAATTATGTGTAATAATTTGCATTATTTTTATGTAATTTTTGAAGAATTATCCTTTCTACTAGTCACTGGTTCACTTTCAATAGTCTCATAGGTAGCTAGGTATTTTATACATAGGATAGTATTCAATTTTAACTTTGTTTGTTAGAAATGAACACCTCAATGGCTACACATTAAATATATAGCTTTAGCACTGAATTATATTTTTTGTATTATAAATGCCCAATGTTCACCTATTTTATATTTTATACATAGTTTGAATATCATTATCTTAATTAGATGGTAGCATTGATGAGTATTTAGAAGTATTTTGCTTTATTTTTAAGGATGGTGGGCTTTTGATAATTGAGAATCAAGAGTCGGGTTTTCTATTAGGATCAATCCTTAAAAATATTGGAATAAATATTCTAAACGCAAGGCCCGAAGACCAAAAATTTGTTAGATAAAATGCTTGAATATAATACACAAATAAATTTCTTAATGACCAAAATCTTTAATGATGATTGTTTCAAACAATTTGTCCAATGCAAGAATTCTAAAGACCAAATCTATTAGACAAAATGTCTAATGCAAAAAACTATAAAAAGTCTAATAAAAAAAACCCAAATAAACTTTCAAACACAAAGCTTGAATAAGAAGCTTGAATACCAAAATCCATTAGACAAAATATCCAAACAAAATTTTTAACATCCAAAAAATTTTGAGAAGAAGGCCCAAGCAAAATGTATAAAAAGTAAATCCTGGATATAATTCCTCTAAATAAAACCAAGTCCCAAAAAACTTGCATAGTTCAAAAAAACTCTTGAAAAGTCATTAATGGATTTAGTCCATAAAATATATAATACCATGCTTGATTATTCTAAGTGCCAAGAATTAAAAATTCCAATGGAACTCGCACAGATAAAATAGAAGAAGGCTAAACAAATAAGGCCAAAATCCAAAAAAGTGGGTCCTCATTTTTTCAAGAAGAAAAAGGGGGATGTTGGGTACAAAAAATGGAGACTTACAAGGGGAATATTTCTGAGTATTTGAGAACCTAGAACTTTGGCTAGTAATTTCAAGTCAAACATGAACTATGTCATAGAAAAATATTGGATTCAAATATATAAAAGAGACGCCTAACTAGATTCACACCACATACTTTCCCTCTTATCCATGAATATGTGTGTGCTATCAGTAAAGCTCATTCAACCCTTATTGTGATGAGATTTTAAAATGCTTGATGAAGTTATAGGTTTTATTTTAGTTTCTCTTAAATCTTATTAAATCAAGGGAATATCAAGCATTACTCTACTACCATCTAGGTATCCATATCCTTGATAGAGATACTTTGGGTTCTTTCTCCCCTCTTCCTTCATTTTCTTAATCATGATGTGAGGTATATTGACCTTATTTCATCATGTGAGCCTTTTTATTTTATTTAGATATTATCTTGGCTTTATTTATTACTCTTTTAAACTCATTGGTTCTTTTTATTATTTTCCATTTCTTTTATTTAGATGGAAAGAGGAGAGTTGGAAACCCTATGAGTTGGTATGGTTATAAAAAAATGATTTACTAGAACGTCCTTGCCAACTACATCTGTACCAAGAATTATCACCTCCAATAAGTATTAATATAATAAGTGTGATTGATCCAATGGAATAATAAAAATTTATAAATTCATATGAAGTGCTTGCATAATCTATAATGATTTGTGATTACATACCTACATCCTGAACACTCTAAACATAGAAATACACCTAAATTGTGAATAGGTTCCAAGTTGTCAATGGATCCATAGATTGTCCTTTCTATTATATGTCTTATCTAAGCATAGCATAGGGGCCTTAGCTAGTTGGATATTATCTTGGGTTATGTCAGAATAAAACAATTCAAATTGTCATAGGAAAAAACAAAATAACTAATCTAGATAGTAATAAAGTTAAACCTAGAAAACAAGAAAATATACTTGAAAAATAATAAAATAATCTATAAAGCAAGAAATATAACTTTAAAAAGTAGTATATATATCCTAAGAAAGAAATAAAATAACCTAATCTTGCCTATACCATTCTTCTTCATCAATCAAGGGTAATTTTAGATGATATAACCATGAATTAAAGCTTCATAAACTATCCATTGACTGGATATATAAGTTCATTGCTCTGTAGGTCTTTTATATGGAATGTGTTATTGCCCAAAATCTATGAAATATTATATGGTCCAATCCACAGTGGGAAATTTTTTTCATGCTATCCTTTCTTTTCATGGGCTTTATCTCAAAGAAGTACCATATCTAAGATCTTAAATGCCTTAAACATTGGTTTTTTATCAAACCATCTCTTGACTATGTCCTAGTGTTTACCAAAAGTTATAGGGATTTAGTCCTTGAATATTCCATTTCTATTATGTCCAGTAGTCAAAATTTTGCTTTATAATTTGGTTATATGTATTCTTTCATGAATTTATAAGTTTTTAAATTTAGTGTTATTGAAAATACTAGCCTATGTCCATACACCAATAGATAGGGTAAAGATTTAAGGGCCTACTTATAACTTGTTTGATCTACCTATTAGGGTTATAGATTGTACCCTAGATGAACAAGGGGATTTTTTAAGTCCTCTGTTAAAATATAGACCAACATGAGACTGATCTTAGGTTATGGGTATCCTAATAATAGATCAAACCTCTAGATAAGGATGACTTCCTTATGGATTTATCACCTATTCTAAACCTAAACTAGAACCTGCTTGGAAAAGAGAGAGAGAATTGACAAAACTTATAAAAGAATGTAAAAAGTGGTGATGCACCAATGATTTGATCACTTTAAATCACACAAAACACACTATGAGACACTTTTAGATTGGATAACATCATTCTCACATAAATATTTAATAATAAGGCATTAATCAGTTATCATATTAGTAAGAGAGGGCAAATATCCATTTTCAAACTAAACAATAAGTTGTAGATTGTGCTTATAATGACCTATGAGACTATTAAACACTTATTTAAGGTGAAAAAACTCTATACATAAGCAAGAAACACACATTAACTTCACTCTAGTGCATGAACTCATAAAACACACTTTAATCCAACTTAAAAATTGATGGAATTTAGTCTTCATTGCATCAAAAACATGTCACATTAAAAAAATTGGTAGAGTCTATTCATACCAAGAAAGAGGGATAGATGATCCATGTCAATGCTTAGAATCTTATACTTATAGAAAAGATAAAGAGAGAGATTTTTTCATTAGAAAAGGCCCAATATCTATTGATGGATTAGCATTCTCGACTCAGATCTTATCAACAGAGAACCAACTCTATTAAAGAATTAAATATTCATTGCCATTATCCAATTGCTAGATCTTTTCTTAGAATCATGTCATTATTTACTTGATATATTGATGAGGATCATGTCTTGTAATTGGATAAAAAGTGCCACATCTGTATTAGGTGGCCACTTGAGCTTGAAAATGTGAACCATGTTAAGGTAAGACATAGGTCCACTATATGTGAAAATAAATCTTAGACCATTGGTTTTCACCTAGTCAATGGTCTATATTTGACTTATGTATTAGACCGAAAGGATATATTTCACCTATATGGAGCTTTGTTTATGATTCTTATTTTTTGAATTATGGCCCTAGTTTAACTCTAGTTTGCCTTTAAGCATAGCTCGATATTTTATTTGTCTAGGTCCCAAATAACCTTTTTGACTTACATCAAAAATGTCCTAATTTTGATTTTGATTATTGGATATTTACATAATTCTCCACTATCTCTATGATTATTGGTTCCATAAATCCTTTTGACTTATTGAATCTACCTCACTTTGTTGATATATCTATGTATAAATGCCCACAAGCCATTAATCTTATTCTACTTGAACATGCTTGTGTGCCAGTTGTTCTTGACTCATTAGCTCTTTGGATTTAATAATTATTCATAATCATGTGTGTCATCTAATGTATGAGTTCATGTGCACCATTGATCTCCCTAGTCCCACTTTTGTGTTAGTTCCTATGCTCCATCAGATCAATGGTATGTTTGAGTGTGAGCCCTTGAATTGCCTAGGACCCATCCTTTTGTCAGTGAATTCACTCTATCTGATAAAGACTTGATCATTTTGCACCATTGGATCATGTCCAATTTATAGATATTTAATGAATTTAACTTGGGGACCTTTTGACCTAGTTGACTCCTGATGTAGGAACATCACTACCTTCTAAGTAAATACTAGCCTAGTTTTATGTTTTGCAGTTGTTAGGGTCCTAAAGTCTTTAAGAAGTATTTTGATGTGTTTTTCAAATATATTCATGTTTTAAAAGTTAAAAATCTGATAACATTATGTCATTATAGGTTTCAAAAACATTGATCATTGGTTTAGGTAGTTTAGAAACTTCCCTCAATGTACTTGAGGAAGTTACAAGATTTAGTTCTAACCAATTTTGGAGTCTTTTAGAATAGGTTAAAAAAATGTTTATTGTGGACATACATTGAAGGGTATGAAAAAAGAGAGAATTTGAGGGGTTTGATTCAAATGTGTATTTAAGAATAATTCCATTAATGTGGATAATCAATATTTTGTTTGAAGAATAATTTGTTAGTAAACATTAGTTAATTTTATGTATGCAAAATAGTGATTGAGAAAAAAACAAAAGTAAGAATGATTTAAATTTATTGGTGAATTTATTTTATATCACAAAGTTGTTTTCATACTTTTGAAAGAGAGATGTGAAATAAATTTTACAATCCTATTCTATTAATAGTCTAGGCTTGAACATTCAGAGGCAACATGCATTTCAGAGAATCAAGTTCATATATGAATTGATTAATTATTCAAACACACTAGTGAATAGTTTATAATATTCTAAAGGATATTTTATTTAATTTAAATGGTTTAACACATATAAGGTTCCATAAATAGTGCACTAGGATAGTGTTGCTTATAACTCACACACAGTCAATATTTGTAAAGGAATATAGGAGTGTATGACTAGGAGGTATTGGGTAATGCATGGAAACATCTATGATAGTATAGGATTGATAGGTTGAGTATTCTCATTTTTAGGTGAATGGTGAATACACCAAGTGGAAAATTAAGATTTTTTTGGTAAATATCTATTCATTATTCTCAAGTTGATAGACATGGTTAATGTATTTATTACTAGGTGTGTATTCTGAAGATATTAAATTGGTATTCAGGTGCAATTGAAGTAAGGTTACCAAGTGTTTGATGAAATGTGGAGTTAATAAAATAATGCACCAATATTTTGGTAACTTTGTATTAAGTCATAGTAAATTTCTAGTAGACTAAGAGTCTAAACTAAACTATTTTCAAGTGTTGACAAGGAAAGTGGCTATGGAGATAAAGCATCAGGATTGCATACATTTTAATCAAGAGAAGAATAATTACAAAAAATAGTGATGAGAATATTATATGCATGATAAACAAGGACTCATTCCTTAGTATTTATGCATCCATGGTAAATGCATCAAAAGATTAATATATTGAGTTTCTTGCAAAGGTAGAATATCTGCAAACTTGTTAAGGATGTCTTTGTTACCAAAAAGTCTATGAAAATTCACTCTTGTGCTTAAACTGTCAAGCATTTGAAGTAAATAAGAAGGGGAATCACTCTAACTATTATAAACAAAAATTTATAAGGGAGGAAAGATTGCCTACCAAAATTTTGTGGATGAGGTGGATGTGAGTTTTGCATTAAGTGGTGTGCAAGTACAGGGAATACAAGAAAATTGACAAGCATAGATACCATGATTTGTACATGAGAGTCGAGGTTTATGTCAATTAAGATTGATGATTAACAAAGAATTTGTGAATTATTCTAATGTTCTTTAAGGATGGTTGAACATTATTTGACATTATAGAGGAAATAAATAATAAATAAATCATCTGGTGTTCTAGCGTGTATGCAAATTGAACCCTATTTCCTAAAATAAGCATTGAGGAATAGACTGTATGTTGATTCTATAAATAAGATGATCATTTATTCCTTTATATAAGATAGTCTAAGTGTGTCTACAAGGTTTTTAATATTGTTTAAGAATGAATATATTTAAGTGATTGACAAGAATCTTTTACTTCTTGGGAATTGATATAAGGACCATGATGTTCCTATAGTAAGCAATATTAATAGACTATATGTTTGTGTGTTGAAGGAAAATGGTATAAACTCATTTGCAGACACTTCAAATCAGTAAGATTATTATTTTTAATCTTTTAAAGGTATTAGTGAAGTTATTTATTGTTGGGAGAAGTGATTTTGTTATTTTTAGAGTTAAAGGCTTACATTCTGTTCAAGAAACCTACATAATCAAGAACATTATGTCTTGCATAATGTGGACCATGGATAATTCAAAGCCTATTGTTGATTGGAAAAGTTGTGTAGATAATAGTGGTTAAAGGTATGAAAAATTCAATTAAGAGTATGGGAAATAATAAATGACAATCGGTGTGATCAAAGAGAATGTTGAATGGGATAAAAAATGAGTGAGTGGCTTAAAGGCAGAGATAAATACCTTGCATACTCACATTTAAAGAACAAATCAAAGCTCAAGAAAGTTGTTTGATAGAAGTAAGATAAGAAGTAATGAATTTATTTTTGTTTTCAAACAATCAAGACAAATAGGAAAAGTGCTCTGCATCATTTTGGTATCAGAGACTGAAGGTTTTGTGGTAAGGTATGTATTAAATTTTGTTGAAAGTATTGAATCAGACTTTGATGAACATTATGTTTAGGACATGTTGAAGGATGATGAGAACATGATGAAAGGTTGCTATGAGATGTTTTTGTTAGATTACTGATGTAATTTTTAGGTAAATTGAGGATCATAAATGTAATTTTAAGAAAACAAATATAGTTACATAGCCCTTAGCCAATAAGTCTTGAATAAGGAAAAGAGTTGTTAAGAAGCTCAAAGAAAGAAGCTCATAGGTGAGCTTTAAGAGAGTCCTATAGGTAGGACAAGAGAAGATAAATAAGTCCCAAGTGGAGATAAGAAAGAGACTCCAAGAGAGAGAGTCAAATGAGAGCCCATGTGAATGGTCAAGAGGAAAATATGGAATACTTGTCAATAAAAGAAGAAATAATGAGAATGATGAAGAACTTGATGTATGAATAATGCCACAACAATAATATGAAAAAGAAGAAGATGGAAGCAAAACAAAGATGGATAGAAGGAGAGAAGGAGATATCTAAATTGAAAGAAGTAATGACAAGGATAGATAAAATCTTGGAAATATTGAGACCAAGATTCCAAGTGTGCATAAAGAAGAAAGTTAGATGGCCTATCAAGTAGTTGATTTAGAAGAAGAGGAGGCAAAAGATGAAATAGTTATCAAGGCAATCTATAAAAGGATCTAAGGATGAAAATAAGCCTCATAAAAGGTTGAATAATTATTTATTTCAGTGTTTTCATATAGGTGAAAAGTAATGAAAGCATGAGAAACATGTTAGTGAATAAAAATTTGATTAGGAAGCAGTGTATAGAGACACAAACTTGTGGTGTCCTAAAGAAGGTGAGCCATTGGAGGAAGATGAGGGAGAAAGAGAAGTTGCATTAGTACCATGCCTCATGATAGGCAAGAATGAGGAATATTTCAGCCAAGAAATATTGGAGGAGAGCCAAAAGAGCCAATAGGTACACAGTATTCTATTTAATTTCAATTTTGATGAATATTCTAATTTGAACATTAAAGAAGATGAGTTGTATGTAAGTACATTGAGGCTAATGGATGATTTAGTTAAAAGATAAGGATATATAATAAAACATTATGAAGTTTTTGACACACATGAGATTTTAGTAGTAGAGAAGGAAGAGAAAGCACAAGTTGAAGTTCTTCAAGATTTTATAAGGCAGCAAGTTGAGGTGTCTTGTTTGACACAAATGGAAGATGAAGGTGATGTGGATGACTATACAGAAGAAGAGCATCAATTTTGGTAGAAAATATTGGATGTATTAGAGGATTTTAGTCTCATAAGAGACCAAGAGAGCATCATGGCAGCTGAGTTATAATTAAGAACAATTTTAAGCCAAGAAGGAGAAGAGTTGGCAAACAATGAACAAGGAGAACTCCAACAAGGCAAGAAATAAGTGGTTTTCATTAACATGTTTTATTCATGTGAAAGTAATTTAATGAAGAAGAATGAAAAATAGTTACCAAAGATTGAGAATATGTAAATTGAAAGGAAAAATCAGAGGAGGAATGAGAGAAAGAGGAATAAAAGAGGAGCCATCAAGAGCAAGCATCACAAAGGCCTATATGTTTTAAAGAGGCCTTGGGATCCAGATGGGCATGAGCTTGGAAGAGAGAAGTAGAAAATAACATAAAATTTAGAAATATTTTATCAATTTTATGGAAAGTATCTTGCTCCTTAGTAATATGATGCAGGAGCATCACTACCTTCTATGTAAATACTAGCCTAGTTTTATGTTTTGGAGTTGTTATGGTCCTAAGGGTCTTTAGGAAACATTTTGATGTGTTTTTCAAATATCTTAATGTTTTAAAATGTCAAAATGTGATTAAATTATGTCATTATAGGTTATAAGAGTAATTAGAATTGGCTTAGGTAGTTTAAAACTTTCCCTCAACGTACTTGAGGAAGTTACAAGAGTTAATTATAATCAGGTTTGGAGTCTTTTAAAATACGTTAAACAAATGTTTATTGTGGACATCCATTAAAGGGTATGAAAAAAGAGAGAAGTTTAGTGGTTTGTTTTGAATGTGTATTTAGGAATAACCCCAAGAATGTGGATAATCAATATTTTGTTTGAAGAAGAATTTGTTAGCAGACATTAGTAAATTTTGTGTATGTAAAACAATGATTAAGGGAAAAAAAAAGTAAGAATGATTCAATGTATTGGTGAGTTTCTTTTATATCATGAAGTTGTTTTCATACTTTTGAAATAGAAATGTGAAATTTATTTTGCAATCCTATTCTGTTAATAGCCTAGGCTTAAATGTTTAGAGGCAACATGCATTATAGAGAATCAAGTTTGTATATGAATTGACTAATTATTCAAACACATTCATGAGTAGTTTATAATCTTCTGAAGGATCTTTAATTTAATTCAAATGGTTTAACACATAATTTTCCATAAATAGTGCACTAGGATAGTGTTGCTTATAACTCACACACAATCAATATTTGTAAAGGAATATACTAGTGTGTAACTGAGAGGTATTGGATAATACATGGAAATGTTTGTGATGGTATAGCATTGATGGACTAAGTATTATTGTTGTGAGGTGAATGGTGAATACACCAAGTGGAAAATTAAGAAATTATTGGTAGATACCTATTCATTATTATCAATTTGATAGACACATTTAATTCATTTATTACTAGGTGTGTAGTCTGAAGATACTAAATTGGTATTCAAGTGCAATTGAAGTAAGGTTGCCAAGTGTTTGATGAAATGTGGAGTTAATAAACCAATGCACCAATATATTAGTAACTTGTATTAAGTCATAGTGAATTTATAGAGGACTACGAGTTTAAACCAAACTATTTTCAAGTGTTGATGAGGAAAGCGAGTATGGAGATAAAGCGTTAGGATTACATGCATTTTAATCAAGATAAGGATAATTACAAATAATAGTGATGAGAACATTGTTTGTGTGATAAACAAAGACTCATTCCTTGGTATTTCTGTGTCCATTGTAAATGTATAAAAGGTAGAATATACTAAGTTTCTTGCAAAGGTATAATATCCATAAACTTCTCAAGGATGGCTTTGTTATCAAAAAATATAAGAAAATTAATTATGATGCGTGAACCATCGAGCATTAGAAGCAAATAAGAAGGGGTGTCACTCTGGTTATTGTAAATGAAAAGGTACAAGGGAGGAAATATTACCTACCAAGATCTTGTGGATAAGGTGAATGTGATTTTTGCGTTAGGTGTTGCACAAGTACATGGAATACAATAAAATTGACAAACATATATACCATAATATTTACATGAGAGTCAAGGTTTGTGTCAATTGTGATTTATGATTAAAAAGGAAGTTACAAAATGCTCTAATGTTTTTTAAGGATAGTTGAACATGTTTTGACATTATAATGGCAATAATAAATAAATAAATCATCTGGTGTTCTAGAGTGTGTGCAAATTGAACCCTATTTCCTAAAATATGCATTAAAGAATAGACTGCATGTTGTTTCTATGAAAAATATGATCATTTATTCATTTCTAAAAGATATTTTAAGTGTATCTACAAGTTTTTGAACATTGTTTAATAATGAATATGTTTGATTGATTGACATTAAAGTTTTACGTCTTTGGAATTGATATAAAGACCCTAATGTTCCTATGTTTGTGAGTTGAAGGAAAGTGGTATAAACTCATTGCATATGCTTCTAAATTAGTAAGGTTATTTTATTTTGATATCACAAAGGTATTATTAAAGTTATTGACTCTTGGGAGAAGTTATTTTGTTGTTTATAGAGTTATAGGCTTGTAGTCTGATCAGGAAACCTACATAATCAATAAAACTGTGTGTTGCATATTATGGACAATGGATCAATCAATGATTATTGTTGATTGGAAAAGTTATATAGATAATAGTGGTTAAAGGTATTAAAAATTAAAGTAAGAGTGTGGGAAATAATAAAATACAATTAGTGTGATCAAACAAAATGCTAAATGGGATAGAAAAGGACTAAGTGTCTTAAAGACATAGATAAAAACCTTGCATAATCACAACTCAAGAACAAAGCAAAGTGAAAGAAGAAAAGTATTTGGTAGAGGTAAGATAATAAGTAATGAAATTATTTTTATTTTCATAAAATCAATAAAAATAGGAAAATTCCTTTACATCAACTTCACTTTGCTCCATTAGATATTATGTTTCATTATGAGGGCTTTAGTGGACCATTATATCTTGACCAACTACCAACCTTTTAAGGACATTTTGAATTCAAATAGCTACTTGACTTGATTAAAATTGATGTTAATGGAAATGTCATTTGACATATACATAGATGTATTTGACATTTCTCAAACTATCAATTTTAATCATAGATAGATTTTTATCCAAGTTTCATTTTGATGATAGTGTGAACATATTATGTTGTAGGTCCAAATTTTAAGTCTTAGATCTCAAAGAGAAAAATTATTGGAGTCACAAAACTCGTAGGGGATGGTCCATGTACTAAGAAAAACATGTCTATGTGACCCAAGGGCTTACGAGGCTTTCTAATCATACTTATCAAATGTGCAAACAAGCTAACCAATCCATTTATGAATGACATCCTAATGATGGTCTGGATCCTAGACTTATTGTTTTGAGATTTTTATTGATCTTTAGAATCTTGAATTAACTTATAAATAATAAGCAAACTTATCCATGACCTAAAATACAAGATAACCTATGCAAAATTATCTAGATCCTCCATTTATCATTGGGTCCTACTCTTCAATCAATAACATTGCTCGATCCTTTAAAAGCTCTGTATGTAGGCCAAAAATAGCTAACATATTTGGTGACTTAGCTTGGAAGCATGACTACTATGATTGATAACATAGACCATATACATGAATCTTTAATTATTATAGATAATACATGGGCCATTACATGACTGTAAGATAGCCTCTTGACTTGCAAAGGTAGAAAGATCCTAACAATAGGGAAAGAAAACAAACTGAAATGGAAACTACCCTAAAAAAATAAAGTCAACTAAACTACTAAATAATTGTGTAAAAAAGAAGCACTTATTTAGAATAAAATAGAAAGGAAACTAACTAACATGTTAGAAAACACTTGGATAAAAAACAAGAAAAAACTATGTATAAGGGACTTAGCTTTCCTTAATAGCAATGTTTGAGATGTATCTCATTGACTGGGATAAGTTCTTCACCATTCATATTTGTGAGCTAGAAAGCATTATGGGATTTACAATTAGAAACTGTATATGGTCCATTCTAAAGAGAATCAAATTTTGTGCATTTTACTAGTTTGGCCCTATCCTCATCCCACTTGAAGACTAAATCTCCTTCTTAGAAACTTCTTGCAAAAGTTCCCTTATTAAAAGATCTCTTTGTCATTACTTGATGGACTTCCATTGCCAACATGGCCTAATGCCTTGTCTCCTCTACCTACATAAGCTCAACATATCTTATTTCCATTGGCTCAATCTCCAAAAGATCAATCTGATGTATTAATTCCAAAGTAGGGAATTAAGGAGAAATAGACATTCTTACTTCCTTATCGTATGCTAGTTTATATGGAGAATTATCAATTGATCTTTTATAGGTGATCTTGTCACCCCACAGAGCTGACTTCAATTTGATATGCCATGATATTTGATTGTATTTTATAGTCCTCTTGATGATATTTAACAAGTTCGTGTTGGTAGACTCAACAAGGCCATTACCTTGTGGATAATAGTTTGATAAGGTACTGAGAAAAATACTATGTTGAATTGCTCACTGGATGATCTTAGATACTACAAAAACCATAGTATTATAAAAAATTATACTTGAAGGGACCCCAAATATGGTAATTAAACCTTCATATAAGTCTAAAACACTAGTTTCATTGGCTTCTTTTAATGATATTGCCTTTGTCCATCTAGTAAAATAATCTATAGCAATCAGGATCCACCTGTCTCAAGCTTGATGGAGGGTTAATAACACCAATAAAGTCCAACCCCCATTGAAAAAAGGGTTGATTAACTAAAATTAGTTGGAGAGGTAAGGCTATAAAACTCACTTTTCAAATGAACATGACACAATGTCTACATTTCCTAACCCATGAATGGTAATCACCAAATAAACTTGGCCAATAATACCCACCTCTCATGATCTTGTGAACTGTAATCATGGCTAAGTAATGTCTTCCACCATGTCCATCATGGAATTTCTCAAGTAAATTCTATGTCTAACCTATTTCTATACATCTTAGTAGTATACTATTGATATTTTTTTAAATAATACATTATCAACAAGGAGAAAAGGAATTGAATGTAATCTAAAATATCTCCTCTTTGAAAGAGTGAGATGAGAAGGATAAATCCATCTTATAGATATCTTACCATATCTTGGAACCAACTAGAAGTTGAGGCATGATTAATTTCAAGTTATTTATCATTTTACACCATAACCTATTCATTAAACTCCTACAATTATTGGGCTAGATGTTCATAGAGTCTTTTGCCTCTAATCAACTTTGTGACTTTGATCTCAATGTCATATTCCATGACCTTGGTTGTCCAACTAGATATTTTGTCACTTATATCTTTGTTCATAAGAAAGTCTTTAACACTTGGATGTGTAACCATCAATTGTATCTTATTATTGGATAACAATTACCTAAACTTCTTAAGAGACCTTATAACTAAAATAACGTACTTCTCAATAAAATAACATATTATTTCATATTCTTCTAATCCTTGACTAAAAAAGGCTATTTTCTGCTATAAATTCTCTTTATTCTATTGCATGAGAATACTTGATATTGTGTCAAGGTTAGCATATCTATATATCAAGAAACATTTTTATAAAATTAAGGTTCATGAGTGTAGGGGCACTGACTATAGCTTTTTTTGATTTCTTCAAAACTTTTCATTCCTTCTTTAAACCAACTGAAACTCTAGCCTTTCTTTAACATGGATATAAGTGGCCTAGATAAAGTAAAAAAAGTAAAAATGTATCTTCTTACGAATTTAACCTTGCCTAAAAATCTTTTCAAGGATTTCTTATGCTTAGGTAATGATAGTGTAAGAATTGATTCTATCCTATCAAGGTCTATGCTTTACCTTTCTTTGAAATGACATGTCCAAGAAGCCTATCTTCATGAACAAAGAAAACACACTTTTTTGGGTTTAAATACCCTCCAAAATCTATACACCTTTCAAACACCTATCTGAGATGAATCATATGCTCATTTGTGTTGTTAGAGAATATAGTTATGTCATCTAGATAAATAAGAATAAACTTGTTGAGGAGACCTTGAAATGCCATATCCAAGCATTCTAAAAGGTGGCTCCACAATCAGATAAACCAAAAGGCATATTTACATATGCAAATGTCCCTGACTTTATGGTGAAGGTTATTTTATACTAGTCTTCTTCTTTGACCAAAATTTGGTTATATCCACTATAACCATCCAATAAAAAGAACCTTTCTAAACTTACAACTAGTAGTAAAATCGATTCCATTGATGGAAATGGATAGTGATCTTTGAGAAATTCCTTGTTTTAAGTCATTTAATTTGACACATAGCCTTATTTCACCATTATTTTTCCATACTAGAACAAGATTTGATACCCAAGTTGAGTGCTTAATTGGAAATATTATGGCTAACTCAATGAGTTTGTGTAGTTCATCTCTCATTAGAGGTTCAAGATTTAGATTGATTGGCCTTTGCCTTTGTCTAACTATCTTAGTCTCATCTTCTAACTTAATGGTGTGTTAATCTAGACTTGGATCAAAATTGTTAATCTCATTGTACTACCATGCAAAGACATGGAAAATTTGAACATAACTTAATAAAAGCTTCTTTATCTGAAGTTGTGAAAACTTTACATAGATTTAAATTCTTGTCAATGGCAATCTCCACATGTGTTCCTCCTTAGTTGATAAATTAAACTTTTATTTTATTAATTCATCATCTATACTGAATATATTTTCTAGGGTGATCAATCCTTTAGGAAACTTGTTTGTCTTTAATTAAACAATCTAATCATCATATTATTGTAAATGCTTATCTTGGTTCTTTGAGGAAAATTCAACTTATTTTTGTAAGAATCTAAAAATATGGTTGTCATCTTCAAAAACCTACAAATTTTCATGGTTGTCTATGACATAATGTCTCACAACTACCTTGATGTGTGATTGGTGCCCGTCTCTCTTTATATTATCTGGGATACTGAATTGTGATCCAATAGCAACCAACTTGTTTGCATGCTTATTCTGATTTCTTGGTATGGACTAAATATTGAAGGCTTGATATTCTTCAACTAAGTCCCATAATATATGATTATAATAACTAATTATTGGGTTCTTGCATATATTATGTCCCTTTACTTAGTAAACTACTAGTTCGCTATCTCCAAAGACTTGTAAGGAATTATCCTTCATCTTTATTTCCCATTGCAAACCATGCACTAGTGTTTCATATTTAGTGACATTATTGGGAAAAAAACTAAAACCTGAGAGAAGAGAAATATATTTTATTATATGGAGAAATCAACATCATTCCAACTCCAATTCCATGTTTGTTCCTAGATACATCAAACTATGGTTGCCACAGTCTATCACTAGGTTGCTCATCTTTCATCAATATTGGAATTGGTGCATCATTTTCATGAAGAAAGTAGACACCAAATCCTTTTTCTTAGATTAACTTGTAAGGATAATTCTCATGTAAATTATAGGCCCATTCATTAAGGAAAATATTTGGTACTCCATCTAGAGGTGATTCAAATGTAACCTAACCATTTTTTAACACTTTATTTGAGATAACAAAAATAGTGTTCACCATACTTGGCATGTATGGCTTGAAATGAAAAAAATTAATAGGTTTAGAAATTATTGTCACCTTAGTGTTATACCTAGTTCTAAACATTAGATAGTTCCAATCAACTGACAAATATACTCTAATTTTTGAATTAAAATCTCTTGATAGACACATGGAAAAATAGGGAGGTAGGTCTACTATAACTATATCTTTTTGTGTAATAACATTGGGGTAATCATATAATATAAAATTTATGCCTTTATCATGCCTAATATTTTCATTGGTGAGCCATCTAATTTCAAAACTCCTTTGGTATTTGGCTCATAGATAAGACTAAGCTTGTCTGTAATTTGTTTGGGCATGACATTGCTACTAGCTCCACTATCTACCATATAATTATGGACTAAAATGTTACCTACTATCAAAGAGAGATAAAAGGGAGGGTTATTTCTTGAATTTACATTGGATTTATCCACCTTTATCATATTATGTATCTACTAATGAGGTTGATTAATTTGCTACTCTAAATTGGCTAAGACATCTTCTTATTTCTCGGTTGATTATTTAGATATCTTAAAATCCAAAAGTTGTTGAATCAACATGTATTTTTGACTAGGGATGGAAAGGGAATCCCATATTCTAATAATAACATTTGATTAATAATGTTAAAATATGTTCCACTAACCTTTGGTTGTAGCTTCTAAGTCACAAGTTGTTCTCTAGTTAAGGGCATTTGGGGAACTTTCATTGTTTATGTGTTTTGAATATTCTATGATATAGAAACAAAAAATTGATATTTTACATTATTTGACACAAAATTAGGAACACTAAAAGTATTTATCATATCCTAAGCTTCTTCAGCTGCTCTTCTTTTAGTTCTAGTTAGAGATACCACTTGACCATTTGTGTTGTTAGTTTCATCACCTTAGTTAAATGTAATGTGATCATCCAAATCCCAATTAACATTGATAGCATTAGGTTACCCTAGAAATTATTTAGATTCTCCTTAGATTTCCATATTTATGTCTTGACATTGACCACCTTGAATAGGGAACTCTTCTTGTGTCATTTGTGGCATGGTAATCTCTTATGATACCAAAGTTTGATTCTAAATATCATTTGGGTTGGAAGGTTGTAAACTTGGATCTTAAATTAAGTTTTTTTAGGGAACAATAACTTTTGAACTAGAAGGAACATTGGGATCAAGGGTTGCATATGGCTTAGTTTGGGTTATAGCTCCTTGATTTTGATAAGG
This sequence comes from Torreya grandis, assembly GCA_037957365.1. NCBI lineage: Eukaryota > Viridiplantae > Streptophyta > Pinopsida > Cupressales > Taxaceae > Torreya > Torreya grandis. The sequence continues at coordinate 842,011 of JARHVA010006146.1, read as the reverse complement.
TTGCCTATTTTCCTTAAAACCTTGATAAGATGGTCTTTAGTTATTGAAACATAGATAAGTACTATGGTTCTATTGTTGATAAGGTCTAATTTGGTATTTTTGTCTCTTGAGTGTAACAATTTCATTTCTAAAAGCTTGTAACATGCTTTTCAAATCACAAAATCTCACTAGATTGATTAGGAGGGGCTACAACTTTGACTTTTGGAGATGGAATAGGGGTTATGGATTGAATTTGAGGAATTTAAGGGGGAGCAAGCTAAAATTCTATAAAAAGGGGAATTAGAAGCTTTGGATCAAGTTTATCATCTTGAATCAAGTTGTTATCTACTATGATATCAATCTCATAGGCATTTGGCAAGTTATTACCACCCATGGACTTTATCATGACACTTATATTAGAATTAAGGGCCTTAAGGAAGTACAAAACTATATACTCTAGGGATGGCTTAACCAATACATGTATCCTAATCCATGTCTTTTGGAATTTGAGGTTAAAATCCAACAAGAATTCATGGAGATACCTTTGTATGGTAGTTAATTATTAAGCCAAAGATAGATGATCAGACTTTTATTCAAATTAATTAACTAAAGCTACACCTAACTCATCCTAAGTATAAACATATTTCAAAGGAATAATCCTATACCATTTCAATGCTTTTGCCTTGAAAGAGGTAACAAGTAATCTAGTAGCCACATTATATTTAGTAAAATTATGAATAGAACATAGATTGGTGATATCTTGGATATGCTCAATAGCTTTATCCCATTCTCCAGATAAGAAAGGGATACTTTTTAGAGTAGACACAATAATGTCATCATACTACGACAAATTTAGGGGATTACCCCTATTAAATGGGACAAAACCTTGATTCCTAAAAACCTTTTGGGCAAAAGGGATTTGGCTTCTGGGGATAATAGATTAGACTAAAACACTAGACTGGTCGGGAGATGAATACTACTTTGGAGGATAAGGCCTTGTGCTATTAAATCTTGATATTTTTTAAGAAGTAGGAGGCAATTTAGTATGTTCAAAATAAGTACTTTTACTTGATGCTCTTTTTGTAACCTTTGGAATGAAGATGTTATGATCTCTACAACCTAAAGGATCTTCAACTTTTGATGATGGTAGATCTATCTTACTACTATGAATATTTATTTTCAATCTTCAAATATCAATTATACCAAAGACACTCATTGTCCCACTGAGCATGCCAAAAATTTTAGTGTTCTAGATTGCACCCTAGCTAAGCAAGGGGATTGTTTAGGTCCTTTATTCAAATCTGGACCAACATGGGAATAATCTTAGGTCATCGATATCCTAATAATGGATCATATCTCTAGAGAAGGATAGATTCCTTATGGATTTATCACCTATACTAAACCTAAACTATCACCTCCTTAGAAAATGGAGAGAGAATTGACAAAACTTATAAAAGCATGTAAAAAGTGCTAATGAACCAATGATTTGATCACTCTAACTCACACAAAACACACTATGAGACACTTTTAGAATAGATAACATCAATCTCACATAAATATTTTAGGACAAGGCATTAATTAGTTACAACATTAGCAAGAGAGGACAAATATCCACTTTTAAACTAAACAATAAATTGTAGATTACACTTATAATGACCTGTAAGACTATTAAGCACTTCTTAAAGGTGAGAAAACTCTAGACACAAGAAAGGAACATGCATTAACTTGAATCTATTACATGAATTCATAGAACACACTTCAATACAACTTAGAAAATGATGGTATTTAGTCTTTATTACATTAAAAAGGTGTCATCATACAAATTTTAGTAGATTCTGGTCATACCTAAAAAGAGGGATAGATGATCCATTTCAAGGCTTAGAATCTTGTATTTATAGAAAATAGAAAGAGAGAGAGAGATTCATTCATTGGAAAATGCCCAAACACCTTTGATAGATAATCACTCTCGAGGATGTTGACTCATATCTTATCAAAAAAGAACCAACTCTATAAAATAATTAAATATCTATTGCCCTTATCCAACTACCAAATCTTTTTTTAGAATCATGCCATTATTTACTTGATCTGTTGATGAGGATCTTGTCTTAGAACTAGCTAAAAAGTGCCATATTTTCATTAGGTGGCCACTTTAACTTGAAAATGTGAACCATGATGAGGTGAAACATAGGTCCACTATATGTGAAAATCAATCTTAGACCATTGGTTTTCACACAATCACTAGTCTATCTTCAAATTCTATATTAGACCTAAGGATCAATTTCACATATATAGAGATTTGTTGATGATGTTTGGTTTCTAAACTATGACCCTAGTTAAACTCTAGTTCTCCTTTAAGATTAGCTCCTTGATATTTTCTTTGTCTAGGTCTCGAATAACCTTTTTGACTTTTTTCAAAAATGTCTTCAGTTTGATTTTGCTTATTAGTTGTCGATTACCAACTCAAGCTGTCTACATCATCCTTATCTATCTCTATGCTTATTATTTCCATATATCCTTTTGACTTATTAACTCTACCTTGCTCCATTGATCTATCTATGCATATATGCCCATGAGCCATTGATATTCTACTAGTTGAACAAATTTGTGCCACTTATCCTTGACTCATTAGCTCATTGGATTCATTGACTAGTTTGACTCTTGCAAACCATCTAACCAAAATGTATGAGTTCACATGCACCATTGATCTCCTTGGTCCCACTTTTCTATCAAATCATTGGTATGATTAAATATGAGACCTTAATTTTTGTCAGTGATTTTGTTCCATCAAATCAAGACTTGATCAATTCACACCATTGGATCATGTCCAACTTGTAAATATTTAATGGCTTTAACCTAGGGATATTTTGACCTAGTTAACTTCACTTCACTCCATTAGATCTTATGTGTCATTATGAGGTCTCCCATAGACTGTTATATCTCGACTAACTTTTAACCTTTTAATGACCTTTTGAATTAAAATGACTACTTACCTTGATAAAAATTGAGGTTTGCATGAACATCATTTGACATCCATGTGGATATATTTGATGTTTCACAAACCATCAATTTTAAGCATAGATAGGTTTTTTCTCGAGTTTTATTTTGACATTAGCATGAATGTCTTATGTTGTAGGTCCAAATTTAAAGGCTTGGATCTCAAAGTGAAAAAATCATGGAGGCACAAAACTTGTAGGGGATGATTCATGTACTAAGAAAAACATGTCTACATGACCTAAGGGCTTGTTAGGCTTTTTTTTATCATACTTATCACATGTGCAAACAAGTTGATCAATCCATTTTTAATTGACATCTTGATGTTGGTTTAGAGATTAGGCTTATTATTTTGATCTTTTATTTGATATTTAGAATCTCAAATGAACTTATGAAGCATAAGCAAACTTATCCATACCCTAAACTATAAGATAACCTATGCAAACTTATCTAGATCCTTCATTTATCATTGGATCCTTCTCTTCAATCAAGAACATTTCTTAGTCCTTGAAAATATCTATATATAGGCCAAAAATGGCCAACACTACCTAAAAGGAATACTTCAATTGATTATACCAGTCCCTAGGCTTATCCCTAATTGATTTTTTTAATTGCATCTATCAAGTTTTTATTCATTGATTCAACCAATCCATTTACTTAGGGGTAATGGTGAGAATATGACCTAATAGTGATCTGGTTGTCATGAGCCCATTTAGTGAATTTAGGTAATATGAATGTTGTCCCATTATCACAAACTAGAGAGATGGGGGTGCCAAATCAAGTTATGATGTGTTCCTCCAAGAATAAAATCACATCTTGTGCTTTGGAATTTTATGTGGCCATAACCTCAGTCCATCTAGTACAATAATATATGGTAGTGAGCATAAAATTATGGCCTATTAATGAATTTAGATTAATGACACTGATGAATTATAGACCCTATTGGGTAAATGGCCCTCCTTAAACAATAGGTTGCAAGGGTATTTCTATATGTACTTCCCTCTTATCTAAATCTTGGAATTTTATTACATGATCATAGGCATCCTTAAAAACTATTGGCTAGTAGTAGCCCATTATTAAGAACTTGTGGGCTATGGTATTTCTAGATGGATGACCACTACCTATTTGATGAATTTTTCCATAATCTCTTTAGCGTCTTTTGTAGATACACACCTATAATATATGCCTTCATATTTTCTTCTATAGAAAACTCCCTTCTTGATTATTTAATGAGCAAATTTAAGACTCAAATCTCTCCTTCATTCTTTATTGAGCTTTGGGGGACAAGTTTCTATAATCATATATTGTATTATGTAAATATACCATTCTCTTTTAGATACTTGGGATTCACATACCTCTTCCATAGTAATACATGGATCTAATTAAATCATAAGTTAAATAATGCCCTAACCCTGAATGATCTTAATGGGATTGATTTTTATGTCATATTATTACAACTTTTCCATCTATTTACCTCTGCATTATCCTAACTCATTTTTTGATAATGTGAGCTTGACAGTAAGATTAGGTATGATGGTAATAGTCTTATTCCTCAAGATTTAGTGTCAAAACTTCTTCACTAATTTGATAATATTGAAAATCTATTCATCAATCATGTAGTACCTGGGTTCTGCATCTTTCAAATTTATGATCATAAATATAATAAGATGCTCAGTCTCATCTTTTTTCTATGTTATAAAAACAACAATTGTATATTATAAATTAAATGAGTACAAATAAAACTCCTTTGTAAAATATGGACTAATTAGTACTAGGGCTTGAGATATTGCATTTTTAATTTCTTGAAAAGACTTTCAAGATTTAGACATCCATTCTATTTTAGCATCATGTTTGAATATTTCATTCAGTGGTGTAATAATCCCCATAAACACTAAGATAAAATTTTTTACAAAATTAATCTTTCTAAAGAATGATTTGAGCTCCCTTTTACTATTTGGTTGTGAAATCTATGAAATTCCTTGAATTCTTTTTAGATCAATGATGATCCCTTATTTGGTAATGATGTGTCCTAAGATCTTGCCTCTAGTTACCTCAAATATGCTCTTCTTTAGGTTCAATGATATGTCAAACCTTATACATCTCTCAAAGATTGACTATAGGTGGCCTACATGGTCATTCCTATTATTGGAAAACATGATAAGATCATCTATATAGATGATTATGCACTTACCCATTTGTCCTTGAAATGCATGACCCATGGATCACTAAAATTTGGCTCCTATATTTATTAGGACAAAATTTATCATTTTATATGCATAAGTTCCCCACTTTGTAGTAGATGCAGTCTTCATTCTATCTTCTAATTGTACCAGTAATTGATTATAACCTAAAAACATCTAAGAAGGATATCATTTCAGTGTCACTTATTGTCTATATTACTTTATCCAAGGAATGTATGGGATAGTTGTCCTTTTTATAATATTTGTTCAAGTTTTTGAAATAAACACATAACCTAATCTCACCACCCTTCTTTTTGATTGGGACCAAATTGGCCACCTAAGTAGAATGTTTGATTGGGAAGACTATCTTTGCACTTAGCAACTTCTATACTTCTCTTTGAATGAGAGGATTTAGGATATAATTCATTGGTCTCTATCTCTATATGAATGGCTTGTGGTCTAATTTCTTAAGAATTATATGAATTATGACCTTTGGGTTAAAAACCTTTGAGGCTTCATATGTCTAGGTAATCACATCTCTATATATGGTAATCAATTCCTACGCATTGTATTTCTTCTAGGGTGTAGTTGAGGCCAATTTTAACATAGTGTGGGTTATGTGCATCCCCTAAATTCTCTTTTTGAAATTAGACTCATTGACTTTGGGTTGCCTTAGATACTGAGCTTGAGGATCTATATCAAATATTCTCTCTAAAGAGGCCAAACTAGTTGGGAGATGATTTTCTTTGAGCTTAAGGATACCTTTCTTGTCTGACTCTTCTTGATAAATATTATTGACTTCCTTATCATCTATTATTTAGGACTCATATTGCCCTAAATTAGTTAGAAAATGAATGATCTATTGATCATCATCAAATACTTGGAAATTTTCCACATTGTCAAGAACAAAAGGATAAGGTAATAGCTCAATAGATAATTTAATTACATTGGATTCTTGGAGAGGCTCCAAATGAAAAGAAATAACTAGTGAGTTTGCATATTCATTTTTATCTCTAGGTACTACAACTATATTGAAAGATTCAAAAATCTGAAGTAGATCACATGATCTGTGTTTATATCTTTTCAAATAAGATAGCTTGTACTAGTATTTATTTCTGATTTGATTGACTACCAGCTTTATGTCACCAAACACTAGCAATGACTTTACATTATTTTTGAGTACAAATTACAATCTTAGAATTAAAGCTTCATATTCAACCTTATTATCAGTGTAAGGGAACTATAACCTATATGCTACCAATAACTTATTTCCCTATGGATCAAATAGTTTGATTCTTACACTTGATCCTTATCCAGATCTGGCACCATCAAAGTGTAAAGTCCATAGCTGATTGGAAATTTCAAATTATAGCTCTTGTATTTGACTTTGCATAGTAAAAGTGTAAATACCAATTCTAGGAGATTCATAATGTACCTCTTCATTCTTCACATTATAACTTGTGATAGGATATTTCCTCCTTGGTTCCATGTCAATCTAGATTTGATTTGTAATGCCTCTCCATGGTAGCCAAATGTGAGAGAAGTATATAGAAAGATATCCATTGATAATTTTAAATGAGTCACTACTCAACAATAGTCTATAACCTTCAAGTATGTCTACCATAATGATATCAATAATCATCTAGAATTATGGATTAGATGTTATTTGAATACATACATTAGTCAATTCTTCATAGACTGGTACCACCATTTTATCTAGTTTTGAAACTATTCTCTTTTAAGGGCTTGGAGTTAGACCAAGCTTTTGACATATGAAAGTAGGCATAGTAGTTACTAAGGCTCTAGAATCAACTCAATAGTTATGAATATCCTTACCAAATTCCTTGATAGTTAGTAAAATTGTGAAACCTCTAGCTTGATTATATAGATGGCATTAGTGTCAACATATTTTTCTTTATCCATAGATTCTTTTTTCCTTTCCATAGGGGTATTCCTTATGATATACTTATATATTATCTCTTTCTATTCAATGATCTATGGTAATTGAAGATTAATATTTTTTAAATTTTATTCATGTTTTCAATGATGTTATATCCCCCCATGCTCTGTTCTTCCTTGTTCTAAGGCTGATCATTCCCTTTTGGGGGAGGTATATTTTTTTTTAGCTTTTGGATCAAGTGGAATAGTTGTGTTATTTGGAGGAATACAAGTTTTGAAGGGATGCATGTTCCTCAAATTATAACCACGTTTCTAGAATTGTTCAAAAGTGTGAATCTCATTAGTGTTATCCTCTAGTATGTTATCATATTTAGCTGGAAAGGTAAACTTGTGAGTCTCAAAGAACATGGTAGTGCTTGAAAGGTCAAGATATTGGTGGGATTTTGGTGGATTATGCATTTGATACTACCTTAATACTTATCTTTGAAAGATTTAAAATGCTGCAAAAAATTCAACACAATCAAGCTCATCATGCTAAGAAGTATGATTGATTCTACACCAATTAGGTAGAGATGTCTCTACCATATTGATCTCTATCATCTTGTTGGTTTATTTTATGTTGTTTATAGGCCTACTAAATGATTTATTATACCTTTGGAATCCATAATTTTTATTACCACTTAGGCTATTAGCATTACCCATCTTTCTTTGCATGTTGAGGAAGTTATTACTTATATTTTGAACCATATTTTAAATAGCCTCTAGCTCCACCTTTGTAGAGTCAGTACCTTGTAGAACAAAAACATAATATATAATCAATTGTTGATTCTGTTGGTAACCATTACCTTGTGCATGGTTATTTAAGAAACTATAATTTGGATGTGTTCTCTATGTTAGAAGAGGTAGCATGTATAAATGGTTTTGATTGAATGTAAGAATGTTTTACTTCACATGTGAAATTAAATTCAACACTAGGAAGACATTATTTACACTAGGCATGCTAGGAACCTAGGGATTAAGTTGCCTATAAATGTTGATGGCCTCTTCATATTCTAATGTCAAGGTGTTGGAAATAACTACCCTTCTCAGAAACATCATAGTAATTAGATCTATAGATTTTTTTTACATCTGGAATGATAATGCTTATTTTAGTTTATACCTTGGGATTAACTAGGTATAAATATTTTGAAATCTTGCATTAAAAGTGTGGATAGGATTGATAGGCTCCCTCTTCATGCTAGTGAAGTGTTGGTATATAACACTAGGGCTGGTGGCCTATGTGAATTATGTAAGAAAAGCTACTTGACATGCATCCCAAGAAGTGATGGAATTTTCCATTAGATTTAGACACTAATCATAAGTATCATCCATTAGAGTAAAAGGGAAAAACCTACATGTAACATGCTCATTAATATTAAAGCATCTTTAAAATATTTGATGCATTCCTCTTTTGTTCTTGTTCCTAAAGGAGAGAAATATTGCAAATACTTTTCAAGATTTCTAGGTAAGTCATGCACATCCCCTATGATGACAATAGAAGATATAACCAACCAAGGTGGTTAAGCCATATGATGATTAACAAGGGAAGTTCTCCTTAATGGGGAAGGTTTCCTAGGTCTATTGGGGATAAGGGTAGTTTATACAATTCTAGGTCTCCTATGATTTGAAAAGAGTGAGACTAGAAGACCAGCTTGAGAAATAGATCTAGTCACTCTCTTGGGTGACTCTAGTATAATTTTATGTACAAACTAACCTATTCTATCAGAGGTACTAGCCCTCTTTCTAATTCCAAAAATATAATGTGGTATCTAAAAATGAATTAAAATATAGATGAGTTGGTGGCTAAATGGTTTCTAATCTAGAGTGGGTAGGCCTCAAAATAAATTCAAAAATGAAGGGTAGAGAAGAAAAGAAAGGTTTTACGAATTTAGGGATCACCTCTCTGGATGGTTTTTAAGTAGACAAGTTCTTTCAAAACCTATGTCTATTGCTAGCAACTATTGTACACACAGTCATATATGGTCAAGCAATCTAGGATAATCTTGATATAGGAAACTCACAGGCCTCAATCAAAGATTGCTCCTTTTAGAGTAGTTTTTACACACTCTTAATCAGGAGATTATGGCTTAGGCTTAGTGAGGTATCAGAGATAATTATTGTACATACATAGAAAACTACATCAAATGAAAGCACCTATACACACTTAAGAATATGAATCAATCAAATTATTTTCCAATAATCAATGTAATTTACTAATCCTTCAATAGTTGTTGCACATTTAAGACTAGTATATTAATCAAGACAAGAAAAAACTACTTCAAAACTTTTTCACACTAAGAGTTATTGAATCATACAACCAAAAGAAATAATCTAATTACATAAACATTAGAAAGAAAATACACAAACACATAAGTTGATAACCAAAATTTATTCTTCTCCTATATATTGAAAATCTTCTGACCCTTTAAAATTGTGGGTTACATGTGTTTAAATAAGCTTATGGAATGGGTTACCTCTTCCTCCAATTACGTGTAAAGTACAATACATGGCATAGTTAGAACTAAAACCATATAAAGTTATATTATAGTTATTAATAGTTCAAGTTAGCCTTTACAAAATCATGTAATATGTGCATGTTTAAAAAATGAATAAGTAAAATTTTGAGATATGCTCAAATTATAAGAAAACTATAAATATGAAATATACACTACTATAGAACATACATGTAAAAACTTGGCCTTTTTATGATTATGTTGATGTATGCATGGTTTCATGGAATTTAGTTAGAGTAATAACTATATCTATCAATGTAGAACTGAAAGTGATAGCTTGAGTCTCCTTCTTTTCCTCTATCTTTAGCCAACACTTATGTGACACATCATGCTAATGTTTAATTATATCCTTGTTCAAAATTGAGGGTTTATGCACCCTACTAACCTATCCTAGGAGATTTGTATACTTTATTTTCATCACCTAAAATTTTATTTTGAAGATCTCAAATTTAGTCACCTTTTTCCTAGTAAATCTTAATTCCATTTCAACATATTCTAATGGTAACCCTCGTAAAATTTGTTTGAAATTATTTGAGGCCTCTTGAATAGTTTGATCAAATTTCATCTTATTGATCAACTTTCTTATAGCATCTTTCACTTTTGATAATTTTAAGTCATCAAAAATTTGTAGAATGAGGCCCTCATGCTCTTAGTATTTAAGAATCAAAGCCCTAATGGCTATTACCCATTCCCTGGCCTACTCTATTCTAATGACCACTATGTTGAGTACATTAGATGCCTATAATGGTGACATCAAATCCAAATGGCTATATGCCTTATTGGTTGTGTAAATAATTAATTTTTTATCTTATTCTCATCCAACTTCAAAGAATTAAATAATTGGTGAGTGCTAACAATATAGGGCGATATTTTAGCTTGCATAAACTTTTATGCTCTAATGAATTGTAGCATTTTGATATTGACTCCTACACTTCAGCTTCAATGCCTAATAGAATATGCACTATCTTTTGTTGTTCTTTTATTTGTTCTAATTTTGGCTCTAACTCTTGTCTCATTAGTTTTGTACCTTCATGAATTGCCACAATGTCATCCTTATGTGTTTTAGGTAGAGGCCTTAAATATTCATTGTAGGAGGATTGACCCACCTATCTATTCTATATTTTGGACAAGGAAAATACTTATTTTATCTCTTTGAGGATCATTTCCCTACCAACCTCATCCTCCAACTTCCTCTTCCTTACCCTTTGAATGTTCCCAGATGACTTGTCAAAAAGATTTTTAATATATGGGAGCTCTATTTTTTTGTATATGGTCATTTGAGAAGTTTTATCTTTTAAATCAATGTACCACTATGTAATTATCAACTCATTAGGGTATAACTCTTTTTTTGTTTTAACCAAAAATTCTTCCTCAAGAGCCTTAACTAGTTGATGCTTATTTGCTACCTTAAGGATTATGTTAGGAAGAGAAGGCCAAATAATTTTGGACCAGTCCAAACCTCCATATTAGGGGAGTGAATGGACCATGATAACTTGATTTTCCTTCTTCCCCTTGCCTAAGCTTCTGATAATGGTTTCCTAGAATGAAGTGGCGGATGTCATGGGTAGAGTGATTTGGGTGGATGAGACATGGAGTTAGGGAGTGGCCATGGTTGTTTCAATATTCTTAGATGTCCTTTTCCTCTTCAAAGATCTGATTGTGGTAGTCCTAAATTGAATAGTAGTAGTGGCCATGATGGAAGTGGATGACATGATGGTAGAAGATAGATCAAAGGTGGTGTAAGATGGAGAAATAGTGGGAAATTCCTTATCAAATTTAGGATTGAGTAGAGGGATATATAAGAGAGAGGAGGAGGTTAATCGATCATCAAGGGTGGAAGTGATGACTTCTACTTGAGGAGTTTTCAACACAAATAAAATTGACATAGAACCAAAAATAGGAATAGAGGAAGAAAGAATGGAAGTGGTCTCTAAAGTTTGAGCCTTTTTACCTGTGGTGCCTTTTGTGGTTGGTGTTCTTCCTTTATTGGGTGCAAGGCTTCGAGCATTATCTCTCTCCAATTATACTTCTTCATCAAGGTATTTTTCTTCTTCTTCCTCCACTTTTACTTGAGACATTGTAGGCATGATTTGTGATTTCTCAATTGTAGGACTACCTATAGAAGGATTCATAGGCTTCCTCTTGTAGCAAACAGTAGTCTGTGTTGAATGTGGAGCCCTTTGAGGCTATCACATGACCATAGGAATAAATTTTGGGGGCCTTAAGAGATCCAGATATGTGGGAGGCATAATTTTCATGTTCTCCAAATGTGAGCAGAATATTCCACATATTCTTAATTTTTATGTATTCCATATTTCATGGAGTTAGTTGTAGATGCATTTTCCCATGTTGAATTCCTTATTTTGAGGAAGCTAGTTATTTTTTCAAAAAAGGGAACAATTTCCTTATTGAGTGGAGTTGGTTGTGATCAAATGATTTTGGGAAAATGTGCCCTTAGAAGGTGGAAAGATGAATATGGTGAATTCCTCCTTGGGAGAGCTTTTGGATAAGCTTGATGAGGTGGAGGAGGGTTTTCACATGTTGGATAATTATTATTTTGGATAATCATTACATATTCGCTCCTCTTTTTATGGATTATATATATATATATATATATATATATATATATATTGTGATGTCCCTTACTTAGGGCCTCTTTTTCTTCCTACAAAAGCTCTGAACAACTGTAATATCCCCTTCAAATAGGGAATATATAAACTCATAAAGCTCTGAACATAGATATAACTTCTATTGAATAATTTCAGAATGATCACAATAATATAGTCTCTTAATAGCAAATTACAGATCTTATCACTTGTCCTTCTAAACTATTACAATTGCAGTCCTTTATTATGCATATAAATATGAAATACAATCTTAAAAACCCTGGCTTAGCAAAACTGGAAGTGAAAATTGAATTCTAGAAGGTCTCAGCCTGCTGTGTAAAAACACAGTCACCATCGTCGGTAATACTACCGCTGTCGGTGGCTAATACTACCGTCGTCGGTAACACTTTTGTCGTCGGTAGATAATATTGCCGTCATTGGTAATACTGTCATCATCGGTAGATAATACTGCTGTCGTCGGTAATACTACTGTCGTCGGTAGCTAGTGGATCTATACGGACCTGTACAGACTTCATACGGCCTCCAATAAATCACAACCTATCTATTGGACCTCTGATCTGAAGGTATATGGCTCTAATACAGAAGATCTCTATTTGTATAATTTATTGAATCAAAACATAAAGAAATAAATACCTCGAATATCTATGATAACTTTTGAGTGAAGTTATCTCTCAACCCTGACCTCTGTGATAACTTCTAGATGAAGCTATCTCTCAAATCTGTACCTCTGTGATAACTTCTGGATGAAGCTATCTCTTAATTTGGCAATAAATCAGCTGATATCTCATAGCCTCTAAAACACACACAATGAAGAGGGAACGTTCTCCACTGCAATGGAATCCTAGAACCCTTGGCTCAATCTTCACAGAAGAATTTCTTCACTTTTCAATAATCAATAATCAATGCATAATGAATAATGGCCTCCATGAGAAACCCTTATACCCTCAAAAAGATGTGCTTGCCCTAATTAGGGTTTCTTAAATTAGAATTAGGGTTTCTAATTAAAAATAGGCTAAATAATTAATATTTGATTAAATCAATCAAATATTAATATCTCCCTCAATACATGTTGGATCCTCGAACCGATTGAAGCTAGTGAATCAGGGAGTGATTCCACACATGACCATACCAAAATAAAGGAGCTCCTCTACATATCAAATATCCCTAAAAGGTAGGAGCTTAGACCAAATGTGTTCGAAAGAGCCCAAATGAAAATCAAATGTAGAAATCATGTGAATCAAAGTCAAGCCAAGCTCCATTATGACCCTCTATCCATCCTATTAGCCTATGAAGGTCGCATAATAGGCTAATCACCAAGACTATCAATGTCCATGAAAAAGGGGACATGACAATCTGCCCCTCTGGAAATTGCTTGTCCCCAAGCAATCTCAGAATAATGAACTACTCGATCCACCTGGATCCCAAATGTAGTTATGCTCTACACTGCTGTGAATCAATGCAAGTACCTACAACATCAGCAGAAGTAGAACAAAGAAAGACTCATAATCAAACTGGCGCATGAAACTCCAACCTCCAAGATTACAAATACCATAGTGAAGAGCACATGAGAAACACACTCTCAAAACATCATAATCCAAGTAGAATGGACAATTCCAACTGCCAATTCCATCTGTAAGAGATGGTGCCAATCCATCCCATAACTGATCTCTCTGTAAAGGCAGCACAACCAACTGTACCACACTATCATCTGTATGAGAATAATCAATATGGAGATTCAACTCCACTGGTATCCCAAACTCCTCAAAATCAGGTACTCCCAAGTCCTAAATATATGTGTTAGCCTCAACAACATGCTCCTCATCAGCAGCTACAAAAACATACTCATCACCAATACTCAATGTACTAACCTCTGAGTATACCTCCACACTCTGAATGCAAGCATCAGGCTCATCCTCACTGTCTAACACCTATGCTGAACTCACCTGAAGACAAAGCTCATCCACAACATCCTCAACTACCCTTACCTGTGAAGATAATGCAGATAAATCATTACTTGAAGATGTGTTAATATCTCCCTGTACTAGATTAGCATAACTGTCAAACTCATCATGCAAGTGGTTGCATGTCATAGGGAAAGCACTACAATCCTTAGGCTTATTAATTAAACTCTTTAACCACATACAAGCTCTAGGTGAGACATTTTTCCCTTTTGTCCAGACATACCATAAATCTTCTGCCAAAAGTTTAGAGATTTTATCCTCCTCCTCAAACAAGATTGTGAACATGATAGAGTGCATGGATGCTAATACATCACTGGAATGAAACTCATCTAAAATATTCCAAAATATTTTAAACATACTGCGAATGCCACCAATACATCCTACTAACATCATAATGTTTTCAAATCCATACCTTGCAAAAGTGTCAAGTAATCTCGCCCTCTTTGAGTAATGAGAGTCTCTAATGTCATCCAACTTTTTGAAGCTTTTCACCATGGCATGAAGTACCTCTCTCATAATCCGATCATCATAAAAATTAAATCCAGCTATTATTCTCATGATTTCACTAATACAATAGAGAGTTGCAAGTCTTACCACCTCATCATGATGTCTCAATAATCGGTGCTTCACCAAAGAATCAAACGCTGGAGATAACACTGTTTATATCTCATAAGAATTTGACTGCTCAACCTTGCTTAAATAAATTTCTAACTCCTCCAGAGTTTGTAGAAGGTCATCTGCTTACTGTAATGGATTTTCTAACTTCTCCTTTGCATTGTGCACTCTTTCTTCCAAATCTTTGACACCTGTTAGCGCCATGCTGATACCCAAACTACCCAACAGGATGGCAAGACATTAGCTCTGATACCACTGTGATGTCCCTTACTTAGGGCCTCTTTTTCTTCCTATAAAAGCTCTGAACAATTGTAATATCCCCTTCAAATAGGGAATATATAAACTCATAAAGCTCTGAACATAGATATAACTTCTGTTGAATAATTTCAGAATGATCACAATAATATAGTCTCTTAATAGCAAATTACAGATCTTATCACTTGTCCTTCTAAACTATTACAATTGCAGTCCTTTATTATGCATATAAATATGAAATACAATCTAAAAAACCCTGGCTTAGCAAAATTGGAAGTGAAAATTGAATTTTGGAAGGTCTCGACTTGCTGTGTAAAAACACAGTCACCGTCATCGGTAATACTACCGCTGTCGGTGGCTAATATTGCCGTCGTCGATAATACTACCGTCATCGATAGATAATATTGCTATCATTGGTAATACTACCATCGTCGATAGATAATACTACCATCATCGGTAATACTGCTGTCGTTGGTAGCTAGTGGATTTGTACGGACCTGTACAGACTTCATATGGCCTCCAATAAATCACAACCTATCTATTGGACCTCTGATCTGAAGGTATATGGCTCTAATACAGAAGATCTCTATCTGTATAATTTATTGAATCAAAACATAAAGAAATAAATACCTGGAATATTTGTGATAACTTTTGAGTGAAGTTATCTCTCAACCCTGACCTCTGTGATAACTTCTGGATGAAGTTATCTCTCAAATCTGTACCTCCGTGATAACTTCTGGATGAAGCTATCTCTCAATTTGGCAATAAATTAGCTGCTATCTCACAGCCTCTAAATCACACACAATGAAGAGGGAACGTTCTCCACTATAATGGAATCCTGGAACCCTTGGCTCAGTCTTCACAGAAGAATTTCTTCACTTTTCAATAATCAATAATCAATGCATAATGAATAATGGCCTCCATGAGAAACCCTTATACCCTAAAAAAGATGTGCTTGCCCTAATTAGGGTTTTTTAAATTAGAATTAGGGTTTCTAATTAAAAATAGGCTAAATAATTAATATTTGATTAAATCAATCAAATATTAATATCTCCCTCAATACATGTCGGATCCTCAAACCGATCGAAGCTAGTGAATCAGGGAGTGATTCTGCACATGACCATACCAAAATAAAGGTGCTCCGCTACATATCAAATATCCCTAAAAAGTAGGAGCTCAGACCAAATGTGTCTGAAAGAGCCCGAATGAAAATCAAATGTAGAAATCCTGTGAATCAAAGTCAAGCCAAGCTCCATTATGACCCTCTATCCATCCTATTAGCCTACGAAGGTCGCATAATAGGCTAATCACCAAGACTGTCAATGTCCATGAAAAAGGGGACATGACAATCTGCCCCTCTAGAAATTGCTTGTCCCCAATCTTAAAAACCCTAGCTTAGCAAAACTGGAAGTGAAAATTGAATTCTAGAAGGTCTCAGCCTACTGTGTAAAAACACAGTCACCATCGTCAGTAATACTGCCGCTGTCGGTGGCTAATACTGCCATCGTCGGTAATACTACCATCGTCGATAGATAATATTGCCGTCATCGGTAATACTGCCATCGTTAGTAGATAATACTGCCATTGTCGGTAATACTACTATCATCGGTAGCTAGTGGATCTGTACGGACCTGTATAGACTTCGTACGGCCTCCAATAAATCACAACCTATCTATTGGACCTCTGATCTGAAGGTATATGGCTCTAATACAGAAGATCTCTATCTGTATAATTTATTGAATCAAAACATAAATAAATAAATACCTGGAATATCTGTGATAACTTCTGAGTGAAGTTATCTCTCAACCCTAACCTCTATGATAACTTCTGGATGAAGCTATCTCTCCAATCTGTACCTCCGTGATAACTTCTGGATGAAGCTATCTCTCAATTTGGCAATAAATCAGCTGATATCTCACAGCCTCTAAATCACACACAATGAAGAGGGAACGTTCTCCACTGCAATGGAATCCTGGAACCCTTGGCTCAGTCTTCATAGAAGAATTTCTTCACTTTTCAATAATCAATGCATAATGAATAATGGCCTCCATGAGAAACCCTTATACCCTCAAAAAGATGTGCTTGCCCTAATTAGGGTTTCTTAAATTAGAATTAGGGTTTTTAATTAAAAATAGGCTAAATAATTAATATTTGATTAAATCAATCAAATATTAATATCTCCCTCAATACATGTCAAATCCTCGAACCGATCGAAGCTAGTGAATTAGGGAGTGATTCTACACATGACCATACCAAAATAAAGGCGCTCCGCTACATATCAAATATCCCTAAAAAGTAGGAGCTCAGACCAAATGTGTCTGAAAGAGCCCGAATGAAAATCAAATGTAGAAATCCTGTGAATCAAAGTCAAGCCAAGCTCCATTATGACCCTCTATCCATCCTATTAGCCTACGAAGGTCGCATAATAGGCTAATCACCAAGACTGTCAATGTCCATGAAAAAGGGGACATGACATATATATATGTATGTATATGTATGTATGTATATATATGTATATATATATATATATATATATGCATATATATACATATATGTATATATATGTAATATATATATATATATGTGTGTGTGTGTGTGTGTGTATGTAAATATATATATATATGTATGTATATATATATATATATATATATAGGGTGTGGTGTGGCCTTTAGAGGTTTATGGATTATATTCAAGGTGTGGCTTTGAGGATCAGAGTCAAAGTGTAGGTGTTCATTACAAGGTGTGGTTTAGCAACTTGTGAGATACAACATTGTACAGGTGCAAGTGAAAGTATATCTTTTTGTGTAACACTTTCTACAAGAAATTTTTCTATCTCTATGAGAGTTCATTGTAATATTGTTTTAGATTATTTATTTATTTAAGAACTTTCATTGGTGGATGTATTTCACATTGGGTGAACCATGTTAGATCTATGTTATCTATGTTATTATTATATTTCTCTCATTTATGATTTCATATTAATGGTGAATTAAGGAATGTTTTCATGATACATTTTATTGCATATATTTAGATCTAGATTTAGAAGTGTTTTATTCCTAACAACTGGTATTAGAACCATTGGTTGTGTGTTTTGCTGAAGTAGTAAATCATAAGAAGGCTATTAAATTGAGTAGGAGCTATGGGAGAAGAGATCAAATTTAGAGTTGAGAAGTTTGATGGTAAGCATTTTGGTTTGTGAAAAATTTAGATGGAATATTACCTATATCACAAGGAGCTTCAACTCCCCTTAGAGGGGGAAAAAGGACAACCTATAAGTATGAGTGATGCAGATTGGTCATTACTTGATAGGAAGGCATTAGGAGCTATATGGTTATGCCTTACATCTTCTATTTCATTTAACACTATAGATCAGATAAATATAAAGGATGTCATGGATAAACTTGGTAAGTTATATGAGAAACCTTCAGCTTCTAGTAAAAATTTTCTTATGAAAAGATTGTTTAGCATGAAAATGTCTAAGAATGGTTCAATTGATAATCATCTTAATGATTTTAATATGGTTGTAAGTATGCTCACTTTAGTTGGAATTAAAATTCATGATGTAGTTAGAGCTTTGCTAATCTTATGTTCTTTTTCTAATAGTTGGGATAATTTGGTTATGGTTGTAAGCAATGCAGTCCCTACCAAGGGAAGCTTGAATTTTGAGGATGTTGTAGGTGTAATCCTTAGTGAGGATATGTGAAGGAAAAGAACTAGTGAATCATCTTTAGGTAATGCTTTATCCATTGATACTAGAGGGAGGAGAAAGGAAATGAGAAAAGGCAACTAAAGAAATCCAAAAGGTAGATCTAAGTCCAAATCAAGATCTAAGATGATATGTTAGCATTGTGGAAAGAGTGGACACTCAAATAAGGATTGTTGGTCACTTCAGGATAAGAATACAAACAAAGAGGAAATTAATGAGGTAAATGTGACATCAGGTAAATCATGTCAAGATGCCTTAATTATTTTTATGGATAGGTTTTTTGAGTCTTGTGTATTAGATTCAAGGGATCCTTAGCATGCCACCCCACATAGGCATTATTTTACTAATTTTGTTCAATAAAATCTAGGACATGTATATCTTGGTGATGATGAACCATATGAGATAGTAGGGAAAGCTTGTGTTTAGGTTAAGATGTAGAATTGGAACACATGGATCCTTGAGGATGTTAGACATGTGCCTATGTTGACATAGAATTTGGTTTTAATGGGGAAATTGGGTAGTGGGGGATGTTTAGTATTGTTTACAATAGATTCTTGGAAAGTAACCAAATATTTTCTTATGATCTTGAGAGATAAGAAAGTTGGTACTCTGTATTTGACTAGTAGTGTTGATTCTATTGATTTAGTTATTATAGATGGAGATGTAACTATGTGGTATCATAGGCTTGGTCATATGAGCCATAAGGGCATGTGGATATTAAAAGATAAGTTTTCTAGATTAAAAGACATAGATCTAGACTTATATGAAAATTGTGTGTATGAGAAACATAAGCGGGTTAAGTTCTTGAAGGTTGGACCCACAAAAAGAAGGACAAGTTAGATCTGGTACACTCAAATGTATGGGGACTAGCTCAAGTATATTCTATTGGTGGATCTAATTATTATGTTACATTTATAGATGATGCAACTAGAAAAGTTTTGGTTTATTGAATTAAAAAGAAATATGATGTATTTGACACTTTCAAGAAGTGGAAAATCCTAGTTAAGAATGAAACAGGTCTCAATTTGAAATGTCTTAGATTAGATAATGGAGGTGAGTATTGTAGTAATGATTTCTTTGATTATTATTCTAACAATGGAATCTTTAGGCAAAGGATGGTTCTAAGAACTCCATAGCAGAATGGGGTATCTAAAAGGATGAACATAATAATAATGGAATGTGCTAGGACTATGAGGTTACATGCAAGCTTACCTTTACAGTTTTGGGTAGAAGTAGTTAACATAGTAGTATATCTAATTACTAGGGGATCTTCTATGCCTTTGGATGGAGGCATTCCAAAATAAGTTTGGTGAAGTAAGAATGTTGATTATTATTTTCTTAGAGTCCTTGGATGTGAGGGTTTTTCTCTCATTAAGAAAGAGGATAGGACCAAGATGGAGACTAAATTAGATAAATGCACATTTGTTAGTTATGGTGAGGATGACTTTGGTTTCTATTTATGGAGCATTAAAGATAAGAAAATATTTTAGTCTAGAGATGTAGTCTTTAATGAAAAATTCATGCATAAGGATTACTTGCAGGAACAAGATTAGGAATAAAAAGAGTACATAGTATTAGATGACATTGTGGATGGCAAAGTATCCATAGATTTAGTTCAAGAACCTTATACATAAGGACCCCAAACTCCTATGGTAAGAAGGTCTTCTAGGGAAAAAAAACACCTAAACATTTTTCTCCTTCTTTGAATTATTTATTACTCAGTAACAATGGAGAGCCAGAGTGTTATGATGAAGCAATGTAGGTAGATGCCAAGTTGAGATAGGAACAAGCCACATATGAAGAGCATAAATCTCTCATGGAGAACCAAACATGGGATTTGGTTAGGCTACCCAAGGACAAGAGTGTATTGCTGAACAAGTAGATCTTTAAAATCAAAGAAGAGGATGAAGGGAGAAAATGGTTTATGGATATGATGGTGGTCAAGGGGTTTACATGAAAATTAGGTATTGATTTTGATGAAATTTGATCTCCTATTATAAAAATGACTTCTATTAGGACCATTCATGGTTTAGTTACAGTTGAGGATTTGCACTTATAACAATTAGATGTGAAAACTATTTTCTTCATGGTGATTTGGATGAAGAGTTGTATATAAAGTAGCCATAGGGTTATGAGGTCAAAGGGAAGGAGAACTATGTATGCAAACTAAAGAAGAGCTTGTATGTCCTGAAATAAGCTCCATGGTAATGGTACAAGAAATTTTATTGTTTTATGTTGGAATAAGAATATCAAAGGTGTCATTCTAACCATTACATGTACATCAAACATTTTGATGATGGTTCCTTTATTATATTATGCTTCTATGTCAATGGCATGATACTTGTAGGAGAGAGCATACAACATATTCATATGCCCAAGAAATAACTTAGTGACTCGTTTTCTATGAAGGATTTGGGTGCTACAAAACAAATCCTTGGTATGAGGATTTCTCATGATAAGGAGAGGAAGCTGGTTTTATCCCAAACAGATTATTTGAAGAAAGTCTTGGAAAGGTTTAGTATATTAGATGTTAAATTTGTTCATACTCCTTTGGCATGTCACTTTAGATTATCAAAGGAGCAGTGTCTCAAGATGGAAGCTAAAAAGCTTAAGATGTCCAAGGTACCTTACTCATCGACAGTTGGTAGCTTGATGTATGCCATGGTTTGTACTAGGACAGTATTTCCCAACTAGTGGGAATTGTGAGTAGGTATACGAATGATCTAGGTTATAAGCATTGGTAGGAAATGAAATGAATTCTTTGGTATTTAAGAGGAACCATTGATTTTAGATTATGTTATGGTGGATCAGATACCAATTTGCATGGTTATGTTGAATCAAATATGGTAGGGGATATTGATAGAAATAGAATTATGATAGGATATATATTTACTATTAGAGATACAATGGTTAATTAGATTTCTAGGATATAGAAGGTTGTGGTTTTGTCAACCATAGAGGTAGAGTATGTTACTGCCATGAAGACTAGAAAGGAGATGATTTGGTTACATGAGTTGTTTTGAGAGTTAGGGCATGAGTAGAAAGTTGGGAGACTGCTCAGTGATAGAGTAATATTCATTTAGAAAATAACTCCACTTTCCACTTGAGAATGAAAGACATTCAGTTACATTATCACTTCATCATAACAGCTTTGGAGGAGAACTTGATGAAGCTAGAGAGGATTCATACTAGCCAAAATCCTATGGATAAGATGACCAAGGTGGTCACATTAGACAAGTTGAGACTATGTTTATATTTGGTTAACCTTAATGGTCATGAATTAGTGATATATTATATTCAAGAGAAATGGTCTCCAAGTGGGATATTGTTGAGTGTGGAGCCCTTTGGGGCTATCACATGACCATAGGAATAAATTTTAGGGGTCTTAAGAGATCCAAATATGTGGGGGTGTAATTTTCATGTTCTCCACATGTGAGTGGAATATTCCTTATATTCCTAATTTCTATGTATTCCATATTTCATGGAGTTAGTTGTTAGATTTCTTTTCCCATGTTACTTCCCTATTTTGAGGAAACTAGTTATTTTTTGGAAAAAGGAACTCCTTCCTTGTTGAGTGGAGTTGGTTCTGATCAAATGATTTTGGGAAAATGTGAACTTAGAAGGTGGAGATATGAATATGTTGAATTCCTCCTTGGGAGATATTTTGGATAAGCATTGCATATTTGCTCCTCCTTTTGTGGATTTTCTTCATTTTTTTAATATATACAGGGTGTGGTATGGCCTTTAGAGGTTTATGGTTTATTTTTAGGGTGTGGATTTAAGGATCAGAGTCAAAATGTAGGTGTTTTGCAAATTGTAGGTATTCATTATAGGGTGTGGTTTAGCAACTTGTGAGATATAGAATTGTACAAGTGTAGGTAAAAGTGCAACTTTTTGTGTAGCAGCTTCTTCAGGATATTTTTCTATCTTTATGAGAGTTCATTGTAATCTTGTTTAGATTACTCATTTATTTGAGAAATCTCATTAGTGGATGTAGCCCACATTGTGTGAACCACGTTAGATCTGTGTTATTATTATCTTGCTCTCATTTATGATTTCATATTAATGGTGAATTAAGGAGTGTTTTTGTGATGCATTTTATTGCATATCTTTAGATATAGTTTATGGTGATAGTAGATCTATATTTAGAAGTGTTTTATTCCTAATAGTTTGAGGTTGTAAGGAGGATCCTTGATGAGCTAAGGTAGATACTTATTCTATGGATACCCCTAATGATGTAGTCTCATGTATTTGACAAGTAGTTGTAGACATTTGTATATGCCTACAACTGGGTGCTCTTGTATTTGTCCTTTCCCATCAGATGATTTTATATTAATGGGGTGTCTGGTAGCTCCCCTAGGATGTGGTTAACTTACCCCTAGTTCCTTATCAATTTCTCTTAACATGAATAGAATTTCTTGTGAAGGATATCCTTGTTCTTTAGACTGCTCTATGAGAAGTTTATTCCAAAAAACTATTGATGTCCACCCTATAAAGAGTGGTAATATATTATGTAATTCATTCAATGTAATTGAAGTTTCCTATTGAATCACCTTAAATGATCCTCTTTCTATCCAAAAACTCTTTCCCTTTCCAAGACATTGTCATCATTTTCTACATTCATGAATAAAAAACAATCATAATAGACATGTTAGTAGGGGATACTAAGGCCCTGAATCTATCTCTATATATGGCCATGAGGATCCCAATACTTGTGTGGCATTGTAGGAAAGTTATAACTCTTTATTTTTCCACCCACATGTCCAAAGTGTTTTCTTTTTGTGTAACACATCTAACCAATGACCATATAGTGCCCATAGAATATTCTCTTCTTATTTTTGGTCAAGTCCTCCTCAATCCTCCACCAAAGTTAGAAATTAATTCATTACTTTGCTAATTTATCAGGTACATAATTTGGGAGGCTTAGGTGATGAACCTTGTGCTCGATGATCATGATGACCATGTAATCAAGATATAAAAAAGAATCACCCTTTCCAAATAGTGTTTTTACTATGATTGCTCTGACTCTAGGAATTGAAAATCTATAGATTGCTTACCAAACTTGAGGATAAGCATCCTCATTAATTTTAATGTTCTTTGTGTACTCATAAATTTGAATAAATTGGAAATAATTATAAATGTGATTCATGACATAGCCGGTGACCAGGCTCCAAAGCTCACCAAGGACTTTATATACTATGTCGATTACAACATCTAAAAGGTAAGACATCATATAGAAGCGGTCTACTAGATTGCGCCATTTGTTCTTGTGTATGCCATTCTATCTTGTATAGTAACTTATAATTTCACCCAAAGCAAATGAGGCATCATTGCTCAGCATCATATGTAACAATGGTACCTAGTCCAAATTGAGGAAATAGATACTAGGCATGCCACAGAGTCTGTTAAGTAGTGCTATCCCAATCCATAATCCCATCCTAAATTTGTTGATATTGGTCAATTTTTTACCCTTATATGTCATGGTTTCCTTAGGAATAAGCCATGAATTCAACACTTTTTCCATTGAATTCTCTTGGTTCTAGGAAACTAGCCTATGTTTGTCAAAATATGCATATGATGCTGGTAATGATAAATACCTATAAAAATATGATCTGAAAAGGCATTCCAAAACATTTTGGTTCTCCATATGGTGTAGAAAAGCATCCTGTGAAACCTTCTTGATGAAAAATAAGTCTCATAGGAGGGTGATGTAGGGCATCATCTCAAGCTTGGCTAAAGCTGAATGCAGTGATTATCTCTTGAGTAAGAGAATGTCTATGATGAATATTCACCCTATGAAAGATATATTTCCATCTAGTGAAAATAAGTCAATTGAATTGATAACATCCCATAATTTAAATTAGTTGGCATCCTTATTGTCAAAAATGGTGGCACTAGAAACTAAATTTGTGAATTCTATCAAGTCCTTGATTGAAAATGGTGATGGTGAAAGTGATTCCCTAAATTCCTTGGATGAAGATTCCATTATAATTATGCACATTAATTTTTAGTCTTCTTACGTGCTTTATGAACAATTCTCATTTCTTCTAGTCACTAGTTCCCTTGTAATAATCTCACAAGTAGCTAGGGAATTTCTACATAGGATAGTAGTCAAGTTCAAATTCATTTTCAAGCAATGAACACCTCAATGACTACACATCATGTATATATATTTAGCATTGAATTCTATTTTTTACATTATAAATTCCTAACATTCAGCTATTTTGTATTTTATGTATAGTTCAAATCTCATTAGCTTAGTTAGTGGGTAGCATTGGTGAGTATTAGGAAGTATTTTTATTTATTGGCTAAGTGTTGTAGGATTTTCATAATCATGAATTAGGAGTTAAGTTTTGTGTTGGGACTGAGCTAATGAAATATCCAAACAAATGTTATGAACACAAATCCTAAAAAAATACTAATGACTAAAAATCTGTCAAACAAAATGTCTAAATAAAATGCTCAAACAAAAATCTTGATGAAAAAAATATCTAATGATTACTATTTTGGAAAATTTATCCAATAAAAAATCTTGAAGACCAAATCTATCAAAAAAAATGTCTAATGTAAAAAACTCTAAAAAATTTGATAGAAAAAACTTGAATAAACTTTCAAACACAAAGCCCAAAGACCAAAATTCGTCAAACAAAATGTCTGAAAAAATGATTGAACAAAAATCCCAATGAATAGGTCTCAAATAAAAGTATTGACATCCAAAAATTTCCAACAAGAAGGCCCAATCAAAATGTCCAAAAATGAAATCCTAAATATAATTCCTTTGAATAAAAGCAAGTCTAAAAAAACCTGCATAGTTCAAAAAAAAATCTTGAAAATGCATTAATAGAGTTAGTCCATAAAATATATAATACCATTCTTGATTCTTCTAAGTTCTAAGAATTAACAATCTCAATGGAACTCACACAGATAAACTAGAAAAAGGCTCAATAAATAAGGCCAAAATCCAAAAAAGTGGATCCCCATTTCTTTAAGAAGAAAAAGGGGGATGTTAGGTACAATAGGTTTTAATACAAGTAAAGGGACAATATCAAATTAAACATGAATGTTTGAAGTAATTTCATAATAAGTAATGGTATATAATTTTAAAATTTGAATCTTTACCTATAATAATTGTTCTTAGAAAAACCTATGCAAAGGCTGATGTGCTCGGTGTCTCTACCTCCTTATTAATTCCTCATTTATATATCAATAAAGATAAATACACTATTATTTTTGTGTATAGACCCATTGTATTGGATGATTCTAAAAAATGTAGTCATTTAATAATGATCAAAAAATTATTTATTTTCTTGAGAAAATAGATATCTTCATAAATCTCAAATTGAGTAAATTTATTCAACATACATAGAATCTTCAATGTGTAATGAGAAAGAAAGAATTTTTGAAGAAAAAATTAATACCAGGTAAATAAACTAAAATGAAAAAAAATTCCTAAAGGTTCAATCTCTATAGAATTTTTTGATAAACACAAGTTTATTAAAATTAAAATTCATGAAGGTTCCCTTAGCTCAGTTGATTATGAAAATTTAAATATTAGATATGAAGAGAAGTCAAGAATGGTGAATATTGGAAAAAAATGCTCTCTAAAAAAATAAATAATTTTTGTTTCACTTATTTCAATATATATCAACATTCTTGCATATTCATACATTGATCTCAAACTATTTTGAAAAAAATAAATATAATGTACCATGCCACTCAAACCTAATACAAAAATCTTTAACCAAAAGCAAAGGAAGTATAACTTGAATATAGTTGGGACTACCTTTGAGGAAGTTAAGAAGATGTTGAATTCTCGAATCAATTTTCTTATTCATCATTCAACATGGATAGCTAGCATCATGTCAATGTTTAATAAAAGTGGGGAAATAAGTATATGTGTTGATTTTAGGAATTTAATTTGGCATTTATAAAAAATTAACACCCATTAAACATCATGGATCAAAGTGCTAAAAGTTGTCATAAGTTCTAAAAATCCCCCTATGTTGGATTATTTTTCAAGATATAACTAGATTGAATTACCTAGGGAAGATCAACATAAAACCACCTTCACCACTTCATAGGGGATGTTTCCATATAGAAGAAAGTACTTTGGTCTTATCAACCTAGGTGAAACTTTCCAAGAATGATGGATCTTGATTTCAATGATTTAAAAAATAATATAATTGTTGTCTACTTACATGTTTTGAATTTTTTTATAGGAAAATAGAAGACTATTATGAACACTTAGAAAATGTATTCATCAAATGTTGGATTCATAGTATTTCCTTAAATCCTAATAATTCCATTTTGGTGTAACTAAGGGTATGTTTCTTGGGCATATAGTGTCAAAAGAAGGAATCAAAATTGATCTAGAATGAGTTGAAGTAATCAAGAAATTATCTTACCTACTAGCAAACATATAATTCATTCCTTTTCAGTAAAATAATTTTTTTAAGAAGATTTGTACCTGATTTTTTAGAGATCACAAGATGCATTACCAATATGATGTGAGGTAATCCTTATTTAAAATGGAAAAATTAATGAAAGTATACTTCTGAGAAGAAAAAGGATTTAATTACTCACACACCTAATTTATTATGTCCATATTTACAAAAATATTTTATCATATATTGTTATTCTTGTATCACCCTATGTCAACCATTTTGGTTAAAAATAATGGCGAAGGAGTTGAATCATTAATTTTAGTTATGAGCTATAGTTGAATTTTAGTGAAGGAGTTGAATCTTAAATACTATGAAATCAAATACTCTCTTGTTGAAAAAAATGCATATGTTATTATCAAAAGTAATAAAAAAATTTAGGAACTAAAGTTTGAATTCCCGTTCTATTTTTCTGGCACTCAATTCATATGTGAAGTCTAATTTTACATAACAAGAAATCAAGTAAAAATGAGACAATTACATTGTGAAGGTTCAAGAGTATGTTCTACAAATAAAACCCACTAAGTTGGTCTAAGGTAAAGTATTATGTTAGGTTTTGGTATAGAAAATTGATGACCAAATATATGATGATCTAGAAAATGAGGATAATCATAAAATAGAATTTTTTCCATTAGTATTATTTATTGATTCTATAGATGAATGGTGCTCTAATATTTCATATTTATTGACATATATAGAATGTCCCAAACGTTTTAATGCTAAGAAAATAATAAATATTAAGTTAAATTCAATAAAATATGTTATTTGGGATGTTACTCTATTTAAAAAGAATA
Organism: Torreya grandis; assembly: GCA_037957365.1. Taxonomy (NCBI): domain Eukaryota; kingdom Viridiplantae; phylum Streptophyta; class Pinopsida; order Cupressales; family Taxaceae; genus Torreya; species Torreya grandis. The sequence goes on along the minus strand of JARHVA010006146.1, from coordinate 814,011 downwards.
TTTCTAGTTTCTTAATGAGATGCATGGACATAGAACAATAGAAGAAACTATGTGAATAATTTCATTATCAAGCCTTAAATGGTCATTTTAAATCATTATTAATAGATTAAAATATTTTTAGGGACCACTATAACTATCCATAATTATTAAAAGAGGCCTATCAATGGGTAAGGAAATGTGAATATTTTCAATAATTTGTAAGTAGGCCAAAACTTTCAACACTCCCATTGAATCTAGTTGTATTTAAAGAACCCTTTTAGTAATAGGGATTATATTTTATCAATACATTGACTCCTCATTCAATATTTATACATAACCATATTATCATAGTAGTGGAATACTCCATGAAGTGGATCAAATAAATTCATATAAAGCTAAGTACTTGGGAAGTGGTTTGTAACATAATCAAAGATAACATCCTAGTGAGGTATGATATCCTCAATAGATTTAATTGATAATGAATCAAAATTTTATTCATTAGAGTTGAGTGGTTTTTTCTATGGGTAAAATATTTATCTATCTCATTATGTTGACTATTATCCACAAGGAAATGGTCAAGTTGAATATAGTAATAATAACCTTATCACTATCATATGCAAGTTGGTGGATGTAAACCAAATAAGTTGGCACAAAGATATGTATAGTACATTATGGGTAGATCTCTTTAATCCCAAAATATCCATTGGAATGTCTTAATTTCATATTTTTTACAAGACAGATGTTTTAATACCCATATGACTAGAATTTCCCATTTTTAAATTATCAAGAATAATTGAAATGAAAATTTTAGGAGCTTTCTTGATAAAATTATCTTGTATCGGAACAAGTTAGAAAAATAAATATTACTAGTTGTTGATATAATTTTAGAACATTAAGGCTGATTCAAAGTTTTGTTTGAGAAAAAGGCAAATAAAAAAGCCTTTCAGGATGGAGATCTTATACTGTTGTGAGATAAAAGAATCGATCCTAATGAAATCCATGGTGTGTTTGACTGATTGTGATTTGGTCCATTCAAAATCAAACACTATTATGGTAACACCATATTTTACTTGGCTTACATATATCATATGCATCTTCCTCTACCATACAATGGGAAATATATAAAACATTATTTCAATTTAAAGTAGGTTTTCCCTTGAATGTAAATAGGTGAATTTAGGATTTTTTTACTTCCTTTTCCTACCTTATTTTACCTATTTCTATTTATTTTATTGTGTTATCTTTCTTATTTCCTACTTCCTATCTTATCTTATATTTTTTAACTTCTCTTTGTCAAAGTCTTATAAAAATTGAAGGGACCCCATTAAGTAATTAATAAAGTACTTATTTCTTAAACTAGAGTATAAATTTCTACTTTGTACTTTACACTCCAAGTCCCTAGTTGAAGTCAACTATTGTCATAATAAATTTATGTCTTCATTTTTCCCAATTTTAAATCCATTGAGTAAACCAAGTTAAAGCTATTAAGATTTAATATAAAATCCTAGTTTGAAAATCTCAAATTAAGTCTCAAGTTTGAGTTTTTATAATTACCTTTTTTACATTAAATTCATCGGTTCCTAATGGTTCCTTTATTTCTAATCCGACCAAAAAATATGTTCTTAAAACTAGGTTAGTTCCTAATGAGCATGATTTTTGATGATGTGACCAATTGAATCATTCTTGGAACTATTTAGGCTACCAATTGGTATTAAATCACCAACTTAGTCATAAATTTTATTCTAAAACTCTTTCATGTATCATAATATTCCCATTCATCGATCAAATCAAATGAAGGGATTCAAGAACAATGTAATTTCCCAACAAGTTTGACATCATTGATAAAAAGCTAAAAAGTTTTTTAAACGTTCCTATATACCTTGAATGTCCTAATGAAACTCAAATCACTTTAAAACTACTCTAAAAAAGCATCAAAACCAATAGAAAATCTTTTTAAATAAGATTGAAAGCTTCCTAATTGCATCAAAATGACTGATGTTATTTGTTTCTCTCTCCAAAGTTTCTTACTCACTTTCTCTTATGCCAATCTATCTAATTTGATGTCATCCAATACAAAAAATAATTATTACATAAATAATGTTATACCTCAATTATAAAATTATACATGCAACTATAGATTGTTATATTTTAATATTTTCATTGCTCTAGGGTTTAATCCATTTAGAATCTTCCTTGTAATTTTAATCCTCTGGTCTGTTGTAAGTTTAAATTTTATTATGATTTATAAATAAAAATTTCCATCTTCATTCACCCTAAATATTACCAATTGGTCCTCTTATAACTTTTAAATTTATATGAATTCTATTGGTAGGCCATGACACCCTTATAAACACACCATCCCTCCTAATTTCATATATAAAAATCATGTTTATTTATTTGTAATAACAACATATCTGATCACCAAGCATGTCAAAATAAAGTACAAGTATCAAGGCTAGGAATAAATGTCTTCCCTACAAACTGACTCACTAGAACTTAGAGATTCAAGTGTAGGTCACATCAACATGAGTGATTTTTTTAAAAGAATACAAGATGAAAATAATTTTTGGATTACCTTAAAGACCTTTGAGAGTGGGAGTGTATACAAAAATAGCTTCCCTACTTTTATCCATTACACTAACCTTGTACTTGCATGTGATATGTACTATTACCAAGAAACCAAAGAAGTTAGGTCATCATATAATTAATTGATTATAGTATTAAATGGTCATTTAATCAACATTGTTTTAAGACTTTCACAACAAGATGTGTATTCAATGAACTAGGATTAACCAAAAACTATCTTATATAAAGACCCAAACTTGGATAAGGTAAGTTAAAGAGAGCACATTGACACTTAATGAATTAAGATATTGCAAAATGGATCTGAAAAATAGCAAGAGGAGAATCTACAACAAAATATCAATAGAAAGAGTTCTAAATCCTCTAGTAAATCAATGGGATCAATTGTATCTAGCTATGTCTCTATTTTTTAAGTAATATAATATTCAAATTAATAATTATAAGTAAAGGGTGAAGGGTTACAAACATATAAAAATGGGCAAGGAGCCATGGTAGGTGAATGGGGGCATAAGATACTTGAATTGGATAAATATAAATTTCAAAATGATCATATATCCACATTAATTATAAGTGTAGAGAAAGTTTAAATAAGGAGATATACATTCATTAAACAAGTAATTATGTAACTTCTGTCTATCAAATAAAAAATCTAGGGTTAGAATATACTTACCTTGAATAAGACATGTTGAGCCTCAATATCCTCATTTACAAATGATGCTTTGAAAGATATTTTTGTGGTTGTAAGGATCTCAAAGGTTGAATTATGATGTAGGCTAGAAGGGTTCCTCCTATTACATCTAAGACTCCATAAGACAAACTATAAGTAATAAATCCTCCAAATGTAGAGTTAGGGTAAAAGTACGAGCAATAATAATGTGGAAATGAATGTTCCTCTGTCTTGGAATAAAGTGTTATTTTTTATTTATAGTGGTTAATGACCTAATACCTCAAGAAATTTAATTCAAAAATATCGACCAACTTGATTTAGTCCTAAATGGGTTGACTAACCTCAAACTAGGTCATCCATGAAAACTTAATTGAAAATATTATGTGGAAACATTTGAAACTAAATCAATATTATTGATGTAGTTGGGAAGGGATGAATGACAAATAAAAATACATCAAATGGGCTAATATAGTAATAAATAATGTCTTAATATAACTAGAGGATGAAAAATGGAAGGAGTTAACTTAGGGGATATAATTTTCGGAAGCTAGAATGGATGTAGGACTGATAAATAAGAAATAATATCTCTCATAAACTATAAACAACTGACCCACCCATTTCCTGGTTCACCTTTAGGTGTGCAATCATGAAGTTTCCAAATTAATAGGTTATTACAAGAGAGAAAGTGATAGTAAATGATAACATTTTAAAATATTGTGTATACATATGCCTCACTTAAAGATGATCACATGTCACTAGAGCGTAACATGGGATGGTGCTTCAGGAAAGAACATATCAACACAATAACTAAGATATCTAAATGTAGTACAAAGTGGAAAATTAAGTGAATGTTAACAAACTATAAATACATAATTCATTTATTTTTTTCTACTTAAAATAAGTTTCATTTGTATTAGATGATGATAGGTGAGTAATATGTAGAACAATAGGTGGACTTGAAAAATAAGAGATTTCTTTTTTTTTTTTTTTTTTTTGTTAAATATGATATTTTTACTAAAAAATTTCTATCTCACTAGGATTATAAATCTTAATTTGGTTCATAAAATGGACTTGTGGAAACAAATATATGAGAAAAATAAAAAAATTCTCAGTAAATAATTGAAGGCTAAATAATTTGAAAAAAAATTCACTATAAAATGGTAAATAACAATTCATTTTTTTTTTTTTTTTGTTTAGAAACTAGAGATATGTGTGTATAAATATATAAAATTGAGATATCGTGCCATGTGTGGGAGGAGTGGACATATCACTACTATGACTAACATTGTGCAAGTATAGAGTGCATTAAGTAGTATTTTTTATCATTTTGGATTGAAATGGATTAGATTGGGAAAATTAGGTGTTGGGAAATTTTGTGTGGATAAATTACCACAAAAATAATATAATTAGAGTGAATAATATTATGGGTAATGGGTAAGTGACAAAAAAATTCAAAATTTGGTTGAAGGGTATTTAATATGGCTAAGTGAAAAAATATTGTGTAGTTTGAATAATATCAACCAGGTTGATATAGTATAAAGATAATAATGGTTTATTATGGATGATACCATCTAAAGTGGATGATAAATTTGAACCATTTCTAGCCAATTTTTTTGAACATGGCCAATGTATTATGCAAATAATAATGTAGCTGATGGAAGATGTCATGGTCAATGATGTTATAATATGACAAAATTATATAGTTGAATAAGTGATTGATGTTATATAAAATGTTATATGGATGATTGATAGTGTATAGACAAGGTGACATAGTAGATGTATAAGTTTTATCCTTTACATCAAGGTTAGTATAATACTAAGTGATATATGGATGATGGAGTAATGTACATGGCCAATTTAGTCTACAAATGGGATGGATTATGTATTAATATGCATGGTTGATGAAATAATTAATTTGAAATAAATGTTAATTTTACTATTTTTAAGTCTAATTTGTTTAAATTTTTGGATATATACATTATCTTTGCTTTATTATTAGGAATTTTTTAAGTACATCAGAGACTATGGAGATTAATACATATGATATAATTATCATATCTACTAGAGAGGTTTTTTATAATAGATCAAGCTTAGCTAACTATCCTTAGATTCAGTGGGATCATGGAGATGATTTGGATTATACTTAGTGTAGAGTTAGTCCCTATATTATTAGGAGCATGGGAGAGTCTAACTAATACATTCTTGTGGGTAGTGGATGGGGACACTATCAAGGTGGATATCACCTTGGAGGATGCCCATGCTATCTTTGGGTTAGTAATTATGGTCACACTAGTGGTGTGCAATACCTTTACTTTGGTAGATAAGAGGAGGGCCTTAAATTTTTGGGATGCATGATCAAAGAGATACAATGAGTGAAGCTTTCTCATATATATATTTGATGTATATATTGAGTGTTTTAGATATATGGAAGGTCATTAGTGGACTTGTGATAATTGGAGTGATTTGTCTCAAGTCATATGGGAGACTTCCCATGTATATTATAGACATGTTTTTCTCCATATTAGAGAGTGACACATTGTATGATTTAGGTTCTATTATTTGGGTGAAGCTAGCATATGATTTATATGATTTTTTTTCTAGAATCCAAAAGACTATGAGTCACGTTATTCTTTTAGGGAGTTATATTTATGAGTGATTCCTAATATATTGGCTAATAGGTTTAACTCATGCTATGGATGATTCCATCCCATGAGTGTAGAGGTTTACATAATACCATATGGTGTGATCCATTTCACATGCACCAAAACTCTAGATAGTTTGGTGTGATCATATTATATGGTAGTCATATCAAGTTATTATGGATGTTTGGCCATGATGACCATAGATTGTACAAGTAAAATAATGAGCATGGATTGAAGGGAACTACCCATGGTACATATATCCTAACCCATGCTATTAGGGACTATATCAACTTGGGTTTCCACACCATACTACAACTATAGTGGTCCCAACATTTTGGGCTCACTATGCGAGAAAATGACATAGCGTGGGATGTGAAACACTAATTATTTTACATCCTCATCATATTAGGGTGGAGAGATAATAGAAGAGGGGATGTTAAAGAGAATTATATATGAGGGGGACCAATATTGATTTATTATCAATAAAATTAGCCATAACTATGATTATGATTATAGAGATAGTGATAGGTGCAACTGTAATAAGGGTATCATTTGGCTAAACCAACACCTAACTATATTATATAGCAATAGGTATGTCTTGAGGCAAAACATTATCATGTCATATAATTAAGATAATATATAGGTTTCCTACTTCCTTATATCCATGACACTTAGGAGGTGATAGGGGACTGAGCAAATGGTACTATTATGTGTGAGTAAAATGTGTTAAGTTGATTACTTACATTTTATTTGGATATATCAAGATATATGCCATTTATATAAATGAGGTTGGTATCCTGTATGATATTTTATGTTATTTTAATTTGTGTTTTTATATTTTGTATAAAATGAGGCCCAATGGAGGACCATGGTGGAGACTATACACCATGATATCCTAGATGAACTATTACCATAACATAATACTACATAATTAATTTATCATTTGGTGCCTTCAACCTAGGATTATTTTGGATGGTTTAGGTTTATTGGGTTGGTTTACTAAGAGTTATATAGACTATAAAATGGATCTTAGGATTAAATACCACCAAGATTTGCTAGGGAGAGTTATAGGCATGACATGTGTTGGCTTAAGAGAGAACCACTCACTTAGATACAATTGATTACATGTTGATATTATAGGCCTAATTGGCCAAATTAAAATTCTAGGTCTAAGGGTTTTACTCATAAACATTATACCTACATTAGATTCAACATAGATGATAGTTTGTATAGGCCTATATGTGTAGCATAACATGTCCTCCATAACATGAACATGGTGGACCTCAACCATAGATCTAATTTTGTACTATATTGTATCATTTTGTATTGTGATGTAATGTTTTTGAGATACACACACACACACACACACACACACACACACACACACACACACACACACACACACACACACACACACACACACACACACACACACACACACACAGACACACACACACACACACACACAAAAAAAAAATAAAATAAAATTAAAATAAAAATAAAAATAAAATAAAATAAAATAAAATAAAAAGATGTGTTTTAGTATGAATCATGGATGTTATATATGGATGTATTTTATTTCTATCACATGAGTTTATGATTTATTATGTTATGGTAAAATTTATGATGAAAATTTTATTATGATATATAAATTTTCAGAAAATGCATGGTAAAAAAGAATGATAATAGTAATGTAATATGAAAAAATAAAAAATTTGCAAGTAGATATAAATTTGAAAAATAAAATATAAAGTAAATGGTAAAATGAACGTAAACATACCACAAAAGATGAGATATGTAAAAAAATATAAGTAAATGAAATAAATGAAAGACAAATTTTAAACAAATATGTAAGTAAATGAAATATCAATGAATGACACAAATGAATTCAAATATATTTAAAATGATAAATACCCAAAAATATGGATGGATGAAATCATGAATAATCTCTAAAAGAGTGATAACTCAAACTTAGTGTGTGTGCTAACATGTAACATAAGAAATTATGATGATATACTAACATATCAAGGAATGAAATAAGATGGTGTGATAATAGATGATATGAATGGAATATGGGTATTTTTTAAGGAAATCCCAATCCTATCAAAGGTCTTACATTGTAACTCATAAAATAAAAACCAAAAAGTGTAAGTGGGAAAGCTTATCAAGGATGTGATTAGTTAAAAGTGATACCCATCAAGGGGAATATCAAGGAAAATATGGTTTAAAAAATGAGTGTGAAGTGCCACATGGATGTTGTGGAGCTATTTATCAAGAATGAAACACACACAAAAAAGTATAAAGTGTTAAAAACTATTGACATCAATGACCTAAGACACTTTGAATAGTAAACACAAAGCTTGGGATAATAAGTGAAGTATGTAGATCATTCATGAAGGATATATGCATGAAACTTAGAATGGTCCTACCTTCCCACAACATGTTCCTCATTCCTTATGACCCCTTATAGATTCATTCATCTAATATGAATATTAGATACTTGTGTGAGAAAGTAGGTGACAATAGATAAGATATGATATAGCAATGCTTCCTATCCCATTATATTAGCCTACCACACACCAATTTACCTTTATCTATGATGAGGCTAATAATGGAGTTTGAGATTCAACTAGGATAGGACATATGCCAAATCAATATCACATCTTTTTATGTGATATATCTTTTAATATTGTATTTTCATTTTGACCATTGCCTTTAGTTTCTTTTATGATATGGATTTTTAAATTTTATGGATTTTTTTAATTCTTCCTCTATACATATTAAAAAAACAAATAATGAGTGAAAAAAGTGAGGAAAACAAGAGACCTTACACTTGGTCACTAGAGAAAATTACCAAAAATACCTTGGTGTCAAGAAATTCCTAGATTTACCCACAAGTGTGCAATCTCAAAGCTGACCTTTGTGTGCCTCAAATGAATGGAAATAAAGGTAAGATGGGTATCATATAATATACAACCATGTAATAAGTGGTAAAATTATGGGTATAAGTATATATAATCATAAGGATTTAAATTAGTATTATGAAGGTGATGTGGGTAATGTTATTATATCCAACTCACTAATAAGGTGTATTATCCTACAAAATATATAGCACATAGTGATCATCCCAACAGAGGGGAAATATAAATGGTTATTTAAATTATCACAAAGAGACAAAAAATAAAGTATCAAAGGATTTAATCAAAGAAACAATGGTGTAAACAAGATTTCATAAATTTCAAGTAAGGTGAAATAAAATATTGAAATGAAAGAGAACCATAATATAAGTGACATATAAACACCAAGGCATCATAAATACCTATAATGAAATGTAACTATAAAATATAATCATATGATAATGTGAATAAAAATATGATATGACATAAATATGTGTTTTCAAAGTGGTGATATATGTATTAAAATACATCATTAATAACATCAAATAATTTCTATAACTAAAATCTAACTCTGATCATAGTTTCATCTATTATTATAAATAAGGCTTGGACATCTATAAGACATAGTGGGTCCATATTCCAAAAGGAATGAGGGTATGTTGAGTAGAATAGTCTAGCCATAAAATAGTTTTCAAGGTGTAGGATAAACTATGCATATAATATTATGGAAAAATCAATCACAAGGGTGGCTCTAACCAACTGGGTAGGTGGAAAAGGGATAAAATTCAAATGAAGAGTGGCCCAAGTTAGAGAATCATTAAACAATCGTATGGCATGTGAACAAGGATGATTGGGAAACAGTATAAATCACATTAACCTTGGGAAATCCTAAAGTAATCCAAACTACTTCCAAAAACTTATATTCAATCATGGAATAGTGTCCAATGGTTGACTCGTTAAGGATCTCAAGTACAATTGCCAATGGGCACTAAATGCTTATAACCACCCCAATAATGGGAGTATTTTTGAAAATCTCATGGATTTAATTATTTATATATGGCCCACTTAAGGAGATAATCAGGGTTAGATCCTTTTAGTCTTAGCATTAGAGTAGTGGATTAGTCACTTTTTCCATGTATTTTTCCTACCTTTTAAAGTAATTTTTTGAGTCTAGGCTTTTTGAGCCAAGTCTATAACTCAAATGAGTATTTGACAAGCTCCTAATTGATATTTTTAATAGAAATATCTTAATGTGAATGTTATTTCATTTGATAGGCTTGGTCTATGCATTTATATGGTGACCTTATTTTCCTCTTTGACATTATTACTCAAGCCCTCAGACTCTTGCACTAGTTTTGTCCATGGTTGTGCCATGTTGGCCATCTCAAAGATTGGTTTACTCAATGAATTTTCTACTCAAGAGGAATATACTAGATTCATTAGAAAAGAAGTTATTTATTCTATTTTTCCCTACCCTTCTCTCTTTTCTTTTTATTTAATTACTTTTGTATTTTGGTCTTTTATACAATCTACTGTTAATGCTTTACCTTAATTACTCTATATCTATTTTTGCTTATGCACTATTGAATTCATGAAATAGATATGTTTTTTTAAATCATCTATACTCATTTCAAATATATAAATGTTTATTCTAGTTAGATTAGTTCTATTTTAGGTATCAAAGAATGTGAATCTGAGGTGAAACATTCATCTTGATTATTTGATACCTTTGTTAATTTTTTTTTAGCATTATTAAATTTGTGTGTGCAATGAACATGCATTTAAATCAAACACACACACACACACACACACACACACACACACACACAGACACACACACACACACACACACACACACACACACACACACACACATGTTAATTCCATAGGAATTATTTTATAATTTAAATATATGTTGACTTGTCTGAAATAATCACATGCTCCTTATATGAAATGGTTACATCGAGCCAAATGAATTACCCTACATACCAAGACTTGGTAACCAATACCTTGTATACATTTCTTCACATAAGTATAATTTTAAGAGAGACATGAGTTAATAATCCCCACCTATTTTTGGTTGTTTCAAAATTCCTCTCAACGTGTTTTGGTTCTAGAATGAAGGCTTAACTGATTTATTTTATACTTTTTCTATTATTTTATAACTTTGCCTAGTTATCCAATGGACTTCAACTATATATGGGAACTTATCTACCCTATAAATTTTCTAGGTACTTCACATGACTTGCCAAAATCCCCTCAAAAAATTTGTTAAAAGTATATCCATAGAGAGAGTCTAACTACTAAATAACATTTCTAGGATTTTAAAGAAACCATCATCAGAAAGTTGATTTAGCATGAGGATGTGGCTTTCCACATATTCCCCCATTCATTGGATAAATTAACTTATTTTTGGTACCTTATTATACTATAATGGTTCATAAATACATTAGCCATCTTTTAGAAACTATTTATTAATCACTTTAGTATGCCCATTGACCCTTATGTGTTATTTTTTCAATTTACCATGGATTAAAAAGAGCCTAATGAGCTAATAAGTGCCTTGAACCATTGATTACATTAGTTTTATTTGTGGTTGAAGCATCCCTTATTAAAAATAAAGGACATAGACATAATTATTTACCTCAATTCTCCATATCCTTTCACTACTATGTTTATTAGGAGAAACCTAGTTACCCTCACATCTTTGGATTTGAACTATGAAGAGGCTTACATAACAGAGTATAAAGTGATGACCTATAACTATGGTGATCAACCTTCTTATCCATTTTGAAAATTGGGGGTCTATCTCCAAAATTCTTTGAGTTTTATGCCTAAAAATCATGTGACATATAATGTAATGCCTCAAGCTTGTGGCTAATATAATTATCCCATGAACCAATTTGTGTCATATCAAGAGGACTTATCCATTAAGAAATAATCTATGACTCAAAGATTTTATACTGACCCTTCCTATGCCTTTGAGTAGTAATGTGTTTACAATCATAATCCTTTGAGATATTTTATAAAGAGTGTGCCAAAGGGTCCATATGAGCCATACAATGAAAGGTTTTCCTATGTTTATAACTAAATTATTTTTCCTCCAATAAATGATAAATCTCTTATTAGTTTTAATCCATATGATTATATCAATTCAATATATGATTAACATATTGTTTTTCTTTGTGATTATAATCAAGTTTGTTTTGATTCTTCTAATAATTTCTTTCCATTTTTTATAGGAGAACCTCAAACAAGGCATGATCCAAGATATGAGGCTACATACCCAAATACACAAGTTAGGGTTTATGAACATGGAGGTTTTGTTAATTCTAAAATTATCATGCATGATAATGATGTGCCATTTCACAAACATGATGCATTCTTTTAGAGAATGAGTAATGATGATGAGTCTAAAGATGATGAAGAAGCAACAACTAATATAGGGAACATAGTGTTTGAAAAACTAATTTATGAGGACATACATATAAAATAAGAGCAATCTGAAGACTCTTGAAATTAACCAAAATAATAATTGGAGGAGTTGGAAGTGTTAGAAAACATAGATGCATATTATACATCTGATTCATTCTTATCCATAACTACTCCCTCTCCAATTGAAAGGCATATTCAAGATGATAAGAAAATAGTTTACAATTATTTGACACTCCCTTCATCATTATAAGGAGATTAAATGGGATACCACCAAGGACAAAGTGATGTTTATTTGGTCTAATTGTGGTAAAAATAATAAAAATAAGAAGAAGGGGGTTGTCCCTTCAAGTAAAATAAGATGGATGAGCGTGAAGTAGAGGATCTCTCTATATAACTCATCCCTAATTTCAAATCAATTAAAATTAGCCATGAATTCTTATCATCAGTAGAGGTATTCAATCTTGAAATTATAATTCATAAACATAATGGCAAGGATGAAGTAATCATGCCAATGGGGATGCAATCTAAGAGTAATCTAATTCAGCCCAACTCCCCACATATTGATGATGAGTTAAGAAGGTATTTGATATGAGAATAATCTAAATCAATCCCATACCTCTTTGGCCATGAATATAAATATTTAAACTAAATTTATATTTGAAAATAAAGTAAACTAATTCTAATCTAAGATAAATTCAAACTATGGTAGAGAAACAAATAAAGAAAACAACAATCACAAACTTTACACTTTGAATGCACAAGCTTTCTCCATTGTGATATATAGTCAATTTGATATTTTTAAATATGTGGTACTCACTCTTCAATTGTAAAAGAGAATGGGATGCATTTTGGTGTAAAAATGAAGCCTTTAATTCACCTTGATTTATTTTGATTCACTTATGTGTAGAGCTCTGAATTCTTAATTGTGATTGTGATCTCTATATTCTTTTTAATTGTATTCTTGAAAATGGAGATATTCAAGTTTATTTATAGATGTTTGGAGAAGGATCAAATGGTGGAGGGTCATTTGGACTTTTTTAATGATCTAAATGATCAATGGTGGCTAATTAGTCCTCACCCATGAGGATGAAAACTATTTAAAAATAGTTGATAAAAGTATGGGGTTGGTTAAATGACTCAACAAGACTAAGTCAATTTGATTGACAACTTAGGGGATGAGTCATAAGAGGGTGACAAAGTTATGGATTTAGTTGGGATGAGGGAGAAAAAGGTGGAAGATGTTTTGATGAGGTGTAAAATTTGGACTTTATTATTTAAAATAAGGATTTAATTATCCATAAAAGCCTTATTCAATTCTTTTAACCTAGGAGGAAATATGATTTATTAATTTAAGAAGAATTATTAATAGATGTAGGTGCATTTCGACACTAAATGAAATTTAGGTGTCTACATTTGCTCCTCTTTGAAATAGTGTTATGAAGCAATGCTATTTTTAAGAATAGTAGAAGTAGAGTGTTGATGATGAAAAAGGAAAAAAAATTCTGCAGATGAATGAAAATGAGTGTGATGATACCCCCTTAAGGGTTTGTGCAAGAAAATGGATAAATGCTTGAAATTGATGAAAAGAGAAAATGGTCAAAGTAATGCAAGTGAATAATAAATCAAGTTATTTGAGAGAAATGATTTGAAATTTTCAAAATGTTGGTTGCATAAAAATGATTTCCCTTAGTTGACAAAAACCAGAGTATTGGGTTTAAAAAATAATAGATTTAACCATTTGAAGATTGCATGTTTATTGTTTCACTAATGATTCAGGGGTCAATTGAGTAGTTTTGGGAATGATATATCCCAACAATAATAAAAAATGGATCTAAAAATAGATAAAATATATTGAATTTTCAAATGATTATGTTTATTTAATGTATATAGATGGTTGCAAGATTTTGAAAAAAAAATTAGAATGAATTGATTTAATGTATCCTAAAATTTGAAAAATAGATGAAGAATGATTTAAATTATGGGATGGTGGTAAATATAACTAGAAGAAATGGGGATTAGAAAATCATTTGTGTAAATTGATTTCCAAGGTTAGTAGCTAAGAATTATGATTAGATAGATTTTGTCTAAGGCTTACTAAGAAATATAGACCATATTCCACATCATAAGCATTGAGTGGAGCAAGTGAGGAGATTCCAGAGACTTGAGAGGAACAGGCCTCTAGTAAGTGAATTTATTTTTGAAAATTTGTGCATTTATTATTATTTATTAGGGTTTAAATTTGAACAAAAAATTGATGTTATCAAAATGGTGATTTTGGTATCAAAATTAGTGATTTTACTGAGGCAAACAACAATTTTGTTAAACATGGAAGCAAAATCATAAAACATTATAGCAATAGAATCATTGAACCTATTAGCAAAATCATTGAAAATTAATGTAATTTCACTAAGGTTAGTAGTGATTTGTTGCAAAGGGTTAGAAGTGAATTTATAAATATCAAAAGTAAATTTGTAAATTGTAGTGGTAATTTTGTGTTGTATAAGGATGAAATAATAATGATAAAATGGAATGAAATAAAACTAAAATATCTGATTGAGTGATTTATTTTTGTTCTTTGTCATTTATATGTAGTAATTAGAATGATGAGTTTAATGATGAATGTAATGCTAAGTATAATTTAAAAAAAAATCTAGTGTTTTTGATTTGCAAGAGGTATTACTTGTGCTGGTGACATGAGAGCAGAGATCTACATATATGGTGAGGATGGTGAGTGTCACCAAGTACGAGTTTGGCATATTAGAGGTGAATGGATTATCTTATATTTCCCAAATGTTGAAAGTTCAAGTGGATAGAGATCTATTGATAGCATTGATAGAGAGATGGCATATTAATACTAACACATTTCACTTATCGAAAGGGATATAAATATTAAATTATAGGATGTGTATCAAATTTTGGGTATTCTAATATGAGGTAGACTTGTTTACTAGGGACAAGGTACATAGGATGTTACACTATACCATACTTTTGGTGATGGATTTATTTTGGTTATTAGAGGTAGGATTGATGTTGACTATTGTATTTATTTTGATATGGATTCTCTTACTATCATACTCATGACTATTTTTAGTGGCATATTGCTTCTTGACAAAATTAGGAGGCTATGTCATATTGGTTTATTATATGTGATTGAAGACATGATAGATATGGGAGAGACAATTATATACGATCTATATACATATAATATTTTCAACTTTTATCAAATACTGATGTTTTCTATCTTGCAAAAACTCATTGAGTCTCAATTATCTGACTACACACTTTAAGGGGTGCGCTAGGAAAGAGGTGGGAAAACCATTGGTGCTTTGCAGGATTATTTTACCTTATTACCATTTATTACTAATCTAACCAACTCCTTCAAACCATTCCCAAAGTTATTTATCCTCTTTTACACACTCCATTTTTTCCCACTTTCCATCCCTCTTTTCCTCACCTTAAGCCCCTTTCAACTATCTATTGTACTAGGTCAAATGGGTCGACCCTATACTATTTTGGGTAAAATTTATTTAGGGTTTAGGTCGACTCTTGGCTGACCTAACCCATGACCTAGTGAATTTTTTGTCCATAACTATACTAGGTTGACTCGATCGACCCTATTGGCCAAAAATTTTAGAAGGGCTTAGGATTAAATCCACCTATATATACAAAACCATTTCATCATTTTTTAGAAAATGAACAAGAGTTATTTTTTGCTTTCACTTCTTTACAATCTACTATTCCACCATTATACTTGAAGAGTCTTAGCTTAGGGTTTCTACTTGGAGAATCTAGTCTTATGGAGAAGTCTTGGATGTTTTAGCATTTCTTAGTGATCCTTAAAAACCACAATAACCTTTTGAAAATCCCATTTGGCCAAAGGAGAGATTGAGTCTCGATGGGTTCATCTTTCAGTTAAGTATTCTTTGACTTTGCTATTCTCTTTTAGTAGATAGAAGTAACATAAGTATTAGCTTCGAATAATATTACTCTTCTTATTCCATGTATTAGGGTCTTACTAATACATAGCTTAATTCAAATTCTCATATGCACGTATATTTATTTAATAACCCCCATATTGGGCCACAAGATCTAGTGAGTACTAGATTTAATTTCTTTGATTTACTTGTTATTAGTTTAGTGAATATAAAACATAGGGCTTAGTTAGGGTTATTATAAGATTTTGTTTGATCAAAGGCTTTAGAACCCTCCCCATCATGGTTTATTATGACAATATATCCCCTAATTTAGTCTAGTGGATCCCCATATTGGTCATGTTCGCGATTATCTAATGTATCCCCAATCAAAAGTGTAAGTATGATCTATCTTCTCTATGTTGGGATTGATTTATAAACATGATGCATTTATAATTGCATACATTCTAATGAACCTAACATGAATCTAACCCTTTCAATTTTTATCTCACATTCTTAATTATTTTATCAATTTATTTATTATTTTTCTATATTTGCTATACTAGGTCGATAGTGTCGGTATAGTTTCTAACTTCTGTGCACAAGTTTAACAAATAGTCACATCAATACGACTTTGTTCTATTTATGTAGGTTTTTCATCAGGTATAAGCTACTAAGTCAACTTCATCTACACAATACAAGTTTTTCACTTCTAGATAGGCTAATAGGTCTACTCTATCAACATAGTCCACTTCTAAACTACCAAAAAACAAACTAGGTTGACCCTGTTGATGTAGTTATTTTTAAAAGGTTTAATAATAAGTTTTTATAAAACTAGGTCGACCCAGTAGACTTAGTAGAAATTTCAAGCAAATTAAATAGAAAAATTGAAATTTTAAGCATATTCCAACCCACCAATGTTCCCTTATCTCTTTCTCTTTCATTTACATTACTCATTATAGTTCTATTTTTCATAGTTTTTAATCTTTAAAACTACCCTTACATAACAAACTAGGTCAATACCGTCGACCTAGTTCTATATTATGTCTTCTATTTGGAAGACTAGGTCAACACTGTCAACATAGTTCTTTAATAGATCCTTACTTTAGTAGTACAATAGACACGTTATAAACTTTTTTCTATAATGTCTACATACACTATCATTTGAACCAACACTGTATTATGTTTTAAAGTTGGAATTAACACTTATATGCTAGTAATTAGCTCATACTTTCACTTTTTGTTACTTGCATGATTATAATTGATCATATAGTTTAATTAGGTGGTTTTTTAATATACCATTTAGTTTC
The DNA here is from genome assembly GCA_037957365.1 of Torreya grandis. NCBI lineage: Eukaryota > Viridiplantae > Streptophyta > Pinopsida > Cupressales > Taxaceae > Torreya > Torreya grandis. Next base: position 796,587 of record JARHVA010006146.1, on the reverse strand, counting down.
ACTATTTTTCTCTTTTATGCACACACTACCAAATCACGTAATCTTAAAATACATTTAAATAATTATCTACCCAAGTCCTACCTACTTATATTTCATCACCAAGGGGGAAGTTGACTTGGTTTTGTTTCCAAGTATAAACATGTGGTTAATGGTATATTGACAAATCATCTGACACCCTTATCATTGTAGTGTGTGAAGTGAGGGGGTAGGACCCAATACCATTGCCAACATAGATCTCTTTAATCCTAAACATCCTGAAACCATCCATAGATTGCTTTTTAGTTCCTTACTTATAGCCAACTTCCTATAATGCTTAATAATTTCAAAACATTAAATATGACCACTTATTTAGTATTTACATTCCATGTTGATTACTTTCTGGTTGGTCAATTATATGTTGTATTGAAAAAAATTACATTAGTCAACATTGGTGCAAGGTTTTATGTTATGTGCCTCAATTGGATCATCCTCATTGACCCAATTGATTATGTGTTTATTTTAACTTCTTTATTTAAAAATTAATTGCATTTTTTTCATTTCATTACATAGTTTTACTATTCAACATAATCTCTTATAGACTATCTATTCCCTTACCTACAATACTAGATCGACCCTATCAACATAGTTTTCTTTTCTACCTCCTAGATATAGTACTAGGTCAACTCTATCAACTTTATATATTTTTATACCTATTTTCTATCTAGGTTATAGAACTAGGTCAACCCAATCGACCTTATATCCCTATTTTATTAATTTCTAAATCTTATTTTTTGTACTAGGTCGACCTGGTTGATTCTTTACTCTTATTACTTGTCCTAAATGTTTGACTTAGTTCTCTGTCTGCATAACTTAGTTATTTATCTCTATCTCTCATTTTTACTACTTAGCATCCTTTTTATATCCTCAAACATCATATCCCATATCATAATCTTCTTGGATAAATTGAATCTATTTAGACACTATATGGGATTCTCTTTTCTTCTTATTTTTACTTATCTTTTATTCCACTTTTCAACTTATGGGGTATCTTATGATGCCCATCCACACATTATTATAGACTTTGAGTCATCTTGAAATGCCCACCCATATATCATTTTATACTCTGTGGCATCTTACAATGTCCATCCCTACATCCACTTACCCTTTGGGGCATCTTGAAATGCCCACACTTATTCTCCATTACATGTTACCAAACTAATTCAACTTCAAGAAACCTTTCAAGACACATAAGCTTATCTATCACATGCTCATCATTGATATATCTGTTCATTTAGATTCTTTCCCTTTTTTCATGCTTTATATATGTTATCTATCTAACACTCTTTATAGGTTAATTACATGGGTCTCTCCCTCTACAGCATTTCTCTCTTTTTACAAACCTTGGTCCTTTATTTTTGGTCTTTTAGTTTCCATTTTTTATCATAAGTTGCATTTTAAAATCATGGATAGGACCCAATCTTCCTCATGATGTATCATAGTTTCTTTATTCTCATACTTTTTTTCCACTTTTTTCACCGCTTGGGTGTCTCTTTTGTGAGTTGCAGTGTAATACCATGGATAAGACCTGGCCTTGCTCACAAATACCATCTTGTTATTATTTATTATTTTTCAAAAACTTTTTGGCACTCTCGTGGGTTTCTCTTTTATGAGTTGTAGTGTAATACCATGGATAGGACCTGGTCTTCCTCATAAAATTACCATCTTGCCATTCCTTTTTCTAGAATGTGTTTAGTAATTGTTACAAGTTTTTGATCTTTGTTCTCAGCTTTAAATTTTTTCTTCTTTTGATAGATATAATTTGTGAAAACAATCCATGTTTTCCTCAATTTCCCTCATTCTTATGATAAGGAATTACACTTTAATATCATTGAATCCCTTTTTCACCTTTTGTCACATTTTTTCAATTTGAAGTCATTCTAATTGTTTCATGTTTCATTCATCTTGATTTCCTTTCCTTTCACTCCACATTAAATAAAATAAGGTCTAAGTCAAGATAGAACTTTTATTTCACCTAAATTTATGAGACTTTTAGACCCCATGCTCTCTGAATTTCTCTCTAAGAAACTAAGTCCCAAGTATTCAAATGGAAGTCATCTTCATCACCCATGTTAGGTTTTTACAAATACATATGGAAGAGGAATATAAAAATTCATCAATAAAGTTAAAATATAAATCATTTGAAATAAAAGGCAACACACAAATATCAAAGTTCAAAATCACACCAAAAGATGTGATTCCAAGCATATCTCTTATCTCCAATTGAAGATCAAACTCCATAGTTCACCTCACAATAGACTCAAGGTCCATTAGGGTATGATAGGATAGTAAATTTGAATATGATAATTCAACAAACTCTATGGTACTACCTACTTTCTCATGCAAGTACCCAATATTTACAGTAGATCGATGACTCTATAAGGGGTCATGATGAATGCAAAACATGTCATGGGAAGGTAGGTCCATTTTAATTTTCATGCATATAACTTTCATGGAAGGATCAACATACTTCATTTGTTGACCTTAGATTTATGTGGCTAAGAGAAGTTCTTCAAAGTCCGTAAGGTCTAAAGTCCTTTTATTTTGACAAACCTAATTTTGAGTGTCTTGACTTTGATAAAGAGTTCCTCTACCTTGGTTTTTCCTTCATTCTCCCCTCCACCCATTTCATTTTGCCCCCTTGATAGGCATATGTGATCCTAAATCTATTTTACCTCTTCTATACTTCCTTTTTCTTCACATCTTAAAAACATGCTAGCCCTACTTTGTTTCAATTTAATCTATCCTTAGAGAAAAAAATATGTTTTGAGTAATTATGGATTACTTTATTTACAACATAAATTTACATTTCCAAACATGCTTTGCTTTAATTTTACCTTTTGTCATTTTTGTACTACCCTCTTTTTGTGAACACCTAAGTTCATTTCTACTTTCATGTACTTCTTTAATTGTTGAATGAGGTTGGCTTGCTACTTCTCACTCATAAATTTTGTTTTCCTTTTCATGTACCTTATTTCATTGATGATTGAGTAAGGATTGTTACTAATCACTCATCAATGTCATTTTACCATTTTTTTTCTTAACCATCTTTATTTAATAAGGATTATTATTATTTTTACATTTATGATTGATTACCATATTTTTGACATGTATCCCTGGTTTGAATTGGTGAGTGTGCATTTCTTACTTAAGATTTACTTGTTTGAGTTTCTAGGTCTTTAAAAACCTTAGATTTTTGGTTAACTAGTTTACTTTAAAATTTTGACTTGGTCATTTGGTCTATCATATCACTTATCACCCCAGCTTGTCAAATTTCCTAGTACATCCTATCCACATAGCCCCAATTATCTTGGTTTTCCTGCATTTGTTTATTTTTTCTCTTTAGTTTTGTATTCTTGAGTTCATCAAAATCAGTTTATGGGACCTCCATAATCAAAACTATAAACACAATATACAACCATTTAGTGATAAATGTAAGTCAAAGTACACATCACATTTAATTTTTAGTTTCTTCCTTTTTTTAGTCATTTCCATTCAGTTATTTTTGATTTAAAGTACTATAACTTTTTTTTAGCCTTAGCTTTGTGTGTTACTATGTTATTTTCTTGAAACACTATCCATAGTTACCCCTGAGTGACACATGATGAGTTTTGATTGGGGCATATGTATACACATAATATTTTCAACTTTTATCAAATATTGATGCTTTCTATCTTGAAGGAACTCATCAAGTCTCAATCTCTCTAAGTGCACACCTAAAGGGGTGAACTAGGAAAGGGGTGGGTAGACCATTAGTGCTTTGTAGCATTATTGTCCCTTATTTCCACTTCTACCAATCCAACCAACTCTTAAAAATCATTCTTTAAGATATTAATCCTTATTTGCACACTCCTGCTATCTTTTTCCACTTTCTATCCTTATTTTCCTCACCTTAAGCCCCTTACAATTATTTGTTGTATTAGGTTTACCTGGTCCACCTTGTACTATTTGGTTAAATTCCTTTAGGGTCTAAATTGGATCTTCACTAACCTAGCTCATGACTTGGTGAATTTTTGTCCATATCTATACTAGGTCAACTGGGTCAACCCTATCGACCAAAAATTTAAGAAGGGATTAGTGTTAAATCTACCTATATATACAACATCATTTCATCATTATTAAGAAAATGAATAAGAGTAATAATTTACTTGTTCTTATTTATATCTGGTCTTCCATTATTATACTTAAGGAGTTTTAGCTTAGGGTTTCTACTTAAATAATCTAGTCTTTTGGAGAAGTCTTAGATGCTTTGGCATTTATTAATGATCCTTAAAAACCACAAAAACCTCTTGCAAATCCCCTTTGGCTAAGGGAGAGATTGAGTCTCGATGGGTTCATATTTTAGGTAAGTATTCTCTAACTTTGCTCCTATCTTTTAGTAGATAGAAGTAGCATAAGTATTGGTTTAAAATAATATTACTCTTATTTTTTCATGTATTAGGGTCATACTCATACATATCTTAATTGAGATTATCCTAAATTTTTTTGTTTGTTTACTATATTGTGCCATAAGCTTTGGTGAGCACTAGATTAGATTTCTTTACTTTACTTATTATTAGTTTAGTGAATATAAAACATAGGGACTAGTTAGGGTTATTACGTGATTGTGCTTGACTAGAGGCTTTGGTACCCTCCCTATCAAGGTTTATTATGGCAAGAGTTCCCCTAATTGAGTTTAGTGGATTCCTATATTGGTCATGTTCTCAATTATTTAATGTATTCCCAATCAAAAGTATAAGTATGATCTATCTTCTCAAAGTTAGGATTGATTTATAGTCATGATGAATTTTTGATTGCATATATGGTTTATGCATGTTATCACACTTATACCATTATTTAAATCATTTTGTATATTCAAGTTAGGTATATATTAGGCCATCAACATTATTATAGGTTTGGTGCTAGGAGCACATTGATATTTAGGGGTCAATTGGTCATATGAACACATGATCAAATGATGAGCCATTTGCATATGGATGGAATGTTATTATTGGAATGTGCAAACCATATTTAGGAGATCTTGAAATTTATAAGAGGGTGATTAATGATGTGGGTGATGAATAGATAACCTATAGAACTTAAATAGAGATGGTTTTTTAGTGGCCACATGAGGATCTTCACATGGACTACATAATGACCCCTTTTTACATCATTAGGAGACACATTTATACTATAAACAAATATCTCCCAAATAGGGTGATGAGATAATTTGGTGTGAGGAAACATATATGAGATGGACCACATGTCTTTTCACATTTTATGAGGGAGATACCATAGTGGGGTATGAATATTGATCCAACCATCATTGATCATAGATAGACATAGTTTAAAATAGTTAGATGGAGTGATTAGAGAGATGTAATTGATGTGGGAGTGGTAAATGGTTATACAGACCAGTGGAATCAAAAAATACCATTGATATTGACTATGCCATATACTCCACCATGAATGTGGAGGTAGAGGTTGGTGGATAGCCTTAGAAGATAGGCACAAGGTATAGGTTTGAGTGCCCAATGTTACTAGAGATAGAAGATGATTAGGAGCGTGAGCATGAGGTAAAGGATATATTGTGGACTCTATCTAGTTTCCTGATGTGTAGATCATAGGTGTGGAGGATATTGAGATTTTTTAAAAGATAGGGATTGATATGGATGTTGATACAGAGTATAGGGTTAGAAGAGATACCCCATTGGTAGAGGTGGAGAGTGAGGATGATGATGGAGGAAAGGATACTACTATGAGAACAATATAGGATACTTAGGTAGAGAGAGGAGATGTTACTAGATCTTCACATACCCCAAGATTTATAGAGGAGTATATACTGATTGACAAACTCTAAGAGGAGATTAGGGAATGAGATAGAGAGATAGATGGATTACACTAGGAGGTTACTATAGTGCAAGGTATAGTATGTGGTAGAGGGGATCAGGATACTGAGATTAGATGGATATAGTCTAAGATAGATAGGTTGTAGGGCATTTTATATGGAATAGATGGGGATACCATGGATATAGGTTTGATTACACATGATGTAAGGACTTAGACACTAGATTATACAACACTCACATAACAGTATAGCTATGAGAGGGACATAACTTAGATTGATCTTGTATAGGCTAGACTATTATTAACTAGATAAGGACATATACCACTTTAAAGAGGGTGATGAGGACCATAGATCATGATAAATAATACAGGAGCTTATATGAGGGGGTTGTTTCATGAGACTAGAGGGAACCATCTTTTAGAGAGTACTCTATGATAGTATTAACATCTACTAGATTTTTTCATTTAGTGGAGTCAAAGAGGTTAGTGGGATAGGTACAACATGTGATGTGTCCTCCATAAGTCACACCACAATGTGGAGAGCTATTCCTACGACTAGACACTCCTTTTGAGGTACATGGTGAGATATAGATACAAGGGATATTTTGATAGATGGATTCATCAATGTATACATATGTTGATATGTACCTTTTTATATAGACACATTAAATGTGTGTGTGTGTGTACATATATATACACACATACATGCACACATGTACGCACGCACACACGCGCGCACGTGCACACACACACACACATGTGTGTGTGTGTGTGTGTGTACATGTGGAGAGAAATTCCTGAGACTAGACACTCCTTTTGAATTACATGGTGAGATATAGATACAGGGGATATTTTGATAGATGGATTCATCAATGTATACATATGTTGATATGTACCTTTTTGTATAGGCACATTTGATATATATTTGTGTGCTTATATACATATATATACACACATACATACATACATACATATATACATACACACACATGCACGCACACACACACACAAGCGTGCACGCGCGTGCGCACACGTGTGTGTGTGTGTGTGTGTGTGTGTGTACATGTGGAGAGATATTCCTAAAACTAGACACTCCTTCTAAATTACATGGTGAGATATAGATACAGGGGATATTTTGATAGATGGATTCATCAATGTATACATATGTTGATATGTACCTTTTTGTATAAGCACATTTGATATATATGTGTGTGTATATACATATATACATATTTACACACACACACACAAACACACACACACACACACACACACACACACACACACACACACACACACACACACACACACACACACACACACACACACGTGTGTGTGTGTGTGTGTGTGTGTGTGTATTTTCATGATGATTTTATGAGACTTTATATTATGGATTTTGGACATTGATGGACTTTTGATTGTTTTACATGGACTTTATACATGATTTGATAGAAGTACGGATAAATGGTAGCATTGGTTATATTTTCACATTTTTTATTTACGTTAGCATGTTTTGATTCCTTCATCATATTTATTATGAATGTGTGACTTATGTATGTTTGGATGATGTGTGTGGATGTAGAATGTGATATAGTGACATTTTCTTTATTTCTATTATTTGCATTGGATTTCCAATAGTATTGAGTATTGAGCAACCTGATTTTTAATAAAACATAAAACATAGTATCACTAATGATATTGAATAATCATGATGAATGTTGATGTTTTAAGCATTTGAAAAATAATAATAATAATTTGTGTTTTATCAAATTACATCATGATATAGGCATAATCATACTATATATTCATTTTATAAAATAATATTTATAAATACATAGAGAACAATAATGAAAAGAAGATGTAAAAATAAAAGATTAAGCTAAGTGATTGAAATACACAAAAAATGTTAATTCAAACAAATGTAATATAAATGATTTTAACAAAATGATAATGTTATATTTTCAAGAATTGGAAATAATAATGACACACATAACTAAATAGAGAGTAAATCAGAAAGTGAACACACTTGATAGAAGAAGGGAAAGTAACCATGAAAATGTCTAGAGATAAAAAATTAGTTAAAATAACCAACATAATGGTTAAAGATAAATAAATGGATAAAAATAACCAAATTAATTATTAGGGATAGAAAATAAACAATACAACAATGAAAACAAAAAAAGAGTGTAAAAAGTGGAAAAGATATAAACAAAGACAAACTAAAGAAGGACTAGACAAATGTAGCCAAGAGTGAGTCTAGGATATAAACAATCGAGGGATAAATATATGGAGTAGCTAATCCAATGTTTGGGGAAATGGATGATGGGGAAGATGGTGGCTAAGCTAAACCTAAAGACACCATGTCTCTAAGTGTTGCCTACATAATCCACCTTAGACAAAGTCTATGTGTTGATATTAGGTCAGATGTAGTTCTCCCAATATGGGAAGTGAGGAAAAGTGGATGATTTATTAAGTGCTTTGAGAAAAGGATGTATAAGTGACCCACCTAAGAATTTTTAAATGAAGTAGAAGATAGTTAAACATGGTAGACATTTCTAGGATGTTTTTGTGTTGTTTTATGGTTTTTTTATATTTTTGAAATAAAGGATATAACATATGTCTTTCCAATATAATGAGTAAGAATGGGAGTTCACAAATAGAAATAACAACCTTGAACTTTAGCATGTTATAGGATAAACAAGTTAACAACTAAAAAAATGATAAACTTGGATATATATAATGGATGACTAAAAGGTGATGCCCCCAAGTAACTAAGGTAAGTATAAAAAATGGTTTACGCATGGTGCCAGAAGCTTGGTTTTCACCATGGTACTTATCCAAAGTGCTTGTAAATTGGTTTTCACATTTGGGAGATCTATGTACACATGTTTTTCTTTTTTCAATTTTTCCCCTCTATTTTTATTGTTATATTTTGTTTGTTTTGATGTTTTTTTTTAATTTTTTTTTTTACCTGGGATATATCAATAAAAGAATATATAATATATTTTAGGCATACAATAGTTTAAGTTTCATGATGTTTATAGGTTCATCAATCTCCTCTCCATATATTATTGCTATTTTGTAAGCTCCCTACCCATATTTAGTAATAACAATGTATGGAACTAACCAGTTAGGTTCAAATTTGACATTTTTTCTCTCTCAACATTAGTTTTTCATTGATTCTCCTTGAGAACAAGATCTATGATTGAAAATACCCTAGATTTGATCCATTTATTATAGTTATAATGAAGGTGATTATGGTAAACTTGTAGATTGTTTAAAGCATTGAGTCATTTCTCATCCAAGAGGTTGAGTTCACTTAGGCATGATGTTTGATATGATTCTTCATCTATGATTTATTGTAATGATATTCATAAAGATGGAATCTCAATGTCAATGGGAAGAATAGACTCACTAACAAGGGAATAAGGGGTCTCCCATGTGGGTGTGCAGATACTAGTATGGTATGCCCAAAGGGAAAGATATAAATTCATGTGCCATTCACAACCAAATTCATTAAAAAATATCTTAAGAATACATAGAATATTTTTATTTGATGCCTCAGCTTGGATATTACCTTGTGGGTAATAAGGAGTGGACCATCTATGTTTGATATGGTAAGTTTGGCAAAAAGTATTAGCATCTTTATTTTTGAATGATTTACCATTATTTGAAATGAGAGTGGAAGGAATACCAAAGTGAAAGATAATGTGGTTAAGGATAAAATTGGAAATTTGCATTCTATTCACATAGGTAAGTGGAATTACTTCTACCCAATTGGTAAAATACTCAGTTATGGTTATAATGTGCTCATGTCCATCATAATAACTATGATTTATTCTCCCAATGAGGTCTAACCCCCATGTGGAAAATGGACAAGGTGTTGTAATAGGTTATAAATCTTGTGAAGGACTATGGATAATATCTCCATGCTTTTAACAAGGTATACACTTTTTGACATAGGTGTATGAATCAGATTCCATTGTCATCCAATAGTAACCTACTTAGAGAAGATTTTTTTACAAGGACCATACCACTGGAATGTGATCCACAAATTCCCTCATAAAATTATCTAATTTACAAGTAGACTCTTCAAAATTTGAACATAGAAGGGTTCCATCATAGCCTCGATGATATAGGGTATTGCCAAAGATTATATAACAAGATGTGCATTGAATAAAGTATTTGCATTGATTACAAGATAAATTAGATGGGAGGGTATGGCTATGAAATTATATATAAATATCAAAGTAGCATGGAGAAGTGGGACCAACCACCTCATAAACCATTTCTGATTTGGGCATATCATAAGTATGCATCCTTAAGTAGTCAACCAGAAACTTGTTTTATTTTGTGCTCAAGTATAGTAGGGATCTAATTTTTGACATAACATCAACTACTCAACTATTTATTCTTATGATTTTTTCAAATTGGAATTACTTAAAAAATATTATCAAGATATCCACTGTCTTCTTGTAAGGTATTAATTTATCATCACGAGCTTGGAATTCATTAATAAAATTGATTGATGATAATATTGAAATCCCAAAAAATAAGGAGATGTTGGATTCCCCACTAAATTTCTATCTTGAGGCCTATTATTATCCATTCATATTTTTCCATGTTATTTATATAAGGGAATTCAATTTAGAATGATTTCGTAATATAATTCCCATCAAGTGCTACCAACAAGATTCTTGCCCCTAAGCGATAATTTGTAAATGAACTATCAAAGAAAAGCTACCATATAAGGGATTTGCCTATAGATATGATCACATAATCTAAGAATTCTATAATGAGAGGTGATTTACCATTAAATTGTGCTTCTACCAACACATCTAATAAAACTTGTCTTTTAATTGCGTTTTGGTTAACACACTCTAGATCAAACTCGCTAAGAAGTATAACCCACTTAGCCATCCTACCTGTTAGAGTAGTTTTGGATAGGAGTTATTTAAGAGTGTCAATTTTGGAAATAGTTTTTAATTTAATTGTTAATCATGTAATTCCATATACTTTGGGAAGCAAGAAAAACTATAAGACAAACTTTTTCCATTTGAGAGTAATTTAGCTCATAGGATATCAATGTTATGCTCAATTAGTAGATTGATCGTTCTTTCCCATTATCATCATATTGTGATAGTAATACTTCAATGTATATTGAGTAGCTGAGATGTAAAAAAAAAGGGTTTACCTTAGGTAGCATTAATATTGGTGGGTTTGAAATATATTGCTTGATATTTTTAAATGCCTTCTCACAATTTTTTATCAATGTAAAAGTAGTATCTTTTTTCAACAAAAAGGTGAGTGCATGGCATATGTCTACAAGATAAGATATGAATCTTCTAATTGAATATATTTTTCATTATAGACTTATAAGATATTTAATATTTTTAGGTGGAGGCATATCCATAATAAATTAAACCTTTGAAGGATCAACTTCAATGTCATGATGTAAAACAATGAATCCTAACACCTTTCCTGATGTTACAACAAACACACATTTCTTTGCATACAACCTCATGTTGTATTTTATAACATTATCCAAAATATGGTGAAGCACTTGAGGGTCATCTATCTTTGATTTATACTTAGCTATAATATGATCTACATAGTCTTCCGTAATATCATTAATCATGTCATGAAAAATAATTGTCATTACCCTTTGATATGTTACCCCAACATTTTTTAATCTAAAAGGAATTACCTAATAAAAAAATGTCCCTCATGGAGTTTAAAAGGATATTTTATGTTTATATTCTATAGAAATTTGTATTTGATTATATCCTGAAAAACCATCCATTAAAGATAGCATCTCATGGCCTGTTTTTGAATTGATGATCATATCTATGTTAGGCAATGGAAAGTCATCCTTTGAGTATGCTTTATTTATATCATGAAATTTCATTCATACTCTAATCCCTTCAAGATTATTTGACACTAGTATAATGTTTGATATCCATTTTGAGTAGTAAATGGGGTGTATGAAGCCAATGGCTAACTATTTCTTTAGCTCTTCTTTTACTAATAGTGCAATCTTTGGATGCATTATTTGGAGCTTTTGCTTTATTAGTTTTGCATTTTGATGCACCACAAGGTGGTGAAATACTAAATCTAGATATAACCCTAGCATATTTTCATAATATCATACTAATATAGTATAAAAATAATGAAACAATAGTGTACATGTATCCCTTTCTTCTTGATTGAGTGATATGGCAAATTTTACAATTTTTGGTGTTTTTGTAAAGTTTCACTTTTTCTTGGTTTTTTATGAGAAAAGATAGAAACACAAGATGAAGGGTGTGTACCTAGTAAATGTGAAATCATTTATGATCAGATGAAGAGAGAACTCATTTTTTTCTTAGAAGGAATACCTGTAATAAGACAATACTACCACAAGCTTGTTGGTTAGGCAAAGATGTAGCGTGGACTGCCTAACATATGCTAGATCCAAAAAGCTAAAGCTTCCTTAGATGAATATCAATCCACTCCCCTAATAACAAATGAAGATGATAAAATAAAAGAAAGGTAAATTCATTTAAATTAATGATAAATTAAATGCTAAGTACAAAAATAAATGAAATACTTATTCAAAGAAAAATGACTAAATCTAGCACATGCTAGATCTAGTCAAGGCAAGGCGATAGTTTTGGGGTTTGGGTAAAATGGTAAGGGTCAAAAGGATTATTTTATTGGGTTAGGTAAATAATCAATGTTGAAAATAGACAAAAGAGTAAATGGATAGATTAGTCAAAGAAGAGAATATGTCAAGTGTGGCAAAGAGGTGAAAGAGGTCAAGTGAGGAATATGGCAAAGAGGTAAAATGGGGTAGAGGGGTAAAAGGGTAAATGGTAATATGAGGAAGGTATGAAGACAATAATGGTGAAATGATTGAAAATTTTAAGGGAAGGGAGGCCAAAATTAAATAAACAAAGAAATTTAAATAGCAAAATAAAAGATTACCTCTATGTTTGTAGATGCTTATTGATGAAGATGGTTTGTTGAAGATTGTTGATGAAGATGTCTTGAGGAAATTTTGATAGAGATTGATTAATTTGAATTATTTTCCTCCAAGAAATTGAAGATTAATGACCTCCTTGAAATGAATGAACACGTACAATAAAATTTGGGTAGCAAAACTCTAACTTTTCAACCTCTTTTTTGGGTGAAGGAGAGGGGGGGTATTTGTAGTTTTTCTTGTGAGGAAACATGACAAAAGATGGAATCTTGGAATTATGGAGAAATTTTCCCCAAGTTCAATGATGGGTTTGGTGGAATATTCCTATGGGGGATGTCAAGTCTCCCTACCTTGCATGCAAGTTCAAGTTTAAAAGGAATTATGCACATGGTTTGAAAATTGGACCGAAGACATTGTTACACCCTTATTTGTCCTCATTTATTACTTTTAAGAGTTATCCCACCAAATATTGTGCCATTTTTCAAGGGGACATGGGTGATTCAAGGTGAGGTGGGTGAAGATTCCAATTTGGGCTAATAAGTCTCTTATTAGGGCTAAGAAGCTCAAAATGGGGGCTCTTTATCTCTCCCAAGGTCTGAAAGGGGTAGGTAAGTCAATTTTGAAGGCTATTTTCATGTGAAAATGCAAAAACAAGTCAAATTAATTATAATTTAGGAGAAATTTGACCCATTTCAAATTAGGTCATTAAGCATCTTGGAAAAAAGGGCTAAAGGTGGGGTACCAAGCCATGTCACTTTGCCACATCTTGTTTCCATGTCATTTGTCATGTCATATGCCATGTCACATACAATGTCACTTTCCATTCCATATGCCATTTCATCATGAATAGTGAAAGTGGGTCCCACAATGAATAGTGATTTCAATAAATATTTTTGAATGGTGTTTTCAAATAATACCGTTTGAATAGAAATGGGTAGAATAGGGAATTTGGTTGAGTTAAGAGGGTGAAATAAGGGGTTAGGAGCATTTTAGGAGGATTTAAGGTGGTCTTGAGGTATTCAGACACGTAGAACTACAAGTGTGCAATTTTATAGTGTTTACATTTTGCCCCTTTTTGTTATATAGCTTTGAAATAACAAGTTAAAAAATAAAAAAAATTATTTGGTCAAAAGTTAGGGTGCCCTGAGTATGGGAGGAGGTGTTCCCCCTCAAACTAAGAGTCGATTGTTAAGCACAGGATATACTAAGAGGGGGGGATGAATCAATATATCATATATCTTATAAAACTTTCCCTTAATCAAATTCCACTTAACAAAGCATTCAAGATATGCAATAAAACTCAAAAAATAAACACCACACAAGATAGAGAGAGACACCATATATAACGTGGAAATCCAATGTGGGAAAAACCATGGAGAATAATCTCAAGTATATGAATGAGCACCAACCCAAATAATATTTTAAAGCACCAACTTGCAAGAGCACCAACCCCTTTGTTGAGCACCAACCTAAGAACTATTCATGAGCACCAACCCATAGGAGCACCAACCACTTTATTGAGTACCAACCTAGCAACTATTCATAACCACCAACCCACAAGAGCACTAACCCCTTTGTTGAGCACTAACCCAACAACAATTTGTGAGCACCAATCCATAGGAACACCAACCCCTTTTCCAAACACTAACCCATAGGATCACCAACCCATTTACTGAGCACCAACCCAGAAACTATTCATGAGCACCAACCCATAGGAGCACTAACCCCTTTGCTGAGCACCAACCCAACAACTATTCGTGAGCACCAACCCACAAGAGCACCAACCCCTTTGTGTATACCACACAACTATCTATCAATGTTGCTATCTCAACAAATGATAGTTCATTACAACATCTCTTTCCTCTCTCTCACCTTTGCTCTTCTAAGTTAGATATAAAAAATATAAATCATATTCATCTCTCACAATTGCTCTTCTAAGCTAGATATTACAATATCAAATCAACCTCTCTCTTTCATATTACAAATGGCTTCTCAAGCCTTTATTTATAGCTTTCCAAATGACCTTTGGCCTTCCCCCTTTGTGAACCTTCAATCCTCAAGAAGAATGGCACCAAACTTGTATGACCCTTCATATCCTTGCCTTTGAAAATTCATATGGTGACCCTTCATGAGCAAAAACATCCTTCCCTCTTTTGTCCTTATCTTGGTGACTTTTCGTATTCCTCAAAGTGTCCCTTCATGAGAAATTGTGCCCTTTCTCTTTTGTCTTCACTTGGTGACTCTTAGAGCTCCACAAGATGACTCTTCATGGGAAAATGTGTCCCATCCTTCTTTTGTCTTTACCCCATGACTCTTTGACTTCTCCATGGGCCCTTCTTTTGTCTCATATGTAACCAAAAATATATTCATTAATATTAAATAAATATTAACTCACATTAGCTAAGATATATCAATTAAAAAAATTATTAAATGTAATGAGGCCTTTATCACCAATAATGCTAGACCTTTGACATCAATGACAATATTTCCACAAATATCCCCCTTTGTCATTGATGGCAACCTCAATCTTGAAATTTCCACATCCTATCACTTGCACATGCTATCATCTAAAAACATACAATAACTCCCCCTTATTGTAGCAACCTGTATCTATTCCCTATACCTATTTCTACACCTGTACCTATACCTATTATTCTCCCCCTTTGACATCAATGGCCAAGGGCCTACCTGGAGTTAACACTTAGCTCCCCCTCAACTGATGTTGAACATCAATGGCAAGAAGTAAAATAAATTACTCCCAACTCCTCTTGTAGATCTTGTAATGTGTCCTTTGATTGTGCCTTTGAGAAGATATCTGATAATGCATATAAAGTTTTACCTGTCCTTTGAGAATTTGTAATCAACTTATTTGAATATTTTCTTCTAACCACACAACCTTTTGCATGAAACTTTAATGTATATCCTTGATCACATATTTGACTAACACTTAATAGATTATGCTTATACCTTTTTCATACATAACATTCTTAGTCTTGGTTCTATCATAATCCAAACTCAAAGTACCTTTTCCAACTATCTTGGCAGTGGTTTTATCTCTGACTCTCACTGTGCCACCATTGATCTAATTTACTATTATCTCATATCATATGCCTCAAACATCCGCTATCAATGAACCATGGCTGATCTTTATTTCTTACATGTAAAGCTGTTTGCACCAACATAGAATCTTTAGATTGTTTTTTTTGCCATGAACATGTCTGAACCTTCTTCTTGATGAATGGAGCTTTGAAACTCTGATCCTTCATTGAATTTGCATGATTATTCATTTCCTTCTTTCTAAAACTATTATCTCTTTTTCAACTTTCTAATTTCTTGTGACCATAATCATTTGAAACACTTTTAAACTTTTAAACACTGCATATTCAAGAATCATTATAATAGCCTCAAACCTTAACACTGGTGCAAAATTTTCTTCAAAAATCTATTCACTCAAAAGATATACAAATTAATCTGTCAACTCACCTTCTTGTCATGCAACATAGCCAAGACCCAATAGCATCCACCATGCTTCAATTTTTTCTTAAAAGTATCTCCTTGAAACCTAGAAGAGACACCCCACACAAAGGGTCCTAGAAACAAATCTCAGGAGATTCCCACATCTCCTCTATTTCTTCCTTAATCTTCTTATGTTTTTCTTTTAGAATCTGTTTAAGCATGTCTAGCCTTTTTGACTTACTAACCTTATCATTTATGATGTTTTTCATACTCTCAACTTTTACAACTATCTTATCTTGACAAAACTCATGCTCAAATGTAATAAGAGATTTTGCACAATCCTTCTTATCTGATTATTTATCTACTATAGCAAGTAATTCATTTTCACTTTTAAACTCAACCTAATCAACCTTTAATATTTTAGGTCTCCAAACCTAAATTTGTCTTTTCTCATAGTTTCTAGGGGCTCTATATCCTTTGACATACCTTGAATATCTCTTTACTTTATTTTGACATAATTTAGCAATATGGCCAACCTCATGACAACAAAAGCAAACAATATTTCTCATACATTTTTCTTAAATGTGACTGAGATGTCCATTTGACTAATTGCTTCTCCTCATATAGTCTCTTTCCCTATGACCAACATGATGACAAACAAAACAATGGCCATGAAAAGAATTTGAAAACTTAAAAGCATTGGGCTGCTTGATCAGCTTCTTTGATTTGCCTTCAAAACTTGCATCCTTCTTTCCTTGGACCAATATTTCATGATATTTCTAAACCTTTATTATAAGCTTCTCATGATTATCCTTTAAAGAACCTAACTCATCCTTCAACTAATTACACTCTTCTTCTTTTGATGTTAAAATTGAATTTCCAACCTCTGACTGATTCTTAAGATCCTGAATAAATATCTTATTTTCTTTTACTTCTATAGCCAACTTAGAATCTAAGATACACACCTATTCCTTAAGAGCCTCAACCACATATTTCAACTCTTGATTTTCCTTCTTTAGCTTCTTGGCCATTTTATGGTTTTCTTTGATCTACCTTCAAGCTATTAAACCCTTTCTGAAGGAACCTGCTCTGATACCAATTGTTAAGCATGGGATATATTGAGAGGGGGACTGAATTAGTATAGCATATATCTTATAAAACTTTCTCTTAATCAAATTCCATTTAATCAAACATTCAATATATGTAATAAAAATCAAACAATAAACACCACACAAGATAGAGAGAGACACTAGATATAACATGGAAACCCAATGCAGGAAAAATCATGGAGAATAATCTCAAGTATATGAATGAGCACCAACCTAAGAAATATTCACAAGCAACAACTTTTACGAGCACCAACCCCTTTGCTAAGCACCAACCCAGTAACTATTCATGAGCACCAACTCACAGGAGCACCAAACCCTTTTTTGATCACCAACTCAACAACTATTCGTGAGCACCAACCCACATGAGCATTAATCCCTTTGTCAAGTACCAACCTAATAAAAATTCATGAGCACCAACCCACAGGAGCACCAACCCCTTTGTAGAGCACCAACCCAGCAATAATTCATGAGCACCAACCCACAAGAGCACCAACCCCTTTTCTAAGCACTAACCCATCAACTATTCATGAGCACCAACCCCTTTACTGAGCACCAACTTAGAAACTATTCATGAGCACCAACCCATAGGATCACCAACCCCTTTTTATATACCACACAACTATCTCTCAATGCTTCTATCTCAACAAATGATAGTTCATTACAACATCTCTTTCCTCTCTCTCACCTTTGCTCTTATAAGCTAGATATAATAAATACAAATCATATTCATCTCTTGTAATTGCTCTTCTAAGCTAGATATTACAATATCAAATCAACCTCTCTCTTTCATATTACAAATGTCTTCTCAAGCCTTTATTTATAGCTTTCCAAATGACCTTTGGCCTTCCCCCTTTGTGACCCTTCAATCCTCAAGGAAAATGGCACCAAACTTATATGACCCTTCATATCCTTGCCTTTGAAAATTCATGTGGTGACACTTCATGATAAAAAATGTCCTTCCCTCTTTTGTCCTTATCTTGGTGACTTTTCATATTCCTCAAAGTGTCCCTTCATGAGAAATTGTGCCCTTCCTCTTTTGTCTTCACTTGGTGACTCTTGGAATTCCCCAAGATGACTCTTCATGAGAAAATGCATCCCATCCTTCTTTTGTTTTTACCCTATGACTCTTTGACTTCTCCATGGGCCCTTATTTTGTCTCATATGCAACCAAAAATATATTTGTTAATATTAAATAAATATTAACTCACATTAGCTAAGATATATCAATTACAAACATTATTAAATGCAATGGGGCCTTTATCACCAATAATGCTAGACCTTTGACATCAATGACAATATTTCCAACATCGATGAGTAGAGGTTGAATCAAGTGTAGGTTTAATAAGCAATTGGTGGGGAAGTACTAGGTGGTGGCATAAGGTAGTGTGGCATGTGGGATGCTAATAGGTGCATAAAATGTGACTAAGTGTGGTAGTCAAGATTTTTAAAATATGAAAGCTTCTAATGTTGATAAAATAAGTTTAGTGTTAAGAAGATAGGTGACCAATAGGCCACGTGACCATTATTATGATAGCTGGGTACACTTGTTAACCTTCATAACAAAAGGGGTGGTGTATGTGTGGGTATCTAAATTAAAGAGTGATCTCATGTGTGGGTAGCTAAAATTGGAAGTGATCCCATGTAAAACACCAATGGTTGGGTCATGTACTAGGTGGTGTAAAATATTAAATGTTCAAATGTTCAATATGGAAAAATTAGTTGGCACAATGAAAAAGACTGATGAGGGCATCGTAAAACATGTAAATAGGTTGGGTCAAAAACAACCAATGTCAGGGTAGATGTGGGAAAGGTGGTTGGGTGGTTGGAATGGGGTGGCCCAGTGAATTCCATATGCATTGGTCAAGTGGATGCTACCTACATAGCTCCATGGACATAATGTCTAAAATGAACTTCATGCCTAATGTAGTTCTTTTGAGGTTGGGAGTGTTGGGTAACTAGTTGCCTAAATATGTAAATGTGATGAGTTCATAGATAAAAATAAAGGTGGAAAAGGATGGGAGAGTCCAAACATGGGTATAAAAAAAGAAGTTAATAAAATAAATGGGTAATAATTCTAAATTTTTTTCCACCAAAAAATTGGGAGAAATAGGTTGTACCAGGATATAGGAAATTTGGTACTACTCAAATTGTCATAATGATCTAACGTGGTCTTTCATCACCATCCAAATAAGCCAAAATTGTGAATACTCCATAATAATGTCATGAATAGGCTATGGAAGGGGTATGGTTTAATGATTTGGGGAAGAAAATTAGTAGAATGGGTAAATGGGTCACGGTGAAGATTCAAACCCTTGATGCTTAATCCAGTGGGGTGCCAAAATAAGCAAGCATTGATTTTTTAGGGAATTCTAGGAAAGATGTTAAGGGGATTTGGAATGTAAAAAAATATTAATTGATTAAGGGAACAAGTTGTGTTCCCACACAGATATCCCAAATATCCCATTTGAAGATGGTTTTTAGCTTGATTCTAATAATGGTGAAAGAGTAGAGCAAAAGGGATATAAAATGAGCAAGACTGGGGGGATGGAGAAGGAAACTTCTTCCAAACAAATGGCAGTGCTTGTGCATGTTTGCTGGTCACCTAACTTGTGAATGAGGTATAAAGAGAAAGTGTTGAAAATTGTCAAGCAAAAAGCGTTGAAGGGTTGAGCAAGAGATGGATGAAAAGAGAAGCATCAAGGCAACCAAGGGGGATGAAAGGAACCAGGCATGGTCATATGGATGAAAAATAATGAGTGCTAGGTAATGATGAAGATAAAAGGAAAATAAAAGGCAAAAGTGAAGAATGAAAATGATGGAGAGTGAAGGATGGTGAACCCAGTGGTTGGGTGGCCATGAAAGGCTTGAAAATAAGTCTAAAAATACTGATAAGAAGGATTTAGTCATGAAAAAGAGAGAGAAAGAAAAAGGAAATGCAAGGGGTGAAAGAATGAGATGAAGACAAGGGATGAAAATTAGGGATGATAATAAGGAAGAATTGAAGTAGGGATATAAAGCATGGATACTCACACAGATGCAAAATACAAGTGAGTACTAAGATGAAAGGAGGAAAAAGGGGGATACGAAAAGGGCCATAGGAAAAAAGAGGTAAGAAGAAAAGGGGAATTATGGAAGGCTTCTCAAAGGATAAATACCCAAGGAGAAACTAGTTATGGAGGAAAAAGGGGATGATAAAAAGGATGGAAAAAAGCAAATAGGAAGAAAGGAAAATGGGTATGAAGGGAAGAGTGGTAGAATGGTAGAGAGTGGGGGTACATGTAAAGAGAAAGTGCAATAATAGAAGAAACAAAAAGCTTTCAAGATGCATAGTATGAAGTGGAATGGGCGAGGAAAAGAGAGTGATAAAGGGGGTATGACAAATAGCCAAGGGGGAGGGGAGATGATCAGGATGGAGAAAGAAGTTGTAGGGGATAAAGGGAAATTTTGGTAATAAGGTGAAAGAGAGGCATAAAATTCAAAAGGTGGGTGGGGAAGTAGGCCATAAAGCATGTATAAGGAAATATGGTAGGTAGGCCAATGAAGCAAAGTAGGAGGTAACTTTATGGGAGGTAAGGGGTGCGAATGGGGAATGTTGTCAACCCTTGTGTTAAAAGATATTGACAAGCTAGAAAAGTGATTAAAAGAGATTAACAAGCTAAGAAAAAAGGTGAACAAAGTGGGTGGCATTAGAACCCAAGGGCACCAAGAAAGAATGTTCAAGGCAATATTAGTTTAGGACTCCCTAGGTGAGGGGTGTGGTTAGTGATAAAATTAGTTAGGAAATGGGGAGTTAGTTATTAATGACTAAGCTACCCATGAGTGATGCCTACATAGTTAAAATGGACATCAAGCCAATGTAGTTTTATTAAAATAATGGTCGATGGCTTATAAATGGGATGCCCCAATTTGAAAGACCATGAATTCTAGGTTAGGTTGGTTGGATGCAAAATTGGTAAGAGGTTAAAACTAGTTAAGGTTAGTTGGTTTTCTCATGGTTGATGGTGAAGGGAAGGAAAGGGAAATGCTAGTGGCCAAGTTGCTTGTAAGTAGTACCTACATAGTGTGATGTCCCTTACTTAGGGGCTCCTTTTGTCTCTACACAACTCTGATATATAGCAATAAAAAGCTCTGATACCACTGTGATGTCCCTTAACTGGCAAATCAATGATAAATTCAGAATGATAACAGTAATATAGTCATCTCAATAGCAAATCACAGATCTTATCACATGTCCTTCTAAACTATTACAATTATAGTCCTCTCTTATGCATATAAAATATGAAATACAATCTTGAAAACCCTGGCTTTACAAATCTAGAAATTGGGTTTCAATCTGGAAATTCTATCTCAGCGTGCTGTGTCGAACACATAGTCACCGGAGTCGATCGATATACTGCCGACATCGGTCACTATAGGTCCTTCTCTGCTGACATCAGTCTCTAGTCAGCTGATGTCGGTCACTGGAAATCTCTTTCTACCATGGTTAGTCTCTGCCTGGACCTGTACGGACCTGTACAGACTTCGTACAGCCGCTAAATAAGCACAACTTGCCTGTTTTCAACCCCTGATCTAAAAATATATGTTTCTAGCACAAAAGATCTCTAGCTGTATAATTTATTGAATAATAACTAATAAAATAAATACCTGAATTACTATGATAACTTCTGTGTGAAGTTATCTCTCAAATTCCCTGAAACACTGTGATAACTTCTGTGTGAAGTTATCTCTCAAATCTGTACCTCTGTGATAACTTTTGTATGAAGCTATCTCTCAATTTGGTAATAAATCAACTGATATCTCATAGCCTCTAAATCACACACAATGAAGAGTTGACATTCTCCACTGCAATGGAATCCTGGAACCCTTGGCTCAGTCTTCACAGAAGAATTTCTTCAATATCAATAATCAATAATCAATGGCTAATCAATAATGGCCTCCATGAGAAACCCTTATACCCTCAAAATATATGCTTGCCCTAATTAGGGTTTCTTAAATTAGAAATAGGGTTTCTAATTAAAAATAGGCTAAATAATTAATATTTGATTAAATCAATCAAATATTAATATCTCCCTCAATACATGTCAGATCCTCGAACCATTCAAAGCTGGTGAACCAGGGAGTGATTCTGCACATGACCATACCAAAATAAAGGTGCTCTGCTACATGTCAAATATCCCTAAATAATATGAGCTCAAGCCCAATGTGTTTGAAATAACTTGAATGAAAACCAAATGTAGAAATTTTGCAAATCAAAGTCAAGCCAAGCTCCATTATGACCCTCTATCCATCCTATTAGCCTGCGAAGGTCCCATAATAGGCTAATCATCAAGTCTGTCAATGTCCATGAAAAAGGGGACATGACAATCTGCCCCTCCAAAAATTGCTTGTCCCCAAGCAATCTCAGAACAATGAACCACTCAATCCACCTGGATCCCAAATGTAGTTATGCTCTGCACTACTATGAATCAATGCAAGTACCTGTAACATCAGCAGATGTAGAACAAAGAGGAACCCATAATCAAATTGGTGAATGCAACTCAACCAACCTCTAAGATCACAAATATCATATACACCTTCCACCATGCTATGTAGAAGGCACGCTCCAACTCTGCAACAACTCCCAAATGGAACTATGCCAAGTATGGAGAATCCACACACTATACCTCTACTGTGGTTAGCATATCTGATCAACTCCTGCTCTAAGTCATGCACTGACAAACTGTCAATCCCATCCACAAAAGATGGTGCCAATCCATCCCATAACTAATCCCTCTGTAAAGGCAGCACAACCAACTGTACCACACTGTCATATGTGTGAGAAGAATCAATCTAGAGACTCAACTCCCCTGGTATCTCAAACTCATCAGAATCAGGTACTCCCAAATCTTGAACATGTGTGTCCGCCTCAACAATATGCTCCTCATTAGTAGCTACAAAAACATACTCATCACCAATACTCAATATACTAACCTCTGAGTATACCTCCACACTCTGAATGCAAACATCAGACTCATCCCCACTGTCTAACACCTGAGCTAGACTCACCTTAAGACAAAGCTCATCCACAACATCCTCAATTGCTCCTACCTATGAAGATAATGCAGATAAATCATTACCTAAAGATGTGTTAATGTCTCCCTGTACTGGATCAGCATGTCTGTCAAATTCATCATTCAAGTTTATGCATGTCATAGGGAAAGTACTACGATCCTTAGGCCTATCAATTAAAATCTTTAACCACATACCAGCTCTAGGTGAGACATTTTTCTCTTTTGTCCAGACATACCATAAATCTTCTGCCAAAAGTTTAGAAATTTCATCCTCCTCCTCAAACAAGATTGTGAACATGATAGAGTGCATTGATGCTAATACATCACTAGAATGGAACTCATCTAAAATATTCCAAAATATTTTAAACATCTTGCAAATGTCACCAATACAACCTACTAACATCATAATGTTTTCAAATTCATACCTTGCAAATGTTTCAAGTAATCTTGCCCTCGTTGAGAAATGAGGGTCTCTAATGTCATCCAACTTTTTGAAGCTTTTTACCATGGCATGAAGTACCTCTCTCATAATCCGATCATCATAAAAATTAAAGCCAACTATTATCCTCATGATTTCACTAATACAAGAGAGAGTTGCAAGTCTTACCACCTCATCATGATGTCTCAATAATCAGGGCTTCACCAACGAACCAAACACTGGAGATAACGTTGTTTGCATATCATAGGTATTTGACTGATCAACCTTGCCCAAATAAGTTTCTAACTCCTCTAAAGTTTTTAGAATGTCATCTACTTGCTGAAATGGATTGTATAAATTCTTCTTTGCATTGTGAATTCTTTCTTCCAAATCTTTGACACCTGTTAAAGCCATACTGATACCCAAACTACCCAACAGAATGGCAAGACGTTAGCTCTGATATGCCCAACAGGATGTCAGGAATTTGGCTCTGATACCACTATGATGTCCCTTACTTAGGGGCTCCTTTTGTCTCTACACAACTCTGATATATAGCAATAAAAAGCTCTAATACCACTGTGATGTCCCTTACTTAGGGGCTCCTTTTGTCTCTACACAACTCTGATATATAGCAATAAAAAGCTTTGATACCACTGTGATGTCCCTTAACTGGCAAATCAATGATAAATTCAAAATGATAACAATAATATAGTCATCTCAATAGCAAATCACAGATCTTATCACTTGTCTTTCTAAACTATTACAATTACAATCCTCTCTTATGCATATAAAATATGAAATACAGTCTTGAAAACCCTGGCTTTGCAAATCTGGAAATTGGGTTTCAATCTGGAAATTCTGTCTCAGCCTGCTGTGTCGAACACACAGTCACCGGCATCGATCGATATACTATCGATGTCGGTCACTATAGGTCCTTCTTTGCCGACGTCAGTCTCCAGTCGGCTGATGTCGGTCACTGGGAATCTCTTTCTGCCATGGTCAGTCTCTACCTGGACCTGTACGGACCTGTATGGACTTCATACGGCCACCAAATAAGCACAACTTACTTGTTTTCAACCCCTGATCTAAAAATATATGTTTTTAGCATAGAAGATCTCTAGCTGTATAATTTATTGAATAACAAATAATAAAATAAATACCTGAATTACTGTGATAACTTCTGTGTGAAGTTATCTCTCAGATTCCCTGAAACACTGTGATAACTTCTGTGTGAAGTTATCTCTCAAATATGTACCTCTGTGATAACTTTTGTATGAAGTTATCTCTCAATTTGGCAATAAATCAGCTAATATCTCATAGCCTCTAAATCACACACAATGAAGAGTTGACATTCTCCACTGCAATGGAATCCTGGAACCCTTGGCTCAGTCTTCACAGAAGAATTTCTTCAATATCAATAATCAATAATGGCCTCCATGAGAAACCCTTATACCCTCAAAAGATGTGCTTGCCCTAATTAGGGTTTCTTAAATTAGAATTAGGGTTTCTAATTAAAAATAGGCTAAATAATTAATATTTGATTAAATCAATCAAATATTAATATCTCCCTCAATACATGTCAGATCCTCAAACCGTTTGAAGCTGGTGAACCAGGGAGTGATTTCGCACATGACCATACCAAAATAAAGGTGTTCCGCTGCATGTCAAATATCCCTAAATAATAGGAGCTCAAGCCCAATGTGTCTAAAATAACCTGAATGAAAACCAAATGTAGAAATTTTATGAATCAAAGTCAAGCCAAGCTCCATTATGACCCTCTATCCATCCTATTAGCCTACGAAGGTCGCATAATAGGCTAATCATCAAGTCTGTCAATGTCCATGAAAAAGGGGACATGACACATAGTTTATGGAGATCAAGCCAATGTAGTTCCAGATAGGGGTTAGGTTAGTGGTATCCAAGTGGGTTTCCCCAATTGGATGAACAACCTGGGTTGGTTTGGGCTAATGGTGGAGGGTTTTGGTGAAACAATAGAGGTGTTGGGTTATGGTGAAGGTAATGGTGAAAGTGAATAGGGTAGGTTGGTAAATAGTTACCATAATGATCCCACATTTAGTAGGATGAGAGGTGTAGATGGGTAAGGTAGGGTAAATAAGAAAGGGATACTAGGCCTAGTAACATAAATGAACCTCAATGGAACTAATCCAAAGAAGATGTGTCTTTGTTACGAGGTTATGCCAATTGAAGTTGTGTGAGGTTACAAGCAAAGTGGTAGTAGCTAGCACTACAAACTAATTTTTAGGAGATGGTTTTCTATCAGGATATACATAGTCATAATAGTAAATGATTGTCACTACTATAAGCCAAGTTTTATTGGCTATAGAAGAGAAATGACGTGAAAAGAATTTCTTTAATGGCTAGGTAGATTTCATGAGTTAGAAAACTAGTAGTGTGGTGAGTGGTAGAGGACAGTCTATGTCTTAATGAAGAGTTTCATTGATGGGTTAAGTAGAATATGTTCTTGTATGAATCCTCTTTTCTTAAAATGATAATTACCAGAGGCCCTTTGATTTGGTAGTGATGTGTTGAGGGATATGGGGCATGCAACTAGACAAGATGGCTATGTGTTTGTTGAGGAGGATTTGACATCCAACACAAAAGAAAATATTACCATGCTAATGATAGTAGTCACCCAAAAGAGGTGATTAGAATATGGGCCCATGGTGGTACCTTGAGATGACTGATTGGATCAATAATTATATGGCCACGTGAAAGGTTAGTGGACACACTTATATCATGCTGAAAGACACTATGCAAAGGAATTATTTGTCATAAGATGCTCACATCAATGGAGTAGATAATCATGATAGCGAGAAAGGATGATTAGATGGTTGTGTTAAAGTGAGGCTCTAGGGATGAGGATGCATCATTAATCACTTGGATACATAGGTCACTCAGAACACTGATAAGGAAGGGAGCTACAAATGGAAAACAATAAGAGGAATGATGGTGAGGAAGGAGAACCTCCACATCTTGAAATAATTAACATGGTGAATGTCCAGATCTATCATATGCTTCAACACATGATGATGGTAATAGAAGTGATACTAAACCATTAGGAAGAGGTTAGACATCCATGACCTAAGTTGGAACCAAAACTACTACCTCCTTAATGATAGAGTAGGTGAGACATGTACTATGCTTAGTGTGAGGTTGGAAGCCATGTTATGCAGGGCATTCATGAATGGAATCTTCATAGCCTGAGGGGTTGCATGTGGAGGTAATAATAGATGGGGCCTTTGTAGGCTAAACAACTAGAGGAGGGCCATGCAATGAAGGCACTAGGTGAGGAAAATGAAACACATGGAGAAAAGCATGATTTTTGCCCTATGAGGATGGATGCAAGAGAGGAGAATAGAGGATGCCCTTTAGTGCTTGTGGAGATAGTGAATATTGTTGAGGGTAGCTCTAGGAGTAATCAAGAAAAAAGAGGGATGACTATAATCCTAGAATCACTAGAAAATCATATAAATGTGGAGCAAGGAAGATGAGGTACAAATAGTTAGATAGATTTGTAAAATCCATGCAAATTCTCACACCTTAAATAAATAAATAAATAAAACATATTGCACAATTTGTTTTTAAACATGTAGAAAATTCTTAATGTGATTTATTCATTTTGAAGCTAGAGGAACATAATGATGAAAATGATGGGAAATGGTTAGAATTGATGAAAAAACATTTAACCATGTATTTGAGAGATAAATAATGGGTCTTGGTGCTTCATCACTAGCAAGGACAAAAAACAAAACCTAAAAGTGAGATAGACATAATAAACATAAGCCTTGCAAATGCTTTGCATTAACATGTGTTTATGGATAAAATAAGTTTTTTGATCACTTGGCATCAAGTAAGCTCGCAATCCCTTGATCAAGAGGAAAAAGGTAAATATGGGTCATAGGTGGAGTGAGGAAGAAGGAAAATATTAATGGTACCTTATGTGGGTTAGTTTGCCCCTTTTATAGGTGACCACTGAACTATAATAGACTAGTCCATGTCCTATGATAAGTATAGACTGATCGATGTAGGAGTCTACATGTAGAAGCTGATTGTGGCTTCCATATAATTATGTTTATTGAAAGCCAATTGCAACTGATAATGGGTCTTTTTTAGTTTTATTATTTGGGAAGTTGATCAATGTAGGAAGCTTCCAATGAATTACTTTCTATTTTTGTCAAAGTTGACTTATCCATCCTGCGAGGGAGTGGTCTAAGTTTATGGGCTTTTTTTTAATGCTTTTAATAGTTATCCTTAAAGGGAGAATTATATTTTTTTGTCTTAAGCAAATTTTAATTTCTTTTGGGTAGCTATCCTTCGAGGGAGTAGTTTACTTTTAATTTTGAAGCAATTTTTTCATTTTGATTTTGTGGTAGTTGTCCTTCGAGGGAGTAGTCTATGATGCCAAAGAGTGCGACCCATATAATATTTTGTATTTTTAGAATAATTTTGATATTTGTAGACATGGAATAGTCTAATTAGGTTTGGGGGTTTCCCCTTTATAAGGATGAAATTTGAACACAAGCAGGTTTGTGAAAGGAGGGGAACTAAGGAGCAATGACCATGGGATCCCATCTTGTTAAAGATGAAAAGTATCTATGAGAACCATGTAATGGGTATAGCTAGGCACCCATACCTAGGATTGGATCATGACTATGATTTTTAATCACATGGTTTTATGTTATATTCAGTTGTTCTCAGAAAGGAGAAGAGGAATGTGAAAGGTAAATATCTCATAATCAAGGGATGAGCTTAAGTTAGACACACAAATGAGTTAGATTCATGTTTTAGAAAAATAACTGACACAAACGTGAAGCATTGAGAGGCTCAAGTTATATTTTTCCTTCAAGAGAGGAAAAATAATAAGCACATGATCCATACTTATGGGTGATGATTTATGGTCTAAGGTAATTGAAAGCAAACTTGCCCCATTTGCTTTTCTCCATGTTGGTTACATGTTGGTTTTCCTTTAGGACTAGGTCTCCAATATTGATGTTTTGAGGTTTGAGGTGCTTGTTATAAGCACAAGTGATATGATATTAATAGATTTGGGGGTGGATGAGGGCTACCAAGTGGTACTCATCAAGGAGATCAAGCTGAGCTAAATGATCCTGATGAAAGTCCTCTTTAGAAATGATATCTTGTAAAGAGATGAAAAGAGAGGGGATTTGGACTTCAAAGGGTAAGACTAACTTTGATCCAAAGGAAAGAGAGAAAGGGGTATCACCTATATAGGTTTGAATACTAGTGAAATAGGCCCATAAAGTGAATGAGATGTGTAATTGCCAATACCAGCTTGAAGCAGTGACTATCTTAGTGAGCATTTTGTTAAAGATTTTATTGGAAGCTTCTTATTGGCCATTACTTTAAGGGTGGTATGGTGAAGAAAAGCTCAAATCAATCCCAAATTCATCAAATAGGATTTAAACTTGCTTGTTCTTAAAGGATTTGCCATTATTGGTGATGATTTTATGAAGGATACTTAAGTGACAAATGATATGATGATTGACAAAATCCATGATCCTTTCCACTTTGATTGAGATGAGAGGGATAGCTTCCACCCACTTGGTGAAGTAATCAATGGCTTTGCTGATGAATCTATGTCATTGTTAAGAATGGGGGTTAATTTCCCCAATGAGATCCATCCCCCATTGGGAGAAAGGCCAAAAGTCTTGAGATACCTAGAGATTATTGACTAGCATGTGACGTAAATTAGCATGTTGTTGGCATTTAACATGCTTTTTTACATAATTACAATAGTCTTTGTTGAGGGTGGGCTAGTAATAGCCAAGGTGAAGGATGTGTTTAGTGACCACTAGGTTGCTAAAGTGTCCTCCATAGATCCCATCATGTGTTTCTTTGATGGTATGGGAAGCTTCATGACTATGTAAGCAATGAAGGAGGAGACCATTGAAACCATGTTTATAAAGGATTCCCCCTAGTATGGCATAATGAGAGGTACTTTGAACAAAGTTTCTTTGAGTGTTCTGAGAGAGGTTAGGAGGAATGATGCCTAGGTGGAGGTAGTTAAAAATTTGGTCATACCAAATGTTGGATGGGGATTTCTCCACATTAAAAATGGTAAGGGGGTCGGAATGGCTGTAAGAAGGTATGGTAAAATGGTGAATGGTGATAAATATTTTGGAATTAGAAGTCTGAGAAGGGATTTAGGAAGTAAGGTAAGCCATTGTATCAAAAAAATTATTGATAGATACAGGAATGGATTGGATTAGGTAATGTTCAAATGATGCTAAGAGTTTGTCAATTTTATATTTTTACAAAACATCATTTTTACATTGATAAGATATATTGATGTTGTTGACCATGAGTTGGGAATCACCAAAGATATGGATTGTCTTAAGTCAGAAGGTTAGATCAGTTTAGATATCTATCACTAGGGCTTCATACTCAACCATATTATTGGTCCATTCAAAGTCAAGTTTGAAGGATAATGGAAGGGGTTCACCATCAACAAGGATGATAATAACTCTAGCACCACCTCCTTGATAACACTTTGAGCCATTGAAGAACATGGCCATTTGATAATTTATGTCATCTTCCTAAAATAGGG
The DNA here is from genome assembly GCA_037957365.1 of Torreya grandis. NCBI lineage: Eukaryota > Viridiplantae > Streptophyta > Pinopsida > Cupressales > Taxaceae > Torreya > Torreya grandis. The sequence goes on along the minus strand of JARHVA010006146.1, from coordinate 766,142 downwards.
TCATGATGGAATCATCTATAAAGGCAAGAGGAGGTGTTTAGTCATTAGGTAAAGGAGCTTCATCTAATTGGTCAGTGATGACCTACCCCTTAATCAACTTTTACTGGAGGAAATCAAGGTCAAATTTAGCAAGGAGCATGAGCCACTTAAACATACACTAGTTTTGGTATGGTTTGGAGTGTATGTCTTTGAGTGGGTCAGTATTAGTTATGGCAAAGGTTTTATGGTTAAGAAGGTAGTGGTAGAGTTTGGTGGCTATGAAGGTTAAAGCTAAGCAGAGCTTCTTGATATGGGTATATTGAGTCTTGTATTCTAAAAGTGTGTGGCTAATGTAATATATGACTTACTCTTTGTGTTATTCATCTTGGTGAGCCAACATTTTCCCTAGGGAATGATCAGTGGTAGAATTATATAGGTAAAAGGGGTCGTCATCCTTGGGTGGAATAAGAATAGGTAGAGAGAGAAGGTATTCCTTAAGGGAATCAAAGGCTTGTTAGCAGTCCTTGGTCCACTTAAAGGAGGTATCCTTCTTAAGGAGATGGTAGAAAGAGTGACATATATCTGATAATTATGAAATAAAGCACTGAATGGATTGGAGTTTTCTTTGTAGGCTATAGAATTGCTTAAGGTTGGTAGCAGGAGGCATCTCCAATATTTCTTTGACCTTGGTAGGTTTTACTTTGACTCCTCAAAGAGAGATGATAAATCTAAGATGATTTCTTGAAAGGACTCCAAAAACACATTTTTTGGGATTGAGTTTAACTTGGAAATGGAGTAGGCATTCGAAGATGATGTTGAGAACTTTATGATGATTTTTAAAATATTTGGATTTTCCAAAGAGATCATCAACTTAATCTTATATAATGGTGTGGATGATGTCATGGTTCATTGGTAGGTGATGCCAACATTTTTAATCCTAAAAGGCATGACCCTATAGAAAAAGGTTCCCCATAGGGTGGTGAAGGTAGTTTTATGATGATCTTTTAGAGAAATCAATATTTGATTGTAACCTAAAAACTTGTCTATGAGAGATAACATCTCATGGCTAGTTCTAAGATCAACAAGTTGATCAATGCTACACAAAGGGAAGTCACCTTTTAGACAAGCAAGGTTAAGGTCACAAAAAGTCAATGCAAAGTTGAAGTCCCCCTATGGATTTGGTGATGAGAACTATATTAAAAACCTATTGGGGATAGTCAATGGGTTGAATGAAGTTTACTAATCGAAGATGTTGAAGCTCTTCTTTGATAAGAAAGGCTATGTGAGGATGCATGCATCGAAGCTTTTGCTTGACAAGTTTAGCATCATGATGAATGACTATGTTATGGGTAGAAATGGTGGGGTCAATCCTAGGCATATCAATATAAGACCAAGAAAATGCTATGCTATGGTCTCAGAGGAAAGAAGAAAAGTCTTGAATTTCCTCAGTATTTAATGATTAGCCTAACTTGATGATGTAGGGGTCATTTGAGGTGCCTAAGTTGATATAGATGGTAGATTCATTCAACATGGTTTGGTTCTTCAGAGAAAGAAAGTTATAGATGAAATAATCCCCCACACTAAGGAAGGTGAGAACAAAGTCATCATCTTGATGATGAATGGTATTAATGGTAGGAGAATCTTTTTTAACCATTTTAGGATGGATGAGGGGAATGGTTTTAGTTTGGCCACCTTCACAATAAATCAAGGGGTCGAGGCTGACGGTATTGATAAAAAAAAGTTAAGGGGGATGATTTCATGCTCTTTAGGTGGGGAAAGTAGTTGGGTTAGAGAGGATGAGATATATTCTTCTATGGTGGCAATGACTTTGGTGGATTTGGTGGATTATTCAGGGGGTTTATACCCCAGGCTAAATGACTCATGAGGCTTCATAGTTTTGACATAAAGTAACTCATGAGGTCCTTATTCATAGTGACCAAAGCCAAATCCTTTTTAATCACACCTATGGAGATATAATTTAGAAAATTTAGGTTTGTTAAGCTAGGAAAAGTTTGGGGTAAATGGTCAAGTAGATGAGGTAGTGGTAGGAGCTAGAAGTGGTCGATTAAGTCCCCCATAAACAAAATGAATTTGATGGTTTGGGAGCCCAAAAGGGACAATGGTTCTAATGTTGGGCATGTAGGATGGGTCATATATGAGGTTCTCATATTCTTGGTGAGTAGGGGAGGTATCCAAGCCCAAGAATCTATATTCCCCAAAGGAAAGGCATTAGAATGTGGTTGTCATAGGGTCTTCTATGGGAATTTTGGAAGAGGGGATAGATGAGCTAGTGGAAGCCTCATCAACATTAGGTGTAGGGATGTTATTGGTTTGGTTGGTGAGGTTGTGTTATTAGCAGATGTTTGTGAGGTGGATGAAGGAAGAAGAAGGACATCATTAGGTCAATAAGTAATGTTACAAGACATGAAAGGATTAGGGTCAGCTTGAATCATCACAACCTATCCTTCATGTTCAAACCTGACATAATGATGTAAGGTAAAAGGAAAATAACCCATGGCATAAATACAAGGATGTATAAGTAACATGTTGTATTGGAATTATCCTTCTACAACATATAATAGCTTTGGAATAGTTCAAGGTCCCACATGGATATGGAGGATAATTGTACCCAAAGCAGTATCCATGGTATCATTGAAGGAATGGAGGACTGCTAAGCTTTTAGACATGATGTTCATAGGTAACTGTGGTTGGTCACAAGTGTGGTAGGAGATAATATTGATGCTACATCCTCCATCAATCATCCCTCTTTTGACATGGGTTTGATTGATTTATATGGTAATGAAGAGTGGGGGATTAGGATCCTCTGAATAGATAGAAGGTGTTTTGGTATTTTTGAAGGTGACAAGGTTGGAAGTTTGAAGGGCAAAATAAAGGTGACTAGAGGTTTAGGGTCATTAGGTTGAACCTCGATGGATTATAAGGTTTATATGAGTGCTTAGTGGTGATGGGGAGAAGTTAATATTAACTCATACAAACTTATCTTTGCTGGATTTTTATGAATTTGTTTGAGGATAGCTTTTTTGATGGATATTGCATATGGATTGGGATATGGAGGGTTAGATGGAAAGGATCCTAAGATAGATACTTTGGGCTTATTTGAATATGGAGAGGGTTAGGTATTATTTGTTTGGGAATTTGAGGAGGGGTAAGTCCAAGGAATGGATGCCTTAGCCTTCCCTTTATCCTTTTGTTGGGCTTAGGATTAGGTGACTATGTGAATAGTGTGGATAAGGTGGTTTTCTAGATTAAGTGGTTGCTTTGGTTCCTCCTCTTCATTCTTAGGTAAGATATAAGGTTAGATGGGTTGAGTTAGTGGTTGGGTTGGCAATGGGGATGAAGGAGGTTTTTATAATAACATATCATCATTTTCACATAAGCTATGAACAAGCACTTGGAGAGCTTTATAGTTCTTGATGTCATGTCCTAGTTCCCTATGGTATGCACATATCAAGTTATCATTGAAACATTTTGGTTGAGGGCATGAAGGGTTAAAATATTTGATAGGTTAGAAAGGCTTGATAGGTGGTAAGGTTATGGAAGAGGTTTTTAAGAACCTTAAGAGAATGATTGAGTATGACTCCACTAAAGGTGGTAGGGGTTTAGTGGTTTTTGTTTTGGGTGTCAAGGTAGAAGATTGTTTGGAATTAGGTTTTGGGATAGGTGATTTTAATTTGGTATGTTTTATTGATGGCTTTGGTTTAGGTAATATTGTTGATGAGCTAGAAGGAGAGGATGGTAAGGTAGGTAGCTTAGGTATTGCCGGTGTTGGTAGGAGAGATGTTTTATAAAGGAAGAGTAATGGTGTAACTAGTAGAGGTGGTAGGTTTTTGGTATAAATAATGAGATTCATGCTCAAGGTAGAGGGATGAGGACCCAAGATGGAGGGCAAGGTTGAAGGAGGTAAAATTCAAGATTTTGAGTTCTTTTGTGGTTTTATTGCCTTGGTTGTTTTTGTTGGTTTTAAAGGAGGTTTAGCTACTTTATTTGTTTCAAGAAGTTGAGGGTTGGTTAGTTTATAATAGGTTTTAGATGGTTGGGTGAATGTTTTAGAAGTTCTAGGTTGGTCCACTAAAGAAGAATTTAGGGGTTTTGGTTTGGTTCTCTTACCCATATCTTGACTTGTGGTAGAAGGTTCCATAATTAAAGGTTTGGAGGATGAGGTTATATTTTCTTATGAGATAGCCCTCAAAGATGAAAAAGATGGTTTTATAGTAAGGGATATGGGTGTGGAATATTCTATTGAAGGTTTGGGTATGGTTACTTCTTTTATTTGGGTGTTCAAAGGGGTAGAAGGTAACTCTACTTCTTTCATAGGTGGAGTGAAATTGGTGGGTTGATGAGTAGGTTCCTTGTCATCGAGCGTGTCATGAACCATGTTGATGGTATGGGTGTTGGGAGAGCATTTGATGTTATTTCTTTCATTTTTGGTGGGAGAATGGTTTAAAAAAGGCTATCTGAATATGTCAAGATCTTGATTTGGTGGAGTATTAGGGTTATCTAATCTAAGCTCCCCTTGTCGATGAGGGATTGGATAAGATTCTTAATGGTGTTACATTTGTTAATATTATACCCTATGACCTGATGAAAGACAAAATGGTCATTCTCATTATACCATCCTATCATAGGGTGAGAAGGATCAAACTGTTGAGGTGGTTTAATCAGTGAAATTTGAATGATGTTGGCTCTTAACAATTTTTCCAAAATAGAAGCATATGGTTCTCTAAGTGGAGTTAATTACTTATAATTATTCCACATTTTGTTTCTTTGGTTTGAAGGATTTGAGGAGTTATAGGTTTGGTTCTTTAAGTTTAGTTGGTTGGTAGATGGTAGAGGTGCAACTTTGAGGACAATAGCATTAGTGGTCGCTTTGTTCTTGGTATTTCTATTATTTAGGTTGTTAGGTTTGGATGAAGAGGGATCATTGGGTTTGTAAGTTAAGTTTTTATTTTTCAACTTTAACTTCCCTTATTCAATGGCTCTATTTTCTATTTTATGATCCGAGGTAAAGGATTCATCAAATATCTAAAAACTTTGGACATGTAACTCAGAGGAAATGTGTTTTGCACATGCTCAAGAAAAAATATCTATGAGTTCCATTTAAGGTAAGTGGAAGGAAATTTGATTTATTAAGCTTCACTGATGAGTTACAAAGTTAGCAACATACTCATCTTCATATTATTAGATAGAGTAGAGTTCATTAATGAAGACTTTCTTAGAGATATTGATTGAAAAGTATACCAAAAAAGTTTGGGCCAGTTGAGTGCAGGAGATGATAGAATGCTTAGGTAAGGCACTATACCAATCTAAGGATAGTCTTGTTAAAGACATGTGGAATGTGTGGAGAAGCAAGGAGTCATCATGGGAAATTAGATAACATGAGTTTTTGAATGTCCTAAGTATGCTACTAGGGGTCCTCCTTATTTTGAAATTTAGTAAATTTTGGGAGTTGCCATTGGGGAGGGTAGGCATGGATTGGGATGGATGGATGGATAGATTCATTACATATTTGGTCATAGGAAAGGAATTTATTAGATCCTAAAAATGAAGATTCAATATTGTTAACTTTGTCGATTAACATCTTGACTAAGTCATTTTGGGGTTAGGCTAGGGGAATGGTAGATTTGATAAACTAATAAGATGGTTGGGAAGAGGGAATATGGTGGTAAGAGGTCAATTCTTGTTGAGGTGGTACCCCATAAGAACTTATGGGTATGAATGAAGAGGTAGGGGGAGATATATGGATTTATGGGTTAGCCACATATTGATAAGAGGTGGAAGCTATTTTTTGGGGAATAGTTATGGCTGGTGGGATGGATGTATGAGAGGGTTAAGTTTGAGAAGTTACCAAAGTTTGGATGGGAGGAAGTGTTTGGGGTATCGAAAGCACCAAGTTTTGAAGAGGCGTTTTGGTTGGTTGGATAGTGGTAATAGGGGAAGAGGAATGAGTGATGGAAGTTTGACCCATGGTTAGTAAGGTATCGGTGGGAAGGGGCACACTCACCTCTATGTGAGATGAGTCAATTAGGGTTGAGGGCACTTGAGAAGTGATTGATACATTTGATTAGTTTTGATCTGTTAGAGGGCCATGAATTCAGGAAAAATCATGAGAAATAAAAGGTTGGGTAGAGGTGACACCCACCATGAAGTGGTGTGGCATGTCATAGAGTAGATTCAAGAGAGGGATGTAAGAGGTTGGGGCATGAAGGGCCAAGGTGGAAAGGTAATTCTATAAAGCCATCAAGTTATTATCTAGATAGGGGGTGAAATTAGCATCCCCTTTGAGGACCACCAAGGGTCTATTAGGTGAATGAGGCATATGAGAAGAATCATGGGGTTTCACCTTGACATCTGAGACATACTCTATGGGTAAAGATGAGGAAGGAGGTGGGGGTAGGTTGGTTTGATTTCTTGCCTATAGTAAATTCAAGACTATGTGAGGAACTAAAGAGAGGAAGTTGAATCTTGTACCTCAAAAAGGAAGTAGTTGAAAAAAGAAAAGAAATAAACATGCTCTAGATAACATTAAGCCTTGGAGTTTTAATTATCTCTTGTTGGCTTAAGCTTTAAATGAGTATGAAGGGAATTGGATTAAAAATGTCCTAAAAAAAGCTATCTAAGTTTAGTTTTTGGATGGTTAGGCACCCAAGTGTCAATTCTACACTGAATCAAGTATGTGGCTTGGTACTGGGGGCTTGTTCCCCATACTTCATGAACCCAAATCCAAGTCGATTGACTTAGACAAAATATACCATTTGTTCAGAGTTTATACTCCACCAAAGAATAGATTTTTTTAACCCCTTGATGATTAAATCTAAGTACAAAAACTGGGTAGAGGTAAGGTTACTGCTTGGTGATGAAATCCAAGTCGAACCTTGTCTCAAGTATTATTTTGGTGTATTGATTATGAAAGTGATTCAATTTATGTGTGAAGAATAAAAGTGAATATATGACTAATTTACCTATTTAATTAAAGCTACGTGAGCTAATTAAGCAAGCAAACCATGAATGCACTTGATTTTAAACCAAAGGAAAATTTTGAGGTCTTTGAATGAGCATAGAATAATGCAAAGGTTTATATTATGCCAAAGGAAATTTCAGATTCCAAATTGATGAGAATAGAAGAATGCAAGGATTTATTTTATTCCAAAATAAATTTTGGATTTCAAATTTCATTTTATGAACATAAAATAATGCAAAGATTTACTTTATGCTAAAAGAAATTTCAAATTTCAAATTTCATTTGATGAACATTAAATAACATAAAGATTTACCTTATGCCAAAGGAAATTTTAAGTTTCAGATTTCATGAGCATAAAATAAAGGAGGAGACCATGAAAATTTAAACTATGAAAAATTGGAATAAAAGGGCACCTAGATGATGCTATATCCCACCGAGCATGCCAAAATGTTTCTGTAAATGTTTGCTTTTTTGTTAGTTTTTTATGAGAAAAGATAGAAACACAAGATGAAGGGTGTGTACCTAGTAAATGTGCACTCATTTATGACTAGATGAAGATATAACTCCTTTTTATCTTGGAAGTAATACCTATAATAAGACAACACTACCACAAGCTTGTTGGTTAGGTAAAGATGCAGGGTGGACCGCCTAGCATATGCTAGATCCAAGAAGCTAAAGCTTCCTTGGATGGATGTCAATCCAATCCCCTAATAAAAAATGGAGATGATGTAATAAAATAAATGTAATTAAATTTAAATTAATGATAAATTAAATTCTAAGTACAAAAATGAATGAAATACTTATTCAAAGAAAAATGACTAAATCTAGCACATGCTAAAGCTAGTCAAGGCAAGGCCATAGTTTTGGGGTTTGGGTAAAATGGTAAGGGTCAAAAGGAGTATTTTTTTGGGTTGGATAAATGATAAAGGATGAAAATAGACAAAAGGTTAAATGGATAGATGAGTCAAAGAAGAGAATATGTCGAGTGTGGCAAACAGGTGAAAGAGGTCAAGTGAAGAATATGGCAAAGAGGCAAAATGGGGTTAAGGGGTAAAATGGTAAATGGTAAGATGATGAAGGGATAAACAAAATAATATTAAATGGATTGAATAGGTTAAGGGAAGGGATGCCAGAAATAAATAAATTAATTAATTAAAATAACAAAATAAAAGATTGCCTCTATGTTTGTAGATGCTTATTGATAAAGATGTCTTGAGGTAATTTCAGTAGAGCTTCATTACTTTTAATTATTTTCCTCTAAGATATGGAAGAGTAATGACCTCCTTGAAATGTATTGAACACCTAAGATAAAATTTGGGCAGCAATACTCTAACTTTTTAACCTCTTTCTTGGGTCAAAGAGAGGGGGGGGATTTGTAGTTTTTTTTGTGAGGAAACATGCCAAAAGAGAGAATCTTGGAAGTATGGCACATTTTTCCAAAAGTTCAAGGATGGGTTTGGTATAAGATTCATATAGGGGTTTTTAAGTATCCCTACCTTTCATGAAAATCCAAGTTTAAAATGAATTGTGCACATGGTTTGAAAATTGGACCAAATACTTTGTTACATCCTTATTTGTCCTCATTTATGACTTTTAAGAGTTGTCCAACCAAATATGGTGCTATTTTTCAAGGAGGCATGGGTGAGTCAAGGTGAGGTGTGTGAATATTCCAATTTGGGCTTATAAGTCTCTTATTGGGTCTAAGAAGCCCAAAATGGGGGCTCTTTGTCTCTCCCAAGGTGTGAAAGGGGCAGGTAAGTCAAATTTTAAGGCTATTTTCATGTGAAAATGCAAAACCAAGTCAAATGAGTTATCCTTGAGGAGAAATTCAACCCATTTTAAGTGGAGACCCTTGTGATGCTTAAATGAGGTCATTAAACATCTTGGAAAAAGGGGATAAAGGTGGGGTACCAAGCCATGTCACTTTTCCATGTCATTTTTCCATGTCACATGCCATGTCATTTTCCATGTCACTTTCCATGTCATATGACATGTCATCATGAATAGTGAAAGTGGGTTTTATAGTGAATAGTGATGGTGAATAGTGTTTTGTGAATAGTGATTTCAAAAACTATTTTTGAATGGTGTTTTAAAATAATAATTTTTGAATATAAATGGGTAGAATAGGGACTTTGGTTAAGTTAGGAGGGTGGCAGAAGGTTTTAGGAAGGTTTTAAGAGGATTTAAGGTGGTCCTAAGGCATTCAAACACCTAGAACTGCAAGTGTGCAATTTTCTAGTGTTTACATTTGGTTCATCTTTTGTACCAATGTTTATAGAAATGGTTATTAACAAGTAGACTTGATTCATATTTATAAGATAGGGGTGGTGTAGGAAGATGGAAATATTCCTCACATTCTTCTTGTTTTGATGTGGAGGTGGAACTGATAGAGTGATGTAGTTCTTATTCACCAATATATGTTGAATCTGCTAGTTGTATTAGAAAAACTTTTGTATGATCACTTGTGGGAATTTGATCTCTTGTTCTCAATAATTTGGATACAGCTTCATCATTCTAAAAATATTCTAGTTCAGTTGTAGATATTTTGTCCCAATAGATGAGATAAGGATATGTTATGTCAAGTGTTAGAACCACATTTTCATGGAAGAGGTTGGTAAGGGCTAGATACTCAAAATGGATAATAACATAACCCATTTCACTATCCAAAGAATCATATTTTGACTCATTATGTGGCACATTAGAAGATTTTAAGATGCACATTAAGTAGGTTAAATCCTAGGCCATGCTTCCCCTCATTGTCTTTTAGTGTTATTGGTTCAATGGCACCTTTTTCACATAAACTAAGACCTTTGCCTTTGTAATTCATTATTTTTCACATGATGGATTTTACAATGGGATATCTATTGGTAGAAAAAAACTAGTTAATTCATCAAAATAAATCTAGGGAGGAATTTAAATCATCAATATGCTCATAAAAAAGAAGGCATCCCTCAAGAAATTTTTTCTCATTGAGCTTCTCAATTATTTTATACTTTAGATGGTTTGGTCTTCCATATTAATTTGGATTGGCATGTATTATGCTTGTATAAAAATCCTAGATGATGTACTTGTCCATGCCTTGATCAATAATTTTGAAATGGGAAGAAACAAAGGAGGATGTTTTATTGGAGGGGATTGGATGTTTGCTCAATAGAAGGATTATTGGTAGTTTTATCAATAGATGGTTGATTTGAAGCTTGTTTAGACAATGTATTTGAAGCTTCTTAAGATGGTGGGCTTTATGTGTCAATGGATAATGCTTTATCAATGGATACTAAAGGAGTTGGAGTATTAATCCAACAACTAATGGGATATGTTTCAAATAAACTTTTAGGATTGACATAGTTTTCAAGTGAAGCATAATCCTCAACAAGGGTAAAATTGTCATCTATGACTAGTAAATAGTTGGATTTTTGATATTTAGCTTCTAATAGCTTACAATATTATAAGGGATGAGGATCATATTGAATAGTCACTTCCATTCCTGCATGGGAAAATTTCAAACATTGGTGAAGAGTGGATGGGATGGCATTCATATAATGTATCCATGGATGTCCAAGGAATATATTATATGGTAAATCAAGATTGAGAACATGAATAAGAGTTTCTTTAATAACAAGCCCAACCATCAAAGGAAGATTAATTTACTGATAGACTGATGTTCATTATTATCATATGCCTTTATGGTTATGATATTTTATCCTAATTTTGCTATGGGATACTCAAGATTTTTTATGATTCTTAGTGCACAGAGATTATGGGCCAAATCACTATCTATAAAAACCCTTTTTATCTTGTGCCTATAAATAATAACCTCTATACATAATGGGAGGTTATGCTTTGAACCTAATAGAGAAACATCTAAATGATCAAATGTTACTTGATTATTTATTTCCAAAGAAACTATTAACACTGGGAAATTTGTAGGATTTATGTTTTGAAGGACATTGGACTCTTGGTGAACTTTATAAAAAATATATTTGTACATAGGGGAGGTATTTATAAGGTTTAAAATGGAAATATTGGTTTGTGTTTTACCAAGATGATCTATAATTCGTACATACATTCAACATTAGAGGTAGTTGAACTAGGTAGGGTAAGCTTTACGTGTATTATGGCGATGACACGTTCAAATTTTAGTAAAGTGATAACTTTATCATGTCTATGCACCATATCAACATTATTTATTATGGAATTAAATGGATGGCTATAGTGATTAATATTGATTTATTATAGTTTATCTTATTTTTTCTTACCTTTACCTTTCTCATGATTAGGTAATGGTTCTTGGTAGGTTTCTATTAGAGGCACAATAATTATGGGGGGGGAGTGAGTCAGTGATTCTAGATAGTCTAATTCAATTACCAACTCTTAAACATAAATCATACATAAACTTGATTAATCAAAATAAAAAATAAATTACATACATCCAAATCATACATAAGATCATACATCACATGAACACATCATATATGTGGGAAATCCTCTTGGGGTATAAAACCAAATGAACCCTAAAAGTTATACTACAATCTTATAAAATAAGATCCAATATTTATAATAGTACCAATAGATCAAGGAACACCCATCCCTTAGTTTAATGAGACACCAATCCCACAAGGATCTATTTCCCCTATCTAGCTGAGCACCCACAATAACTAGACCTTTAGAAATATTTAACTTGCAAGGAAGAACCAACCCCCCAAGAAACCAAGCACCCACTCAACCACATAAATAGATCACCTTGAACACTTTTTTTTACTTTTCAAAAGAAGATGATAACTTTTTCTTGCACTCTTCACCTCCAATCTCTCTCAAGCTACATCTAGGACTAACCCACTCAAACTACCTCTTCTAGACTCATTAGGTCCAATGACCTATGTCTCATCTTATATAAAATTTATTAGACAATAATGAATGATCCTCTTCACTCCTTATTGGTCCTTAGTAACCTATACCTTCTCTTTCAAAGGTTCTCTCCTTCTCTTGAATCCACACATCTACCACACACAAAATTAGTCCAATTAAACCTTGTACTTATACCACTTTCTTAATTTAACCCATATTGGTTAGCCAAGATGATTTACATATTTGTTAAAAAATTTAAATAGGTCCTCATACACATTACATGTAATAACCACACAATCCTTAGGTCATACAATACCTCATTATCCCCAAACCATCATTAGGTCTTGGTGAGACCTAAAATAATTAGGCCTTAATACTCATACATTGTAACTTCAACTCCTTGGGAAACTTTAAAATTATATCAATGATTCAAACACATAAAAACTATTTAAAATATCCACTTTATTACTCCTATATTGTTCCATCCCACCTATAACATGAACTCAACACTCGAACCTACCAATTAGGTCTCCTTGCTCTTAAGGTCTTCATACATAAAAACACAATCTAAAAATTATGAAGAAAAAACTCAAGTATTTCACATAGACATATGATTAGATCACATGGGTGAACCATTAAGGACCTTTGATACACCTCCATGTGCTTCATATGCTTCAACATAGGATCTAAGTAATCAATTAAACTCTCTCATAATGACCACTCAAACTGGTTACACATAATCAAACTATAGTCAAGATATTTTGACTCTCCACAATTGATCAAGGGAATATAAAGACAACCAATTTCTTCTTATAATCCTTAGATAATTATATAACATCTCCATACTCATTTTCCTCTTCAATTATACTTAGAACACCTTCAACTTATCTCTATAACATGGTCACTCAAATTATTAGTACATTCAATAAATGCAGTCAACTTATAATCCTTTGTTCATACTAAATATGGATTGGTCAAACCTGAAAAATACATATAGATAGTATTCATGGACTCTAAAATACTCTCTAATAGTTATTTCATCTTGAAACATCAAAATACTATCAAGAACAACTCAATTTTCCTTCTTGGGTCACTTGAAGAACATGGTCAAACACATAGTCAGATTTAGAGATTAATATATTTGACTGTATAGACATTCAAAACTTATAATTCACTTCTTTATATGTGCCTTTAATTCCTCTTAAACTTTTATTTTTACATCACCTTCAAATTTATACTAGATCAAAATTTATGGCTCAAATATTGTAGACCACTTTTTCTTTTGTTAATTCAAATGCCAATGATCACTATGTAAATGCTAAACATCAGACACTATATCATCATCTCATGTCCCCTGGTAAATTTTAAAAAATAAGATCCATTTATATCCTTATAACTCTCCTTAATTTAACCTTGCATCGCTCACTGATGATCTTATATTTGTACTCCTACAATCATGTGACTTGGTAGCTCTATGTGCCTTCTAAGCATATTGACTATTTGACTCTAATAAACTTCCACCACTTGGTAGCCCCGCATGCCTTTTGAACATCCTTTAACATATTAAATAAATACACACTATTAGATCATTACTAATAATATCATGTGATCCATTAGATCATTATCTATTCATATTAAATGCTTGCTTTTAGATTTGTGATCTGATTAAATGCTCACCGTAGATCTTCGATAATGCAAATTTGGATAAGTATGGGAACTTAGTGAATTCTACTTGAGAATCAAAATTTTCACCTTAATAAATTTTACTACGCTCAACCTCATGATCTAAAATTTGACCATATAATCTCCTCACATAGGTTAATCTATCTATATATCAATATTCTCTTAAAACATTCACATGTGTGAAATATGACATCATCAAACTACTTACTCAACCTTATCTATCAAGATGAATACTTAAGCTTAGACATTCATATGACCATTCTAATGATTGTTTTCACTTCCATAAGCATTATAATCACTTATAACATCCCATAAGGTCTATTCAACATGTGCATACCATTAATGTCATCCATCAATTGCCTAACTAGTCAAACACTCTCTAAACCATCAATCTGGTTAGTCATTTATGCACTATGAACCATGCTCTCTTTGACATTAATGACAACCTAACATCAATGACCATGCTAAAAAATATATCCCTTTATCATTGATTAAAAAAAACCCTCAAAATGACTTTATTTTAACAATGGCTTCATTTGAACTCCTTCATTCTAATCTTTCTCCCCCTTTGACTTTAATGACAAAGGGTCTCTTCCTCAACATGCCAATAAACAATCATGTATGCATTCAAATACTATCTAATATGCTCATGATACTTTCATAATTTTAAGAATATGAACCAATTTATCCCCCTTTGATTTGCACCAATCTGAATTTGGATCTAACAAACTACTCACAGAGCTTAGAAATGTCCCCATAACATCAATATCTATCTCATTTCATTTGTTCTTTGACATACACCAATCTAAACTTGGGATTTTATGATCCTTGGACCTATCTACTTAAAAAACTCACAAGCTCCCTTTGCTTATGCAAGAATATTTGATACCTTTTAAGAATACATGACTTGGTTTGATCAAGTCATCATATCAATCTTCTTGAGTAGACATCTTCACACTTATATCATGACTAAAGCATCTTCACATATGCACCCCCTCACATCATGCACATCTTCTTCAAGCCACTTGAGCTAATTAATTTATCTCCCCCTTAGCCAAACACATCTTTAAATGATACTCTCATCCTACAATATCACCACAGCTCAACTGGAATCCATAATGTTTTTTCTTACTTGTCAAATGTCTCCTTGAATACTAGACAGAGACACCCTAACCCATAATGTCCTAGAACAATGTGAAACCAGGAGTTTCCAACATCTCCTAATATATATCCTCCTCCGTGGTCATCTAAAAGTAATAATTCTTCCTTTTTTTAGGATTAAGAGAAGTAACATGCTCATCCACTACAATATTCTCCTTTTATTCTAAGATTGGATTGACAATATATGGAGACAATAAATATTCATGACATACCTTTTCATCTAAAGAAAGAACCTCATTAATGGGCATTAAAAACTAATGTTATTTGCATGAAACTTGCTCAAAAATAATAGATGTTCTCTTGGATCCATATATCCTTCAGAACTAGCCTTAATTTTCACTTTGGTCTATTCCTTGAGCTTGACTTGAACTAACTTTTAATTCTCCTTATCTATTTGGATAGATGACACATTCTCTTGGAATCCCTAAACCTTCTTCATATTTGATTCCTCTTTTCTTTAGCAGGCAATCCACCTTGATCTTTCAACTCAACTAAATTAGTTTTCTTGGTCTACACTTCCTTAGGATTCCATACCAAGGATTGACCTTTATTAAACACACTAGGATGTCCATGCATCTTCTTATGACTTGAGATCTTGCATATAAAATATTTTTAAATATGACCAACTTGATGAAAACATAAATAAATAACATCATTCATACCTTTTTCTTGATGAATATTATGAATCTTAGAAAACATACCATTTTGTCTCTTAGGTTCGTTATGCTCAAGCTTAACTATCTTAGGTCTCCATACCTAGGTTAGTATTTTACCATGCATTCTAGGGTAGAATCTAACAATATCTCCCATGTCATGACAACTATATAAGACTATATTATCCATACCTCTAGATTTCTAGTTGCTCTTCCTTTTATAGTTTCTTTCCTTATGACCAAAAATCTTACATGCAAAGCAGTGATCATGAAATGATTTTTCATACCTTATAGTGTTTGGTTTCCTGATAGGTTTTTTCATGTTTCACTTGGTGCTAGCATCATTCTTATCTTGATCTGACCTCTATTTCTCTTTCTTAGACATGTTTACCTTGACAATAAATTGTTGATGCTCATCCTTCAATAAATATAGATTTGTTTACAATTGAACACTCTCATATTCTTTATCTCTTATAATTGAACTTGTAGCATCTAAATGAATTTTGAGAACTTGGATAGTCTCCTTATCCATCTTATCTTCTTTAGCCATGTCATCCTTTAATCTACATGCTTTTTATTCATTAATATTTATAGAATCAATATTGGACTTCAACTCATCATGCTCACCTTACTTTGAACTCAACTTGGCATTTGTCTCTTCTAATTGAGTCTTGAGATATTTGCATTCTTCCTTCACTAAGAGTATTTTTCGTAACCATTAATTAATCCTCAAGAATGTTTATATTATCTTTATCATCTTTTTATCTTGATCATTCCTTCAAGGATTCTAGCTCCTTATTTATCTTGATGCACTCATCCTTAATATCCTTATATCTTGAGGCCATGATTTTATTCTGATCAAAATCACTCAAATTAACTTTGTACTTCTAAAAAAATGCCTTAAACTGATTTCAATTTTATTCACTTTATTTTAGACATGCGTAAGTAACCTCTACTTGATCCTTCAACTCTTGATTCTCTTTCTTTAATTTCTTAGCTGTATTGTACCTTGGATCACCTTTAAGTGGTTAAACTTACAAAGAAGGTCCTTCTCTAATACCAATTGTTAGAGCTACAATCACTAAGAGTGGGGGAGTGATGATAGATAATCTAATTAAATTCAAAACTCTTAAACATTAGGCATACATCAACTTGATTAAGAAACATAAACATGAAATCACATACATCCAAATCATACATAAGAGAATACATCACATGAACACATCATATATGTGGGAAACCCTCTTGGGGGATAAAACTCACTAAACCCTAAAATATGAACTAAAATCCTATAAAATAGGATCCAAAATTTATACCATCACCAATTGATCAAGGAACACCCATCCTTTAGTTTAGTGAGACACCAATCCCACAAATAACTATTACCCCTATCTAGCTGAGCACCCACAACAACTAGACCTTTAGTAATTTTTACCTTGAAAGGAGGAAACAACCCACTAGCCAACCAAGTACCCACTTATCTACTTAAATAAACCACCTTGAACACATGTTGACACTATTTAGTTAATGATTAACATTTTTGTCTACACTCGTCACCTCCAATCTCTCTCAAGTTGCCTCTAGGACTAACTCACTCAAACTGCCTCTTCTAGGCTCATTAGGTCTAATGACTTGTGTGTCCTCATACATAAAATTTATCAAACAAGAATGACTGATCATCTTCACTATATATTGGTCCTTAATGAGCTATACCTTCTCTTTCAAAGGTTCTCTCCTTCATTTAAATCCACACATCCACCACACACATAAATAATCCAATTAGACCTTGTACTTATACCACTATCTTCCTTTAACCCATATTGGTCAGATAAGATGACTTACATATTTATTATAACTTTAAAATAGATCCTCATACATGTTACCTATAATAAACACACACTCCTTAGGTCAACCAATACCTTATTAGACCTAAACCAACATTAGGTTTTGGTGAGACCTAAAATAATTAGGCCTTCATACTCATGCATTATAACTTAAACTCCTTGGGCCAATTTAAGATTATAATAATGATTAAAATAAATTAAAAAGATTTTTAAAATCCCATTTCTTACTCCCATATGGGTTCATTCCACCTATAACACCAACTCAACACTTGAACCTACCAATTAGGTCTCCTTGATCTTAAGGTCTTCATACACAAAAAACATAGTCTCAAACTTATGAAGCAAACACTCAAGTATTTCATATAGAAATATAATTAGATCACATGGGTGAACCCTTCAAGACCTATATTATACCTCCATGTTATTTGTATACTTTAATATAGGCTCTAAGCACTTAATTCAACTCTCCTAGAGTGATCACTTAGATTGGTCACACATAGTCAGACTAGAATCAAGCTATTTTGAATCTCGACAATTGATAATGGGAATATAAAGACAAAAAATGTCTTATAATAATCCTTATATACTTATATAACATCTCAATACTCATTTTATTCTTCAATTATACTCAAAACACTTTCAACTTACCTATACAAGATGGTCACTCAAACTATCAATGCATTCAATAAACATAATAAAATTCTAAGCCTTTATTCATATTGAATATAGATTTTTAAAACATATAAAATACATACATACATACATACATACATACATATATATATATATATATATATATATATATATATATATATATATATATATATATATATAGATATATATATATAGTATTAATGGATCATAAAACAGTCTCTAATAGTTATTTCATCTTGAAACATCAAAATACTATCAATAAAAACTCAATTATCCTTCTCGGGTCACTTACAAAACATAGTCAAAGACACAATCAACTTTAGAGGTTTTTATATTGGAATGTATAGAAATTAAAACCTTATAACTCACTTCTATATATGTGTCTTAAATTTATGTCAATTTTTTTTTTACATCACCTTCAAATTCAATCTAGATCAAAATTTATAGCTCAAACACTATAGACTAGTTTTTTATTTGTTAATTCAAATGCCAATGGTCACTATGTAAATGCTAAACATCAGACACTTTGTCATCATTTCATGTCCCCTGGTAACTTTTAAAAAATAAAATCCATTTATATCATTATAATTCTCATCATTTTTACCTTGCATTGCTTATTAATGAT
This sequence comes from Torreya grandis, assembly GCA_037957365.1. Lineage (NCBI taxonomy): Eukaryota > Viridiplantae > Streptophyta > Pinopsida > Cupressales > Taxaceae > Torreya > Torreya grandis. The sequence goes on along the minus strand of JARHVA010006146.1, from coordinate 747,719 downwards.
TTTAGATTTGCACTCCTGTGATCATGCCACTTGGTAACTCTACATAGCCTTTGAGCACATTGACTAATTGAATCGATCTGCACCATCAATATCCATCTATACGAGTAGATTATTAAAATTTATCTTATGTAAAATCTTCTTATATTTTGACACTTTTCACCAGAATGTGCTTTTTGAGCATATTGACTATTTGACTCCAATGAACTTTTGCCACTTGGCAGTCCTGTGTGTCTTTTGAACATCTTTTGACATATTGACTAAATATGCACCATTGCATCACTAATAAAAATATCACACACTTTTTTATATAATTATATGGTTACATTATATTATATAAAATTTATATTATTATATGATTAAATTCTCAGCATAGATCTTTGATATTGCAAATTTGGCTATGGGAACTTAGTGAATTTTACCTGAGAATCCAACTTTGTACCTTAATAACTTTTTCTATGCTCAACCTCATGATCTAAAATTTAAACCATATGATATAATCACATATTTTAATCTATCCATATATAAATATAATATTTAAACCTTCACACATGTGAAATATTATGTCATCAAACTACTTACTCAGCCTTATCTGTTAAGATGACTACTTGAGCTTAGACATTCATATGACTATTTTGATGAATTCTATTCAATTTAATAATCATTTTAATCACTCATAACATATAATAGGGTCTCTAAAACATGTACATAACATTAATATCATCCATTAATTTCCTAACTAGTCAGACATTCTCCAAACCATCAATCTGATCACTTTATCATTAATGCAATAAGAATCATGCTCTCTTTGACATTAATAAAAACCTAACATCAATGACCATGCTAAAAAATATCAACTTATATGTCACCTCTATCAATGAGGTCTTGAACATAGTGTTTTAAACACATACATTAAATTTTTTAATTCCCTCTAATCTGATTATATTCAAAGTATTCATCCTCTATGTACTAATCAGGTTTGAGAACATTTTATTCAAAGGGTTTTATGTTTGGAAAGATAATCATATTCATGTGAGTTAAATTTCAAAAAACATTCTCATAAGAGTCACCCAATTGAGTGAACTTATGTTTAGGTCTTCCTTGTTTTAATTACTCATCAGGAATTGTAATGTTATGAGTTAATTCGTTATGTGTTTATGTTTGTGTGTTTTGAATCTGTTTTACATTGGTTACACCATCTCCAAAAAGATTTTTATTTTTGGAAAATAATTTTTGTTTGTCTATTGGTTTCAAGGAATTAGTATTATTTAGTTTAAAATATTTAGATTATACCTCTATTGATCAAATTTCATTCCAATTTATTTCCCTTTTCAATATCATAAAATTTATTATCACTCCACTTGAAGTCCATGTCTTATTTCACTGAGGAAAATAATGATTTTGATAAACATGATAGTGAAATTTCAAAACAAGGTAGCATTTTTGTTTTAGGTTAAACTAGAAATTTTATTATTTTTTTAGCAGTGAATTCATTAAACCTGGGAGTGAAATCATTAAAAAATAGAATTGATTTCACTCAGGTTAGTAGTGATTTTGTGAAAAGGGGTCAAAGTGAATTTGTAAAGTATAGTGGTGATTTTGTGATGTGAAGAGTGAATAAAGAATAATAAAATGGAAAATGTTTGTGTTTGAATTATTTTTACTATTTTTTTGTAGTATTTTGAATGTAGTAGTAGCGATGAATGTTAAGTTGAATAAAATTAATTAAATGCTAACATTTTTGATTTGTAGGAGGTATTACCTATGATGGTGACATGAGAGCAAAGATTTTCAGATATGGTGAGGATGGCAAGCTTTACCTAGTATGAGTTTGATGTACTAGAGGTGAGTTGATTATCCTATATTACATAAATGCTAGAGGTTTAAGTGGATAGATTTTTATTGATAGCATTGGTAGAGAGATGGCATAGAGAGACTAGAACATATAACTTGATGATGGGGGAGATGACTATTACACTAGAGGACATGTATTAGATTTTAGGTATTCCAATACAAAGTAGACTTATTTACTAGGGATAGGGTCCATATGATGTTACATTATACCTAATTTTTAGTGATGGATTGATTCTAGTTTAGACGTGGGATTAATGTTGACTATTGTATTGATTTAGATATGGATTCTCTTACTATCATAATCATGGCTATTGTCAGTGGCATGTTTCTTCCTCAAAAGAGTTAGAGGATATGTCCCATTAGTTTATTATATGTGATTGGAGACATGATGGGTATGGGAGACAGATTCACATGGGGTCCATTTGTGCTAGCACACTTATACCATTATTTACATCATTTTGTATATTCAAGTCAGGTAGAGATTGGGCCATCGATATTATTGCAGGCTTGGCATTGGGACCACATTATTATTAGGATGCTTGTTGGGTATATGAGCATGAGAGATGATGATGGACCATTTTCATATGGATGGCATGTTATTATTTTGACACATAGACCATATTTAGGTTATTTGGGCTTTTATAAGAGCATAATTGATGAGGTAGGTGATGACCAGATCACCTAGAGACATTACAGGGAGATTATGTTTTAGTAACCACATGATTATCTTCATATAGATTATATGATGACCCATTTATACAAAATTTGGAGACACATTTATACTATAGATAGATATCACCAAGATAGGGTGATGAGATAGTTTGGTGTGAGGTAGCATATACTAGTTGCACTACATATTTTTACATGTTCTATGAGGGAGAGACCATAGTGGGGTATAATGATTGATCTTGTCATTAATGTTCATTGATAGAAATAATTACAGGTAGTTAGATGGAATGATCATAAAGATATCATCAATATAGGAGTGGTAGATGTTTATATAGATTGGTGGGATCAATAGAGACCATTGAGATTGACTATAGGATATGATCTACTATAGACTTGGAGGTTGAGGTTGGTGGCTAGTCTAAGTAGACAAACATGAGGTATAGGTTTGGGATCCTAGATTAAGAGGGTTATTACTAGAGATAGAGGATAATATAGAACAAAATCATGAGGTAAAGGATGCACTATGGAAGCTAACCAACTTCATAATGTATAGATCACAAATATAGAGGATATTGAGATTTTGCATGAGGTATGAGTTGATATGGATGTTGATATAGAATAGAGTGTTGGAGGAGATACCCGATTGGTAGAGGTAGAGAATGAGGATGATGATGTAGGATAGGATACTACTATGAGATCAATGTATGTCTCTCAAGCAAAGAGGGGATGTTGTTAGATCTTCACATGATCTAATATATACAAATGAACATGCACTAATTGATATATTTTGAGAGGATATTAGTGCATAAGATAGAGAGATATTTGGATTTCACCAGAAAATGTCTAGAGTATAGGGTGTAGTAGATAGTAGAGGGGATCATCCTATTGAGATTAGATGATTATAGTCTGAGGTAGATAGGATACAAGGTGTTATTGATGGGATAGATGTGGATGTCATGAATACATGATTGATTACTCATGATGTAAGGACTCAAAAATAGTGTTATAGGTAGGAGAGGGACACAACTCAGATTAAGCTTATAGAGGCTAGAGTGTTATTAGGTAAAGTGGGACATATAACCACTTTGGAAAGGGTGATGAGGGATGTTAGAATTGTAACTAGTGGATGGTAAATTTGAATAATATTGGGAGAAAGGATTACTAGTGTTAGGATGATCTTATTGTTGGGATTCACTAGTAATGAATTGTATTGAGGAAGTGGCTTGACTTTATAAGGATTGGTTTATTGGACTTATGTTGAAATTGAAAGTATGTTTTTTTTTGGATTTGTGAATGTGGAGGAATTTATGATGAAGTTTGAATTTGAGTTTTGGGTTGAATTTAATGTAAAATCAAAAGATTGCTTTTGATTATTATAAAAAGGTTGGTTTTGATGAGCATAAGAATCAAAAGATTGATTTGAATAGAACATAGTTATATTTGACAAAATTGGAGTTTGATTGGTAAATGTATTCTGGTACATACAAGTATCAAAAAGTGGTGGCGACCATACATTGGTGTTATGATTAGAACCATATTGATCTATGTACATGTTTTGATTTATGTTTAATGGCATTTGGTACAAGGATGGTGTAGGATTAAGAGAATAATTTAGAGAATCATAACCTAAAAATTTATTTAATGTTATCCCTAAATTATAATTTTTGTATTGTTCCATAGATAAATATGAATAATCAGTGAAGATGAAAATTTATTGGTTATGGTTTGGATTGAATTGGTTGCTTTAGAAGCTTGAACAATTATACATGTTTTGATTCAATTGATTAATGTTTGAGTTTGAATACATGTTCAAACTCATATTTTGATTCGCTAGATTATGAGTCCACACTATCACTCATTATAACCATAATATGTCACCCTCCACAACGATTAATATTTCATTTGAGTTGAGCATTGCATGTAGTCTTAGGGATTATAACTAGTCTAAGGTAGAAAGTAAATGTTTTTGTCTCTTTAAGCTTATGTGAGTCTAAGTTAGCATTATTTACATAATGTTATAACTATTTACATGTTTAGTCATCCATTTTTGATATGTATAGGTATTATAACATCTAAATAATAGTTTTGATATGATATTATGAAGATAAGGAAGTGACTTGATAATGAATTTGTCATTCAAGTAGAGATATAGACTTTACCAGGTGTTCTATAGACCTTGACAAACAACTATAGATTATGATAGTCAAGTTATGCATTTTGACAGTCACGCTATAGACTTCCATAGTATGCTACAAACTCATCCACAACATGTTCTAAGGTATTCTAGCAGTAACTTCAGCTATTCCATGATGATCTTGGACTCCTCTTTATAATTTTTATTTCTATATATATATATATATACTTTTATTTATGTGTAGATTTCCTTTTATAGAAGCTACTAGATGTAGGCTATAACTTTAGATAAGATGATATGAATACATTGTATATAAGATTTGGTAACCAAATATGTTTGTAAGTACCAATTGTAAATATCATGATCTTACCAACCGCATGTGAATCTTGTTGTAACACTCCTCTGTATTTTAGACATATAAACCAATCTCTATGAATATCCTCTTGTCTAGTTAGTTAAGTTGTTACATAGTTTTTAGGATAGTTAGTTCCTTTTGTATCCAATAAAGCATAGATCCTTGCTTGATCTATAGCATGTGAAACATTGTAAGAATTGTCATTTTTAATACAAGAAGATTTTTTGGATAATAATACTCTTTAATTTCTATGCATTAGTCAACATAGATTTCTAAGGACTGAATTGTTTTGACCCTGAATCCAAGGGTGAAAAAGGGCCCACTCTCCAAGGAGATAGGATGTGTGTACTTTTGGTATTTATAATCTATTTATAATTTATTTTTAATTAGAATTAATATAAATACTTTATGTGATTGGATTGATAACTTTTAGGTCAAAATAAACTACTAATGTATGTGTGTGCCTTATGATTTAAACAATCATTTATCATTTCTTCAATTTTAGTAATCTTAATTCTATAACTTAGATCAATGTGGATATGATATTTGATTTTATTATATTTAATTTTCAACAACATTATGTGATTTATTTCAAAGCATTTCATTCAGTTTGGTGTGTTTACTTTTTGAGCAAGTGTATTTCTTTCAAGCATTTAGTTAAGACACTAGGAAATAGGAACTTAAGATAGATCAAATCTGAAACCCCCCCAACCAACATGATTAGCTAAAACTAATAAATAACCTACCATAGATAGCCTTAGACACTATCCCTAGTAAGAAATGACACCAACATATATTGGTATGAAGGGGTGATAAAAACACCCATCATTTTTGGGGTCTTTCTTTGGGATTTCTTATAAAGTGTTAATAAGGTAAACTATTAAGCTAAAAGTAAAAAAATAAAAATATAATAAATATTACTCTCTTTTTAAATATAGGTATATGATTAGGAAAAGGGATTAAAAAAGAAGGTTTGTTCTAAAATATCCTCATCCTTTAGGAGAGAGAATCAATGTACTTTCATAAAATATATAAATCTTGAAGAAATAAATAAGAGAGTCTTTTAGAAGTACATCCTAGGTTTTATAGGAATCTTCCTCTATGAAGATCAAACTTTCAAATAGTGAATAGCTAGAAGACTTTGAAGGATCTCCTTCTCTAAAAAAAAATTTATTTACAATGGGAGAAAATATAGGTCACATAAAAAACCCTCATAGGAATCCTCTTGAGAGTAGTTTTTCTTACCCCATCATCTTTGAGAATGATGATCAAACAATAATGAAAAACATTTCCCCATCCAATATACCTACCTTTAGAGGTATATCCATTAAATACCTAGACCAATTCATTTTTGAGTTTAAAGTTATCTACCAAACCTATGATTACACTTTAGATAATCAAATGCTAAAACTCTTACCCTTTACCTTAAAGGAATGATTAATGAGGTGGTTTACTGGCCTAGTAGGAAAATCCATTATCACTTGGAGAGAAATGGAAATAATATTTCTAAACAAATACCAAGATTATTGTAGTGTCAAAGATAGAAAAAAATAATTATTCAAGATAAAATAGAATGGAAATGAGAACCTTGAAGATTATCTAGATTGGTTTGCTTTTGACCATAATAGGTGTGTATTTGATCTATCCAAGGAAGTGATAAAAATTGTTTTCCTTAAATTATTAGATGATTCCTCCAAGGATTATTTGAATCTCATGGGGAAGGGAGATATTACCAAACTATACTTCCAAGATATTACACAACTATATAACAACTACTCTAAGATAAAACCCAATAGTAAGAGAGGTAAACTAGGTAATGTTAATGATGTAAGCCAACTCATGGAAGAATTAACAAGTTTAAAAATAGATATATTACTTCAATTGAACACAAAATTATATGTATTATAAGCTAAAACCAAATCTAACATTGAACCACTATACATCTATTATCCAAAGTGTAGATTAAAACATGCATTCAGAGATTGTCCTCTAGACAAAACAAAAATCTATGGAATATGTGAAGATCAAGATCATGATACAAGAAATTTTAGTCACATTCCTACTCTTAAAAAAAATAAAACATAATATAAAAACCATAAAGTAATTAAACTATGTACAAAGGCAATAAAATACCTTCCCACAAAATAAATGACAACAGTTTGGCTCAAGGATTCCTTTTACACAATGACCTGCACCTCCAAAAGTTTGGGCAACACCACCTCAATGGCATAACCATAAATAGATGACAAAACCATGGATGATTCCCCAAATTATTAAAAAAACTTGGATACCCCAATCTCATCAACAACCATGGATAAATCAACATTAGAACCCTGGCCCAAACTATAATCAATAACAAAGAAGGTTTCCATAATAAGTATTGATGACTCCTTTAAGTACTCAAGTACCCCCTATAGAGCAAGTAAACCAACCAAAAATACCTTTACATCTAGTATCAAATCCAAATAATAGGTAGGTTTGTGTAAATTAATAAGGTAAAACCATAGGGGTAAGTGTTATTGAATGTACATGCATACATCTAAGGTCAGGAAAAACATAACAAGAACCTCAAATTATCATCATAGAAATACCTCATGAAAAATAAAGTCAATAGACTCAAGAAGTGAGATAAGAAGAGAAACCTATAAAAATAGAGGAATTATCCAAAACTCCTCCACCTATTCCCTTTCCAAAATTATTGAAGGAAGTAGAAGACAAAAGGGAATCTGGATTGATTTAAGAACTTAGAAAAATCAATATAGAAATTCCATTACTGCAAGCCCTTAGGGACATCCGAAACTCAATTATTTAATCAAAAATTTGTGTATTAATACACCTAAAAGGAAAAAATAATAACCCAAAACTATACAGGTAGATGGAAAGATTGCTAATTTATTACTAGGGAAGCTACTTCTACCCAAGTATGGGGATCGATGGAGTCCTATCATGTCTGTAATGATTGTAAATAAAGAGATACCAAATGTATTAGTGGAATTAGGATATATTATTTATGGAATGAATACTAACACCATGAAAAAACTCTCTCTAACATATATACAACCCACTATTACAATCTTACAAATGACAGATCATTCCACTGTTAAACTAGAGGGCTTCATTGAGGATATAACATTAGCTATAGAATCATGGAATAACTCATTGATTTTATTGGTCTCCAACCTAAAAGAACAAATTGGATACCCATTAATCCTAGGAAGGCCTTGGTTAACAATAGTGGCAACTCTGATTGATTGTATATTAGGAGATATGATCATCTCAAATAGTCGTAAAGTAAAGTGCATTTCTTTATATCCACCTACAAAACCATCATTTAATATTGTAAAATAGTTATGGATAGATCAACCTAAATAAAAATTTGATAGTATATTCTCTATAGCTATGGTCATAGTCATGGATCATGTAGAAGAAATAGAGGATGAGTTAACAAGAAGTATCCAAAATGCTACAGACTTCAACATTCTAACTATGGACCTTGTCAATCCAGCTATGGACTTTGATAGAGGATCTTAAAATGAGATAAATTCATAACCTTATAAAAATTCATCCTTTCCCACCTCTTCAAATATTATGTATTTTCATAGGGACATCCAACATAGTGTTATATAATGTGTGTTTCTCTAGATTTTCACTAATTACATTCAAATGAGAAAGAAACTAAGGTTAAGAGGTTATGGATTTGACGTTACCCGGATTTAGTGCACACCATATCCAAGCCTTGTGGGAGATCCTCTTTGGCTATGGAGGAAACACTTGCAATAAGAATGAAACTCAAACAAGAAAGATGTTAGAAGAGGTTATGGTGGACTGCCAAGCTACGCCCTCTGTCCCGAAAGCATAAAGCTCCTTAAGGGATGACAGCCCACTGTTTAAAGATAAAAGTATTGTAAAGAAAGAAATGATAAATGACTAAAGAAATAGAAAATTAGATGGTGTGTACCTATTCCCTATAGTTTGTGTATCTCAGAATGCTATAGAAGGCTAGCTGAAGGTTCTGTCTAGTCTAGATGGGCTGTTTGGATGGCTTTCTAGTTTGCTAGTTTAGAACATAGTCATTGATGTTAGTGGATCTGCTGAGGTCGGTCAGGTAAATGGTGCTAACATCAGTTGGGTTGCTGATGTCAGTCTTGCTAGATGCTGATGTCGATTGGTCTGTCGATTTTGGTTGGGGTTATTGGCCTTAGATGGCTTTTACAATTTTATTGAGATAGATAGAGGGGTTTTTGAAAGTTCAGAGGTTGGTGTAGGGTTATGGGAAGGTGAATGAGGTCTGAGGAAGGGTATAGGTGGAGAGTTGGTGTGAAAAGGGGATGAGAACAAGGGGAAGGCCTTTCAGCCCTTCCACAAAAGAAGTCAAACCTCTTGATAATATTTACAAATATCAATGGAAACTAATTAACAATATATTCTAAAACACTGAAATGAAAACCAGAGTACTTAGCTTTATAGGGTGAAAAACCAGAGGTGTCAAAATAGTGATTCCCATTGTGGCTAATGTGATCAATGTTGTAAGCCAATGAAGTGAACATAGATTACTTCAATTTAGTAGCTTTAGGTCCTCGTACAATCTTTTAATCTAGTCTCTGGAATGATTTGTGTAGAGTCTCAATAGCTAAGAGAATGATAGTTGAATTTTGGTGCTTGAAATCTTAGAGTGTGCATGTGAATGTGAGAAAAGGCTGGGTCAGCTCAATGTTAGAGCTTGGCTTATGTAACTGACGTCAGTGATCCTACTGGCATCAACATAGAACTACCGACATTGGCTAAGGGTTAACTGATGTTGGTGCAGAGAGAATAGGTAAAAGGGCTATTTTTAGCTCTTTCCCATTTCTCCACCTGCCAAGTGCTTTTCCATTGGAGAACGGTCAAAATAAGGGCTTATGAGGCATGAGAGTTGGTTAGAGAGTTAAGATGGAGTGAGAATAGGTCATGGGTAGTTAGGATTTGGAGGACCTAGTCTCAGGCTGACTCATAGGCTAAGAAACGGTCTTAGGGTGAGGTGTCTAAGTGAGGTAATTAATTTAAAATAAGTAGTTTTTAAATTAATAAGGTGTGCAAGTGTGGATTAGGAGTGTTAACATTTAGAAGGGGACCAACGGGGGTTGATATGATATTGGTGTCTACATTTGCCTCTTTTTATCTTGTGGTTTATTCTAATGAACTACAAGACAAAAATAGATGTAGGTTGCCCTTGGTATGGGGTGAGGTATTCCCCCTCAAAGCGGGAATCGAGAGAAGGTAATCCAAAATTGGGTGCTGATTTGATAAGCACTAGATGAGTAGGGTGAGGTTGGAGTGTGAATGCTGCAATAGTTGAGATTTCACATATTCCACTTCACTTGATAGGCAGGTCAAATTGTTGCAGGAAAGGTTAAGGAGGACTAAAATCGAAGTAACCGGTCCCCAATTTATTAGTAGTAGCTAATTGGGTTAAAATGATCAAAGCTATAGCTCTAATGGTCGAGGATGAATAAAATCAAAGTAACCAATCCCCAGATTATTAGTGGTAGTTGATTGGGTTAAAATGATCAAAGTTGTAGCTCTAATGGGCATCGTGTTCTAAGTATTCAGGCTAGGAAGTGCTCCTGGAAAACACAAAAATGTCACAGACATTAGGGATCAACTTGGTCATGATCCAAAAATAGGTGTGAGGGGTGGATACAATTTACTAACTATTCATGAGGTAGCATATGCAATCAAAACAACCAAGGCAAAGTTGTCTCGAAAGTGGTCATGGTTTGAGGAGATAATCACGATCTCTGAGGTTGTTTGTCAAGTTAGGTTGAGATATAAGTGATCTCGAGTGTTGTTTTTTGTGGTTAGGGAGATGTATGTGATCTCCAACATGCCCCATGAGAATTCTAAGGTGACTTCTATAGTGTCAGGGCTGGAAAGACTAAAATAGAGGTAGTTTAGGATAGGTAGTGAGCCTAGGGTTTAGATAGTTGGTCCATTAGGTAGATGAATGAACAAATGGCTAAGCTAACCTCAGAAGACCCCATATCAACTGAGTGCTTCCTACATAGCCCCTATTTTAAGGGCATCAAGCCAATGTAGTTCTCCTAAAAGGGAAGAAGAGTCAAAGAGGTTGATATTTATTTTGGTTATGTTAGTGTTTTTAGCATTTCCCATATGTTTAATGGTACATGCTTGAAATGATGAGTGTATGATGATGTTATAGCCTTTTCCATATTGTGTGATGGTGTATGTTGTAACATACGTTATGTGATTTTTCATCCTTAGAAATTTTCCATATTGGTGATGGTTTATGCTAAAAATGAAATGAGTTTATTTATGCTTCAGCAGGTTTCCATATTGGTGATGGTATATGCTTGACATAAATTGTGTTTGGTTGATAGTTTCCATGTGTATTATTTTCCATAGAAACTAATGTGAATGGGTTATGATAATTTATATAACACAAATTGGTATTTGCATTAAATAAATCATGATGTTATGTTAGTGGTTAGAAAATGTTTTGGTTGTATTTTATCAAAAACATGTGATGTTATTTATGATAAAATTGAGTTGAATGTTAGGCTCATAACTTTATAGTGAAAATTATGAGATGACAATATGCGAGTATATAATTTTAAGACATGGCATCCTAAAAGATAAACTGGCATGTGATGAAGGTGTGTAAGAAGTGAAAGGCACATTGTTCTTTCATTGACAAGGACCATAATGATAACATAGATAGGGTTTTTGGAAATAAAAGACCTATTCATGCATTATGTCGTTGACCATTGGTTTTTGTTAGAGAAGTACCCTAATCACTTGACATTAAGTGAAATCAAAATCCCTTGGGTATTTTGGGTAATAGGTGTGATTATGTTATATGTGAGGATAATGTGAACCTTTTTAGCAGGGATAACTTTTCCCCTTTTATAGGTGACCCTGAGAATGACTATAGGCAAGTCCATGTCTTAATAGTTTGTCAGTCAGTTTTTTTTTGGTAGACTGATCAATGTGGGAAATCTACTTGGGGATGTTGTTTTGGTTTTGTGGTCATGTGAAGTTGATCGATGTGGGAAGCTTCTGAGAGGGTGTTATTTTTGTAGCAAAATTTGGGCATAGCCATCCTTCGAGGGAGTGGTCTATATTTTGCTTTGTACGTTTTGATTTCTTTGAATAGCTGTGTTTCAAGGGAGTAGTCTACTAATTACAGCAATAATGTAGCTATCCTTCAAGGGAGCAGTCTACATTTATAGTTTATGACCTTTTAATATTTTGTTAGGCATCCCAATTTTATGTTTTTTTAACTGAACTTTTAGTCATGGACTAGACTATAGAGGTTTAGGAGTTTCCCTTTTATTAGGACAAAGCATTAATGCTTTAAAAAGGGTTAACTAATTTTTGTAGGGAAAAAGGGTTGAAAGGAATAGGAATGAGGATGATGGGGGTTGCTCAAGGGAGGAGCTCAAGTTAAACATAAAGTGAATGATCACTTGGTTAATAGTAGAATGGTCACAGATGTAAGGCATTAAGGGGCTTAGGTTCTGGCCAGCCTTCGAGAGAAGACAGAAGATAAGTGCCTAATCCATACTTGTGCATTATTATATAAGGTCTGAGCCCATCAGGAGCAAACTTGCCTCATTTGCTTCTTTCCATATTGGTCATGTGTTGGTTTTCTATAAGGATGAGATCTCTGATTTTGAAATCTCGCTCTTGTAGATTTTTGTTGTAGGCACACTTGATACAATCTTGGTAGATATGAAGATGATTAAGAGCGACAAGATGACATTCATCGAGTAACTCGAGTTGTGTTAATTGATCTTGAAAAAAGTCATCGTTAGAGAGTATGTCATGCAAGGAGATGTAAAGAGAAGGTATTTATACTTCAAGAGGCAAGACAACCTTAGTTCCATACACTAAGGAGAAAGGTGTAGCACCCATAGGGGTTCAGATGCTAGTGTGGTAGGCCCACAAAGTGAAGGGAATGTGAGTGTGCCAATCCCTTCCAGTGTCGTTAACCACCTTCATTAGGATTTTAGTTAGGATTTTGTTAAAAGCTTCTGCCTGTCCATTTGCTTGTGGATAGTAAGGTGAGGAGAAGCTGAGTTTAATGCCAAAGTGTCACAAATATTTTAGATGGTTTTGTTTTTGAAAGATTTGCCATTATCAGTGATTATCTTGTGAGGTACACTAAAATGACAGATGATGTGGTGGTTAATGAAGTCAAAGATTTTGTCAGCTTTAGTGGATATGAGGGGAATAGCTTCCACCCATTTAGTGAAATATTTAGTCACTGTGATAATAGACTGATGTCAGAGAGATGAATAAGGGTTAATCTCACTAATTAGATTTAAGCCCCATTGTGAAAATGGCTAGAAATCCTTAGTAACTTGTAAAGCATGGCTAGGGACGTGAAGTAGGTTAGCATGTTGCTAGAATTTGATATAATGATGAACATAGTCACTGTAGTCTTGGTTAAGAGTGGGCCAATAATAGCCTAGGTAGAGGATGTGCTTTGCAACTGAGTTACCACTAAAATGTCCTTCGAAAATCCCATAATGGACTTGTTTTATGGCATGAGATGTCTCAATGGTGGTTAGGCATCAGAGAAGGAGGCCATCAAAACCTCATTTGTAGAGAAGACCCCCTATCATGGTGTATTGAGTAGTACTCTTGATAAAAGCCTACCATCCATTGCTAGAGAGGTTAGAGGAATGATAGAATAAGTCAAGTATTCAACAAGTTGTTTATACCAAACATCATGTGGACTAGAGTCGATATTGCCAACAAAGTTGATGTTAGTTGAAATATATGAGGGCAACACCAAATGGTGTACCATGACATAGATTCTTGAGGAAGCAGATGAAGATGGGATGTGTGAGGTGAGAGAGGCCATTGTGTCAGCAAACTTATTCATAGAGTGAGGAATAGTTTGTAAGAAATAACGGTCAAAAGACCCTAACAATGTGTCAACACAGTGTTTATATCATTATAAAACTTCATTTTTACAAAGATATGAACCGTTAATCTGATTAACGACTATTTACGAGTCACCAAAGATATTGAGTGTTTTAATGCCCAAGAAAATGTTAGTTTGAAGCCCCAAAATTAAGGCTTCATACTCAGCCATGTTATTGGTGCATTCAAAGTCAAGTTTGAAGGATAGAGTCATGGGCTCACCCTTGTGAGGGATGAGAATGACCCCCACACCCCCACTAAGTTGACATTTAGATCCATCAAAGAACATTATCATTTGATAGGGGATGTCATCGGTGGATAGCATGGTGATAGACTCATCAAGAAATTTGCAATTACAGGGTTGGTTATCAGGTAAAGGGGCATCTGCTAGTTGGTCAGTGATCATTTGCCCCTTTATAGAATTTTGTTGAATGAATTCCAAATCAAACTTAGTGAGAAGCATGAGCCAATGAGCCATACGTTGGTTTTGGTATGGCTTGGAGAGCATGTATTTGAGAGGGTTGATGTGGGTGATGATGTAAGTCTTGTGGTTGAGGAGATAGTGGTGGAGTTTGGAGGTGGCAAAGAATAATGCCAAGCAAAGTTTTTTGGTATGAGTATACCAAGTTTTTTAGTCAACGAACATTCAACTTATATAATAAACTGCTTGCTCATGATGTTATTCATCTTGATGCACAATCATGGCACCTAAGGAATGATGTATTGCCAAAATGTAAAGATAGAAGGGTTGGTCATCTTTAGGTGGAATAAGGACTGGTGGAGAGACAAGATAGCATTTAAGAGCCTCAAAAGCCTCTTGGAAATCCTTATTCTAATTAAAGGAGATGTCCTTCTTGAGGAGGTGATGGAAGGGTTGGCATTAGTTAGATAGCTGTGAGATGAAGTGACGAATAGATTAAAGCTTACCTTGCAGGCTGTGAAGTTGTTTTAGGTTAGTTGGTGGGGGCATCTTGAGTATGGCTCAAATTTTAGCTAGATCTATCTCAATGCCATGAAGAGAAATGATGAAACCCAAAAGCTTCCTTGAGAGAACTCCAAAGATGCATTCCTCAGGGTTGAGTTGAATGTTATATTGTAGTAGGCGAGTGAATATTGTTTTGAGAATGGTTAGGTGGTCACGGCAAAGTTTGGATTTCCCCAGTAGGTCATCCACATAGTCCTCCATGATTTTGTGGAGGAGATCATGAAAGATATAAGTCATGGCACGTTGGTATGTAGCACCTGCATTTTTTAGGCCAAAAGGCATGACCCTATAGTAGAATGTCCCCCATGGGGTGATGAAGTGGTTTTATGTTAATCTTCTGGGGCAATCAAGATTTTGTTATATCCTAAAAACCCATCCATGAGGGATAGCATCTCATGACTAGCCGTAAGATCAACAAGTTGGTCGATGTTTGGCAAAGAAAAGTCATCCTTTGGGCAAGCTAGGTTGAGGTCACGATAGTCAGTACAAATTCAAATTCCCCCTATTGCTTTTGTGATAGCGACAATGTTTGACATCCATTGTGGATAATCAATGGGTTGGATAAATGAGATGAAAAGAAGACATTTAAGCTCCTCTTTGACAAGGAGTGTAATGTGAGGATGCATCCTGTAAAGCTTTTACTTGATAGGCTTAGCTTTGTGGTTTGTGATGATGTTGTGGATGACAATGTCAGGGTCAATACCAAGCATATCACTATAGGACCAAGCAAAGGCTTTGCTATGATTTTTAAGGAATGTGGTATAGTCAATTTGTTCCTAGGCATCTATAGATTGACTAATCTTTAAAATGTGAGGAACATCAGAAGATGGGAGATTAATGTCAATAGTTGATTTGTTTAACATAATTTGTGTTTTCAAAGGAAGTGATTGTTGTATGAAGGAGTCATCTACACCCATGTAGGTGAGTATGGAATCATCATCTAGGCATTAGACAATGTTGATGCTAGAAGATTCATCATTTATCATGTATGGATAAACAAGAGCAAGAGACCTTGATGCCTCACCTATTTGATAGGTCAAGGGTTCTAAGTGAATGGCATTTATGAAAAAAAACTAAGAGGGATGGAGACCATCAACTCTGTAGGTCAGGTTGGGGGAATAGGCAAGGTTGGAGGAGAATGCTCTATGATAGTTTCATGGTGAGGGATCTTAGAGGGTTTTTTAGGTTATTTGAAACCCACCCCATGTCATTTCTTGGCATTTTGGATTGCCTCATCATTTGGAGGCTCAATGGGCTTGTGGGGACCTTGTTCATAATGCCCAAAGCCAAAACCCTACCATGCACACCTATGAAGATAGGTGTGAGCAAAGCTAGGGTTGCTGAGGAAGGAGAAATTACAAGTGAATAGTCAAGGTGATGAGAGAGGATTTCCAACAGTAGGAGCCTAATCTAGCCCTCCATAGGTGAGATTAGTTTAGAGATCAGGAAGACCATATGGGATGACCATTCTGATGTGATGGTCATAGTTAGGGTGGTGATGAAGTTTTCCATATTCCTATGGATTTTGTAACATATCAAGGGTAAGAAAATAATAGTCCCCAAGTGAAAGGCTCTAGAAGGTATCTTCCATAGGATCTTTCGTGTTCACTTGAGGAGTAGGCATAGGTGTGACTGGTATCTACGAGCTTGTCAAGGCTTTCAAAGGTAGAGGTGGTGTTTGGGTGGATATTTTCAAAGGGATGAGAACATCATTAGGTTGGTAGGTCATGTTGCATGTTTTAAAGGGGGAAGGGTCAGCAAGAATGACATGAACTTGCCCCTCATGTTCAAACTTGACATAATGATGCAACGTGGAAGGGACACAAGTCATGGAACGTATCCAAGGTTGTCCTAATAGAATGTTATATTAGAACTCACCTTCAATGATATAGAAGGGTTCTATAATTTTACACGGGCCAACATGAACATGCAAGACCACAGTGCCAATGGTAGTGGTGGTGGCATTGTTGAAAGAATGAAGAATTGCGTCAGTTTTTGACATGCAGTTCTTCAGAATGGCTAGTTGATCATATGCATGGGTAGAAATGATGTTGATGCTATCACCTCCATCAATCATAACCCACTTACCACAATTTTGATCAACATAATCCATGATAAAGAGGGTGGGATCTTGATCTTCCAGATTGTAGGTAGGAATCTCAGAATCACTAAAGGTGACGGAGGCAACGGTGGGTAACAATTTGACTAAAGTAGTCAGTGGTTGGGGGTCTTCATGTTAGACCTCCATTGCCTATAAAGCTTTGATTAAGGCTTGGTGATGTTGTAGATATCTTTGTATCAGGTCATACAAAGACATCTTCACAGGGGTTTGGTGAAGTTGTTTCACCATGGAGTCGTGAATTGCCCTCGAAGATGTTGGTTGAGATGTGCCCAAAATAGAAATCTTGGGCTTTGGTGGTGGAGAGGTCTTGGTGAATGAATATGTCCAAGGGGTAGAAACCTACTTTTTTCCTTTATCCTTTAGGGTTTGGGACCTGGTGGCCACATTAATAGTGTTGATTTCAAATAAAGGGGGAGAAGGTGGTAGAGGGACCATAATCTTGCTTTGGGATCCTAATTCAAGTGAGGAGGTTTAGGAGGCATGGGATGGTGTTAGTAGTTTGTCAAAAACGTGGTCAAGATAATCCTCAATGAGAAGGGTGTCCTTTTCTAGGTGTTGGCAAATGACAACCTTAAGAGTGTAGCAACTCTCAATATCATGCCTAGGTCTGTGATGATACAAGCAGATTTGAGTGTCATCGAACTAAGATGGTTTTGATTCAAGAGGTCAGTATGGCTTAATGGGTGGGAGAATGATGCTCGAATACTACAAGTGGTGTAATAGTGAAGCATAGGAACCCACTAATGGATTTGTGCTCACTATTGTAGTAGGGGTTGACAACTTCTATTTAGGAGTTATAGGGGGAGTTTTTCATACCACCTTTTTGGTTTGTGGTGTGGCCTCACACGTAGATGGCACTTTCTTGATGAAAGGTGTTGAATTTCTTGGAGGAAATATGTTTTTGATGGGTAGACAAAGTAATGGAGGCAGTTTGTCTTTGTGAGGTGTTGGAATAGGGAGCACTCTTGTTAAAGTGGAAGGATGTGGACCCAAGATAGAGGGCAATGGTGAAGGTGAGGGAGGAATAGACCGATGTGGTTTAGCATCCTCCTTTAGTATGGTGTAAGTAACATTACTATGTGGGGAGTGGTTTAAATCTAACTTCACTTATGGGTGAGTTAGGTTTGATACAGGGCAAACACTAAGAGATCTAATCTATTTTAGCATGGTGGACACCTGTGAGGGTTTGGATTCAGATGTGGAAGGCTGAGCTTTTGATGATTTAGAAGTTGAAACCTGATCCTTGTTAGAGACTTTGGGGTAAATCATCATGAAAGGTTGGTAGTATAAGGTGAAGTGGGATGTGTAGGATAAAGAGCCCTCAGTCACTCCCATAACGCCTCATACTCTAGGTTCTTAAAATGGAGGAATCCTAAGTTTTCTGCCAATGAAGAGAAGGGTTTAGATGATGTCACATGAGGCCTTACAGTCAGTCCTTTAGAGGAGTTAGGTGATTGCAAAAGTGGAAACATGTTAGATACAGTGATCTCAGGCCAAAGGTGAGAGAGAACCATCACTGGATCTTCTTCAGCTGAAGTGGGTGAGGTGGTGAGTTCTTCTCTCAACAGAGAAGGGATTGGAGAATTTGGCTCTTCAAGTGGATAGAGTAAAGGGATGATCATGCCTTCCAAGTGTGGTCTAGGAGCATGGAAAGTATGATCCTCCATTGGTAATAAGAATGATAAGGGTGGGGCCACTGGCATTGGTACCATCAAAGCATCCTCCAATATGGGAGAGGTTAAAGTAGACTCTCTTACATGTGAAAGGGGGGTGGATGGAGGACTATCCTCCATCGATGGAGGAAAAATAGGAGAGGAAGGCTCCTATAAAGGGTAAAGCATATGGATGATGGCCCCTTATACATGAGGGTGTGGGGTATGAATGGTAAATTCTTCTAATAGTAGAGGAAGAGGAAAGGTAGGGGCAAGAGGAATAGGTAATATGGGATACTCACGAGGTAGAAGAATGGGTAGAGAAGGTGCTTGATGTCATGGGGGTGATACAAGTGAAATGGGTTCATCCACATGATGAACAGGGTGAGGCAAAGGGGGTTCTTCATTACATGGGGGTGGTATGGGTAAAATAGGCTCTTCTACCTATGGTGGAGAAATGGGTTGACCAACCTCTTCAGATTGTTGGAGAGGTTGGATAAGAATGAAAGGAAAGACTATGTTGACCATTTGTATGTTGCATTCTTAAGGGTCATTGACCATGGTCTGAACATTATTCTGACTTGGGGGATGGTTAGGAAATGGTTGCCTAAAGACATCCATATTTTGGTTGGTTGGTGCATTAGGGTTATCCAATACAAGGTCCCCTTTGTCTAACATGTCTTGAACAATATTTTTTAGGGTTTTATAATTATTCGTGTCATGACCCTTGACACGATGATAGTTACAAAAGTCAGTTTCCCTATACCATGCAGGGATGGCTCATGAGGGGTCAAATTGGATAGGTGGTCAAATTTGAGGGAGGTTGAGGACTCTCTGCTTCACTAATTTATGCAATACGGAAGCATACAATTCTCCTATTGGAGTGTATTGTCACTATTCATACCATTATTGGAATTGTCTAGTGATGTTTTGTGAAGTGGAGGGCTCAAATTGGTTGGTTCTGGTAGAAGATGGTGACCTAATGACCACAACATTCATCAACCCCTTGGACTTGGGGTGGGAAGAAGAAGGTTTGGAAAAAGAAGGGTCATTGGGTTTTGCATTGGTATTTTTGTTATGCAATTTGACCCTATCTTCTTTGATTATGTGGAGTTCAAGCTTTTAGGCCATAGTGAAAGCTTCATCGAATGTGCAAAAAGTTTGAACCTGTAGAGTGGACGAGATGTGCTTGGCACATGCTCTTGAAAATAGATCAATGATCTCAGGTTGAGGTAGTGAGAAGGAGAGTTGGTTGATTAAACCTCTCCAATAGGTGACAAAGTCTGCTATTGACTCATCCTCAAATTGTCTAATAGAATAAAGGTCTGTGATGGAGACCTTCTTGGTAATATTGATTGAGAAATGATCAATAAATAGCTGAGTGAGTTAAACAAAGGTGAAGAGAGAATGAATGGTAATGGAGCTCTACCAGTCAAGGGTGGTGCCAAAAAGTGACATAGGGAATGTGCAAAGCAATAATGCATCATTGTGCCCTATGAGGTAGCAAGCATGTCTAAATGCTCACAGATGTTGTTTTGGGTCCTCTTTACTCTAAAAGTGAGTAAATTTTGGGAGTTCCCACTAGCTAGGGTATGGTTGAATAGGAACTGAAGGGTAGATAGGTTTGTTACAAATTTTCTCATATGAAAGAACACTCCTCAAACCTAAAACAAATGTCTCAAGGTTAGACATCTTATCCATCAGCATCTTAATTAGATTGGCAGATGGATTGGAATGAGGGGCACCCCCTAAGTTATAGGGTACTTGGAAGGTGTTGGAAGGGGTGTATGATGTACTTGGTTACATTTGTGTAGGTGCAACATATTGATAGTTCATCATAGGGGCCGATGTCGAGGCCAAGGGGGATTTTACCACAAAGTTAGAGGGCACAACTTGACTAGTTGCCACTAAGGGTGGTTGAATGGTGGTGACACTAGTTAAAGGATAAGTGGTCACTCTCATGTTTATAGGTGCAAGAGTGGATGGGATAGAGACAATCAAGTTATGGAAAGGTGTCAAACTTGGTTGAATTATTTGCATTTGAGGGGGTATAGAAATCTTGATGGAGGTAGGGCAAGAAAGGATAGAAGGCGAGGCCAAATCTTGAACATTGGCCATGCTTGGGTTACTGGTCGAGGTAGTGGCCTGAGTGACCATCGGTTGGGTATCAGATATTGTTGATATCATTTCCACTTCAACCAAAGAAGTTGGCATCCCATAAATAGGGTTACTAAAAGGATCTCAGGTTTGGCTTCTAGTGAGATAATGTTGGAGAGCCTTGATGTTGTGGTCAAGGAATCTCTCAAAATCTTGATCCCCTTTAGAAATAATAGGAGGTTGATCAGGGGTAGGTTGGATAGGAGTATGCTCGATGTCTGAAGTATACTCCATTAGATGACTTGGCACAAAGGGCAAAGGTGGGAGTGGCTATTGACTCACATGGTTAACAAGGAATTTGGCTTGACAGTGTGTCAGGACCATCCAAGGTGAAAGGGGTTTAGGTTCTAAAAACTATGTGTTTTAGTTTCAAAAAACCAGAATTTGTGTTAAACAACAATAAATTTGGGTTTTAAGCTTGCTGTTTGGAAAAAAAATTATTTATTTATTGACAGTGACTGATGTCAGTTGTTTAACTGATATCAATTAGAAAATGTTTCTGACATCATTAAATTAACTGATGTCGATGAATTTTGGTTGTCGACATCGGTGGAGAAACTGATGTCAATTTTTGTGTAATTCTAAAAACATAGAAGATTGATAGTTTTTGGAAGAAGAAGATATTTTGAGTTATTTTGGACTTCAAAATGATATGACCTTACTAGCTCAAACACTCAGATAAAACTAGCAGAATAGATGATTAGGCAAGCAACCTCTAAAATGTTAGATTCCTAGGAATGAGTTTTAAAGTCGTGGTGGCTTATGCCTTAAGAGAATGTGTTGGGAGTTGGGATTGTAGAACAGTTCCTAGAGAGGAAGTCTATGGCTAGTTTCAGGTTGTGTTATGGTGCTCAAAAATATATGTGTTAGGGTCAGTATGTGGCCTAGTGCTGGGGCTTGCTCCCTTCACTTCACGAACCCAGAGCTAAGCTGGGCTGCTTAGCTAGAATATACCTTCCCTATAGTTTATACTCTGTCAGAGAATAGAGTGGGTCCTCCTCTTGGTGGTGAAATCCAAGTAAGATCACCAGGTGGGGTAAGGTATCCGCTAGCTGATGAAATCCTAGATGGGCCTTGTCTCAAGTAAGTATATGTGTTTGATTTGAAGTGATTGTGGTTTGGTTGTGTCACATTTGTGTACTACAATTCATTCATAATGCTTTAATTATGAAGTGGGCTAAGTGTGCATCCAAGCAAGAATGAAATGTAGTAGTTTTTAACCCAAATCAAAATATGTTATTCAAATGCAAACAAATGGAGAAGAGGTAAAGGGTATGAGTTTTTCACTACTCTATGATGCATGCAAGAATCAACAAGATGAAAAAGAGATGTTCTTTTTAACCTCTGCTAATGATTTCCTTTTGAAACAAAAAGATAGAAGAGGTAAAAAAAGGAGAAAGAATTAATTACTTTATGTAAAAAAAATAGAAAGTAAGAGAAGCTAAGTTTTTTATTTCTCAAGAGATAAAGGCAAAGAAGAGGGGATGCAAGAAGTAAATATTTTTCTAATGCATCTACATGAAAATTTTATTTTTAAAAGAATAATGAACCTAAGGAAAACTCCAAGGGTCCCACCAGGAGTGCCAGAATGTTTCTCTAGATTTTCACTAATTACATTCAAATGAGAAAGAAACTAAGGTTAAGAGGTTATGGGTTTGATGTTACCTAGATTTAGTGCACACCGTATCCAAGCCTTATGGGAGCTCCTATTTGGCTATGGAGGAAACACCTGCAGTAACAATGAAACTTAAACAAGAAAGATGTTAGAAGAGGTTATGGTGGACTGTCAAGCTACACGCTCGGTCTTGAAAGCATAAAGCTCCTTAAGGGATGACAGTCCACTATTTAAAGATAAAAGTATTGTAAAGGAAGAAGTGATAAATGACTAAAAAAATAGAAAAGTAGATGGTGTGTACCTATTCCCTACAGTCTGTGTATCTCAGAATGCTACAAAAGGCTGGCTAAAGGTTTTATCTGGTCTAGATGGGTTGTTTGGATGGCTTTCTAGTTTGTTGGTTTAAAACACAGTCATCGACATCAGTAGATCTACCAAGGCCAGTCAAATAAATGGTGCCAATGTTAGTTGGGTTGCTGATGTCAGTCTGGCTAGATGCTGACATTAGTTGGTCTGCCAATGTCAGTTGGGGTTGTTGGCCTTGGACAACTTTTAGAATATTTTTGGGATAGACAGAGGGGTTTTTGGAAGTTCAAAGGTTGGTGCAGGGTTGCGGGAAGGTGAATGAGGTCTGAGGAAGGGTATAGGTGGAGAGTTGGTGTGAAAAGGGGGTGAGAACAAGGGGAAGGCCTTTTAGCCCTTCCACAAAAGAAGTCGGTCCTCTTGATAGTATTTAGAAATATCAATGGAAACTAATTAATAATATATTCTAAAACACTGAAATGAAAACCAGAGTACTTAGCTTTATAGGGTGAAAAACTAGAGGTGTCAGAATAGTGATTCCCATTATGGCTGATGTGATCAGTGTTGTGAGCTAATGAAGTGAACATGGATTGCTTCAATCCAGTAGCTTGAGGTCCTCATACAATATTTCAATCCAATCTCTAGAATGATTTTTGCAGAGCTTCAGTAGCGAGGAGAATGATAGTCAAATTCTGGTGCTTGAAATCTCAAAGTGTGTGTACGAATGTGAGAAAAGGCTAGGGTGAGCTCAATGTTAGAGCTTGGATTATGTAATTGATGTTACTGATCCCACCAACATCAGCGTAGAACTGCTGACGTCAGTCGAGGGTTAACCAACGTCGGTGGAGAGAGAATAGGTAAAAGGGCTATTTTAGCTCTTTTCCCATTTCTCCACCCACCAAGTGCCTTTTTCATTGGAGAACGGTCAAAACAAGGGCTTATGAGGCATGAGAGTTGGTTAGGGAGTTAAGATGGAGTGAGAATAGGTCATGGGTAGTTAGGATTTGGAGGACCTAGTCTTAGGCTAACTTATAGGCAAAGAAACGGTCTTAGGGTGAGGTGTCCAAGGTGAGGTAATTAATTTAAAATAAGTAGTTTTTAAATTAATAAGGTGTGCAAGTGTGGATTAGGAGTGTTAATGTTTATAAGGGGACCAAGGGGGTGTTGACATGATATTGGTGTCTATGATGGGTAGATGAAGGTCAAAATACTTTGTTGATAGCCTTTCGTTGTCCTCTCTAGGAGAAAAAATTGTTAAAGATTTTGTCACATTCCATATTTTTTTGACACATCCATATCCTCTAAAATCTTTAATGAGTGAATTAAAACAAATATATTATTCTCATTTAGGCATTAAGCAAATAATAGTAGCACTAGGAAAGTTACTCAACATAAATAATTGGTTGACAAATGATTAGGAAGTAAAGGTCTTTGATGTACTTTAAGAACATACTAAATTTTTTTCTTGTGAATATCAAGACATGAATGGAATCCATCCAAGTGTATTCACCCACCATATCTACATAGAGAACATTAAACTAGTCAAGAAACCTCAAAGAAGAATTAATCTAGCCTTAAGAGACATTGTGAAAACTAAGAAAAGTTTCTAAAAGTAAGATTCATTTATCCTATTTATGATAACCAGTGGGTCTCTCCCTTGGTTATTTTTCATAATAAAAATGTTAAATGGATAGAATTCATAGACTATAGGAAACTAAACAAGGCAATACTGAAATATTATTTTCCTTTAGCATTTATTGACCAAGTACTTGACAACTTGGTACGAAAAATATAATTCTCTTTCTTGGATGGTTTTATTGGTTACAATTAGATACAAATGACACTTGAATATCAAGATAAATAACCTTAAATTTTCCATGGGTAATGTTTACAAATAGGGTTTTAAACTTTGGTTTGTGTAATGCACCTACTACCTTCTGATGAGTAATCTTAGCCATATTTTTAGATTTAACCAATGATTGTGTGGAAATCTATATGGATGATTTACCATTCATGAAGAATAATTTGATGAAAGTTTAAATAATCTAAGAAAAGTAATGAAAATATGTGAAGAACACCATTTTTTCTTGATTCATGAAAAATGTCTGATCATGGTAGAGGAAGGAATAGTTTTAGGACATCAAATTTTTGCAAAAGGAATCCAGATGGATCTAAATAAAATTAAAGTCATTTAAAACTTACCCCTCAAAACTAGACTAATATCAAAATATTCTTAGGCCATGAAGGATATTATTTCTCAAAACAAAACTAGAAGATTTCAAAAAAATTATTGCTCTAATGTTTTCTTTACTAACAAAAGAGAGTGATTCTATTTGGAGTATAGATTGCCAATAAACCTTTGAGACTATTAAGGAGAAACTAAGTTTTGCCCTAGTCTTAAGAGGACCTAATTCATCACAACCCTTCCATATTTACACTAATGCATCTAATCATGTTATGGGGGTAGTTCTAGGATAAAAAGATGAAAAAGGATAGATGTATGCCATATATTACATTAATAAGAACTTGAATCCTACTGAGAGAAACTACACAACCACTGAGAAAGAATTTATTACTATAATTTATGCCATAAAAAAGTTTACACACTACATAACTGGTTACAAAATATTTATATATACTAATCACACATCTATCAAATATTTGATGAACAAACTAGTGGTAAGAGGAAAAATTATAAGATGGTTATTACTATTATAGGAATTTGACATAACAATCATTGATAAACATGGTAGGTTCATTGTGGTTATTGACTTTGTTTTTAGATTTAACAATGCAGATGAAGAATAACCTATAGAAGATAATTTCTCAGATGAGTAACTATTTGTTGTTGTAGCACAATCATCTTGGTTTGTTGATATAGCAAATGTTTTGGCTACAGGGAAGTTTCCTCTTCAGTTCACTAGAAAAGAAAAAAATATTTGATTAAATTAAGTTCTTGTTTTAAATGGATTAATGGTGTATTAATTAAATATGGACATGATCATGTGTTTCATAGGTGTGTGAAAGAGAATGAAATATATGACACTACTTAGTTAAGAGGACAGTGCACAAGATCCTTGGAGCTAGATACTATTGACCAACTCTTCATAAGCACATAAAAAGGTAAATTTGGCAATGTGATCTATGTCAGAGAATGGGTGAACCTACACTATCTTTTTAAATTCCCCTCCATCCTCAAGTAGTTTTAGAACCTTATGAAAAGTGGGGCATGGACTTTGTTGGGCCCATAGATCCACCTTCTCAAGGGAATGAGTATTTTCTAGTATGTATAGATTATGTGACCAAATAGGTTGAATTAAAAGCTCTTATATTTACAAAATAAGAGGTAGTAGTATATTTTCTATACTCCAAGATCATGCAAATATTTGGATCACCTAGAGAGATAGTGTTTGATTAGGGACCCTAGTTCATGTCCAAAATGATTCAAGTATTCAAAGATATCTACCAAGTAAACCATAATAAGTCTTCTCCGTACCACCCAATATCAAATGGATAGGTAGAATTTACCAATAGAGAATTGGAGAATATTATTACCAAGATAGTTAGTAGTAGTAGGAAAATTAGGTAGCCAAGCTTCTAGAGGATGTATGGTCATACAACACAACATGGAATACCACTAATTGTTTTCACCATATGAATTAGTATTTGGTAATAAACCTCTTCTTTTAATTGAATTTGAGATACAAACTCTAAGGACTACACTAGAGATAGGTATTGACTTGGATGAAGAATAGAGATAGATAATTTTACAAATAAATGAGCTAGATGAAATGGGAGCAAAAGCTTTGCAGTATATAGACATGATGTATTTGAAAGGAAAAAATGACATTATTTTCACATCAAGGAAATATAATTTAAAGGAGACTAGGCACTTTTGTATGATTCTAAGTACCATCACTTCAAAGGCAAATTGAGAACTAGATGGTTAGGACCATTTTCAATAGAAAATATTTTTGATAATATTTCAGTACAATTTATACCTATAGATGGTAATCATAAGACAATCCTAGTCATTGGACATAGGTTAAATTTATACAAAAAACCTTCCAATAAAGAAGAATTTATCTAGCTAGTACAAAATGAGTTTGGCCTCATGGAAGAACTCAAATATTCCATGAAAACTAATCCTTGAAGACAAGATGGTCTTAATAAAGGAAGGGGATCCACCTTTTCTCTAAAAAGGTAAAAAATAAAAAATAAAACTTTTCAATAATGAAAATCCCTAGGAATATTGTTAATAGTCATGACCAAAAAACTAGCTTGTTGGGTGATCATATACTTTAGAATGAGCCTTGACCAGAAAACTAGTAAATGGCTGGTCAAGGACAAAAAACAAAAAAAAAATCATAAAAATGATTTCAGAAATTTAGAGTTAATTATTATTTATGATTGATTATCCTTATTCCCAAAGCAATAAACATTGATGTTGTCTTATTCTTTACCATTCTTCAAACAAATCCATGTAATTTCCTTTTTATAGAATAGATAAAAAAGGACAAACAAAGACAACATCATGATTTTTAGAGGTATAGTATTTATTCTCTTACTAAGCATTAGTTTTTAAGTTTCTATGTCTATAAGTATATGCTCAATATTTGGCAAGTCTCCATAGTTTTTATGTGAAGGATGTGGACCTACTGTTATGATATTCCTATTTCAGTAGGGAATAGTTTTAAAATTTTAACTTTTGATACTTGACTAAAATCACTAGACTCTATCCTATCAAGTAAAGTGCACTTCCATGATGACCTTGTCTTTGTCATTACATCATAATCATGTTAACAAGAAATTGATATAAGGATTGGTAGCATGGTGATTACAAATGGATAAAAAGGTAATAATGATTAATCATTATTATTTCATGACATGATAAGTTTAAATCATTATTATCACATCAAATTCTTAGAGAGCTTTGGTATTTGTCCATAATACTAAGGCAATAAGACGTATTGTTGATACCATAATCCATTTATAGAAACCAAAAAAGTGACATTTTCCTTCCTAAGTAGAGCTACAAATTGTTATGATTTGTGAGACTTGAAAAATTAGAATGGGATTGGAAAATAAGTCCAATCCCATATCTATAGAAGGACTCTTAGGAGATGAACAAGCAAAACATGTGTTTAAAGCTACAAAATGGATTGAGTTTTTGATGAAATTCTAAGGGTTTGATGAAACCCCTGTCATAGATTTTATTCTCCATTTGAAGATATATTTCTCCACTATTAGAGGCATAAAAATTCCATTCTCCATCTATGTCATTAAAAAATTATCCAAGATTCTAGTTGAAGGAGGCAAGATCATAGGAATATATTCTTTCAATAACCTCATCTATATTTTCCATGGCAAAGGTGAACCAGTGCTAAAGTGTGTTAAATATGTCAATGGAAATATTAAAGGCATTAGTAGAAACACCTTACCAAAACCATGGAGATCTATATATTTTTTTCCAATCAAATATCTCACTTGTGAAGTGTCGTGTAGTGCTTTGAGTTTTGTTGTAATGAGGATGTTGAATCATTTAAGGTATAGTTGTAACACCCTCAACATAGAATTAACTTACCTTGATTTTTGTTAAGGTCTATACAAGTAATGTTCATGAGGTATCCTAATAATCCATCCTATATCCTCCATCATGGAATTATTTAGTTAATAATCCAACATCATTTTCTTAAGCAAGAATAGGGCACAGAAGAATGCATAGATTTTTATGAGGGAAAGAAGACTAAAAACCTACATATTACCAAGGGCATACCATGAGAAACTTATGCTTTTAACTTTATGGATCCATCAAAGGTCTCTTCCTCAAATGTGGATACTTCTAAATTAGTCTAAAGTATAAGGTCAAACTTTAGGGCTGCTACACCTATTCATATAATTCCCCTCAACGTGGTTATACCACTAGATTTAAAAAAAATATAAAGACTTAGATCCTCAATAATAAACACTAAGCCTTACTCTTATCCTAATTTTATACAAGAACCCATTCAGATCATAGAGGATGAGCCTACTATAGACCCTATTTAATAGTCAACACTTAAGGAGGCCTCATATGAATAAAATATTTCTCTCACTTAGAAGAGAAGAAGAAATTTGATATTAACTACTAATTATGATGAAGTAATTATTGGATAAACCCTTGACAACCTACAGTAGGAACCCATTGCCAATGTAGCACATGATAAAGAGGAAGTGGAGACTCCTTTTCCACATGATGTTTTTGAAGAAAATATTCCTTTTATTACCTAAAAAAATCCATCTATTGATAAAGATAAAGCTTCCATAATTGATGAAGAATCCCAACCATCAAAAGATATAGACTATGTAGAACTAAATCATGCCTTGGCATTATCCTAGCTAGAGGCTATAGTCAAACATAATGCATAGGACATTTCTCATCTACTATCTTTGGTTCGATGTAATAATTTTTTCATCTCTCTCTCTCTTTTTAAATATAGAGAACATTCAAACTCAGTATTTTGATAAGGGTGAAGAGATAACATCCTTACATAACAAGTTGGATGAATATGAGAATAAATTGATTGATCTACTGAGTTATACCAAGAAATTTGAAGAGGACAATGTGTCCTTTATAAGGAATCTCCTTACATTTGAACAAGAGAATACAACATTGAAATCACAATTAGCCTCTAGCTTTTATACTATGCCTCCTAAACCTATGATAGAGCAAGGTTGTTAAACTAGTGTGTCCTAATCTGATGTCAAAAGTCACTAGGAACAAACTTGCTTTAATCTTGGAGAATTAAAGGAAAAAAAAAATTGCTTAAGAAGGAGAAAAATAAGTTATAAGATCTTATAAAATTATAGCAACAAGGACAATAGGCTAGATAAACTATGTAGTTTACCTAAAAACTTGGTGAAAATATCTTAACTTGTAGGAGTCCATCTCCCTCCTATATTTTGTTCATGCATGAATAGTTTTTTAAATGGTATTTAATCTAAATCTCTTATGCATTTCCACATGATATTAACACAAGTGAATATTTTTTGATAGTTTATCAAAAAGGTGCTCCTGACATACAAGATTTATTGTGTGAATTGTACCTATGTGATATTATTTTTGGAAACACTAATGATTTCTTGGTCAATATATTTATTGATGAGTTATAATTAAGATACCATATATACACCTATAGAAATCAAATATCTTGGTAGGATAGATATAATGATCATGTGAGTACTAAAAGAGAAGTTGGGATATGCATTAAACCTTGATTTGGTATTGCATGATAGGTTCTAACAAAAATATAGAATATTATACTTTAAATATTCTAAATTACATGACAACTATATTCATGATTTATAGGATGGTATTATCAATTTTGAATTGTTTGTTCAACATTTATTTGATCAAGTTGCAACTACTTGTAGTCAATGTTGGAATTTGTTGATAGTCCTTTTGAAAAGGAAAGAAGTTCTCTCTCCCACTAATGTAAGATGGACCCTTAGGAGAGTTGAGTCCATCACTAAGATCATAACCAATGTACTTTAAGAATGTGGATATAAATTTTGGATTGGAATGAGATTTAGACCAGCTCTATTGCATTCTCCCATATCTCCATGGTAGAACACAGGCCATAGTCTAATGAAAATTTTTCTCTTTGGATTAAATTTATTAATAGGGATATGGGATTCACTTCCTCTCACTAGAAAATATTACAATATTTATACTCCATCTATGATCTCAGCCTTAAATTAGATTAGAAAATCCACACTTATGAAGACATGAGAAGACAATTTGTAATGAGACTTGTAAAAGTTAAGGTGTGGGTGAAATGATGAGTCCACATTATGACTCATTATAACCATGATATTTCATTCTACATAATCATTAATATGCCATTTGAGTATATAATTTCATGTATTATTATGGATTATAACTAATCTAAGGTGGAAGATGAATGTTTTTGTTTTTTTAAGATTATGTGAGTCTGAGTTAGCATTCTTTACATAATGTTCTAATTGTTTGCATGTTTAATCCATTTTTGATATGTAAAGATATTGTAAAATCTAAATAATATTTTTGATATGATATAATCAAGATAAGGAAGTGCCTTGATCATGAACTGATCATTCAAGTAGAGCTCCATACTTTGTCAAACATTTTATAGACCTTGACAGATAACTATGGATTATGATAGTCAAACTATAGATTTTGATAGTCACACTATGGACTTCCATATTATGCTATAGAATCATCCACAACATGTACCACGGCATTCCATAAGTTTCTTTAGTTATTCTATGATGATCTAGGACTCTTATAGATACTTTCTATTTTTAAATATGTATATATATAGACTTATATATATGTGTAGCTTTCCATTTATAAAAGCTAGTAGATATAGGTTGTAACTTTATATAAGATGATATGAATACATTATATATAAGATTTGGTAACTAGATATGGTTAAAAGAAGTAGTTGTAAATATTATGAGGATCTTCCCAACCATGTGTGGATCTTTTTATAACACTCCTATCTATTTTGATATATAAACTAACCTATATGAATATCCTCTTGTCTAGTTAGTTAAGTTATTACCTAGTTTTTAAGATAGTTTATTTTGTATCCAATAAAAGGTAGATCCTTGCTTGATCTATAGGGTGTGAAACATTGTAAGAATTATCATTTTGA
Organism: Torreya grandis; assembly: GCA_037957365.1. Classification (NCBI taxonomy): domain Eukaryota; kingdom Viridiplantae; phylum Streptophyta; class Pinopsida; order Cupressales; family Taxaceae; genus Torreya; species Torreya grandis. The sequence continues at coordinate 716,267 of JARHVA010006146.1, read as the reverse complement.
ATACAATAATATTTTATGAAAAGGAATACTCTTTAATTTCTATGTGTTAGTTAAGATATCTTTCAAAGGACTAAATTATTTTGACCTTAAATCCAAGGTTGAGCAAGGGACCATTCCCCAAAGAGATAGGACATGTGTACATTTGGTATATATATTTTTTTCTTATTTGTTATTAATTAGAATTAATATAAATATCTTGTGTGATTGGATTGATAACTTGCAAGTCAAAATAAAATATTAATGTATGTGCGTGCCTTATGATTTAAATAAACATTTATCATTTATTTAATTTTAGTAATCTTAATTTTGGAACTTAACTTAGGTGTGGGTTTGATATTTGATTTTAGTGTGTTTACTTTTTAACAACTTTATGTGATTTATTTCAATGCATTTCACTTAGTTGGTGTGTTTACTTTTTGATAAAGTGTGTTTCTTTAAAGCACTTATTTTAGACACTAGGAAGTAGGAACTTAAGATATATCAATTCCAAAACCCCCCCAACCAACACTATTAGCTAAACCTAATAGATACCTTAATATAGATAGCCTTGGACACTAGCCCTAGTAAGAAATGACACCAACATAAATTGGTTTAATTAATGTATGAAAATGACACCCATCACTAGATGATTTGTTTAAAATTGATTTGAATATGTATTTGAATCAAAACTAGTTGGATAAAACCCTTGATTATAATATAGATTATTTGGATTGTGATTTGGGACAAAATTGGTCAAGTTGTGGTTTTAAGATGCCATGTTTCTTTCAATGGATGATATTATTTAAAAAAATAATAAAATATGAAAGTGATTGAAAGTTTTGGTTAAATTTTTTTATAAATAATATACATGTCAATCACAATAAAAATAATAAACAAAATTTCTATTCTAAACAGTTAAGAATTGCGCATAAAAGATGAAAACTAGAATGAAGGTTGTGAACAACTATTAGTCCTTACATTGTCACTTAATTGTCCATACTCTCAATTACTACCTAATATTCCAAGGCACTAACCATTAAGTATCCTATCATTCCCATGGCCCACTGAGTCTAGTTTTGAGGGTGTGTAGAAGTTACTTCTTAGCGCTAACCACTAACCAATGCACCAAAATTGTATGGAAAAAGAGGTTATCCTAGGATTAAAGTTTTAAAAATATTATCTAGGGAAGAAATAATGGAATAAATAGATAAATAAGATGCACACTATTGGGTATTATCCCAAACTACCCAACACAACTATAGGGGTCTTAGTGTGTTGACAATCAACATTATTGTATTCTGAGGCAGTTGTTTAACCCTAGTTATTGAAGCATAAACAACCCTCACATCATGGTGTGATTAAAATACACAACCAATTAGGAAATTGAAATATATATATATCTCAATTTATATACCCCACTAGTAAATGGGGTTTGGCTTACTGCATGGTGGTGAAATCCACGGTCAATGGATCCCCTAAGAAAAAAATAAAAAGTATCTTTTTCTAATTTTTGAGTATCATTACTAGTGTAATGCTAAGGAAAGATCATAAGTGGGCACTTATTGTCTGATTTATAGGTATGGGGATAATTATATTTTAACATATTTACCTAGCTTTTGAACACAATTGGTCACAAGTACTTGTTATGGCTTGCCTTGAATCTGCTTTGCACAATCTAGGTTTCTCTTCATATTATTCACTATGCTTGATGGATTATTGTTTACTTACTATGATTTAAATATTAGAGGCACTCATAAATTGAATTATTCTTTTCACATGATATTTTAATTCATCATACAAATCATGGCACTCACTCTTTCACCAACCTCCCCTTACTCTTCCACTAGCTAACCACTAGGCAAGTTCCTTATGATTCATACACCAAATATTGGTTTATATAGAAGGAATAAATATTATATCATCATGAATCCCAAATTATATTATTATAATTGTTTGAACCTTCTTAAACTCTTGAATCACTCATTTCCTTTTCATTCTACACACACACCTTACATTGTCTTTACAAGGCTTACAACCTTTTTCTAGAGATTTTCCTTTGTTGGGAGCAACTAAAAAACCTTCAAAAGAAAATGATTACACTTTCAAGGACCATTTTGGGCCATATAACTCATGCATATTCCTATTATCACAAATATCAAGACATAACACACTTCCTTCTTTAAACTAGGCCTCAATTAGCCCTCTAAACTGATAAAGCTCCTAGGTTTGGACATTATACAGACCTCCAATTCAAACTAGTAATATTTTTAGATACCATTTGGCTCCCCCAACTTAATCATTCATTTCTTACCCTTCTCAGGAAATTTTTTCTCTTTCTTCATTACCCTTATTCCATTATGCCTTCCCTAGTCCTAATACTAGAACATAGTCATTAAAATTCATACAAATGGGGCCATACAAACTTGAAACATCTTCCATCAGTTAGAGAAAATTTATTTATGAAATATTAAAAAATTTCATCAAAAATGGATGGAAAAAACTCATTTTAAGCACAAAAACCTAATCCTAGGGTTGTCATGTCCTATATAGGGCTAAGAGCCTTATAAAATATATATCTTGAGTGACAAACCACTTCAAAGTACCAAATAACTTTCTTTGGGTATTTATTCATCCCCTCTACCTTCCAAACTAATTTTTAAACTCTGTTACATTTAATAAAATCTTAAAAACATAAGAGCATAGGGCATTGAACACACTTACTAATGACTATATGGAGTTATATTGATTCTTACCCTTCACACAACATTAAATATTATTTAGGATTATTTCTCATGGTTCCTCCACCTTACTATATACTCAACTTACTTCACCCAGGACCCATTCACTTATATTGGTTAGTAACATCTCTATTATGTCTTGGACTGGGAATACAAAAGCCTCATTTTTGAAAAGAGGGTATCTATAGGTTTTAGTATAGTATGGGTATTTACTACAAATTTTGAGAGTCTAATAATTTTATTATATACTACAAGGTTTCCTCACTACTTTGACCACCTATCCAGAGAATTTTTGGTAAGATCAAGACACAAATCTCCAATTATATGTCATGGGATTGTGTGTACAAAACTAGGGTTCCCAATTTATCAATACAACTAGAACTTATTTATAGGATTTCCTTCCTTATTTTAAGTTTAAAAACACATTACAATTAAGAACCTCTCTTACCAAAGTCTACTTTCACAAGTGGATGGACTAAGAATTAAAGGACTAGACATTTGTTTCCCTTGTTTTATCAATATACAATAGGGTATAAGGCATTAAATTTCATTATTTTAATTTTATTTAATAGGGGGTACCTTTCTCAATAATTAAGAACTAAATAACGTTCTTAACACACATAAATGACATTCACCACAAAGAGTTCGCTTTTATTCAATTCAAAAATGGTTAATCTTCTTCCACATTAATTGTTAACTCCTTTTGTTTCAACCTGCAATACAACACACATATCTACCTATCTAAGATCTCAAGGGTCCATAAAGATATATATAAACACACAATAGATCAATATTATTTAAATTACATGAATATACAACACATTTTCTATCTCTATTCATTCTTGATTACAACATACAGTCCATGGATGTACTTATCATCTTTCTTATGAAGGTTTTTCTACATTTTCTCATTCTCTAACCCTTATCTCTCTTCTTGGATACCTCTTACCTCTCCTCCATTCCATTCATATCTCTTATAGTTAATCTTATTATTTATTTAAATGTAGGATTTTCTTGGAAGTTACATCCAACCACCTTACCATAACTACCCCAACATTTCAAGATGATTTTTCATTTGTATTTTTTTCTTTTCTTAGAGTCTAGACATGAAATGTATTTAAACCTTTGTATAATGAAATTTAATTACTCCTAAAACCAAATTTTCCCATACAAACACTTCAAACATAAAAAATGACACTCTTATTCTCTATTACAATATTTGAATTTTCAAATTCCTAGATTTGGAGGGAAAACTCCTAGAAGTACTATAACACATCTTAAGGGAACCTAATGGATTATAAGACCATAAATGGACCTATTAAGGTCCCTGAAACACCTTGATATCAAACGTTTACCAAAATTGACCTTCTATAGACTAAAACACAAAAATGATGTTTTCTTGCCTTGACGTTCTTGCATCATACTTCCCTAAAGGGAGAAAAAATTGAGCCTCCATAATTATTTATTACCTTCCAGTTTAAATTTTTAGGGTCATTAATACTTGATTTAATACTATTCATCTTGTTTATTTCCTTTTTCCTTTCCAAACTCTTGCTTATCCTCATCTTGGTCTTGTCTAGCTTCCTTGTCTATGCATCTTCTATCCCTATGAATTATTCCAACCACTATAGAATCTTGTTTTCTTCACCTTACACATTTTACAAGTTATTTTTAATCTAATCATACTCAAGTTCCACCTTTTTGTGTTCATTATTTTTCCTTATTCTTATTTCATGACTTGTTTCGTCATTAGTTTCACTTGATTCTTTCTTGTCTAATGGGTTTTGCTTCTTGTTCCTAATATTATCTTCTTTATTAGGATCTATTGGAATATTTTTCATGTCAAACTTTATCATTTTCCCCATTTGACTTTCTATTTCTAAATCTACTTCAATTTCCTTATCTTTTTGGTGCCTTTGCCTATCATCTTGCTCACTATGTACGAGTAATTTCTTGTTCCTCTCATCCTCATTATAGTACATTATTATTTGAAAAATATTAGGCCTCCCATATTAATTGTTATCAAATTTAAACTCATATTTTTATTTAACCATGAAATATCTCACCTTATTTACTTCTTTATTCCATATTTGCTTGCTAACTATCTTGCTTTTGTGCACCTTTGTTTGCACAACTTCTTGTCTTCTCTTTGTTGATCCTCCTTCAAGTTTTATAGGAGTTATTGATTTATATTTACCTAATATCAAACACATATTTTCAGACCCTTTGATGTACTAAATACTTCCTCCAACATCCTCATTTATTCTTGCAACTTTAGTGCATCTATTTCCTCAAAATCATCATCAATCCTTGGTCTACATTGTTCTTCATTGACTTGGATAACTTCTTATTTATCTTCTCCTATAGATCCATAATTTTTAAGAGTCATATAAACTTCCTCATACTGCACCTTATGCTTCTAAATCTCTCTTTGAGGTGCTTCTTCCTCAACTTGCCTTGCTACACACTCATTCATCAATGTCATTGTTTCTATGTACAAGATATATTCACTATTAGATTCAACTTAAAACATATCATCATAAAAAAAAATTGAAAACATGTATATCAAAAATTTATCTTTATTTATGCATTAATTTTATTGCATACATGGTTTTACCTTCCTTTATTTGGATTGATTTCCATGCACCATCTCTCTTATTAGCTTGTTATCTTCCTCTACCTTCATGCTTTTTGGAAGCACACGTGTAATATGATATTCTTGTGCTCTTACCATGATTTTTATCACTAATTTTCTGCCTTGTACCTTCTTTGTCTAATAATTTCTTCTCATTTCATCTGTTTCATGCCTTTATTCTCTACTTTTCCAACTTGGTATATTTTGCCTTTTGCACTTTATTTCCACATTTGAGGTTCATATCCTTATTCACATCACCATTTGTTTTATACACTTAGGCAACACATATCCATGCCCTTGTTCTCCTCTTAAAGGTTGAAATCTATCATTATTTATCTCAACCTACATATTAACTTTTCCTTCTTCATTCATGCAATCAAAATCAACATTTAGGCATTCATTTACCATGAATGGAAACTACTACAAGATTTTATCTTCCTTTATGTATTTATGGGTTACCTTCATGTCCTCTTGATGTACCATCTCTTTTTTTCCAACTTTTATACATGGAAATACATCATAGTATTCCTCTTCCTCTTCAATTTCATTCTATGGAATGTCTTCAATCTCCTTCACTTTGTCTTCTTCAAGAGGTTATTTTCCTTTATCATCCTCTTTCCACTTGATGGGTGACATTATTGGACCATTATTCACCAAATTTGATTCCTTATTCTTGGCCTTCACTAATATTATCTTCATACCTGCAAACCCAAACTTAAAATCAATGTTATCATACAAAATGAGAGAGCACATAGTCTATTTGCATGCCCTTGGCATATAAATTATCTATATCTTCTTGTCTTCACCCTCATGTAATCTTCTTGGAACTTATATCTTCTTATTTTTTTTCCTCAATGAGAAATATCTTCTCAATCTCTCTATCTTTCTGCTCACTTGGAAACATTTATCTTCTCATGCCTCTTTGGATTGATTTCTCTTTCTTCTCATCTTTCAAGACACTTTTCTTGTGTTTTCTTCTTATCACAAGTGACTCTAGTGGCCACTTTACCTTTCTTCTCACATTCCATCATGTTCATTAGCTTTCTTTTTATCTTATGAGATTCATCATTAGCTTTATCCTCTCTATACCTTGTCCCAATTCTCTTCCTTCTGTCTGCCACTTCTCTTTCTATATCCATCTCTCAATTCTCCTTTGCTTTCTGGGCCTATTTAGACTTTTATATTAAAAATTATATCAATATTTCCTCTTAGACCTATTTTGCGACTTTATCTTCTTCCTTTAGTCCCTTATCTAGGACCTCTTTTGATCCTTCTTTGAATCTCTTTTGGAGTCTTCACTTCCTCTCTTCTCTCTTAGAGCTTCAATGCTCTCTTTTTCTCTCTCTATCATTTCTAGTATTTCCTTGACTAGCTTATTGTCATTCTCAAAGGAAATTGGGTCTATATCTTTCTTCTCACTATCAAAATTATCCTCCTCTATGATGACCTTATCAGATCATACTTACAACTTTATTCTCCCTCTACACCCTGCAAGGTTACTTCTCATGCATACCTCATAACATTATGTATTCATCTCAAATCAACAACTTGTAAATAATTCAGAAAAAAAACTTCCACTTAATCTTACCTTACTCTGATACCAAATGATGTAGAGTTATGGGGAGAAGTCTCTTTGAACATCTTTACCTATATTTTAAACCCAACTGGTCACAAGTACTTGTTATGGCTTGTCTTGAATTTGCTTTGCATAATCTGGCTTTCTCTTCATCATATTCATTATGCTTGATGGATTCTTGTTTAGTTCCTATGATTTCAATGTTATAAGAACTCATACATTGAATTATTATTTTCACATGAAATTCTCATTCATCATCTAAGTTAGGGCACTCACTCTTTCACCAGCCTCTCCTTACTTTTCCACTAACTAACCACTAAGCAAGTTCCTTAGGCTTCACAAACCAAATATTGGTTTAGACTAGAAGGAATAAATATTATATCATAAATAATACTAAATTATATTATTAGACATGTTTTAACCTTATTCAACTCCTCAATCACTCCTTTCTTTTTCATTCTACACACACACACCTTACATTGTCTTTAAAAGGCTTGTTACCTTTTATTGAGATTTTCCCTTGTTGGGAGAAACTGATAGACCTTCAAAAGAAAATTATTACACTTCAAAGGACCATTTTTGGCCATATAAATCATGCATCTTACATTTGGCATAACTCTCAAGACACAACACACTTAGGTTTTTAAACCAACCCTCAATCAACTCTCCAAACTAATAAAGTTCCTAGGTTTGGACATTGTATAGACCACCAATTCAAAATAGTGATATTTTTAGATATCAATTTGTATCCCCAAACTTATTTATTAATTTCTTACCCTTATTCTTAGGACAAATTTTATCTTTCTTCATTACCCTTGTTCCATTAGGCCTTGCCTAGTCCTAATACTAGAACACAGTCATAAAAATCCATACAAATTGGGATTTACAAACTTTAAACATTTTCCATTAGTAAGAGAACATTTATTTATGAAATATTACAAAATTTAATCAAAAATGGATGGTGGAAACTCATTTTAAGCACAAAACCCTAATCTTAGGGTTTTTATGTCCTCCACATGGCCAAGACCCTTATAAAATCTATATCTTGAGTTACATACCACTTAAAAATACCAAATCACTTTATTTTGGTCTATATTCATCCCATATACCTTAATAAATATTTTAAAAACTCTATTCCATTCAATAAAATCTCAAAAACATAAGAACATAGGGAATTGAGCACACTTACTGATGACTATATGAGTTTTATTGACTATTACCCTTCACACAACATTAAATATTCATTAGGATTATTTCTCATGGTTCCTCAAACTTAATTTTCATATGATGAATTCACTTATATTGATTAATAACCTTTATCTTATGTCTTTGATTGGGAATTCAAAACCCTCATTTGTGCAAACATGGTATTTATAGGTCTTATTACAGTAGGGGTATTTATTCTAAAATTTGAGAGTCTCATAATATTATTAAATATTGAAATTTTTCCTCACTATTGTGACCACTTATCCAAACATATATCCAAATCATTCTTGACAACATCGAGACACAAACCTCCACTTATTTGTCATGGGACTATGTGTACAAAAATAGGGTTCCCACTATATCAATACAACTAGTACTTATTTATATGATTTCCTTCCTTATTTTAAATCAAACAAATAATTAAAATTAATACTCTCTCTTACCAAATTCTATCTTCAAAAGTGGATGGATTGAGCATTAAAGTACTAGACATTTGTTTCCTTTCCTTTATCAATATACAACAAGGTATAAAGCATAAAATCACCTTCCTTTGAGTTTATTTATTGTGGGGTACCTTTATTAATCATTAATAACTACATAAAGTTCTTCACACACATAAATTACATTCACCATAAAGAGTTATCATTTGTTCAATTCAATAATGGTTCAACTTCTTCCACATTGACTGTTAATTCCTTTTGTTTCAACCTGCAATACAACACACATATATACCTATCTATGATATAAAAGTTCCATAAATATATATATATATATATATAAACACACACTATATCAATATTATTTAGAGGGAATGAATATGAAACACCTTTTATATCTTTATTCTTTCTATTCTTTTGTTACTACAACATATAGTCCATGGATGGAATTGTCATATTTCTTGTGAGGGTTTTTCTATATTTTCTCATTATCTGACCCTCCTCTCTCTTCTTGGATACATAATACCTCTTATCTACACCATTACTCTCTCTTATAATGAATCTTTTTATTTATTTCAATGTAGGCTTTTCTTGGAAGTTACATCCAACCACCTTACCATAACTACCCCAATATTCCAAGATGATTTTTCATTTGTACAATTGACTTGTCTTAGAGTCTAGACATGAAATGTATTTAAATATTTATATAATTAATTTTAGTGACCCATAAAACCAACCTTGCCCATCCAAACACTTCAAATATACAAAATGACCCTCATAGTCTCTATTACAATATTTAAATTTTCAAATTCCTAGTTTTGGAAGGAAAACTCCTAGAAGTCCTATAACACATCGTAAGGGACCCAAATGGATTATAAGACCAAAAATGAACATAATAAGGTACATAAAACACATTTATATCAAAATTTTACCAAAATTGACCTAGTATAGACTAAAACACTAAAATGATGTTTTCTTGCCTTGATGCCCCTGCATCATTAGGTAACACAAATAATTATGGAAAAATTCCTAATTTGTGAATATCGTTACCAATATAATGACAAGGAAAGAACATAAAAACTTTAAAAATCATAAAAAAAAATACTTAAATGAAAATGTGATGTAATTACTAAAAATTAAACTTTGAAAGCAAAATTTAAATAGATAGTAAAAAAATTGTCTTTTTTATTATTGTTTTTGTTGATTCTCTTTAACAAGCATTCTAAAAATAAGTTGTTAAAATTCTTAATTAATATTTTAATAAGATAACCTACAATATAATAAATGAAAACCATGAAAATAAAGTGAAAACCACCTATCTGTTATGAAATTTCAATTATGCAGATAGATAGGAAAAACAAAATTGTAATAAAATTAGCACAATGAAAAGACATAATGCAAAAAGTAGAAATAAAGAAAGCCATGTTTACAGAATAATTTTTCTACTAAAAACACTAATTTTGATACTAACAAAGCTGAATTCACTTCTAAAAAAAATGAATTCACTATTGATAACCATGATTTCCTTGTACAAAAAGACAATTTTACTACTATAAAAGATAATCTCATTGTTGGAAATGACGAAATTTATATTCCATAAAAAAAAAACTATTAACCCTATAGATAGAACAAAAAACACAAAAAAAAGGAAAAATATAATAATTTCAATGTACAAATGGACAAATTCACTATTAAGTGTAGACACCTAAAACTGGCCATCGATAACCTCCAACTAGGCTTTTGACCAATTTCCACCCAAAATGCATATTTTGGACTAAAAACACTTAAACATGATAAATGATGTGAAACTAACATATTCAAGTGCCAATTTTGGCTAGGGTATCCCTAAATAGGGAAATACAATTTATGGGCTAGCTAACTTTGATCAGATCATTTTGAGTCAAAATGCCAATTTTGCACCTAAGTGCTTTGGATTGCTCTTTCCTATCGAATCTCTTGGACAAGATGTATGCCTTTGTTATTTATTTTTAGTAATATCCTAAATGTTAATATGGTTCTAATGCATCTGACATTAACTTCCAATTCCAATCTAGTCAAAATTTAGACCAATAACAAGGCATTCTGATCAATTTGAGTAATTTGTGCACAACGCGCTTAAACATGATTAAGAGCTAATTAACCAAAATCAAGGCTTAATTAATATTTCCATGGAAACTTGTTAACTAATTTGTTTTGGAAATGAATATTGAATATCTACATCATCAGGTGACCTCATTTCTTAGGAAGACATCCCTAGGCCATAAATGCTACAAATACCAAGATTCATGCCCTCCATGCCTCATTAATGCCTTCGATGATGCCCTCCATGAATCTTAATGTCCCCTTTTTACAATTTCATAATGAAGATAATTATAAAATTAATTCAAAAAATTTAATTAATCCTTAAACACACATCTCAATCTTAGGATGGATGATTTAGGTTGATTCTAGACATTCTCAAAAATCTATAAATAGAGAGGCCATGAACATCATTTCTAATCTATTTTAGTGCAAAGTTATAATGCACAAAATCTTCAAAAGTCCATTGCAACTAGTGTTATCATGCCAAATTGATTCCAAGCCAAGCCAAGCGTCAAGCCAAAGGTACCAAGGATAGATGGAGGTAGCCAAGTTTCCATTACCAAGGACTTCATGAGCACAAGCTGAGAAAGCCACTACAACAAGCATTTTGGAGCATCCAATGAAGGTAAAAGAGAGCTTATTTTGCATTTTAGTTATGTGTTTTTTTCATTTTTGTTAACTAAGCTCTCCCTAGTGTTTAGGCCTAGATATGTTATGCTAGTTAGTGTGATTTTTTCATTTTGTTTTCATTTTAAAACTAACACCATACTAACCATCCTCTCTTGAGTCAAATTCCTAGATCACCTATGGCATGCCCAGTGGGACTAGATGCATCTCACACCTTAAGAAGATCATTTTTAAACATTAAATATTCATTTAGACCCTTAAAACTCATGAAAATTGATTTTTTAACTTTGTTTTGTCATTTTTATTTACCATAGTTTTACACAGTAACTAACATCGATAAGTAAGATCAACATCGGTTGCATATCTTAACCGATGTTAGTTAGTAAAACCAGGATCATTTTTATACCTATCATTGGTCACACTGATATAATTGATGTCAGTTAGATAGCTAACATTGGCTAGAAAATGTAACCATCATCAGTTGTATAAATCGATGTTGGTCATTATGTTTTTCTTAAAACATAGACCTAAGAACTCTTTTTATAAAGTTCATTATTTCAAAACCAAAAGAGATTCAAGGCTAAATGACATGCTAACATTTTTTTTTGTAGGACCAAGATTGACATTTGCTAAAAACATGTTTTATATCACCTTTTGCATGCTTAAAAATCAATTAGGAACCTTGTTTTGGTGTTCAATAAAAGAATTTAGATGTTTAAAGTGAATGATTTTCAAAGTTTACAACTAAGACTATGGGGTCAAATGAACACCACCTCACTTTTATTTTGGGCTTAAAAATGAACTCACCTTTTCAAATATTTTTTATTTACTTGGTTGTTTAGATTAAATATTTGTTTGGAAAAAAGAGGGATATTGCATGTATGATCTTCCATTTGTCCCCTTTAGGGAAACCTTGGAATCAAAAGTTCCATTCCTATTGTAAGTAGCCTACTCCTAAGCTTAGAAATAATTCCATCTAAGTCACTCCCCAAAAACTTGTCAAATTTTGGGTGACCCTGAAAATGAACCTAAAGTCTCTCTACTTTCATGTTTTCTTTATTTTTATGTAAACTTGGCTTACGAGGGGGATGTCATTACCTCTCATGAGTTCTTTAGGGAAGGTTTGACCTAGGGCTTCATCTCCTAGCATTGAATTCACTTACTCCTTTAGAGTTTCACATGGGACATATCTATATTTGGACATCACACTACACTAAGTGAACAATAGGATGTAGTGGTTGTAAAAAAGACTAGACATTTTTATAACTAGCCAATGCCGTGGTCACCCAATTTCCATGCTTATATTTTTCATCATTTGACATGAAATTCATTATGAAATTAATTCCCCTAGAAACATTCAAAATATTTATAGTTAGTCAACCCCACATTGCCATATCCTTGTTAGGATTTAGATGATTATACTTAGTGTATTTTGGTCATTTTTGCTTGGTATGTTTTCAGACTAAAACTTATTTATTTGTGTATAAACCATGTAAAAACCAATTTGTCTATATGTCACTCTTTTATCTAAAGAGGTGTTATGCTAGAAATTTTACACCATACTTATGCCTTGAAATTTTTTCTAAACTTTTTTGTGTATGTCATTTGAGTTATAGAGGGTAGTGTTATGCTACCCAAATAATGTCAAACCATTTTTGCCTTTGAGGCTTTTGAAGCATAACATATATCACATCATTAGAGCATGATTATGCCATTAGGATACTTAATTTATTTAAAGACTTGTTTCACCTTGTATCAAAAACCATTTGTTTCAAACCATTTTGTGTATACCATTTGGACCTTTGTCTTATGTCGTCATGTTGTCCAATCTTACCTAGCTTGTTTGGTCAAATCTTAGTTTTCAATTAACCTTATCAATTTTGGATTCAAACATGATTAATTTATATTTAGGCCTTAAGTTTTAGGGATAATACATATATCTTATCTTTTGGGTTGTATAACTTTGGTTAATTGATTAGTCAATTTTGAAAACTATTGATGGCTTGTTTATTCAGTACCTATCCTTATCATTATTTGTGCCTTTATTCGTAAAAACATAATATTTATTCAAATAGCCTTCTATCTTATGCCTTATGCCAATTTATCATGTTTATGTTTGATTCTATGTTCCAGGTCTATGTTAAAGTCATTTCCAAATTTGTTAGATTAAATCAGAACACATCAGCCTTTGTTTCAAGTCTAGATTTTGACGTCGTTTGGCTAAAATTCCTGGCATATGCCTATTTGTTTAAGCCTATCTTTTGACTCCACATTTGGACAAAATACCTATCAACTCAAAATTTTCCTTTCCTAGTTTAGACCTAGTTTAAAACACTTTGACTTGGACCTTTGCCATGCCGATTTTTATATAGACACTTGACCTTTTGTGCATATGACATTTGACATGATATGTTTGATGTTAGATTGTTTTATGCCAAGTCTTAACACAAATAATTTTGGAGATATAGCTCTACTTTTAGACCACATTGGAGATACAAATCCACCTTTTTACCAAGGTAGACCAAGATTGAACCATTTGTCCTTTGGGCATAGTTTTTTAGAGTTTGTGGAACTCTAAGCCTTTTTGTTTTGGATCTTTCATCATTTATGTGGATATGTCTAGATACACATATGGTGGAGTCATGTACATTCCAAATTATGATATAATTGCCACACAAAATGACTTTTATGGCTTTATTCAAGACCCCAATGATGCTAATATGGTTTGTAGGATAGATTTCTATCCACCTCATATTAATCATTAATGGGAACAAAGTAATGAAATAACTTACAATCCAACTTGAGACCTTGATTGGTATGAAGAGGCTTGGGAAGAGGAATTTAAATACTCAACTATAGATAATATTAGTTGGGATATGAATCCATACCTTATTTAAAATAAATAGTATGCAGAACATAATTTATGAGGAAGAATTGGATGTTTTTTCTTGTGTAAGAAATCAAGTTTCATGATATCCTTTTATTATCCAATCATCAGCTACCCCTAACCCTCTTTTGGATTATACAAGCTATCAATCTTCTCAATATCTAAGGAATACAATTACAATTCCTAGACCTCATCCTTTGGCTTGTACGAATAACTAAGCTCCAAAATGCCCAACCATTTATATACCAAGACCTCATCATTTGGCTTATGTGAGCAACCAAGCTCCATAACACCCAACCATTTCTATACCAAGACCTCATCTTTTAGTTTTTGTAAGCAACCAAGCTCCATAACACCCCTTCATCATTCCAAGATCTAGTCCTTTGGCTTATGCGGGCAATCAATCCCCACAATGCCTTATCATTACCATTTTAGGACTTCATCTTTGGATTGTGTGATAAATCATACTCCCTAAGGCCCTACCATTATCCAACCATAAGTCATTCCTCATCCAGTGCCAATCCTATCCAAGCCTCAACCAATCTAATCATTCAAATACCAAGCTATGTTTAAAACTAGTAATTTCCAACTCATTGGAAACAAAAGCCAAGATAACCAACCAATCAAAGATGTTTTTATTGAACCAACCACTTGTGATATGCCATCCTATGATGAATTACCTATTAATCCTATACTAGTTATCAAGGAGTTTCACTATAACAATCTAGTCTATATCAAGTCACTTCTTAATGATTATACCTACCTTTGGGAAAATCATTACCTCAACCATATGCCTATTTTTAAGAGCTCCTATTGACAAGATAGTATTTGATGAGTTTTCTCTTGACCTATTTCCCATCCTAGAGGAGTCTCACTTTGACATAACAATTTTTATGGAGCCCATTATGCCATCATAGGTCATTACTTGTCCAAAACCAAATATTCAACAAGACATCATTGTAATAGAGTACCCATCAAATGAAGAATTAGAGTTAAATTCAAGTTCTATTCTTGAATCAACATCAAATTTAGCATTAGAATCATAATCAATATCAGTCTCAACATTATATTTAGATTCCCTTAAGTTAGAATTAGATTTAGAAGAATAATATGTTCATATTTACTACAACATTAGTTATTCATACCTCCTAGATCAATTTGAATACATTTGTGATCCTTTTATAGTTTTTGAGGATGACTAATTCAACTTTGACACAAGTTATCCTATATCTTCTACAAGGATTTTGATGCCAATACCTATTCCATTACCATTCCACATGCCATAAACATCAACCAAGATATCCATATTATTGACATTCCATCTCCTATAAGTGTTGATTGGGATATATAGAATCAAACTTTATTGAACTACATCCATGGTGACATATAAGTTGAGGAAGAGCAAGGAGGCCAAGACAACATTCATGTATTAGAAGAACACTCTCTTAGTGAAACCTTTTTAGAGGTGCTAAGATATAATCAAAGTCAGAACTCAACATCATCTAGTGAAACTTTTTCAGAAGCACTAGAAGAAAATAAATGTCAAAAGCCAATGTTCAGTAGTGAAACCTTCTTGAATGTTCTATGGGACAATCAAGATATATTGATGAAAACCTCATTGAGGCAGCAATAGCTAAGCATAAAATTTATTCACTACTTGATGAAGATAAAATCAAAGATAAAATCAAAATATCTTCCAATCTACAACCTAATCAGATGGTAGCTACTCTCAAGATCAAACAACATAAAAATATGGTGGTCCTATAGAGAGAAAAAGTCTTTGGCCCTACCACAACCAAAATTATGTTGAATCTAGCATCAACAACATTATGTGTGATTGAAAGTCCTGATCTTCATTTGTTTCCCAACCATTCCACATTCCATTAGCATCAACCATTCCATTTCACAATCAAGCCTACCATCCATTATTTTTCCCTATTTACCATCCATGGTTTCACTTTCCTTTGTAGAGGCTACACAGATACCTTGTCTTAATGTTTGAAGAAATCAGAATCAACAATTAATGAAGATTATATAAGCATTCTCAACAATCAAATTTGAAGGCAGTTATTGATGGAGTAGTTATTTAAATGAGGTGTGGGATAAAAATTAACATGATTAACTATTATATTTGTATAATTTATTGATTAATATGTGCATCTCCCCATCAATAGGAACAATAGAATCAAAAACCACACCCAAGACAAAACCATGTACCATACCATTTCATGTTGTCATGCCATTGTTGTTGTTACATATTCATTTACCATTATTGTAGATCCAAACCATTTACCCCACCACTTGGGGGAAACACTCTTACCATTTTATCCAATATATCAAAAACCATCATTATCTTTAGAAAACTCATACCATCCTACCATTCCATTATTATCTAGACCAAAGCCTATTTTTAGTCATCCTACCCAATCCTATTTTGATCTTGGTTCATTTGGTTCTTCTCAAACCTTTTGTGAGGGGATTCCAGTCAAGTTTCAATAATAAATCTAATATATGTTTATAATGACAGTCTATGAAAGTAGTGTGACAATTGATCTGGAAATATATCTTTCATTTTTCATCATGTATCAAGTTTGTTTATGTGACCCTGATTATAACTAACTATGGAAAAATTAATGTTTCACCAATCTTGTTACTAATTATAACCACCTATGGGAAAATTATTATCATTAACCTATGCTATTGTATCCTAGTTATAACCACCTATGGGAAAACTAGGGGTAATATTTGTTTATCATGCATTGTTGCATCACCTTACCATCATTATTTTCATTTGATTGGCCATTTTCCAGATTTGAGAACTTGTTGGGACCTAGTTGGTTTTTCCATACCTTTTGTGTGGATGGAATTAATATGACTTGAGGTCATTGTTAGGACTATGTGGGTCATTCTCAATTCATGTTGAGGTCACCTCAATCCCCGTTTCCATATGCTCTCATCATTTTATGAGCAACCTAAGCCAAATGCTCTCACCATTTTGTGAGCAGGTATCTTATCATTCTCTAATGAGTTAAGATACCTCAAAATGCTAAAAACATTCATAACATTTCATAAATCCAAAAACATTTTTCCCATCTAGGACCTAATCAGTTATCCTCGATCTGCCTTACTGAGGCATTGTCATTGTTAGGATGCTTTCTTTTGATTTTATTTTAGGATTTTTGTTTGTTTATTTATTTTAATTTGTTTGTTTGTTTGTTTTTCTTTTTGTTTGTTTTTTTATTCACTTGTCTATTTGTTTTCTTTCATTACTGTTGCCTTGACTTAGTCTATATGCATTCATTGGGTGATTCCTCAAGCACGTTATTCTTGAGTCCATCCATATTCATCAATTAACATTTTCATCATGGTTTTTATCAGAAGTGAATTGTTTTCAAGTGTTTACTAGATTGAGAGTCAGTCCTTATGCATATTTTGGGATAGTCTTCATGGTGTTCTATCATGAAGCCTACCATCACATGCCAAAAAAAACTTAGCTTCAAAAAGGTCTACAATAAATGGAGCTAAAAAAATTTCTCCTTATCACCTTGGTAAATCCTCCCACACACCTTGATCAATATAACTCAATTGACCATTATAGTTATATCATTGCTAATCAGGATGAGCATCTCCTCATTAGTAGGTACAACATAATATTTCACATTAATCAATCTTATTCTTCTATCCATCTCTTTTATCACTTTTCACCCACTCATCTTTAATATATATTCTAGTTTGTATCCTTGAGTTATGCTTCCTAATCAGCCCTAACTGGGGCACCATCAGTTTTAGCCAATCTAGGTTTGCTTAATGATTATAACCACCTATGGGTAAAGCATTATTTTGATCATTTTTGATTATAACTAGCTTTTAGAAAATCAAAATATCTTTTACATTAATGCATGCAAGAATTTTATTATTTGGATTAATCTCAACCACAGGTTAATTAAATCTTTCTTCTTATTTCTTTTTGATGGACCATCCATCAACAAATGTGATGGCCAATCCCTCAAGGGGGCATCATCGTAGGCTTCCCAAAACCATTTAGAGCTTTGGTATTCAGCCATCATCTTCTTTTTGGCATACAGGCCATTTTTCATTCTTTGAGAAGACATTGCTTTGTATATGGTTTGCAATATCTCCCTAAATAGGGGAAAACTATAGACACCTAAAACTGGCCATCAAAAACCATCAACCAGGCTTTTGACCAATTTCAACCCAAAATGCACAATTTGGCCTAAAAAAACTAAAACATGATAAATGATGTTAAACTAACATATTCACATGCTAATTTTGGCCAGGGTATCCATAAATTGGGCAATTCAATTTATGGGCTAGCTAACTTTGATTAGATCATTTTGAGTCAAAATGCCAAATTTTGCACCTAGGTGCTCTGAATTGCTATTTCTTATCAAATCTTTTGCATAAGAAATATGCCTTTGTTATTTGTTTTCAATAACATCCTAAATCATAATATGGTTCCAATGCATCTAACATTAACTTCTAATTCCAATCCAGTCAAAGTTTGGACCAATAATAAGGCATTCTGATCAATTTGAGTAATTTGTGTACAAAGTGCTTAAACATTCTTAAGAGATAATTAACCCAAATCAAGGCCTAATTAATATTTCCATGGAAACTTTTTGAATAATTTGTTTTGAAAATTAATATTTAATATATGCATCATCAAGTGACCTCATTTCTTGGAAAGACATCCCTAGGCCATAAATGCCACAAATATCAAGATTCATGCCCTCCATGCCTCATCAATGCCTTCCATGTGCCATTCATGCCTATTAATTTCCCCTCATTCCAATTTCATGATGATGATAATTATAAAATTAATTCCAAAAATTAAATTAATCCTAAACCATGCATCTCAATCTCAAGATAAATAGTTCAGGTTGATTCTAGACATTCTCAAAAATCTATAAATAGAGAGGCCATGAACATCATTTATAAGTATTTTGGTGTAAAGTTATAATGCACAAATATCTTAAATAATCCATTGTAACTAGTTTTATCATACCAAATTGATTTCAAGCCAAGCCAAGTCATAAGCCAAAGGTGCCAAGGAGAGATGGAGGTAGCCAAGCTTCCATTGCCAAGGACTTCATGAGCACAAGTTGAGAAAGCCAGTACAACAAAATTTTTGGATCATCTAAATAAGGTAAAAGAGAGTTTATTTTGAATTTTAGTTGTGTGTTTTATTCATGTTTTTTAACTAAGCTCTCCCTAGTGTCTATGCCTAAAGATGTTATGGTAGTTAGTGTGTTTCTTTCATTTTGAAACTAACACCATACTAACTATCCTCTCTTGAGTCAAATTACTAGATCACATTAAGGTCTAAAATTGCATATTTTTGTTTTTGGATTAGCTATTATGTAGAGAAGCACACACATCTAAATAGAAAATGCCTAATAGCAACCTGTAACTCATACTAGCACTCAAAACATTGAAATTAAATACATAGGCAAACATAAACAACAAAAATAAAAATGAGATATGTTATCTAAATGTAAAGATGATCAAAAGATGAAAAAGATGAGGAAATGTCCCACTAGGCCTACCAAAAATGTATGAACTAAATTTAAATGTGCAAAGAAATTAAACTAATTCTAATCTAGGCTAATTTCAAACTATGATAGAGAAATAAATGAAGAAAATAACAATAAAAAACTTTACACTTTGCAAGTACAAGATTTCTCTATTATGATATACATTTGATTTTATCTTTTAAAATATCGTGCTCACTCCTCCAATGTAAACACTCCAACCTAAATGAGAATGAATAGCATTTTGGTGCAAAAAAAGGAAGTCTTTGATTTCCCTTGATTCATTTTGATTTGTTTATGTGTAGAGCTCTAATTTACTAATTGTGATTTTGATCTATACATTTTATGATAGGATCCTCAAAAATGGAGATTTTCAAGATTATTTATAGATGTTTGGAGAAGGATCCAATGGTGGAGAATCATTTGGGATTTTTCAATGATCTAAATGACCAATCGTGGTTAATGAGTCCTCACCCATGAGGATGAAGATGATTTCAAAATGGTTGAGAAAATAATGGGGTTGTTTAGCTGACTCAACAAGACTACATCAATTTTCTTGACAACTCAGGGGATGAGTCATAAGAGGTTGAGAAATTTTTGATTTGGTTGGGATGAGGGATAAAAAGGTGGGAGATGTTTTTATGAGGTGTAAAATCCATATTTTATTATTTAAAATAAGTATTTAAGTGTACATAATTGACTAAGTTCACTTTATTAAATTATTTGAATTTATAGGAAGATGTGAGAACCAGAGAACTAGAGAATTTTCTAGAGGTATAAAGGAGCTACACCATTTATAAATTAAAGGTTTTAGCACCAATATGCTACTCGAATTCTTCCACGTCTCCATCCAAGTTCTCTTAGTTTATCATCTAATTTTAGGCTAGTACTATTGTTTCAGATAACTATCTATTATTATTTAATCAATTTAAAAGTTACATATATTAACATTTGTTTCTTTTATTATCTTCATACTTTTCCTATAGCCCCAACTACTTGTGTTGAAGTTATGTACTTCAACACTCCTTTAACATCAAACACCCATTAATCTTCCATTATTATTTTGAGCCTAAAACATTTGTATGGATATTTAAAATATCCATTCCAACCCTCACAAGCCTATCCTAACCTTTAACTAGCCCAACAACTCTTTAAAACTCACCAAAAACCAACCATTCCACCAAAATGAAAAATGGTGTTTTTATATATGACCAATGTTAGTTCTACATAACCAACATTTATCCATAGAGAGAGATTTAAAATTTATATTAAAAAAAATAAGCTAAAAAAACTACTTAAACCCATCAAAACCCCTATCTCTCAAGCTCTATCACAATACAAAACCAAAATACAATAACTAGACCTGATTGTTTATCCTTTTAGTATTTATTCCATGCAAATTAACTTAGTTTGTTTGAAAGGGAATAAAACAATATTAAAGTATTTTATCATTCTCTTAAATTTATTTCTCATTTATTTACTTAATCATTTCTTATCACCATCTTTTGGACTTAATTTATTTTAAAAAGTGGGTTGACAACCATCTAAGGAAGTTTCATACTTCTAGGATCTAACATTTGCTAGGAAACCCTCTTACCATCCATAATAATTCAAATTTGTTCGAGTCTTATTGATTTGCATGTCATTCCTCCCCAGCTAAAGAGGGGTACTCATAATGTCTACATTAATGGAGCACAAAACCATATCCATGTTCACCTACACCTTCCCCTTAATTTAGTTTTACTTGTTTTCATAAAATAAAAATTAAAATGATCTAAAATATAGTGAAACATTATGACATGCCTATTGGGACATAATAAGATATGGACTTGATTTAACATTTTTTTCATGTGTACCATTGGGCATGTGAAAAATATGTGAACTAAATTTAGATGTGAAAATAAATTAAACTAATTATAATCTAAGATAAATTCAAACTATGGTAGAGAAACAAACAAACAAAATAATAATCACAAACTTTACACTTTGAATGTACAAGCTTTCTCTATTGAGATATACATTCAATTTTATCTTTGTAAATATGTGGTGATCACTCCTCCAATGCAAAAGATAATGGGTAGCATTTTGGTGCAAAAATAAAGTCTTTGATTTGCCTTGATTTGTTTTGATTTACTTGTGTGTAGATATCTAATTTCTTGAGTGTAAATGTGATCTTTTTTATGATTAGATTCTTGAAAATGGAGATTTGTAAGTTTATTTATAGATGTTTGGAGAAGGATCCAATGATGAAGGATAATTTAGACATTTTTAATGATCTAAATGATTAATGGTGGCTAATGAGTCCTCACTGATGAGGATGAAGACCATTTCAAAATGGTTGAGAAAAGTATGGAGCTGGTTAGTTGACTCAACAAGAGAAAGTCAATTTTCTTGACAACTTATGGAATGAGTCATAAGAGGTTGATAAAGTTGTGGATTTGCTTGGGATAAGGTATAAAAATGTGGAAGATGTTTTTATGAGGTCTAAAATATGGATTTTATTATTAAAAATAAGGATTTAAGTTTGCGTAATTGACTTATTCAATTATTTGAACTTGGGAGGAAATGTGATTTATTAATTTAAGAAGAATTATTAATAGATGTATGTTCATTTTAAAAATAAATGAAATTTAGGTGTCTAAAATGACAAATAAGATGCTTTCAAAACATCTATTACATTCCAAGATCATCCCATAATTGATTGATCTGTCGACTAAAACAAATAAGATTACATTTCTAGGTTGGGTGATAAAATTACTATGGTATCTATTGATACTCAAATCTATTCTTTGTCATAATTTCATGTTTGGAGAGAGGTATACTCACTCCCTATCCCTCATGATTATTTCAAATTATAGATAGGTATAGCTCAAAATTTCAAAATCTGAATTTTCTTGAATGGATTGAAAGGAACATAGATAAATCACTATGGAATAGTGTGTTCCAACATAAAGGATAAATAAACACAAGTAAATGGCTCTTTACCCTTATCAAAAACTTGAGAAATTAGGTGTCTAACTAATCAAAGCATGCATTTGCTTGAAAACCCCTAAATATAATTTCTCTTTCCTTTCTGTTTTTGTTATTGTTTTTATTCCCATCCCTTGTTGATAGAATAAGTTTTCATTTTTATTTATTTATTTTTTCATTTATCTGGTTTGTTATTTTTTTCCTGAGGTTAACTTGTTGATTAATTACCAATGTAAGATTATATTGTGAATTAGGTAACATCAATGGCACTCTAAAGCTTAAAATTCAAAATATTACTTGATTAACTTTTGTGAATTGTGGTTGTTCTTAAGATTTTTTGGATTAATGATGGATTATGATTCAAAATGGAATGTGTGGATTTAGGAAAGTATATTTTTTTGATTGAATCCATCTATACACTTAATTAAAACATATAAAGAAAATTTAACATTGTATTTTTCATATTTATCTTAATTGACCATGAAATTCTAATTTTACCCAAAACCATAGATTGGTCCCTAACCCTCCACAAATATAAAAATTAAAGTCTTCTTTAAAAATAATTAATCCAAAATTCAAAATCTAAAAATGTTCTTTGGAAGGGTGATCTTGGTAACCTTTACCATAGTATTTTATGTCTATTTGGTATAGGAGTAAGGTCTTTATAAGGGACTATAAGGATCTCTATCAAGGCTATGAATGCCTTTCTAGTAGTAGATAAATGCCCATACCATTTCCCCACTGAGGTAAATTGCTAAACTTCTCCCTCAAAAGTTTTGGTTTGAAGTAAATTTAAATTATCATGTGTGAATGCAAACTAAATTAATGAACCACTCAAAGGATACAATGATGGTTTTTAAGTGGATCTATAGTTGAATATGCCACATATTAGGGAATAATATAAATATTTTAATTCTTTTATTTTGTTTTAATTTATCATTTGTAGTTAGTGCTTATTATTTTGATGCAAGAAATGGATATTCTAGATTCTTTAGATTACTAACAAGAGTCTCCATTTAGTTTTTACTTACCCAACACACCATAATTTCATCTTGAAATCACATAAATTATTTTTACTTGGGATTCTGAGCATTGTCCATGGAAGATTTTCAATGGTTTTCCCATTCAAGTGTTCTATTTTTGTGTGTAGTCTTGATACTTGAGTGTTCTATTTGACTCTAATTTAAATTACCTAATCTTTATAATTTACCATTATGAATACTGGGTTAAGGTTTGAGAGTGTTATCTTGGTCAGAGAAGTGCTTAGGCATTTAAAATAGAATATGTCAAGTCTAGTTAACATCAATTAATGAAATTATGCTTAAATTTATAAAATTGACTTATTTATTCAATAGTAATTTTATATCTATTATTGTTTCCATCCATTATAATATTTTATTTTCTAACTCTAACTTATCTCATTCTTATATTTTTCATGATCCAAGAGCTTTTTACAGACCCTAGGTTTTATCTTGAACATCCATGTGGATTCCCCATGTTCCATCATGACACTTCAACCTTTTCAGCATTTGACAAAAAAACTAAGTCATAAAATCTATCATGCTTTGAAATCATGCCATAAGGCATGATCATGGTGTCATAAGTGGTAAGGATTTTGTCAGTGTATCAAAATAGTCCTACAGACTAGTATCTATGTGATGTCCCTACATGTTGATATTATAGGGACCCAAGTCTGTGGGAGGCATTATCAAATGAAATAACCCCCATGGATCAAATGCCTATGATGTTACCATGTGGTGACATTATAAGATCCCAAGCTTGATAGAGGGGATGGGGTAGACCAAGGTTAAAACCTCAAAGGCTCTATCTCACTAGGATGGTATCATGTGGCATCATCCTATGATCCTGGGTTTGGTGGTATAAGGTGAGGCCTAGAGAATGTTGGGCTACATGTGTTGAGTAGATAGAGAAGTAGTGAAGGTACCCAAGATCTAGTGGATTTATTTGAAGTGGTAGAAGGGGATGATAGAAATGACATTAATAAAGTAAGGGATAAAAAATTATTTACATCTAGCCCATTTAGGCTATCAATACTAAGGAAGGACTTTGTTACCTACTCAAGAGAAGAATTGAATAAAGAAAAATTAGAATTAAATACCAAGGTGGGTAGGGATGTTAGTTAAGGAATGGATAGCATGTATAGATAAAAAAATGCACATGAGACAAGAAATGCCTTAATGGCAATGGTTGAAAGTCTACACCAAAAAAATGAAAGGTTAAGGGAATAGCCCATGATGGAAGTATAAATGAATAACATAAAACAAAGACTAATGACAAGCCCAAGCTGAGAATAAAGATAAGACATAAGTTCATGATAGTATATTCGAAGGGTGCACATAAAGGGGTTGGTCCTGATCAAACAAAAATAAATTCACATGTCAAATTTAAAGGAAATACAAGCTAAGGTTAGAGGGAAAGTTAAATAAGTGATATAGTCAAGGCAACTAAAGGAGTATCACGTGGCACCTCCTTATGATGTTGCAAACTTAATGTTAAAGCAAGGTCTGAAGATCATAAAGGACCTTGACTATGTAGAAATGGAGCTTGATAGATATATGGTTAACCCATTCACTTGGAAATAACAATGAGGATGATTTTGACAAATATCTATCTATCAAACAACCAACAAGGTGTGGGATAAATTATGCATATAATCCAATGGTAAAATTAGTTATATGGATGGTTCTAACTAACTTGGTAGGTGGAAAAAAGGGACAAAATTCAAAAAATAAGTGGTATAAAACAAAGAATAATTAATTATAGGTATGGAATGCACACAAGTATGGTTGGTAAAAAGGACAAAGAGCATCACCCCTTGGGCAATCTTGAGGCAATATCAACCACTTCTAGATACTTGTATTTAGTCAGGGAATGGTACCTAATGGGTGATGTATTAAGGATCTCAACTACAATTTATAATGGGTGATAAATGATTGTAACTACCCCCATAGTGTTAGGATTTAGGAAAAGTTCATGGATTTAATTATCTATATATGGCCTAGTCAAGGAGGCAATCAGTATTGGCTCCTTTTAGTCTTAGCATTAGAGTAGTGGAGTAGTCACTTATTTTTATGTATTTTACCTATTTCCTAAAGTAATTTTTTGATTCGAGGCTATTTGAGCCAAGTTTGTAACTCAACTAAGTATTTGATGATCTCTTAATTGATATTTTTAATAGAAATCTCTTAATGTAAAAGAAATGTCTTTTGATAGACTTAGTTTACACATGTATATTGTGACCTTGTTTTCCTCTTTGACATTATTACTTGACCCTTAGACTCTTACACCAAATTTATCCATGGTTATGCCATTTTCTCCATATCAAATACTAGTTTACTCAAGAGGAACATATTAGTCCATTATAAAGTAGTATCGTTCTTATCTTTCTCCCTACCATTCTCTCTCTCTCTCTTTTAATTAGTTTAGTAGTTTAGTCTTCTATTAAATCTATTATTAATGATTTACCTTGATTTCTTGGTATTTAATATTACTTATGCAATATAAAATCCATGCAATAGATACATTTCATTGTATCAGCCATATTCCTCATGTCAAATCTATATATGCTAATTATAGTTATATTAGTTCTTATGTAGGTTTTAATGAATGAAAATTAAATTATAAACATTCATCTCGATTGTTTGATACCTTTGTCCAATGTTTATTGAACATTATTGAATTCATGTGTGAAATGAACATTTATTTAAATCATCTATCTATCCATGATTAAATATCTATATGATAATTTCATAGTCATTAACACATAAATGAAATGTATATTGAATTGTCTGAAATACTCACAAATGCCCCTTGTATTGAATGACTACAACAAGCCAACTAAGTTACCTTATGTATTAATATTTGGTAACCAATATTTTGGGAGATTTGTTCCCACAAGTCTCCTTTTAGGAGAGACATGGATTAAATACCCTTACCTATTGTTGGATGTTTTCAAACACCTCTCAATTTTTTTTGGAATTAGGAGGGTTGAATTGACTATTTTGGACTTTTATTTTCTTTTATAACTTTGATTAATAGTCTAATGATCTTCAATTGGATAGGGGGACTTAGATAACTTATAAATGTTTTAGGGTCTTTCCATAAATTTACAAAATCCCCTTACTAATTATGTCCAAATTATATCCATGGAGGGAGTTTAACTACTAAAAAACATGTCTATGATTTTAAGTAAGCCATCATCATAAAGTAGATTCAATATGAGGATGTACTTTGCCACTTATTCCCCCATTCATTGGATCAAACCACTTATTTTTATGACCTTAATCTACTATAAGGGTGCATAACTACATTTTCCATCTTTAACAACCTATTTCTTAATCACTTTCACATGCCCATTGACCCTTATATATTGTTTTAACAATTTTTCATGGCCCACTAAGAGCCTAATGAGCCAACTAATGCCTTCAACCATTGATTCCATTAGTTATATAGGTGGTTAAAGGACCCCTTCTTGTAAATAGAGGATGGAACCATAAAAATTTATCTAAATTCTCTATATCCTTTGAATGGTATCTTCATTAGGAGAAACAAAGCTGCCATCACATATTTAGCTTTGATATATGAAGCAGATTGTATAATAGATCAATAATCGATTCCCTATGGATGCAATGCTTAACCTTCTTATCCATTAGGATAATCAAGGGTATATCTATGAAATAATTCTATTTTCATATCTATAAATCACGTGACATATAATGTAATGCCTCAGGATTGTATCCATTATACTCATCCCATGAACCAATTTGTGCCATAGCAAGAGGCTTGCACAATTAAGAAATAATATACAACTCAAAGATTTGATACTGATCCTACCTATTCTTTTGAGTGGCAAGGTGTTTTTAATCATAATCCTTTGAGTTATTTGCACATGAGTGTTCTAAGGGGTCCATATGAGCCCTAAAATGAAGGGTTTCTCAATTTTATGATTAGATTCATGTTTTTCCAATAAATGAGAACCCTATAGTTAGCTTTAATGTATATGAGTTTATCAATATAGTATAATTTTTGTTTTACCGTCAGTAGACACCTCCTTACTTTCTTTCTTTCACAGCTTGATTAGAGAAAACCCACGATAGTAGGCAGGGGCCGAATGGCTACGGCTTCACACTATTATTTTAAACTATCAATATTACAAACACTTGTTTCAATTTCTGATTCTCAGGATCCTTCGAAAAGGGCAAGAGAAGAGCATGCTCTTTCAACAAGGCTACTATATTTCTAATGCTTAGAAATTTTTTGATGGAAATACTATGGAGGAGAGGCCTATATATAGTGTTTTGGGAGGTCTTGCCTGATCGCTATCAAGGCGGTGTCAAGTCCCATCATACTTGATAGCGTGAAAGGTGAGCTACAGTGAGATGCTATTAGATGCACTGGATGATGATGATGATGCTCGGTGGCATGGGTCCAGCATTGCTTTCACTTTAGCTTCTAAGTCATTTTTGCTGATTGGATTGAATAGACACCTGAGCTGGAAGGTACTAGAAAGATGTCAGTGCTAGGGTCCAGCTTCACATGCATGATATCGTGGAGTGATGTAGAAATAAGATTCCCACTCCAGCTATCTTCAGATGATCGTATGCACAACAGTGTCTTGATCATGATTCTCCTCTTTGTGAATGCGGTGTGGGCCATGCCTTGTAATCCACTGGTACAGTTGTTCATTGAAAGGAGATCTAATTTTTATCATCCATGTCCATAATGGACGCTTTAGAAGTTCAGTGAATTGATGATACAGGAATTCACTGTTGAGCCTTTCTATGTAAATGACTCCAGAGTTTTGATGGCGGTTTGCCTGAATTGTAGCTACTCAGGACATCTGTAAGTCTTGTCCCGCTGCATAAGAAATCCTCCAGCAATAATGATGCATCAACCCATTCTTGGTTTCAATCTGACCAGAATCTATAACCAAGGATTTCCTTCTTTGAATATCCTTGTCCAAGAGTAGATTCTGTGAGAAGGGTTGCATCCCTGATATACAAGGATTTCTTATGCAGCGGGACAAGACTTATAGATGTCCTCAGCAGATACAATTCAGGCAAACCACCATCAAAACTCTGGAGTCATTTACAAAGAAAGGCTCAACAGTGAATTCCTGTGTCATCAATTCACTAAACTTCTAAAGCGTCCTTTATGGACATGGCTGATAAAAATTAGATCTCCTTTCAATGAACATCTATACCGATGGATTGCAAGGCATGGCCCACACTGCATTCACGAAGAGGAGAATCATGATCAAGACATTGTTGTGCATATGATCATTCAAAGATAGATGGAGTGGGAATCTTATTTCTATCACTCCATGATATCACGCATGCAAAGCTAGACCCTAGCACTGGCATCTTTCTAGTACCTTCCAGCTCAAGTGTCTATTCAATCCAATAAAAAAAATGACTTAGAAGATGAAGCGGAAGCAATGTTGGACCCACGCCACCAAACATCATCATCATCCAGCGCATCGAATAGCATCTCACTATAGCTCACCTTTCACGCTGTCAAGTATGATAGGACTTGACACCGCCTTGACAGCGATCAAGTAGGACCTTCCAAAATACTATATATAGGCCTCTCCTCCATAGCATTTCCATCAAAAAAATTCTAAGCATTAGAAATCTAGTAGCCTTATTGAAAGAGTATGCTCTTCTCTTGCCCTTTTCGAAGGATCCTGAGAATCAAAAATTGAAACAAGTGTTTGTAATATTGATAGTTTGAAATAATAGTGTGAAGCCGTAACCATTCAGCCCCTGCCTATTGTCACGGGTTTTCTCTAATCAAGCTGTGAAAGAAAGAAAGTAAGGAGGCATCTAATGACAGTAAAAAAAATTGGTATCAGAGCCACTGCTCAGAGTCACTGTTAGCTACTGCAAGGATTGTTTGATTTTGTAAGAATTCTAAGCTCTGATTTTTTTGAGTTCTCTGCTTTGCAAAATTCTTTGGGAAAGTTTATTGCATCGAGTCACAGGCTGTTTTAAAATTGTCATAGGCCGCTTTATCTTTGCATCCTCTATTTCCCTTGCCAAAATTTTCTCACTTCCCAGACCTCAAATCTCTCTACTATGGAATTTGGAAAAGCCCAAACCTCCTCTACAGTAGAAATTGTCAATGAATCTGAGTTAGAAGGAACCTATGAACTCTCATCCTTCATTCCTGAACAAATATCAGACTGTCTTGATATTGAAATTACTGAAGAAAATCTTGAAAAAAAAAATAGCCTGTACAAACCTCTGGCTATTAAGGCTTCCCATGTCTATAAAAAGTCTGAATTATTGAAGTCTAAATTTGTCTATAATTCTACGTACATGTCGTTTGTAAAACCCCGGATCAAATCTATCGAGTTAACTCATGTTCCAAACAAATTTACTGTCTTTGTTACCTGAGCAAGAAATCAATTATATCAGGTCACATGAAGATGTAAAATTTGTTCATTTTGGTCTGATTCACATACAAATAACTCCTTTGATTCTCAGTAATATAAAGCCTGTTATATATCTTGCTTTGTGTGATCGTCGTCAAGTTAGTTTCAAGCCTTCCTATCAGATATCCAATCTTGGCTGCTTGAACGATGAAATTATTTGTTATGAATTTTGTCCTAACCTCTCTATTGCAGTCCACGATAAAGGTTGTAAATAAGTAAAAAATGGCTCTTTAGATTGTTGGGGATTGTTCACCTCCCTATTTGGTTTAGATATGTTTGGTGAATTTAAATATGTGTCTATAAATATTTTTGTTGTTTATAGTATGACGAACACTAACCATCCAAAAATCTTAGAAAATCTGCCCTATGCCAGAACTTCATATCCCAAAATTTGAACAAATGGAGGTTTATACTGATGCCTCCGATATTGCATGGGGAGGAGTACTTGTTTGTATAGATAACAATAAAGAATTTGTTTGTGAATTCGCTAGTGGAGTTTTCAGTCTTGATGTATAAAAATGGATTTCTTCTGATAAAGAAATCTATGTTGTAAGGAAATGTTTAGATAAGTTCATGTTAAAACTTCTCCATTTGCCACATTTTGTTGTAATTACCGATTGTACTAGATTTCTAACCTTTAAAGAAAAGGATCATGGTCAGAAGGATGGTCGTGGTAAATATGTAAGATGGCAAGCATTTTTTAACCAGTTTAATTTTTTTGTAGAACACATCAAGGGTACTAAAATTGTTATTGTAGATTGGCTTAGCCAAAATCCTCTAGCAACAATGATGCATCAACCCATTCCTGGTTTCAATCTGACCAGAATCTATAACCAAGGATTTCCTTCTTCGAATATCCTTGTCTAAGAGTAGATTCTGCGAGAAGGGTTGCATCCCTGATATACAAGGATTTTTTTACCATTAGTAGATGCCTCCTTACTTTCTTTCTTTCACAGCTTGATTACAGAAAACCCATGATGGTAGGCAGGGGCCGAATGGCTACGGCTTCACTATTATTTCAAACTATCAATATTACAAACACTTGTTTCAATTTTTGATTCTCAAGATCCTTTGAAAAGGGTAAGAAAAGAGCATACTCTTTCAACAAGGCTACTAGATTTCTAATGCTTGGAAATTTCTTAATGGAAATGCTATGGAGGAGAGGCCTATATATAGCATTTTGGGATGTCCTACCTGATCACTGTCAAGGTGGTGTCAAGTCCCATCATACTTGATAGCGTGAAAGGTGAGCTACAGTGAGATGTTGTTGGATGCGCTGGATGATGATGATGTTTGGTGGCGTGGGTCCAACATTGCTTCTGCTTCAGCTTCAAAGTCATTTTTGCTGATTGGATTGAATAGACACCTGAGCTGGAAGGTAATGGAAAGATGCCAGTGCTGGGGTCCAGCTTCGCATGCGCGATATCATGGAGTGATGTAGAAATAAGATTCCCACTCCAGCTATCTTAAGATGATCGTATCACAATAGTGTCTTGATCATGATTCTCCTCTTCGTGAATGCAGTGTGGGCCATGCCTTACAATCCACCGGTATAGATGTTCATAGAAAGGAGATCTAATTTTTATCAGCCATGTCCATAATGGATGCTTTAGAAGTTCAGTGAATTGATGATACAAGAATTCACTGTTGAGCCTTTCTATGTAAATGACTCCAGTGTTTTGATGGTGGTTTGCCTGAATTTTAGCTGCTGAGGACATCTGTAAGTCTTGTCCCATTGCATAAGAAATCCTTGTATATCAGGGATGCAACCCTTCTCACAAAATCTGCTCTTGGACAAGGATATTCAAAGAAGGAAATCCTTGGTTATAGATTCTAGTCAGAGTGAAACCAGGAATGGTCTGATGCATCATTGTTGCTAGAGGATTTCAGCTGAGCCAATCTGCAATAAGATTTTCAGTACCCTTAATGTGTTCTACAAAAATATTAAACTAGTTAAAAAATGCTTGCCATCTTACATATTTACTGTGACCATCTTTCCGACCATGATCCTTTTCTTTAAAGGTCAAAAAACTAGTACAATCGGTAATTACAACAAAATGTGGCAAATGGAGAAGTTTTAACATGAACTTCTCTAAGCATTTCTTTACAGCATAGATTTTGTCATCAGAAGAAATCCATTTTAATAAATTAGGACTAAAAACTCCACTAGTGAATTCACAAATGAATTCTTTATTGTTATCTATACAAACAAGTACTCCTCCCCATGCAATATCAGAGGCATCAGTATAAACCTTCATTTGTTTAGATTTTGGGATATGCAATTCTGGCAGTGATGTAACTGTTGATTTGATTTTTTGAACTACTGTTGTATGTTGTTCTTTCCAATAGAAGACTTTTTTTTTTCTGGAGAAGTTCTTGAAGAATGTACCTGTCTTCACTAGAATTAGGATAGAAACTATTTGAATAATTCAATAATCCAAAAAATGCTTGCAGCTTAGGTTTATCGAGTTTTTTAGGGAAACTGATGACTTTCTCCTTAATATGTGGCTGGATCTGTAGTTTAGAATCTCAGATCACCATGATGAGGAAATTAAATTTAGTTTTGCATAACTGAATCTTTGTCTCTAACAAAACTATTCCTGCATCTTGAGCCAGTTGGTAGAATTTGGAGAGATGAGTAAAATGGTCAGTCAAACTGTTACTAAAAATCAATATGTCATCAATATATACACACAAAAAATGGGAAGTGCCTTGGAAGATCTTATCCATATGGGCTTGATAATATGTTGGAGCATTCATCAAACCAAAAGGCATAACTATCCACTGGAAATGGCTGAAAGGGTAGCTAAATGCTATCTTTTCCCTGTCAGCTTCTTTGACTCTTATCTGATAAAACCCTGACTTGCAGTCAAATTGGGAGAAGTATTTATAGGTTGCAACTTTCTCCAATAGATAGCTTTTTTCTAGAATTGGATATGGAAATGGTTGTGTAATAAAATTGGTCTATAATTGATGACCATTCTTTTCTTTGCTCGTTTCTATTCAGAAAATTCGTTTACGATAAAGGCATAACAACAGAAAGGAGAGGTAGATTTCTCAATAAAACCATTTGCCTCCAGTTCTTTGATCTGGAGTTCCATATCATTATAATCTTGAGCTGGTATTGGGATTTCCTTTGCGATTTTCATATACTTGCCTTCAAGGATTTTGATATCCATTTCGGGCATAGATTTAGACCAAATTGTTGAGGGTTGTCAGAACAGATAGTGGCTTTAATCTTTTCTCCTATCTCTTGTATTTCAACTGGGATTATTTCTAGAGCTTGAGTCATTGAACTTGGAAATTATTCAGTGGCATAAATAAGGCAATTGATTCTAAGCCTTTCATTATCTATTGTGAACATGATACTCTTGGTGGTAGAACCATAGGGAGAGTATCGGTTAATGAATGATCCTCCTAGCAGGATATCTATAGGCATTTTCTCAAGGGAGAAAAAGTCAGCATGGAAGATTTTATTTTATATCTGAAGGGGTTGCTGATGTTTATATTCTTTACAGATGAAACTATTCCCTTGGACATCTAAGCTCTTATAAGCTAAGGTATCATCCAATGTCTTCCAGTCATGGATGAGTTGTGGTTTTGCAAAGGAGAGAGAAGCTCCTGTGTCAACCTGGCATCTACTAGTCTGCCATTGATTTTTAGTGTAATAAATTGGGCAAACCTTCCATTTATCAAATGATTTAGATATGCTGGTTGTGGAAGTTCTAAGGGAGGAATACTGGTACATACCAATTTTTGTCTCCCTAGATCTTGAACAATAGTTTGTTTAGTGTAGATGTCTTCAAATTCTTGTCCTATTTCTTCTTCTTCTTGGAGATTACTGCATTCACTTGGGCAGTAATCTTGATCAGAGTAGAAAAGACTTCCTACTTCATCATCCTCTTCATTTTCTTCTATGGGCAATGGCTCATCCCACTGTGGCTCTGTCACTGGTGCTTTGATTTCTCTTGGAGGTTCTTTGTTGTTGAACTTATTCTTGATCTAAGAGTCACTAGGTCTGAAAGAGCTCAGATATTGAGCAAAGGAGGATGCTGAGGTCTTTGTAATGTCTATGGCATTCTTGGCATTGAGGGCTGTCTCCCTCTGGATGTCCCTTCTCCTCTGGAATATCCTCTTCCTCTAGGTTTTTCTGGTCTTTCTAGAACCTCATGGTGATGTCGAGACTAGGCTCCATATGCTTCATTGGGTAACATAGACCAATCATGATGTCTTGGCTTGTATGGGCATTGCATGTTGGTTAGCGGCTATTCTAAGTCATCGGCTAATGACTCGAGAGCATTGGCATCATTGTCATCATCTGAATCACCTTCTGGGAGATCATCTAGAATTGGTTCATAGATGTCATCCTATAAATAAAGGTCTTCATCAGAATCTACAATATCCCACCACGCTGCTACATTGGAGGTAAAGACAACTTTGACTACAAGATTCTTGCAGTGGCATTGCGGAGCAATATGGCTAGGTTTGCAACAAATGTAGCAAATTAGTTGTTTGGAGGGATGATGAGCAGTGCATCATTCTTGAGGAAAAAATGAGGAGGTGCATAGGAATGTTTGCGAGGAAAAGAGCGGCACTTAAAAGAGATATGCTTGTGGCGCTGCTTCTACTATTTGCAAGGCTAAACAAATGGCCGGCAGCTAAAGGGGGTTGTTTTTGGAAATACAAGAGCAATTTGAGAGGCTTGATGCTTGGTGAGCTTCTGGATAGACATAGTCTCAGAGACTAAGCACATAACTTGTTTCTTAGAAAAATCAATCACATCCAAGAGGGAAAGATCTTCAATGGTTAGTCCCTTAAGATCAAGATAAGAAATAACTCTATCAATAAGATTATATGGTAGAGCATGCAAAAATTTGATCTTAATCTCAGTGGATGAGAAACTCTTGCTGTCATATGCCAACTGTTTGAATTGCTTGGCGAAGGCATCAAACTGTTTTAGATCACAGAGCTCCATCTTGAGTAGCCATTTCTTGGATTCCAGTTCTCTATTGCCAACTGGAGGTGCAAACTCACTGATTAGTAAATTAAATAGAGTGGCTAAAGAATCAGGCTGATTATGTACATGTTCATACTATTGGGCTTCAGTCATTGAACTCCACCATTGACTAACAATACCCCAAAAAAACTTTGATGCAAAACAAGTGGTTCCAGCTTGGTATGAATGGGCATTAATAGTGATAACTCTCATGGCATTACACCATGCAGTAATATCATCCAATGGATTGAGAAAGTCATTGATGTTCAGGTACCAAGGCTGTAGATGGACATGTGTTCTTTGCATGAGGGTAGTGCTAGGCTATTTCTTGACAGTATTAAAATTAGAGCTGAAAGAGACTGAGCAATGGGTTTTTTTAGCAGAGGATTCTGCTTGCTGATCTTGTTTTGAAAGCCAATCTAAACTATCTTATAAAGCATTTAGTTTAGTATCAATAGAAGACACTTTTTGCTGTATCTTTTCTATGTTTTCTTTTATTTACAAAACATCTCGACAGAGATCATCAAAATTCTCTGTGAAGTGGGAGTTGAACCTGGCAGTATAATTCCTTTGTTTGAACTCATTGGAGTGTTCAACGTCTCCTTGGTAAGCAGCTGAAAAATATTGTACAGTTCCTGTTGGCTACTTATAAACTCCTTTAGGAGGTGGCCATCTTCCTCCTTTGTACAGAGTAACTTTTTTCTCTATATAAAATTCTAGACTTTCTTCTCGGGGAAGATTCATTAAGGTACAGGGTAAATCAGTTCCCTGATTTATTTCTTTATCTTCAATTAGGATATGACCTATTTTGATAGATCTACAAGAAGAGGAAGTAGATGGTCTAGATGGAGATAAATGGGAAGAATTAACAGACAAAGATATGGGAAAAAAATATTTACAGTTCTACCATCACTTTTATGAACTGTGGCTTGACCTTTCATTCTTGGAGAGACATTTTTCAACCAGTCAAGTTTCCACTCAAAAGGGATTTCAATTGACTCAATGTGTCCTTTCTGGAGTTGGACAGTACCACTTAATCTTTTGGCATAGGGCAGATTTTCTAAGATTTTTGGATGGTTAGTGTTCGTCATACCACATAGCAGGGATATTTGAGGTCTGGGAAGCGAGAAAAATTTGGCAAGGGAAATAGAGGATGTAGAGATAAAGCGGCCTATGACAATTTTAAAATAGCCTGTGACTCGATGCAATAAACTTTCCCAAAGAATTTTTCAAAGCAGAGAACTCAAAAAAATTGGAGATTAGAATGCTTACAAAATCAAACGATCCTTGCAATAGCTAACAGTGACTCTGAACGGTGGCTCTGATACCAATTTTTTTACCGTCAGTAGACGCCTCACTTTCTTTCTTTCACAGCTTGATTAGAGAAAACCCACTAATACCAATTTTTTTTTACCGTTAGTAGATGCCTCCTTACTTTCTTTCTTTCACATATTGATTAGAGAAATCCCACGATAGTAGGCAGGGGCTGAATGGCTATAGCTTCACACTATTATTTCAAACTATCAATATTACAAACACTTGTTTCAATTTCTGATTCTCAGGATCCTTTGAAAAGGGTAAGAAAAGAGCATACTCTTTTAACAAGGCTACTAGATTTCTAATGCTTAGAAATTTTTTGATGGAAATGCTATGGAGGAGAGGCCTATATATAGTATTTTGGGAGGTCCTACCTGATCGCTGTCAAGGCGGTGTCAAGTCCCATCATACTTGATAGCGTGAAAGGTGAGCTACAGTAAGATGCTATTGGATGTACTGGATGATGATGATGTTTGGTGGTGTGGGTCCAAAATTTCTTTCGCTTTAGCTTCTAAGTCATTTTCACTAATTGGATTGAATAGACACCTGAGCTAGAAGGTACTGGAAAGATGTCAGTGCTGGGGTCCAGCTTCGCATGCATGATATCGTGGAGTGATGTAGAAATAAGATTTCCACTCCAACTATCTTCAGATGATCATATGCACAACAGTGTCTTGATCATGATTCTCCTCTTCATGAATGTGATGTGTGCCATTCCTTGCAATCCACTGGTATAGATGTTCATTGAAAGGAGATCTGATTTTTATCAACCATGTCCATAATGGATGCTTTAGAAGTTTAGTGAATTGATGATACAGGAATTCACTGTTGAGCCTTTCTATGTAAATGACTCCAGAGTATTGATGGCAGTTTGCCTAAATTATAACTGCTGAGGATATCTATAAGTCTTGTCCTACTGCATAAGAAATCCTTGTATATCGGGGATGCAACCCTTCTCATAGAATCTGCTCTTGGACAAGGATATTCAAAGAAGGAAATCCTTGGTTATAGATTTTGGTTAGATTGAAACCAAGAATGGGTTGATGCATCATTGTTGCTGGAGGATTTCGATTAAGCCAATCTGTAATAACATTTTTAGTACCCTTGATGTGTTCTACAAAAAAATTAAACTAGTTAAAAAATGCTTGCCATCTTACATATTTACCGCAACCATCCTTTTGACCATGATCCTTTTCTTTAAAGGTTAGAAATCTAGTACAATCAGTAATTACAACAAAATGTGGCAAATGGAGAAGTTTTAACATGAACTTCTCTAAGCATTTCTTTACAGCATAGATTTCTTTATCAGGAGAAATCCATTTTAATACATCAGGACTGAAAACTCCACTAGCGAATTCATAAACAAATTCTTTATTGTTATCTATACAAACAAGTACTCCTCCCCATGCAATATTGGAGGCATCAGTATAAACCTTCATTTGTTCAGATTTTAGGATATGCAATTCTGGTAGTGATGCAACTATTGATTTGATTTTTTAAACTGCTATTGTATGTTGTTCTTTCGTACAGAAGACTTTCTTTTTCTGGAGAAGTTCTTGAAGAATGTACCTATCTTCACCAGAGTTAGGATAGAAACTATTTAAATAATTCAATAACCCCAAAAATGCTTGCAGCTTAGGTTTATCGAGTTTTTCAGGGAAACTAATGACTTTCTCCTTAATATGTGGCTAGATCTGTAGTTTAGAATCTTAGATCACCATGCCGAGGAAATTACATTCAGTTTTGCATAACTGAATCTTTGTCTCTGACAAAACTATTCTTGCATCTTGAGCCAGTTGGTAGAATTTAGAGATGAGTAAAATGGTCAGTCAAACTATTATTGAAAATCAATATGTCATCAATATATACACACAAAAAATGGGAAGTGCCTTAGAAGATCTTATCCATATGGGCTTGATAATATGCTGGAGCATTCATAAAACCAAAAGGCATAACTGTCCAATGGAAATGGCTGAAAGGGCAGCTGAATGTTGTCTTTTCCCTGTCAGCTTCTTTGACTCTTATCTGATAAAAGCCTGACTTGCAGTCGAATTGGGAGAAGTATTTATAGGTTGTAACTTTCTCCAACAGATAGCTTTTATCTGGAATTGGATATGGAAATGGTTGTGTAATAACATTTAATGGTCTGTAATTGATGACCATTCTTTTCTTTCCTCATTTTTGTTCAGAATGTTTGTTTACCATAAAGGCATAACAACAGAAAGGAGAGGTAGATTTCTCAATAAAACCATTTGCCTTCAGTTCTTTGATCTGGAGTTCCATATCATTGTAATCCTGAGCTGGTATTGGGATTTTCTTCCTGATTTTCATATGCTTGCCTTCAAGGATTTTGATATCCATTTCGGGCATAGATTTAGACCAAAACTGCTGAGGTTATCAGAACAGATAGTGGCTTTAATCTTTTCTCCTATCTCTTGTATTTTAGCTAGGATTATTTCTTGAGCTTGAGTCATTGAACTTGGAAATTGTTCAGTGGCATAAATAAGGCGAGGGATTCTAAGCCTTTCATTATCTATTGTGAACATAATACTCTTGGTGGTAGAACCATAGGGAGAGTATCGGTCAATGAATGATCCTCCTAGCAGGATATCTATAGGCATTTTATCAAGGGCAAAAAAGTCAGCATGGAAGATTTTATTCTGTATCCGAAGGGGTTGCTGATGTTTATATTCTTTACAGATGAAACTATTCCCTTGGACATCTAAGCTCTTATAAGCTAAGGTATCATCCAATTTCTTCCAGTCATGGATGAGCTGTGGTTTTGGAAAGGAGAGAGAAGCTCCTGTGTCAACCTGGGCATCTACTAGTCTACCATTGATTTCTAGTGTAAGAAATTGGGAAAACCTTCCATTTATCAATGATTTAAATATGCTGGTTGTGGAAGTTCTAAGGGAGGAATACTAGTACATACCAATTTTTGTCTCCCTGGATCCTGAATAATAGCTTTTTCAATGTAGATGTCTTAAAATTCTTGTCCTGCTTCTTCTTCTTCTTGGAGATTACTGCATTTACCTGGGTAGTAATCTTGATCAGAGTAGAAAAAACTTCCTACTTCGTCATCCTCTTCATTTTATTTTGTGGGCAATGGGTCATCCCACCGTGGCTCTATCACTAGTGCTTTGATTTCTCTTAGAGGTTCTTTACTGGTGAACTTATTCTTGATCCAAGAGTCACTAGTCTGAAAGAGCTCAGATATTGTAAAGGAGGATGCTAAGGTCTTTGCAATGTTGGTGGCATTCCTTGCATTGAGGGCTGTCTCCCTCTAGATGTCCCTTCTTCTCTAGAATATCCTCTTCCTCTGGGTTTGTCTGGTCTTTCTAGAACTTCATGGTGATGTTGAGACCAGGCTCCATATGCTTCATTGGGTAGCATAGACCAATCATGATGTCATGGCCTGTATGGGAATTACATGTTGGTTAGTGGCTGTTCCAAGTCATCCGCAAATGACTTGAGAGCATCGGCATCATTGTCATCATCTGAATCACCTTCTGGGAGATCATCTAGAATTGGTTCATAGATGTCATCCTGTAAATAAAGGTCTTCATCAGAATCTACAATATCCCACCACACTACTGTGTTGGAGGTAAAGACAGCTTTGACTGCAAGATTCTTGCAATGGCATTGTAGAGCAATATGACTAGGTTCGCGACAAATGTAGCAAGTTGGCCATTTGTTCAGCCTTGCAAATAACAAAAGTAGCACCGCAAGCATATCTCTTTTAAGCACCACTCTTTTCCTCACAAACATTCCTAAGTACCTCCTCATCATTTCCTCAAGAAATGATGCACTGCTCGTTCTCCCCCCAAACATCGGCTAATGACTCGAGAACATCGGCATCATTGTCATCATCTGAATCACCTTCTGGGAGATCATCTAGAATTGGTTTATAGATGCCATCCTATAAATAAAGGTATTCATCAGAATCTACAATATCCCACCACGTTGCTGCGTTAGAGGTAAAGACAGCTTTGACAGCAAGATTCTTGCAATGGCATTACAGAGCAATATGGCCAGGTTTGTGACAAATGTAGCAAATCAGCTGTTTGGTGGCATGGGTCCAACATTGCTTCCACTTCAACTTCTAAGTCATTTTCACTGATTGGATTGAATAGACACCTGAGCTGGAAGGTACTGGAAAGATGCCAGTGCTGGGGTCCAGCTTCGCATGTGTGATATCGTGGGGTGATGTAGAAATAAGATTCCCACTCCAGCTGTCTTTAGATGATTATATGCACAACAGTGTCTTGATCATGAATCTCCTCTTCATGAATGTGGTGTGGACCATGCCTTGCAATCCACCGGTATAGATGTTCATTGAAAGGAGATCTAATTTTTATCAGCCATGTCCATAATGGATGCTTTAGAAGTTCAATGAATTGATGATACAGGAATTCACTGTTGAGCCTTTTTATGTAAATGACTCCAGAGTTTTGATGGTAGTTTGCTTGAATTGTAACTACTGAGGACATCTGTAAGTCTTGTCCCACTGCATAAGAAATCCTTGTATATCGAGGATGCAACCCTTCTCACAAAATCTGCTCTTGGACAAGGATATTCAAAGAAGGAAATCCTTGGTTATAGATTTTGGTCAGAGTTAAATCAGGAATGGGTTGATGCATCATTGTTGTTGGAGGATTTCGACTGAGACAATATGCAATAACATTTTCAGTACCCTTGATGTGTTCTACAAAAAAATTAAACTGGTTAAAAAATGCTTGCCATCTTACATATTTACTGCGACCATCCTTCCGACCATGATCCTTTTCTTTAAAGGTCAAAAATCTAGTACAATCGATAATTACAACAAAATGCGGCAAATAGAGAAGTTTTAACATGAACTTCTCTAAGCATTTCTTTAAAGCATAGATTTCTTTATCAGAAGAAATCCATTTTAATACATCAAGACTGAAAACTCCACTAGCGAATTCACAAATGAATTCTTTATTGTTATCTATACAAACAAGTACTCCTCCCCATGCAATATTGGAGGCATCAGTATAAACCTTCATTTGTTCACATTTTGGGATATGCAGTTCTGGTAGTGATGTAACTATTGATTTGATTTTTCAAACTGCTACTGTATGTTGTTCTTTCTAGCATAAGACTTTCTTTTTCTAGAGAAGTTCTTGAAGAATGTACCTATCTTCACCAGAGTTAGGATATAAACTATTTAAATAATTCAATAATCCCAAAAATGCTTGCAGCTTAGGTTTATCGATTTTTTCAGGGAAATTGATGACTTTCTCCTTAATATGTGGCTGGATCTATAGTTTAGAATCTTGGATCACCATGCCAAGGAAATTACATTCAGTTTTGCATAACTGAATCTTTGTCTCTGACAAAACTATTCCTGCATCTTGAGCCAGTTGGTAGAATTTGGAGAGATGAGTAAAATGGTCAGTCAAACTATTACTAAAAATAAATATGTCATCAATATATAAACACAAAAAATGAGAAGTGCCTTGGAAGATCTTATCCATATGGGCTTGATAATATGCTAGAGCATTCATCAAATCGAAAGGCATAACTGTCCACTAGAAATGGCCGAAAGGGAAGCTGAATGCTATCTTTTCCCTATCAGCTTCTTTGACTCTTATCTGATAAAAGTCTAACTTGCAGTCAAATCGGGAGAAGTATTTACAGGTTGCAACTTTCTCTAATAGATAGCTTTTATCTGGAATTGGAAATGGAAATGGTTGTGTAATAGCATTTAATGGTCTGTAATTGATGACCATTCTTTTCTTTCCTCATTTCTATTTAGAATGTTTGTTTACCATAAAGGCATAACAACAAAAAGGAGAGGTAGATTTCTCAATAAAACCATTTGCCTCTAATTCTTTGATCTGGAGTTCCATATCATTGTAATCCTGAGCTAGTATTGGGATTTTCTTTGCGATTTTCATATGCTTGCCTTCAAGGATTTTGATATCCATTTCGGGCATAGATTTAGACCAAAACTGCTGAGGGTTGTCAGAACAGATAGTGGCTTTAATCTTTTCTCCTATCTCTTGTATTTCAATTGGGATTATTTCTGGAGCTTGAGTAATTGAACTTGGAAATTGTTCAGTGGCATAAATAAGGCGAGGGATTCTAAGCCTTTCATTATCTATTGTGAA
The DNA here is from genome assembly GCA_037957365.1 of Torreya grandis. Taxonomy (NCBI): domain Eukaryota; kingdom Viridiplantae; phylum Streptophyta; class Pinopsida; order Cupressales; family Taxaceae; genus Torreya; species Torreya grandis. The sequence continues at coordinate 673,672 of JARHVA010006146.1, read as the reverse complement.
CATGATACTTTTGGTGGTAGAACCATAGGGAGAGTATCGATCAATGAATGATCCTCCTAGCAGGATATCTATAGGCATTTTCTCAAGGGCAAAAAAGTCAGCATGGAAGCTTTTATTCTGTATTCGAAGGGGTTGATGATGTTTATATTCTTTATAGATGAAACTATTCCCTTAGACATCTAAGCTCTTATAAGCTAAGGTATCATCCAATGTCTTCCAGTCATGGATGAGCTACGGTTTTGCAAAGGAGAGAGAAGCTCCTGTGTCAACCTGGGCATCTACTAGTCTGCCATTGATTTCTAGTGTAAGAAATTAGGCAAACCTTCCATTTATCAAATGATTTAAATATGTTTGTTGTCAAAGTTCTAAGGGAGGAATACTGGTACATACCAATTTTTGTCTCCCTGGATCTTGAACAATAGTTTGTTCAGTGTAGATGTCTTCAAATTCTTGTCCTACTTCTTCTTCTTCTTGGAGATTACTACATTCACCCGGGTAGTAATCTTGATCAGAGTAGAAAATACTTCCTACTTCGTCATCCTCTTCATTTTCTTCTGTAGGCAATGGCTCATCCCACTATGGATCTGTCACTGGTGCTTTGATTTCTCTTGGAGGTTCTTTGCTGGTGAACTTATTCTTAATCCAAGAGTCACTAGGTCTGAAAGATCTTGGATATTGCAAAGGAGGATGCTAAGGTCTTTGCAATGTTGGTGGCATTCTTGGCATTGAGGGTTGTCTCCCTCTGGATGTCCTTTCTCCTTTGGAATATCCTCTTCCTCTGGTTTTGTCTGGTCTTTTTGGAACTTCATGGTGATGTCGAGACTAGGCTCCATATGCTTCATTGGGTAGCATAGACCAATCATGATGTCTTGGCCTGTATGGGCATTGCATGTTGGTTAGCAACTGTTCTAAGTCATCGACTAATGACTTGAGAGCATCGACATCATTGTCATCATCTGATTCACCTTCTTGGAGATCATCTAGAATTGGTTCATAGATGTCATCTTGTAAATGAAGGTCTTCATCAAAATCTACAATATCCCACCACGATGCTGCGTTGGAGGTAAAGATAGCTTTGACTGTAGGATTCTTGTAGTGGCATTATGGAGCAATATGGCCAGGTTTGTGACAAATGTAAAAAGTTTGGTTGTTTGGAGGGAGGACAAGCAGTGCATCATTTCTTGAGGAAATGATGAGGAGGTGCATAGGAATGTTTGTGAGGAAAAGAGTGGCGCTTAAAAGAGATATGCTTGCGGCACTGCTTCTACTATTTGTGAGGCTGAACAAATGGCTGACAGCCAAAGGGGGCTATTTTTGGAAATATAGGAGTAGTTTGAGAGGCTTGATGCTTGGTGAGCTTCTGGATAGACATAGTCTCAGAGACTAAGCACATAACTTGTTGCTTAGAAAAATCAATCACATCTGAGAGGGAAAGATCTTCAATGGTTAGTCCCTTAAGATCAAGATAAAAAATAACTCTATCAATAAGATTATATGGTAGAGCATGCAAAAATTTGATCTTAATCTTAGTGGATGAGAAACTCTTGCTGTCATATGCCAACTGTCTGAATTGCTTGGCGAAGGCATCAAACTGTTTCAGATCACAGAGCTCCATCTTGAGTAGCCATTTCTTGGATTCCAGTTTTCTATTGCCAACTAGAGGTGCAAACTCACTCATTAGTAAATTAAATAGAGTGGCTAAAGAATTAGGCTGATTATGTACATGTTCATATTGTTGGGCTTCAGTCATTGAACTCCACCATTAACTAACAATACCCCAGAAAAACTTTGATACAAAACAAGTGGTTCCAGCTTGGTCTAAATGGGCATTAATAGTGATAACTCTCATGGCGTTACACCATGCAGTAATCTCATTCAATGGATTAAGAAGGTCATCAATGTTCAGGTACCAAGGCTGTAGATGGACATGTGTTCTTTGTATGAGGGTAGTGCTAGGATGTTTCTTGATAGTCTTAAAATTGGAGCTGAAAGAGACTAAGCAATGGGGTTTTTTAGCAGAGGATTCTGCTTGCTGATCCTGTTTTGAAAGCCAATCTAGACTATCTTCTAAAGCATCTAGTTTAGTATCAATAGAAGACACTTTTTGCTATATCTTTTCTATGTTTTCTTTTATATACAAAACATCTCGACAGAGATCATCAAAATTCTCTGTGAAGTGGGAGTTGAACCTGGCAGTATAATTTCTTTGTTTGAACTCATTGGAGGGTTCAACGTCTCCTTGGTAAGCAGCTAAAAAATACTATATAGTTCCTGTTGGCTGCTTATAAACTCCTTTAGGAAGTGTCCATCTTCCACCTTTGTATAGAGTAACTTTGTTCTCTGTATAAAATTCTAGACTTTCTTCTCGGGGAAGATTCATTAAGGTACAGGGTAAATCAGTTCCCTGATTTATTTCTTCATCTTCAATCAGGATATGACCTATTTTGAAAGATCTACGAGAAGAGGAAGTAGATGGTCTGGATGGAGATAAATGGGAAGAATTAACAGACAAAGATTTGGGCAAAATATTTATAGACGCATATTTAAATTCACTGAACATATCTAAACCAAATAGGGAGGTGAACAATCCCCAACAATCTAAAGAGCCATTTTTGACTTCTTTACAACCTTTATTGCGAACTGCAAGAGAGAGGTTAGGAAAAAATTCAAAACAAATAATTTCATCGTTCAAGCAGCCAAGACTGGATATCTGACAGGAATGCTTGAAACTAACTTGACGACGATCACACAAAGCAATATATATAATAGGCTTTATATTACCAGGAATCAAAGGAGTTATTTATATGTGAATTAGACCAAAATGAACAAATTTACTCTCTCTATTACCTGAGCAAGAAATCAGTTATATCAGGTCACATGAAGATGTACTCAATGTGTCCTTTCTGGAGTTGGAAACTTGATTGGTTGAAAAATGTCTCTCCAAGAATGAAAGGTCAAGCCACAGTTCATAAAAGTGATGGTAGAACTATAAATATTTTGCCCAGATCTTTGTCTATCAATTCTTCCCATTTATCTCCATCCAGACCATCTACTTCCTCTTCTCGTAGATCTGTCAAAATAGGCCATATCCTGATTAAAGATGAAATAAATCAGGGAACTGATTTACCCTGTACCTTAATGAATCTTCCCCGAGAAGAAAGTCTAGAATTTTATACAGAGAACAAAGTTACTCTATACAAAGGTGGAAGATGGCCACCTCCTAAAGGAGTCTATAAGTAGCCAGCAGGAACTGTACAGTATTTTTCAGCTGCTTACCAAGGAGATGTTGAACCCTCCAATGAGTTCAAACAAAGGAATTATACTGCCAGGTTCAACTCCCACTTCACAGAGAATTTTGATGATCTCTGTCGAGATGTTTTGTATATAAAAGAAAACATAGAAAAGATACAACAAAAAGTGTCTTCTATTGATACTAAACTAGATGCTTTAGAAGATAGTTTAGATTGGCTTTCAAAACAAGATCAGCAAGCAGAATCCTCTGCTAAAAAACCCCATTGCTCAGTCTCTTTTAGCTCCAATTTTAAGACTATCAAGAAATAGCCTAGCACTACCCTCATACAAAGAACACATGTCCATCTACAGCCTTGGTACTTGAACATTGATGACCTTCTTAATCCATTGAATAAGATTACTGCATGGTGTAACGCCATGAGAGTTATCACTATTAATGCCCATTTAGACCAAGCTGGAACCACTTATTTTGTATCAAAGTTTTTCTGGGGTATTGTTAGTGAATGGTGGAGTTCAATGACTGAAGCCCAACAATATGAACATGTACATAATCAGCCTAATTCTTTAGCCACTCTATTTAATTTACTAATCAGTGAGTTTGCACCTCCAGTTGGCAATAGAAAACTGGAATCCAAGAAATGGCTACTCAAGATGGAGCTCTGTGATCTGAAATAGTTTGATGCCTTCGCCAAGCAATTCAGATAGTTGGCATATGACAGCAAGAGTTTCTCATCCACTAAGATTAAGATCAAATGTTTGCATGCTCTACCATATAATCTTATTGATAGAGTTATTTCTTATCTTGATCTTAAGGGACTAACCATTGAAGATCTTTCCCTCTCAGATGTGATTGATTTTTCTAAGCAACAAGTTATGTGCTTAGTCTCTGAGACTAAGTCTATCCAGAAGCTCACCAAGCATCAAGCCTCTCAAATTTCTCATGTATTTCTAGAAACAGCCCCCTTTGGCTATTTCTGGAAATACAGGAGCAATTTGAGATGCTTGATGCTTGGTGAGCTTCTGGATAGACTTAGTCTCAGAGACTAAGCACATAACTTGTTGCTTAGAAAAATCAATCACATCTGAGAGGGAAAGATCTTCAATGGTTAGTCCCTTAAGATCAAGATAAGAAATAACTCTATCAATAAGATTATATGGTAGAGCATGCAAAAATTTGATCTTAATATCAGTGGATGAGAAACTCTTGCTGTATGATAAACATGTTATTTTTCCTTGTTATTATAGTTATTTTTTTAATTATTCTAATAATTTATCACCATTTATTGTAGGAGAACCTTAGACAAGACACAATCCAAGATGTGAGGCTACATACTTGAATGCACAAGCTAGGGTTTACAAACATAGAGGTGTTGTTAATGCTGAAATGATCATGCATGCTAAAAATGTGCCATTTAAAAATGATGATGCATTATTTTAGATAATGATAAGTTTTGATGAGTCTTAATATGATGAGGGAGAAATATCTAATATAAGCAACCTAGTGGATGATAAAAAAAATGATGGGGAGATTCCTAGAAAATAAAATCAATTCAAAGACTCTTAGAATTGGTCAAAAGAAGAATTAGAGGATCAAGAAGAGTTGGAAAAGGAAGATGCATGTGATGCATCTAAGGTATTCTTGTCCATAAGTACTCATTATCCTATTTAAATTCATATTAAATATGATAAACAACTCTTTTGTAATGATTTGACTTCCCCTTTATCATTAAATGGAGATGAAATGGATTACCACCAAGATGAAAGTAGTGTTAATTTGGTTCTCTTATAGCAAAAAGAATAAAACCAAGAAGAAGGGGGTTGTCTCTTTGATTAAAATGAGTTGTATGAGATCAAAGTAGAGGGTCCCTAATTTTAAATCAATTAGAAGTACCCATGTGTTCTTCTCAGTATTAGAGGGAGTTAAGCTCAAAATGGGAAGTCATGAACATAATGGCCTAGATGAATAAATCATGCCAATGGGAATGCAAGCTGAGAGTAATATAATTCATCCCAACTAATTTCACACCTCAACCAATGATGATAATTTTATGTCTTTGATATGGGAAGAATTTGAACCAATCTCATACCTCCTTGGCCATGCAGATGACAAAGAAGATGCTTATAAAACATCTATTACATTCCAAGAGAATCCCACAATTAATTTATCTATCGGCTGTAATAAATAAGATTCCCATACTAGTTTGGGTGATAAAATTACTATGGTATATCTATTACTACTCAAATCTATTCCTCATCATAATTTCATATTTGGGTAGAGGTATTCTTCACTCTCTATCCTTCATCTTTCCTATAAATTAGAGATAGGTATAACTCTAAAATTAAGAATCTAAATTTCCTTGAATATATTGAAAGTAACATAGAGGAAAACATAAATTCAATTAAATTCAGAATTTACCCTTCTCCTAATCTTGAAAAATTAATTGTCTAACTAATCCAGGCATGCATTTGATTGAAAACACCTATAAATAAATTCTCTTTCCTTTCTTCTTTTTTTATATTCCCTTTTTGTTATCATATGTTTTCTTTCTTGTTTTTTTGTTTGTTTTATCATTTATCTATTCCATTATTTTTATCCCAAGGTTCCCTTAGTAATTAATGACCAATGAAATTTTGTATTGTGAAGTAAGTAATATCAATGGCACTCTAAAGAATAAAATTCAAATTATTGCTTGAAATAACTTGTGTGAATTATGGCGGTTCTTGATAATTTTTGGATTTATGATGGCCAATGATTTAAAATAGAATGTATGGATTTAGAAACTTTTATTTTTTGTTTGAAGCCATCCATGCACTTAATTAAAACATCTAAAGAATATACAACATTATATTTTTTGGGTTTGTTTTAACTGATCATAAAATTTCTAATTTTTCCTAAAACCATGGATTGGTCTCCAAATCTCCATGGATATAAAAAGTAAATCCTCCTTTTGAAATAATTGCTCCAAAATGCAAAACATAAAAATCTTCCTTGAAAGGGTGATCTTGGTAACCTCCACCACATGCTTTATGATTTGGTTGGTAGTGGAGCAAGACCTTTAGAAGGGACTAAAGATATCTCTATTATGAATTTAATGTTTGTCTAGTAATAGATCAATGCCCATACCATTTCCCCCTGAGGTAAATTGATAAAATTTTCCCTTAAAAGTTATGTTTTAAAGAAAATATGAATTATGGTGAGTGAATGAAAATTAAATGAATAAATCACTCAAAACACACATAGATGGTATTTAGGTATAATATTAATTGAGTAGGCCACATATTGAGGTAGAATTTAGTAATGTTATTTTTTGTATTTTCATTCAACTTATCATTTAAAACTAGTGCTTTTTTATAGGGATGTAAGAAACATATATTTTGGGTTATTTAGCTACTTAGGAGTATCTAAAAATATGAGTCACTAATTATTATGACCTTCACCAATACACCCTAATTTAATCTTGAAATCATAGAACCCTTTTTACTTAGGAGTTTGAGCATTATCCATGGATGAGTTTAAGTGGTTTTCCCTTTTGAGTGTGTCATTTTGATGTGTAATTTGCATGGTATCAGGGTCTAAACCTTGAGTGTGTGCCTTATGGTTTGGTATAAACAAGTGGTTTAATGTCTTAAGCTCTAAATTGAGTTATTAATATCTTCATGTGACAAATTAGGGTTTAAATTGAATGCATGTACTTTATTTTCACGTTGTCTTACCTTGTCTAGTTTCTCAAAGTGGACTTTGGCCTACCTAATTGTGTGAATATTAAGTATCTTTAAGTGTCAAGCCTTGGAAATATTCATAATTTAAAATCTTTAGTTTAAATCCTAATTCAAATTTTAGTCAATCCAATAAATGTTTTCTTTTAATTTAAATTGACCAGATATTCATAATGCCTCATTTTAAATACTTAATTGTATTTTAGATTTAAAACTTTAATGTATCTATTTATTCAAGATTTGAACGTCTAAGAAATAAATCACTTTGAATGATTTGACTCTAGTTTGAATGACCATATTTATAATTTTCCATTATGAAGACTAGGTCATGGTTCAATAGTATTGGCTCAGTTGTAGAAGTGATAAGGCCTTATAAATGGAATCCATCATGTTTTTTTTAGCATCAATTATCAAAATATTGCTTAAATTTAAAAAAATGAATGTGTAAAATTGATTTATTTATTTTATAGTTATTTTATATTGATTCTTGATTCCATTCGTTAATTTTTTAAACTCTAAATTAGACTATTCTTACCTTTTATAGGATCTAAGCACTTTTTTGTACCCTAGGTTTGATCCCAATAATCCATATGGCTTTCCCACATTCTATCATTGTACTTTGACCTTTTTAATTTTTCGTAGAAATGAAATGTGGTCATAAAAACCCTTGAGATCTAAGATCACACCACTTAGTATGATCCCAACTTCTTGGGATGCAAGGAGTTAGCTAGTCAATTGAAATAATCCTATAAACCTAAATTCCTAGGATGTTACCACATGGTGACATCATGGAGACCTGAGATAATATGAAATAGTATCAACTAGAATAATCCTTATAAACTTGAAGGCCCATGATATCACCACATGGTGACATCATAAGAGTCTAGGCTCGGTGGGGGTAGAATAAGGATAAAGTCATGAATGCCCTATTTTTTCAATATGATACCACATGCGGTCATCTCATGAGCTCAAGGCTGAGGTAAAAAATTAGGACATGAGAATGTTGGGTTACCATGTGTTGAGTAGATTAGTAGCTAGGAAGTAGTGATGGGACCCATGATCAAACAAATTTATACCAAGTGGTAGAAGGGAGTAACAATGATGGTGTCTGTAGAGTGAGGGAGATAAAATTAATGGTCATCTAGCCTATTGGTGTAATAAATCCCAATTAGTGACTATGATACCTCCCCAAGAGTAGAATTAAACATATAACAAGTAAAATTGAATAATAAGGAAGATAGGGACATTAGTCAAGGAATGGATAACATGTATAGATCAAACAAAGGAAAAGGAGACAAGAAGTGCCTTAGTGGTAATGGCCAAAATTTTACACCAAATACATGAAAGGATAAGGGAATGGACCATGAGGGAAGTATAAATACAAAACATAAATCAAGGACTAAGGCCATGACCTATTTCGAGCATAAAGATAAGATATAGGCTTGTGAGACCATATACAAAGGGCATACACAAAGGGGTTATGACTGATCAAACAAGGACAAAACTACTTACCAAATGTAAGGGAAATATAAATTGAGGTCATAGGGAAATTTAAAGTAGTGATATAGTCAAGGAAACTAAATGAGTGCCACCTAGTGCCTCCCTATGACACTACAAACTAAAAGCTAAAGTAAGGCCTAAATATCATAAAAAAAACTCAACATTGCTAAATGGAGCTTGATGCACACATGACTCACCCATGTCACCTAGAGTTGAAAATGAGAATGATTTTTATAATTATCTATCTATAAAATAAATATCAAGGCTCATGATAAACTATGCATATAATCTAATGGAAAAATCAATCATAGGGGTGGCTCTAACTGACTAGGTAGTGGAAAAGGGAAAATATTCAAATAAATGGTGAACTATGTTAGAGAATCATTAATCAAGGGTATGGCATACACAAAATGATGGCTGGGCAAAAGTACAAAGAGCTTGACCCCTTGGGTAATCCTAAGGTAATTCCTACCACCACCAGCTACCTGCATTCAATCATGGAATGGTACCCAATGGCTAAATTATTAATGATATTAATTGTAATTGCCAATGGGTTTTTAAATGCTTATAATTACCCCAATAGTGGGAGAATTTTTTAAAATTTCATGGATTTAATTATCTATATATGGCCTATTTAAGGAGGTAATCAGAGTTGGCTAATTTTAGTGTTAGCATGAGAATAGTGGACTAGGCACTTATTTTCATGTGTTTTCCCTACTTTCTAAGGTATCTTTCTAAGTTTAGGTTATTTGTGCCAAGTTTGAAACTTAGCTGAGTATTTGATGAGATACCAATTTATTTTTTAATATAAATATATTAATGTGAATTTTTTTCATTGAAGTGACTTGGTCTACGCATGTATATGGTGACCATGTTTTTCTCTTTGACATTGCTACTCGAACCTCATACTCTTGCACAATATTTATCTATGGTTATGCCATGCTGGACTTATAAAAGACTAATTTACTCAAGGAAGTGTTTACTTAAGAGGAATAAACTAGGTCCATTAGAAATTTATATCTTTCTTCTCTTTCTCCCTACCCTTCTCTCCTTTCTTTTTATTTAATTAGTTTTGTAGTTTAGTCTTCTATGTAATCTTATATTAATATTTTACATTGATTTATCTCTATATCTATTGCTACATATACATTATTTAATCTATGCAATAGATATGTTTCATTGAATTATCCATATTCCTATTATCAAATCTATATATGTTGATTCTAGTTAGATTAGTTCTTTTGTAAGTATCAATGAATGCAAATCAAAGGTTAAATACTCATCTTGATTGTTTGATACCTTTGTTCATTATTATTTGAGCATTTTTGAGTTCATGTGTGTAATGAACATTTATTTAAATGATCTATTTATCCATGGTTACAATTTATATGTTGTTTCCATAGGAATTAACTCATAATTTAAATATATATTGACTTATCTAAAATACTCACACATGCCTTTTATGTGGAATGGTTAAAATGAGACAACTGAGTTACCCTACATACCTAGACCTGGTAACCAATACCTTGGGAATATTTATTCACACAAGTATCATTTTAGTAGAGAGGGATTAATAACACCTACCTATTTTTGGCTATGTCAAAATTCACCACCACTATAGGCACTCCCATAGGGATATCCAAAAGAAGATCCCAAAATGTACTATGTGTTGAGTTGGTTGATTGTGAGATAGATTTTTAGTGGACCACATCATGTTTGTGTGATTTAACTCAACCTTTATAGAGGTTTCACACCACCAAAAATCCATGATTCATAGGAGGTAATTTATAGTCGAATAGATGTGGATACTATGTTTAACTAGATTATTTTATATTGAAATTATGATAATATATAGATTTGATTTACATGCTAGATAGATGTAATTTTTTGTAGATATATATGTGAGATTTAATGTACATTTAGTTTTGAATTTTATATATGTTTTAGTGGAGGAGTCTAGATGGTCATCCATGGTTGAGAGAATGTATCATGATATATCTGATGATGTGATACCTCATCATGATGTGACATATATGGTTGATCCTATAGTATCTTTAAAAACTATTTATGATGGCTAGTTTTTCATGGTTATTGAGGCATCTTGAGAGATACAAAGACTATATAATGCAACACATGTGGAATTACCTCTAGGTGTAGGTGATGAGGCATTGTGTTCATGGTAGTTTCTAGCTTAGGAGTGAACAATGCATTTTGAGATAGGTAGGTAGTTAGCATAGATGTAGGGCCAAATGGTACATCTAATGGACATGTGGATGGACTGAGGTCATGCTCATAATCACTTTAGTGGACTAATTTTAAAGAGCATTCATAGGCTTCTATGGGTAGTGTATGCTATCCACCACTAGATAGGTATACTAGAACACATCTATAGGGATATAATTTTTACTATGATTATATTATGTGATATTATTGAGAAATGTGCATGTGTACATGTGTGTGTGCATGTGTGCGTGCGTGCGTGCGTGTGTGTGTGTGTGTGTGTGTGTGTGTGTGTGTGTGTGTGTGTGTGTGTGTGTGTGTGTGTGTGTGTGGGTGGGTGGGTGGGTGGGTGGGTGGGTGTGTGTGTGTGTGTGTGTGTGTGTGTGTGTGTGTGTGTGTGTGTGTGTGTGTGTGTGTGTGTGTGTGTGTGTGTGTGTGTGTGTGTGTGTGTGTGTGTGTGTGTGTGTGTGTGTGTGTGTGTGTGTGTGTGTGTGTGTGTGTGTGTGTGTGTGTGTGTGTGTGTGTGTGTGTGTGTTGTTTTGATGACTCATGCATGTTATGAATGTATTTCATTTCTTTGTATCACATGTGTTGATATTTATATGTTATGGGAAAATGTATGGTGTGTGTGTTTATTCTTTTCTAGAAAATGAGAAAAAATCATGGTAAAAAAGAATGATAAATAAAAAAATTGGTATTAAATAAAAATAGGTGTAGGGCTAGGTGGTACTTCTAATGGATATGTGGATGGACTGAGGTCATGCTCATAATCACTTTATTGGACTAATTTTAAAGATAATTCATAGGCTTCTATGGGTAGTGTATGTTATCCACCACTAGATAGGAAGACTGAAACACATCTATACGGATATGGTTTTTACTATGATTATATTATGTGATATTATTGAGAAATGTGTGTGTGTGTGTGTGTGTGTGTGTGTGTGTGTGTGTGTGTGTGTGTGTGTGTGTGTGTGTGTGTGTGTGTGTGTGTGTGTGTGTGTGTGTGTGTGTATGTGTGTGTATTTTGTGTGTGTGTGTGTTGTTTTTATGACTCATGGATGTATTTAATTTATTTATAGCACATGTGTTGATCTTTATATGTTATGGGAAAATGTATGATGTATGTGTTTATTCTTTTCTATAAAATGTGAAAAATTCATGGTCAAAAAGAATGATAAAGAAAAAAATTGGTATTAAATAAAAATGTGAAACCCTTTTTCAATTTGATTGGTTAACAAATAGGTTAAAGGGACTCATTCCATTTACAAAATATAGTCAAAAGATAGACATTACAAAGCAAAATTATAAAAAGGGACCAAAAGATAGATCTAATAGCTAAAACCCCCTGCTACCAAACTTATGCCAACTATCAGCCAAAAAATAGATAGAAAGAAATAAAGCAAGATAAACTATTCTAATTCAGAATAAAAGGCCAACTACTTGGTCTCAGTACTAACACTTTAGTTATTCCTAACTATAATATGACTTTTAACAACTTGGTCCTTACCTTCTTCTTGTCTTTTATGCTTGAGGCCAGAAGATTGAATCTACACTTTTTCCTCTTTAGGATCTTGGGTAACCTCTTCCTCTCCACCACTCTGATTACATTTAACCTATGGAGTGTGAACTAAATGATCCTTACCCATATTTTTAGCATCTGACTCATGACTCAAGAGCCCTTTAAGCTTCTTTAATTCATCTATAATTTCACCATAAAAGAACTTCTAAATAACAATCTTCATGTGAAACTATTGGAAGGAATCTACAATTTTTTATTTGTCATTGAAACTAAAAACCCATCTAAATTTTATATTTAGTAGATGGACAAATATAGGATTCCCTGTATCTAGTTTAAGTTCTTCATACACTTGTTCAACATAATCCCCAGCAATTTTCTCCTCATATTCATTACTAGAATCTGACTCAGTGGAGTAATCTTTCCTCTCTTCATAATTTTCCTTCTCACTATGAATGCCAATTACTTTAGTGATAATTTTGGACCACTATATATCCCCATGCTTGATCAAAAATAAAATAAGACCTTGATGGATTAAATCAATATATGGGCTCTTTTTGAAATTTAGCACCAAGGCCTCCAAGGATTGTAGTAGAAAGAATGAAATGCTGATGGTATGGACTTTGAAGTAGTTGAGAAGGAGACAGTGATGGGAAAAATAATAGTATGTTTTACCTCTAATGTGATATACCTTATAATCTAGAGGTAGACTTCAGGCCATTTCCTTGGTAGTTTGGCCCTCATGAAACCCTTCTGAGATGAAATATTGAGTTTCTTTTTTTCTTTCTTAAAGAAAATGCCTATAAGCTCCTCCTTTCATTTATTGTCTTTAAAGGCTTTGAATCCATTGCATTATATCCTAATATTTTTGTTAATAATCTCCTCAGTGATCAAGATTTTCAATTCATGCATTTGAACTTCATGATCTTTCCAGTTGCAATCAAAGTCCTTGGAAAGCCATATGTCATGCCCAATAAGACATTCCATGAATGGTACTAGACCACCTTTGACCATTTTATACCACACATAATCATTTTAATTGACATTAGAGAATTAAATTAGTTTGAATTGATCTCTATCCCCACCCATTTTATGGATTTACATACTGCTTCTACAGGGTTCATAATACAAAATCTTAGGGAAGGATATGGGTAGCATATAGAAAAAGATACAAATTTGATCATGTGATGCAAGCTTGGAATGACCCAAATGTGCAAGATGTTAGTAATAATGGCCTTACAAGTATAAAAATCATATCCTTAGATCTAGTATTGTGTCATAATTAATAAAACCATCATGACTATGCATGATGTGTCCTCAAAATGTGAAACCCATGATAACACATGTCAAAAATGAATAAAATTTAATAATTAAAAATGGTAAGAAGAATGTAAATGAGATATAAAATGAAAATTATTAATGTAAATAGAGATGGTAAAATAAAAATAAATACTAAATATCAATGTAAACAAAGACAAACAAATAGAGATATATCAATAAGTAATATCCATGTAAACAAAGAACTACAAACAATGATAGGTGAATAAAAAATATCAATTTAAAAAAATACATCCAAACAAAGATATGTAAATAAATGAGATATGTAATAAATGAAATAAAAGGTGGAAATAAAATTTGTAAACTAGAGTTAGGGTTTGTGTTTAATCAATAATGTAGATTAGTATAGTTATTTGATGGCAAAACATGACATGTACTTTATATAGGATAAAAAGGAATATTTTAGGAGGTAAGCCTAGTATTACCAATGTCTTACACTACATTTCATAAAAATTATAACCAAATAAATAGAAATAAAAATTGAAATTGTTTATCAGAGAGAATGTAATTTTATGAGGAATTCCTAGTCCTAACAAAGGTCTTACACTACAATTCATAAAAATGAGAACCACTGAGGTATAAAAATGGAAATTGTTTACAAGAGAGAATGAAATTTTGTGAGGAAGGCTTGGTCCTGCCCAAGGTATTAAACTTCAACTCATAAAAGTGTAAGTGAATAGATATGATCAAATATGAAGTGTTATGTGTTAAAGGGAATAGAGGCAATGATATTATGGGGAAAAAATGAGTGAAAATCATTACATAGGTGTTGTAGTAATCCTTATAAAAAATTAGACATGAAAATAAAAATATGCTAGTGCCAAGATTTATTTTGGATAAAAAAGACTTAAGATACTCTTTTGAGTAGACACAAAGTTTTTTTCTAAATGAGTGAAGTACTTATATCATCTCATGAAGGTTATTTATACAAAAATATTAAAATGGGCCTACTTTTTGATGATGTATTCCTTAGTACCCCTTATAGAACTATCAATATACTTCAAAGAGTATGTACTTGCATGAGAAAGTAGGTGACACTAGATATAATAAGGATAACTCCCATCATATTCTATTGGGCTACCAAACCCAAATGCAACTCAAATTTATCATGGGGCATGGAGTTTGAGATTTAAATATAATAGGAGATGTGCTAAAGAAGAATCACATATTTTGGTGTGATTTTTAATTTTGATTATTTATTTTTGTCTTTGATCATTTCTTTTTGTTTAAATTATATGGATTTTACAATTCCTCCTTCATACGGATTCATGAGAATAAAAAATGAGTGATATATATTACAAACATTAATAAGCTTATACTTTGGTTACAAAATATAAGTATTTAAAACATGTCAAATTAAAAAATACTTAGGATTGCCCACAAGGAAGTATGCAATCTCAAGATTAACTATATATGTGTTTAATATGAGGTAGATATGTGGGAGAAATATGATCATGAGAGATATGTGTGATAAATGGTATAATGAGGAATATTATTTGTAGCTGATCATAAGAAAATATAATAATGTAATGTTTAGTCTAAGATCCATGTCACATGAATAACTATACTACTCCAAAAGTGATATAACATAAAAATCCATGTAAATAAAAATCATAACAATAGAGGGGGACTAACAGTGTTTGGAAATAATGTAATGAAATGTAAATAAAGAGTTAAAATTGAATATATAAATATTCAAGAGTTGTAACTCAAGAAACATGATTATAAAGGTATCAATGTAAAAATAGAGGAAATGGATAATATAAAAAGAGATGAGTAATGTATCACAAACTCTTTAATGAAGTATGGATGTAAAAAACACTCAAGAAGAAGTATGAGGCATAACATGATATGGAAAAATAATTAATTCACAAATACTGGTAGATTTTAATATATACATCAGTAATAACATCTGATAAATCTTATTGTAACTGATATCTATCCATAACTATAGTTTTATATCTCATTAGTCAAAGATGTGTGAGGACTTTTTGTTATACCATTTCAATGGAGAATTTATGTATAATAAATTAATAATAATAAGGCTGAGTATGTGGAATCTCATGTGAAGGGTAATAAATGTGAAGAACTAGTGCTACAATGTAATTGAAAGTATATGATATTTGAGGTGATGAAGACTTAGATTTGTTGGAAGCAAAATAAATGAGAGGGGGGTTGAATTAGTGATGCAAGTAAATAAAATTTAACTCCATTTAATAAAAATCTTAACCATTCAACCATAATAAATCATGAAGCATGTATACCATTCATTCTAATGAGTAAAGAGACAATGTAAGATCAAAGCACATAACAGACAAATTATGTGAGAAATCCTCATGGGGAATAAAACCCACTCTCAAGCCTAAAAAAGCATGGAATAATTTTCCTATAATATGATAACAAACATAAGACTTTATTTAAGTACCTAATTCACAAGGAGCACCAACTCCTAAAGATGGTAAAAACCAACTAGCAAGGAGGCTACAACCCCCTAGGTGATCAAACACCAGCTCAAACACCTACAAAATGATATCTACCTTTGATATGATGTATTAAACACCTAATGATGGTATTATATAATATTATAAATCCTCTTTCATTTCTTCATACTCATAAAAACCCTCATTCCAAACCTTGCATCCCAAACATGCAAATCAAACCCTCAAATGTCTTTTGCTTGATTTCACAATGACACCTCAAAAAATTACACAAAGACTTACAATCACATCAGAAACATATTATAATATTATTGGCACCTCTCTTAGCTCCAAAACATATATAAAAATCTCTCACCAAGTCCTCTTATACTTCACTCATTTTTGAAATTAATTACTCATGCACCTTTACACAAACAATTCTCATACACAACACATATGAGCTTGAATCCACTCAAAATATGTTCATTACCTTTAGTATGGCTATAAGAACTACAAAAACATATTTATTCTATAATTATGATCTCTTTCATCCCATATTTCATATCTAAAAATAAATCTATGATATGTTTCCCTCTTCCATTTTCACAATCACTCAACCACACTCACACACTTAATTGCATGTCTCACTTCGTACACAAAATGGCATAAACCTTCTTGTCTATGTACCACACAATTTCTTGGTTGGCCAATATATATTTTAAAAACATTTATTAACTCAAAATATCATTATATACATGAATTACACAATCCATATTCATCCATTAGGTCAGTCTTGCTTCAAAGGGTTCAAATCCCACACATAGTCTAACCTTTACCTTTGAATTTGCTCTTTTGAAGAATCTACAAGATCACCATCTTCATGGTCAGCCAAGAGAAATTTATTAAATATATATGGATTATAACCCACTTATAAAAATACCAACATCACGTTCACAGGCCATCCAAAACATTCGATAGCTCACTCTTAAGTAACCATACCTTTTTATTAGGCCTAAGTGACCCTTTTAGGTCTCATGAAGACCCATTCATCTTTTCAACACTAAAATGAGCCAATTAGAAACACAAGAATAGTTAAAAGTATATTTATCCATGACATACGACCCTTTAGACACCCTCAAGTTATAATATCCATCACTACACACTTCTAAAACATTGACTCACCTTAAGAACCTCCATTATGTCTTAAAGACCTATTAGACTTAACTAGCCCAAAAACATTATCTTCACCAAAAAGGATCAAACTAACTAAATATAGGATTTACATGTATAATAAACATATGTACAGAAATATGAATACCTTGGGAACATCATAAAATCTATAAATCACCTTCATTCAACTTTATAAGGCTCATAAACACCTCTAAAAGAAGCTCACTCAAATCTACAATAAATACAGTCAACTTTGATCTATAATAACTTCACTAGTAGTAATTGGAAACACAAAAAATGAATTTTATATTGATATATATGGATTATAATTCATATTTTATTTTTATACCAATAATATATGATTAATACATTGTCTTCTACAATCACTTCTTTGCACTTTGGTTTATTTAGAAAAAACACAGTCAACAACAATCAACTTTGGTCAACCATATATGAACTTTTAAAAAAATTAAAGACAATAAATTTAATTTTATGGAACCCCATAATATTACTCTACCACTTTGTTTTTTAATTCATCCTTAAATTATTTCTCCATCAAAATATATATCTAGAACACTGCATATTGGTCCTTTGTTCAATAGATATTGAAAATTTGGCTAAGTATGGAACCAAAATAATCTACCAACTTTTCACTATCATAAATTTTGACTCACACATCCTCAATAATTTAAAATTGGATCATATAAAACATGTAAAATTTTTAACACACCCATATAACCATATTCTTCTAACTCATCCATATGCACAAATTTTAATGTAATCAATCTACCTACTCAACACAAATCTGTCACAAGACCACATATGCCTAGATGAACACAATGAAGCACCATACAAATAACACTCATTAAAATTATGATATGAATAATTTAATACCTATGATATTACCCATAATATCATGACCAATACCTCATAGTCATCCCTACTCATTGATTAGGCCTTCAAATTCCACTTCTCGTTCTGATTGGTTTTTCTCACTCATGGCACCATTTCCTTCATATCGAATAATCAAATTTGAGGGAATATATATTTGATATATATAAATTAATATTCTTAAAATTTTTAATTAATGTCTTATTAAATTCATTAACTTCATCTCAAACTCATTTTTTTACCTAGTTACTTTCATAAATCTCTCACAATATCAAGAACACTGTTAAGAAGCACTTTTATATGTGACCCACAAACAATAAATTATAACCAAACACATAATAATAATAATATAGGATTCATATGAAACCTAAAATTATCATCTTGTCCATCCACCACTTTCTTGAGCATCTACAAGAAATATCTTTCATATCAAGTCCAAGACTAGCCTTTTTGCACATAAAAACTTGCTTACCTTCTTAACAATTATTCATAAATAATATATCCTTGATCCATGAAATAATTATTTTAAAAACTTATTATAAAACTTCCTAACAATATAAAAATTTATTATCTCCCCATTGAAATTATACATGATCTAATGAACATACGAAATTTCCTCTCGGGCTCACAATGCACCATTTGAGCACCCTCTAAAGCACATGAAGACATGTTTGACTTTCTCCCTCATCCTCTAACCTGATAGAAAAAATTTTCATTTATAATCTATATTATACATAAATGACAACACTTACCATTCCCAACAATATCCCCCTTTGTCATTGATGGAAACACACCAAAAACCTTCTCCCCCTTTGCCACAATAACAAAGTGGTTACCAATTGATCTTGAGAACTTGAAAACAATAATCATAAAGCTTAGAAATATCCACATAAAAAAATTATCATCTATGTTCTGAAACTAAACTTAAACATACTTGTTCTTTGGAGAGAAATATTTCTTATATGTTCCCCCTCACTCTATGCATACCTTGCATTTCAACAAATTAAGGAACATATCTCTATCTGAATTGCTACTTGATTCTTAGCATATAGGAAAAATGACCAAAATTCACATATAATTAAATATACCTTATTTATATCCATTTAACTCCATATTCCACCTGATCGAATACAAAATATTGTAAACATATGCAAGCAACACTCTTACAAGAACATACGTTGAATGAAGCCACCTTCATACACACATAGGATCACCACAACTATCAAAAAATTATTCATGATATAATCAAATAAAAAGATGATATTTTTGGACCTAAAATACCTAAAAATGTTTTATAAAAACCTTATCATATGCATCAAACAACCAAAACTAATTTTGACAAAAAGGAACATGATCAAAGCAATAAGCTTGCCTCAAAACAAGCATATTTGACATCCTATTTTCCTTTGCTTATCTTAAAAAAACAAACCATGAAAAATAATACAATGACATAAAATAAATATCCATAAAATAATTCACTAATTCCTTTCACATTTATTCTCTTTTACACTTCCACCAAGCATGCTCAAAGATCACCTATCCTTTGCTCAACTTTCTAATATTCTCACAAACCCAAAATTGCCAATTATGCAAAAAAACAAGAACAAGAACAAGAACAAGATGCCTTATTTGACCAAATTATGGATGAAATATGATTTAATTAATATATTCATTCTTATTCAAACTAAAATTACCTTCACATATTTAACCCTTCAAGAATCTCACTCTTGCACAAGAAAATATACTCCACTCCTAGTTCACTTCAAAGAAAAACTTTACAAACCAAGATACAAAAATTTGATATACCTTTGCACCAAGGGGATAAAAAAATAATTTAATGACTTGATATAATACTTTAAAAACATCATCTAAAACTTATAATCAATAAGGATGACCTAACTCATAGCTCAATCCCAGATATATCATGCCAATTCTTCTTTCACTAGGACCCTTTATGCAAACCAAGGATTTTCAAAGATAGAACTTCTTCCAAAAACAAATATAGGACTTAAAATAAATTATCATAGTTTTGGATATATTATATACATATTTTATATGATTTAAATAAAATTAAATAATTCATACTCAAAGATATGCATCTCAAAATAAAGAACGTACCTGGATCCAAAAATTAGTATTCACTTCTCAACCTTACAACACCAAACCAAGATGCTTCAAAAGCATGAGTAATGCCTCTATTAATCCTAATAGAGACACCTAAAATTAAAAGACACTAAAATACCCAAAATTTAGGATATTCCCAAATCTCCATACTCTCATTAGATTGATTTTCTTTCCCAAGCTTCCTCGTAGGCTTGATTGGCTCATCCATTTTCTCTTCTATGAAACCAGTTAACATGAAATCTTCCCAAAAATGATTCTCCTTCTTAATTAAAACCTCTTAAACTAAAGAAAACATATTATCTTAACTTATATTATCATAAATAAAAATAGCCTTGGTTTCAATTTTGTCTCTCTTAATAGCCTTAGGTCTCCATATCCATGTATGACCTTTTCTTTGCACACTAGAAGCTCCATACTCCTTGTGATGCCTTTAGAACTCATTCAACATATTTTTATAATATTTTACAATATAACAAACTCTGTGACATCTAAAACAAATAATATCATTCATCACTCCTACTTGATCATGGTGATTATCTCCTTTTGACAAGTTACTTCTCCTCTTGTAATCCATTGCCATGTGACTAAAAAGATGACACACATAACAATGACCATGAAAGGAACTAGCATACCTTAAATAATTTGGTTGTCTAACTAATTTTATCTTATATACATCTAATTTACCATCCTCTTTAAATATTTCTAATTTATTTTGTCCTTCTTCAAGCTTACCCATCTTGATTAATACCTTTTCTTGCTCAACCTTGCTCATTTTGACCATTCTCTTCTCATGCTCAACTTTTAAGGAATCTATCTCCATTTTCAACTGATCACATGATCACACTCAACCTCCTTTGTCCTCAAACTTTAATTTTTAGCCTCTATCTTATTTCTCAAATTATGAACCAAAACCTCATATTTTTCAATCACCATGGCTTCACATTATTCTAACTTAGACTTATACATATTACACTCTTCTTGTATTCACCTTTGATTTGTACTTACAACTTCTAGCTTATCATTAAGATCCTTAATCACCAAGTTTTATTATTTTAATTCATTAGTTACCTTAAGATTCAAATCAAATACCTTCTTCTCAAGAGATTTGACTATAGCCTTCAAATATTGATTCTCTCTTTTTATCTTTTTATCTATTTTTTTCTTCAAGGACCACCTTCTAGTTGTCAAGCCTTCCTCAAGAACCTGCTCTGATACCAAATGTTAGAAGCACAATCAGTAAGAGTGGGGGGGGATGAATCAATGATGTAATTAAATTAATTTTAATTCCAATTAATAAAAATCTTAACCATTCAACCATAATAAATCATGAAGCATGGAGACCATTCATTCTAATGAACAAAGAGACAATGTAAGATCAAAGCACATAACACATGAACTATGTGGGAAACCCTCATGGGGAATAAAACCCACTCTCAAGCCTAAAAACACACGGACTACTTGTCTTATAAGATGATAAAAAAAAATGAGACTTTATTGAAGTACCCACTTCATAATGAGCACCAACTCATAAATATGGAAAGCACCAACTTGCCTTTTATCTAGCACCAACTAGAAAGGAGGATACAACCCCCTAGGTGATCAAGCACCAACTCAAACACCTCCAAATTGATCTCCACCTCTAATATGATGTCTTCAAAACTTGATTATGGTCTTATCTAATATTATAAACCATATTCCACTTCTGCATACTCATATAAACCCTCATTCTAAACCTTGCATCCAAAACATGTAAATTAAACCCTCAAATGTCTTTCACTTGATTTCACAAAGACACCTCAAAAAATTACACAAACACTTGGAATCATATCAAAAAAATATACTGAGATGATTGGAACATCTCTCAGATCTAAAAAATATATACAAATCTCTCACCAATTCCTCTTACACTTTTCTCATTTCTTCAATTAATTACTCATGCATCTCTACATAAATAATTCTCATACACAACACATATGAGCTTGAATCTACTAAAAATATGCTCATTACCTTTAGTATGGATGTAGGACCTAAAAAAACATATTTATTCTCTAATTATGATCCCTTTCATCCCTTATTTCATCTCTTCAAATAAATCTCAGATTCTCTCCACTCTTCCATTTTCACAATCACTCAACCACACTCACACACTTACTTGCATGTCTCACTTCATACATAAAAAGGGCATAAACCTTCTTGTATATGTACTACACACTTTTAGGTTAGCCAATATATATTTTCTAAACATGGATCAAGTCAGAATATCATTAGATTCATGAATCATACATTCCATATTCATCCATTATGTTGGTCATCCTTCAAAGGGATCAAACCCCACACATAGTCTAACCTTCACCTTTGAATTTGTTGTTTTGAAGAATCTACAAGATCACCATCTTCTTGGTCAAAAAAGAGACATTTATTAACTCTTCCGAGATTCTAACCCACTTATAAAAATATAAACATCACCTCCATAGGTCATCTGATACATTTTATAGATCACCCTTAAGTAACCATACCTTTCTATTAGGCCTAAGTGACCCTTTTAGGTCTCATAAAGACCCATTCATTTTTTTAACACTATAATGAGCCAAGTAGGAAAAAAAGACTACTTAAAATAATATGGATCTATTAAATATAACCCTTAAGATAACCTCAACTGATAATATCCATCACTACACTTTTCTTAAACATTTTCTCACCTTGGGAACCTCCATTAGGTCTTAATGATGTATTAGGCTTAACTAGCCAAAAAACATTGTCTTCACTAGAAAGGCTCAAACTAACTAAATATAGAAGTTAAATGTAAAATACACATATATATTTAAATATTAATACCTTAGGAACATATTAAAATCTACAATTCACCTTCAATCATCCTTTTAAGGCTCATAAACACCTCTATAAGAAGCTCACTCAGATCTGTAATAAATATAGTCAACTTTGATCTAAAATAACTTCACTTGTACTAACTATCAAGACCAAAAATAAATTTTAGAATGATATATATGTATTATAATTTATATTTTATTTTTATACCAGAAATATCTTATCAATACATTATCTGCTACAATCACTTCTTTGCACTCTGGTTTATTCATAAAAAACACAGTCAACAATAGTCAACTTTGGTCAACCATATGTGAATATTTATGGGCATTAAAGACCTTAAATTGAATTTTATGGAACCCCATAATATTCATATACCAATTTGGTTTTAACTTCATCCTAAAATTATACCTCCACCAAAAGATATAGATAGAACACTGCATATTGGTGCTTTGCTCACTAGATATTGAAAATTTGGCTAAGTATGGAACCAACAAAATCTGCCAACTTTTCACTGTCATAAATTTTGAATAACACATCCTCAATAATTAAAAAATGGAAAATATAAAATATTTATAATTTTTAACACATCCATATAACCATATTCCTTTGAATCATCCATGTGCACAAATTTTGATGTAATCAATTTGCCTACTCAACACAAATCTATCACAAGACCACATATGCCAAAATGAACACAATGAAGCACCATATGAATTGCACTCATGCACATTATGATATAAATTATATAATACCTCTGATATACCCAATAAAAATTTCAATACCTCAGAGTCATCCCTACTCATAGATTAGGCCTTCCAATTCCACTTCTCACTCTAATTATTTTTTCTCACTCATGGCACCCTTCCCTTCATATTGACTAGAAAACTTTGAGGGCCTATATCTTTGACATAGAGAAATTAATATTCATAAAAAATTTATATAGTTTTCTATTAAATTAATTAACTTCATATTGCACCCATTTTTTTACCTTGTTACCTTCAAAAATCTCTCACAATATCAAAAACACTATTAAAAAGCACTTTTTGTGGGACCCACAAATAGTCAATTATAACCAAACACATAATTATAATATTATAGGAGTAATATAAAACAAAAAATAATTATCCTATACATCCAACACATTCTTTATCATCTACAATAAAGATCTTTCATATCAAGTCCATGACTAACCTTTTTGCACATAAAAACTTGCTTACCTTCTTAGAAATTGTTCATAAATAATATAGCCTTAATCCATGAAATAATTATTTAAAAAAATTATTATAAAACTTAATAAACATATCCAAAAGTCTCAACTCCGAATGCAAAGTATACATGAGCTGATGAACATAAGAAATTTCCTCTCACGCTCACAATGCACCATTCGAGCACCCTCTAAAGTACATGAAGACATGTCTAAATTATCACTCATCCTCTAACTTGATATAAAAAAATTAATTTATAATTCATATTAGACATAAATTACAAAACTTACCATCAATATTCCAATAATATCCCCCTTTGTCATTGATCGCAGCACACCAAAAACCTTCTCCCCCTTTACCACAATGACAAAGTGGGTACCAATTGATCTTGAGGACCTAAAAACAATGATTATATAGCTGATAAATATCTACATAAAAACATTCTCATCTCTGATATGAAAATATACTAAAACATACCTACTCTTTGTAGAGAACTATTTCATATATGTTACGCCTCACTCTATGCATACCTTGCATTTTAAAAAATTAAGGAACATACCTCTATGTGAATTAATACTTAATTAGTAGCATTTAAGAAAAATGAAAAAACTTCACATATACCTCAATATACATGAGATATCTACCCCCTAAACTCCATATTCCAATTGATCAAAAACAAAATATTGTAAACATATGTAAGAAACACTCTTACAAGAACATACCTTGAATGGACCCACCTTCATGCACACATAGGCTCACCACAACTATACAAAAATTATTCATGATACAACTGAATAAAATGATGATATATTTGGACCTAAAATACCTACCAAAATGGTCTAAAAACCTTCTTATATGCATCAAATAACCACAACTTATTTTGAAAAAAAGGAACATGCTCAAAGCAATAAGCTTGCATTAAAACAAGCATATTTGACACCTTGTTTTCCTTTTCTTGTATTAAAAAAACAAACCATAAAAAATAATATAAAAAAATAAAACAAATATACATAAAATCATTCAATAATTATTTACACATTTCTGCTCTTTCACACTTCTAGCAAGCATGCTCAAAGATCACCTATTATTTGCTCAACTTTTCAATATTCTCACAAACCCGAAATTGCCAATTATGTACAAAACAAGAACAAGCTGCCTTATTAGACCACCTTATGGATGAAATATAATTTAATTAATATCTTCCTTATTTTTAAAACTTAAATTACCTTCATATATTTAACCCTTTAATAATCTCACTCTTTCACAATAAAAGATACTCCACTTGTAGTTCACTTCAAAGAGAAAGTTTGCAAACCAAGATACACAACTTTGATATAAATTTGCACCAAGGGGATGAAAAAAGTATATAATAACATGATATAATAATTTAAAAACATCATCTAAACCTGCTCACCAATAATTATGACCCAACTCATAGCTCAACCCAAGATATGTTATGCCAATTCTTCTTTCACTAGGACCCTTTATGCAAACCAAGGATTTTCAAAGATAGAAATTCTTCCACAAACAACTATAGGCCTTAAAATAAATTAACATATTTTTGGATATATTATATACATATTTTATAGGATTTAAATCAAATTAAATAATCCATACTCAAATATATACATTTCAAAATAAAGAACATACCTTCATCCAAAAACTAGTCTTCACTTCTCAACCTTACAACACCAAACCAATATACTTCAAAAGCATGAGTAATGCCTCTATGAATCCTAATAGAGGCACCTCACATTATAGGATACTAAAATACCAAAAAATTAATATATTCCAAATTATCCATACTCTTACTAGATTGTTTTTCTTTCCCAAGCTTCCTCATAGGCTTGATTGGCTCTTCCATATTCTCTTCTATGAAACCGGTTAACATGAACTCTTCCCAAACATGCTTATCCTTATTACTTGAAACCTCTTCAACCAAAAAAAAAACATATTATCTTGATTGATATTATCATCAATAAAAATATTCTTGATCTCAATTTTATCTCTCTTAATAGCCTTAGGTCTCCATATCCATGTTTGACCTTTTCTTTGCACACTAGAAGCTCCAAACACCTTGTCATGCTTTGAGAACTCATTCAACCTATTTTAACAATATTTTGAAATGTGAAAAACTCTATGACATCCAAAAAAAACAATATCATTCATCACTCTCACTTTATGATGGTGATTATCTCCTTTTGATAAGTTACTTCTCTTGTAATCCCTTGCCATGTGACCAAAAAGATGACACATATAACAATAACCATGAAAGAAACTAAAAAATCTTGAAACATTTGGTTGTTGAAATGATTTTATCTTATATACATCCAAGTTACCATCCTCTTTGAATATTTATTATTTATTTTATCCTTATTCAAGATTACCCATCTTGATTAAGACCTTTTCTTGTTCAACCTTGCTTATTTTGACCATTAACTTCTCATGCTCAACTTTTAAGGAATCTATCTTGGTTTTCAATTTATCACACTCATCCTCCTTTGTCCTCAAAAATGGATTTTTATACTCTATCTGATTTATAAAATTATGCACCAAAATATGATATTCTTCAATCACCATGGCTTCAAGTTATAAACATTTCACTCTTCTTGTATTAACCTTTGATTTGTACTGACAACTCCTAGCTTATCCTTAAGATCTTGAATCACCATGTTTTATTATTTTAATTCATTATCTACCTTAAGATTAAAATCACATAACTTCTTAATATATTTTACCATATCCTTCAAGTCTTGATTCTCTCTTTTTATTTGTTTAGCCATTTAGTGCTTCAAGGACCACCTTCTAGCTGTCAAGCCTTCCTGAAGAACCTATTCTGATACCAAATGTTGGAAGCACAATCACTTAGAGGGTGGGGGGGGTGAATTAGTGATGAAATTAAATCAAATTTAATTATAATTAAAAAATCTTAATTATTCAACCATAATCAAACATGAATCATGTAGACCATTCATTCCAATGAACAAAGAGACGTTATAAGATCAAAGCACATAACACATGAATTATGTGGGAAACCCTCATGGGGAATAAAACCCACTATCAAGTATAAAAAACCATAGAATAATTTTCTAATAATATTATCACAAACATTATAATTTAGTGAATTACCCACTTCACAAGGAGCACCAACTTGCCTTTTAGCTAGCACCTACTAACAAGGAAGCTACAACATCTAAGTGATTAAGCACAAACTCAAACAGCTCCAAACTGATCTCCACCTATAATATGATGTCTTAAACACATAATTATAATATTATAAACCATATTTCACTTATTAATACTCATACAAACCCTCATTCCTAACCTTGCATTCAAAACATGCAAATCAGACCATCAAATGTCTTTTGCTTGCTTTCACAAGGACACCTCCAAAAATTACACAAACACTTGGAATCACATCAAAAATATATGCTGAGATGATTGGAACCTATATCATGTCAAAAACATATACAAAAATATCTCACCAAGTTCTCTTCTAATTCTCTCATTTTTGTAATTAATTACTCATGCATCTCTACAAAAACAATTCTCATACACAACACATATGAGCTTGAATCCACTAAAAATATGCTCATTACCTTTAGTATGTCTATAGGACCTAAAAAAACATATTTTTTATCTGATTCTATTCCATTTCATCTATTCTTTCATCTTTTAAAATCACTCTATGATTCACTCCACTCTTCCATTGTCACAATCACTCAATCACACTCACACACATACTTGCATGTCTCACTTCATACACAAAAAGGGCATAAACCTTCTTGTATATATACCACAAACTTTCATGGTTAGAAAATATATATTTTTAAAATATTTATCAACTCAAAATATCATTATATATATGAATCATATATTCCATATTCATCCATTAGGTCGTTAATGCTTCAAAGGGCTCAAACCCCACACATAGTCTAACCTTCACCTTTGAATTTGCTCTTTTGAAGAATCTACAAGATCACCATATTTTGTTATACCAAGATACATTTATTAAATATTTAAGGATTATAAACCTCTTATAAAAATATCAACATCACCTCCATAGGTCATCCAAAATAATTGATATCTCACCCTTAAGTAACCATACCTTTCTATTAGGCCTAAGTGGCCCTTTTAGGTCTCATGAAGACCCATTCATCTTTTCAACACTAAAATGAGTCAAGTAGAAACACAAGAATAATTAAAATAACATGGATACATTAAATATGACCCTTATGACACCCTCAAGTGATAATATCCATCACTACACACTTCTTAAACATTCACTCACCTTAGGAACCTCCATTATGTCTTAAAGACCTAGTAGGTTTAACTAGCCCAAAAACATTATCTTCACCCAAAAGGCTCAAAATAATTGAATATATAATTTAAATGTAAAATAAACATATGGATGGAAATATTATGACATAATTAACATCATAAAATCTATAATTCACCTTCATTCAACATTATAAGGCTCATAAACACCTCTGTAAGAATCTCACTCAGATCTGTAATAAATACAATCAACAGTCCAGTTTGATCTGAAATAACTTAAATTGTACTATATTTAAAGACACAAAATAAATTTTAGAGTTATATATATATATATATATATATATATATATATTATAATTTATATTTTATTTTTATACTAACAATATCTGATTAATACATTATCTTTTAGAGTCACTTCTTTGCACTCTGGTTTATTCATAAAAAAACATAGACAACAATAGTCAAATTTAGTCAACCATATATAAATATTTTATAAAATTAAAGAAATTAAATATAATTTTTTGGAACCCAATCATATTAATATAAAAATTTGTTTTTTACTTCATCCTAAAATTATGCCTCGATCGAAAGATATAGCAAGAACACTGCATACTGCTCTAAGTATGGAACCAACAAAATTTGCCAACTTTTTACTATCATAAATTTTGACTCACACATCATAAATAAAAATTTTAACAAACCCATATAGCCATATTCCTATGGCTCATCTATATGCATAAATTATGATGTAATCAATTTGTCTACTTAACACAAATATGTCACAAGACCACATATGCCTAGATGAACACAATGAAGCACCATATGAATTAAAATCATGAAAATTATGATATAAATCATGTAATATCTATTATATCACCCATAACACATGATAAATACATCAAAGGCATCCCTAATCATTGATTAGGCCTTGTAATTCCACTTCTCACTCTGACTGGTTTTTCTCACTCATGGCACCCTTTCCTTCATATCAACTAGGAAAATTTGATATCACATATATTTGACATAGAGAAATTAATATTTATAATTTTTTTTAATTAATTTTTGACTCAATTCATGAACTTCATATTAAACCATTTGTTTACTTGGTTACTTTCAAAAATCTCTCACAATATCAAAATCACTATTAAAAATCACTTTTTTGTGGGACCCATAAATAGTCAATTATAACCAAAAATATACACAAAATACTAGAGGATTACTATAAAACCTCATATAATCATCCTATATATACAACATATTATTTAGCATCTATAAGAAATATCTTTCATATCGGGTCCAAGACTAACCTTTTTGCACATAAAAACCTGCTTACCTTCTTAGCAATTATTCATAAATAATAGATCCTTAATCCATGAAATAATTATTGTAAAAAATTATTATAAAAATTCCTCAAAATATCCAAAATCCTTAGCTCCCAATGAAAATTGTGCATGAGCTGATGAACATAAGAACTTTGCTTTCAGGCTCATAATGCACCATTCAAGCACCCTTTGAAGCACATGAAGACATGTCTAACTTTATCACTCATCCTATAACATGGTAAACCAGTTTTTAATTGATAATTAATCTTATACATCAATTAAAAAACTTAAAATTAATATCCCAACAATCTCTCCCTTTGTCATTGATGGCAACACACCAAAAACCTTCTCCCCCTTTGCCACAATGACAAAGTGGGTACCAATTAATCTTGAGGACCTAAAAACATTGATCATAGAGATTAGAAATCTCCCCATGAAAAAATTATCATATATGATCTAAAAATTTACTCATATATAACTGATCTTTGGAGATAAACATTTCATATATATCCCCCTCACTCTATGAATACCTTGCATTTCAACAAATCAAGGAACATACATATCTCTGAATTGCTCCTTGATTCTTAGCATATAGTAAAAATGAAAAAAGTTCAAATATACCTAAATACACCTGATTTATCTCCACATAAATCCATATTCCGCCTAATTAAAAACAAAATATTGTAAACATATGCAAGCAATACTCTAACAAGAACATAGCTTGAATGGAGCCACCTTCATGCACACATAGGCTCACCACAAGTATCCAAAAATTCTTAATGATACAAATGAATAAAATGATGATATTTTTTAACCCAAAATACCTCAAAAAATGGTTTTTAAAACTTCTTATATGCATCAAACAACCAAAACTTATTTTGATAAAAATTAACATGCTCAAAGCAATAAGCTTGCCTCAAAACAAGCATATTTGACATCCTATTTTCCTTTGCTTGTCTTAAAAAAAAACCCTAAAAAATATTGTAAAAACATAAAATAAATATCAATAAAATCATTAAATAATTACTTACATATTTCTTCTCTTGCACACTTCCACCAATCATGCTCAAAGATCACCTATCCTTTGCTCAACTTTCCAATATTTTCACAAACCCAAAATTGCCAATTATGAAAAAAATAAGAACAAGCTATCTTATTAGACCACCTTATGGATGAAATATAATTTAATTAATATATTCCTTATTATTCAAACTAAAATTAACTTCACATATTTAAGCCTTTAATAATCTCACTCTTGCACAAGAAAAGATACTCCACTCCTAGTTCACTTCAAAGAGAAACTTTGTAAACCAAGATACACAACTTTGATATACCATTGCACCCAGGGGATGGCCAAATAATATCTTAAAATGATAAAATACTTTAAAAACATCATCTAAACCTACTTACCAATAATTATTACCCAAATCATAGCTCAACCCAAGATATATCATGCTAATTCTTCTTTCAATAGGACCCTTTATGCAAACCAATGATTTTCAAAGATATAACTTCTTCCACAAAAAAATATAGGCATTAAAATAAATTATCATAGTTTTGTATATATTATATACATATTTTATAGGATTTAAATCAAATGAAATAATCCATACTCAAAGATATGAATCTCAAAATAAAGAACATATCTTGATCCAAAAACTAGTCTTCACTTCTCAACCTTACAACACCAAACTAAGATGCTTCAAAAGCATGAGTAATGCCTCTATGAATCCTAATAGAGACACCTCACATTACAAGAAAATAAAATACCCAAAAATTATGATATTCCAAAATCTCCATACTCTCACTAGATTTCTTTTCTTTCCCAAGCTTCCTCATAGACTTGATTGGCTCATCCATCTTCTCTTCTATAAAACCGGTTAACATGAACTCTTCACAAACATGATTATCCTTCTTACTTGAGACATCTTCAACAAAAACAAACATATTATCTTAAATAATATTATAATCAATAAAAATATCCTTTGTCTCAATTTTATCTCTCTTAATAGCCTTAGGTCTCCATATCCATGCATGACCTTTTCTTTGCACACTAGAAGCTCCATACACCTTGTGATGCCTTGAGAACTCATTCAACCTATTTTTACAATATTTTTCAATGTTAAAAACTCTATGACATCAAAATAAAACAATATCATTCATCACTCTCACTTTATTATGGTGATTATCTCCTTTTTACAAGTTACTTCTCCTCTTGCAATCCCTTGACATGTGACCAAAAATATGACACACATGATAATGAGCAAGAAAGAAACTAGCATACCTTGAAGAATTTGGTTGTCTAACTAATTTCATCTTGTAGACATCTAAGTTACCATCTTGTTTGAATAATTTTTATTTATTTTTTCCTTCTTCAATCTTATCCATTTTTATTAAGACATTTTCTTGCTCAACCTTGCTCATTTTGACCATTAGCTTCTAATGCTCAACTTTTAAGGAAACTAGCTCATTTTTCAATTGATCACACTCAT
The DNA here is from genome assembly GCA_037957365.1 of Torreya grandis. Lineage (NCBI taxonomy): Eukaryota > Viridiplantae > Streptophyta > Pinopsida > Cupressales > Taxaceae > Torreya > Torreya grandis. The sequence goes on along the minus strand of JARHVA010006146.1, from coordinate 641,401 downwards.
CCTCCTTTGTCCTCAAACTTGAATTTTTGGCCTCTATCTGATTTCTAAAATTATGAACCAAAACCTCATATTCTTCAATCACCATGGCTTCACATTATTCTAACTTAGACTTATACATATTGCACTCTTCATGTATTAACCTTTGATTTGTACTTACAATTCCTACCTTATCCTTAAAATATTGAATTACCATGTTTTATTATTTTACTTCATTAGCTACCTTAATATTTAAATGACATACCTTATTCTCAAGAGATTTTAACATATCCTTCAAATTTTGATTCTCTCTTTTTATCTATTTAGCCATTTTGTGCTTTAAGGACCACCTTCTAGCTGTCAAACCTTCCTAAAGAACCTGCTCTGATACCAAATGTTGGAAGCACAATCATTGAGAGTGGGAGGGGTGAATCAGTGATGAAAGTAAATAAAATTTAATTCTAATTAATTAAAATATTAACCATTCAACCATAATCAATCATGAATTATGTAGACCATTCATTCCAATTAACAAAGAGACAAATGTAAGATCAAAGCACATAACACATGAATTATGTGGGAAACCCTCGTGGGGAATAAAACCCACTCTCAAGCCTGAAAAAACATAGACTAATTGTCTTATAATATGATCACAAACATGAGAATTTATTTAATTGACCAATTCACAAGGAGTACCATCTCCTATAGATGACAAACACCAACTTGCCTTTTAGCTAGCACCAACTAGCAAGGAGGCTACAACCCCCTAAGTGATCAAGCAACAACTCAAACACCTCCAAACTAATCTCCACCTATGATATGATGTCTCAAACACATATTGATGATATTATATAATATTATAAACCATATTTCACTTTTTAGTACTAATACAAACCCTCATTCCAAACCTTGCATCCAAAACATGTAAATCAAACCCTCAAATGTATTTCACTTGCTTTCACAAAGACACCTCCAAAAATTACACAAACAGTTACAATAACAATAGAAAAATATGTTGATATTATTTACATATATATTATCTCTAAAACCTATATACAAATCTCTCACCAAATCCTCTTCTACTTCACTCGTTTCTATAATTAATTACTCATGCATCTCTACACAAACAATTCTCATACACAACACATATGAGCTTGAATCCACTCAAAATATTTACCTTTAGTATAGACATAGGACCTGAAACAACATATTTATTCTATGATTATGATATATTTAATCCTCTCTTTTATCTTTGCAAATAAATCTATGATTCTCTCCACTCTTCCATTTTCACAATCCCTTAACCACACTTACACGCTTACATGTCTCACTTCATACACAAAAAGGGCATAAACCTTCTTGTATATATAACACACACTTTCATGGTCAACCAATATATATTTGAAAAAAATGGATCAACTTAAAATATCATTAGATACATGAATCATACATTCCATATTCATCCATTATGTTGGTCATGTTTCAAAGGGCTCAAACCCCACACATAGTCTAACCTTCACCTTTGAATTTGCTCTTTTGAAGAATCTAAAAGATCACCATCTTCTTGATCATCCAAGAGACATTTATTAACTCTTTAAGGATTATAACCCACTTATAAAAATATCAAAATCACCTCCATAGGTATTCCAAAACATTTGATAGCTTACCCTTAAGTAACCATACCTTTCTATTAGGTCTAAGTGGCCCTTTTAGGTCTCATAAAGATCCATTCATCTTTTCAAAGCTACAACAAGCCAAGTAGAAACACAAGACTAATTTAAATCACATGTATCAATTAAATATGAAACTTAAGATACCCTCAAGTGATAATATCCATCACTTCATACTTCTGAAACATTTGCTCACCTTAGGAACCTCCATTAGGTCGTAAAGACCTATAAGGCTTAATTAGTCCAAAAATATTGTCTTCACCAAAAAGGCTCAAAATAACTAAATATAGAATTTAAATGTATAATCAACATATTTATGGAAATATTAAGACCTTAGGAACATCATAAAATATATAATTCACCTTCTTTCATCCTCCTAAGGCTCATAAACACCTCTACAAGAAGCTCTCTCAGATTTGCAATAAATACAGCCAACTTTCATCTGAAATAACTTCACATTTACTAAATTTCAAGAAAAAAATTTAATTTTATAGTGATATATATGTAGCCTAATTCATATTTTATTTTTATACCAAAAATATCTGATCAATACATTGTCTTCTACAATCACTTCTTTGCACTCTGGTTTATTCATAAAAATCATAGTCAACAACAGTCAAATTTGGATAACCATATATGAATATTTATAGATATTAAAGACCTTAAATTTAATTTTATGGAACACTATAGTATTAATATACCAATTTTGTTTTTAATTCATCCTAAAATTATGCCTCCATCAAAATATATATTAAGAACACTGCATATTGGTCCTTTGTTCACTAGATATTGAAAATTTGGCTAAGTATGGAACCAACAAAATCTGCCAACTTTTCACTATCATAAATTTTGACTCAAACATCCTCAATACTTTAAAATTATAACATATAAAATATTTACAAGTTTTAATACACCTATATAACCATATTCCTCTGACTCATCTATATTTACAAATTACAATGTAATCAATCTGCTTACTCAACACAAATTTATCACAAGACCACATTTGACTAGATGAACACAATCAAGTACCATATGAATTCCAATCATAAATTTTTTGATGTAAATAATTTAATTCCTCTAATATTACCCAAATTATCATGATAAATAACTTAGAGTCATCCATACTCATTGACTAGACCTTCCAATTCTATTTCTCATTCTGATTGGTTTTTCTCACTCATGGCACCCTTTCCTTCATATCAGCTAGGCAAATTTTAGGGCCTATATATTTGATATAGAGAAATGAATCTTCCTTAAAAAAATTATTAATCTTTTATTCAAGTCATTAAATTCATCTCACACCCATTTTTTACTTGGTTACTTTCATAAATCTCTCATAATATCAAGAACACTGTTAAGAAGCACTTTTCTATGGGACCCAAAAATAGTCAAGTCTAACCAAAAACATAATAATAAGACTATAGGATTCATATTAAAATTAAATTTTTCATCCTAGACATCCACCAACTTATTTATCATCTACAATAAAGATATTTCATATCAAGTCCAAGACTAGCCTTTTTGCACATAAAAAATTGATTACCTTCTTAGCAATTGTTCATAAAGAATAGAGCCTTAATACATGAAATAATGATTTTAAAAAATTATTATAAACATTATTAAACATATACAAAATTATAATCTCCCCATGTAAAGTATACATGAGCTGATGAACATAAGAACTTTCCTCTTGGGCTCACAATGCACCATTCAAGCACCCTCTAAAGCACATGAAGACATGTCTAACTTTATCATTCATCCTATGACCCAATAGACCAATTTTTAATTGATAATTAATTTTATAAATAAATTATAACACTTTCCATCAATATCCAAACAATATTTTCCTGTGAATGACTCTGAGTAAGTTTCTGAGAAGGTGATGGTGTAGTCCATGAAAAATCACATAAATTATATTAGAAGAATCTACACATATTTATATGATGAGAAACACATTGATGTCAAATAAAATATACCTCCCCATGTTTAGGTATGTATTATTTAATAATATTAATAGGATTCAAAGTCTTATTATTATAATTTTTCTTCTCTAAATGAAGTACATCTATGTATTGCTGGAGTTATTGGTAGTGAGTAGAATAATGCATGTTTGTGCCATGTAAACAACCAAATTGTATAGTATTAAATTAATATAGAGGACACAACACACACACACACACACACACACACACACGCACGCACGCACACACACACACACACACACACACACACACACACACACACACACACACACACACACACACACACACACACACACACACACACACACACACACACACACACACACACACACACACACACACACACACACACACACACACACACACAGTTGTTGGAAACTAAATTATATTTATATTTTATGAATCACTAATGTGCTTAAGAATCTTTAGCCTAATGATTGACAACCTTATGATACTCACAATGTGTCTCATCTACCCATCATGTAGATAGAGGATCAATATTAGGCAAAGGTAATATTCCATCATAATCAATAGGAAAATTAAATTAGGTTCTATATTATGATATTTATGAGAGAATGTTAATAAATAGGTTAGTGTAATGTGGTCAACATCGCAAGAGGGAACATGTTCAAAGGATCAAAATATATAGCAAGCTATATGGTCCCATCATAGCATGATCAAGAAGCATAATATGAAGAGGATAAATTTTAATTAGGTAATAAGTAGTGTGTGCATAATCCATATTATATCATTTAATTCCAAGTGATGAAGAGATAATATCAGGTGTAGTAGGAGGAACTACATCAATAAAACTACTACCATGAAAAAAGTGTTGTAAAGAAGAATGATATCTAAGTAATTTTGTGTTTTCATATTGATCAAAACCAACTAAAAAGGGTCATATATTTAATATAAATCATCATAATTATTATTATGAATACTATAGTATAAAAATCAATCATCTTATCAGTCAAAGAAGCATGATGAATATATTATTTAGTGTTTGTTATAGTATGGGGAATCTCATCAATTAGTTTTTATTGAGACTGATGTTGTAAATAAGGATATAATTTAGTAATTATCTGTGAATTTATATCAAAGGTTTTAATTTAAAAAATAATATCATCTATTTTATTATCATTACAATTTGATAGGTTAGGTGGTATGTTGCCCATAAGTTTAGGGTGGCCATTATAACCTCTAGTAGAGTTGACAAGAAAATTAAATTGTTGAGATTTCAAACAGGGGATACTAGGTAAAGGTTTAAGGGTGGGTATTTTAAAGACACCACATTCTTTAAATTGTTTAAAATTCTAATATTTTGTGTCTCCTTGAATCTTATTAATAGACCCATTGTGAGTAAATTTTACATAGTGACATGTCGATGGGGCTACAAATCTGATGAAATGTGTCTAAGGTTGACTAAGTAAGATGTTATATGATGATGTAAAATTAAATATCATGAATTTTATTTGAATAGTGACATGAGGAACCATTCAAGGAATCCAAACACACCCTAGGGGAGGCATTTGTATTCCATCATATCTTGAAACATACTTTGGGTAGATTTAAGATTGCATTTAAAGTACCCAAGTGTTTTAATAAAGCCAATGGAGGAAACACAAGTACCAAAACCTTCATCTATTACTACATTATTGAATTGGATATCACTAATTTACAAATTGATAAAAAAAAGGATCATCCACATGGAGCAACATCATGTTAGGAATAATTGAAGAAATAGGAAATTTTAGTAGGAGAGAAGTGTCTATAGTTTAATTAACATGCATAAACATTTATTTACATTTTTGAATAATGATAACTTTAGATCTAGACAAAGTGTCTTCTTTCCCCATAAGTGGAGGTCAAGGGATGTTTATTTCAAATAAAATTTTAATTAGTTAATTATGATGACAATGAGAATTCCTCATGAGTTCTATAAAATGAATTTGAGATGGGAGCTGAGAAATTTATATTATGATATACCATTCTCATGTCCATCTATAAATGTATCAGATATAGGTGTATAATGTTGAATCAAATATATTGAAAAAGGTGTGGAAGTATAATTAAATTGATATTCATAAAGGGTAGTTGATTAGGATGTAGACAATGTGGTTTGGCCAAGTGTATCTATTTTTTTTTGAAGTAAAAAATGCATTTAATGTCATGGTTGGGTTGATGATTGGTTTATTTGAGGGTTTTTTAGGTGGTGAATAATTTTTAAAAGTGGGTTTATTTATAGTGTTAGGTAATTTGGGTTGAGGATAAGTTGATGAAAGGTGAGAACTAGAAGTTATATCAATGAAAAGTGTCATTTTATTAGAAACATGTGGGATAGTGGATAATGAGTAGGTTGTGTTGTTAGATTTGTTGGAATCGTTGTTGTATACCCCAGTTCTATAAAATGATATGGGTAAGAATATTAAATAGTATGTAAAGTTTGTAAATTGGTATAGTTAGGATTTAAATATGTATTTGTATAGTAGACTAATATCCTCATATTATTCATGTTGACAACGTTCTCATCATTGGTGAGAGCATGAAGATCAACATACTTTTTGATAGTGTTGTTAGTGGGAGGTTGAGTATTATTTTATTGATGATTAGGATGAGGATATTTTCAAATATCAAGATGAGCATTATATTTATTAAGGGCACCATGTTTAGTTTTGGTTTCAGTAACCTTGGTTTCCACCTCATAAGCTTGCTGACACTCATAAATTCGGGTATCATGATCAAAATTAGGTTCAATAATATATTCAAGAGAAAATTTTATTAATTGATGAAATGTATCATGAGAATGACCCCAACATGCATGATACCAATAAAATTTATGTGTATAATACCAATATTTTCTAGGGTGAGTAGGGCCAAGATCTGATGGTGAAGGCCTAAGAAGGAACTTTTCAATTTACACCATAGAAAGAGGTTTGTGAGATTAAAAATTATTCACTTGGGAAAATTTATAGCTAGGTTGTGGTAGAGTATTGTGTCAAAGTGGTTGTGAAAGAGTAGCATCACTAGAACCACAAGGAATAATAACATGAATAGTTTATATAAAATCATAAATATATGTAATAACATCATTGATAACATGTTATTTTTTATATTTCATAAGCATTTGAGTTTCATTTGGAGGATGGGAAGGCTCAAATTGTATTATGATAAAATATTTAAGTTTGGCTTGTTCGAGGGTTTCTCCTAAATATTTTGAAGAGAGCATCCTAATAAGATATTGAAATTTAGGATGGAGAACATTATTGAACAAGTAGAGATATTTTATTTCTTCATGTTGTGTTTAGATTTAATGGATAAGGTTTCCATCCTTTAATGAAAATTGGGACCATTTTTAAATTATAACTATTTATATTAGATAAAGTGAGCTAATCTATTTTCAAGAATATCATTAGTTTAAAATTCATGTACCAATGCATTAAATAAATCTTCTAAACTAGATATAGTATGATATTTAATTTGATGATACCAATCCAAATGATCATCTAAGAAGATTTTAGCTAAGATATTACTAGTGGTAAAGGTATTGAGATTAATTCACTCTTTATACAAGTTTATGAAAGCTTTGAAATTTAAAGTAGGATTAGTGGATCCATTACAAGTGATAGTAGTAACAATACCACCTATGTCAGTGTTTGTAATTTAAGAGATTAGGGGTTCATCTTGTAAGTGCTTGATAGCCTTATTAATAAGTTCATGTTGTGGTATAATGTTACCTTGTGCATATATACCAATGTGAATTAGGATTTTACACTCCCCATTGAGTAGGTTGAGGATTATTTTATAACTGTAAAAGTTGGTTTTGTATTTTTATCATTAGATTTATACTATTGGTATAGAAAGTAGTCATTTAATTTGTGTCTTTTAATATAATTTTATTAGTATTAATAGTGTCTTTAATGGTAGAAGTGACTTGAGATACACTATATGTATCATTAACTTGAGTATGAACATGGGAACTTTAGGCTATATAGAGGAAAGATGAGCCATGGTAGTTGAGATGCTAAGCAAGGTAAAAGAAGAAGCAGTAGATAAAGTTGAAGTCATGGAAGAAGAAGTGGGTATGAAAGGAGAAAAAATCATGGAATAAGTCATAGAGTGACTTTATCCAAGACTTATAGACATGTTATGTGTAAGTAAAGGTAGATAATCAAGGTAAGGTCCCATCATGAGATTGTAGATGATCGTATGATCCTTTCTTCGATGTTGAGGATTTTTCAATGATGAAATGTATATTTTCAAAAATGTATTTAAGATCACTCTCATCCTTGATAATAGGAATTTTTAGAGGATAGTTAAGTGGATCCAAAGTTTTGGAAGGTGGTGACACATAGGTTTTGGTTCTAGTGGCCACATTAAAATTCCTTACGTCTAGATTTTATATATAAGTATAAGGAAAATGAGAGTGAGGACATTTAGGGGTTTTAGTTATGTTCATTATATAATTTTTATTTTGGAGTTTAGTTTCATAAAAAATGTACTACATGTTAAAATATAAGGGTCAAAATATAAACATGGAAACCTACTAGGTTGAGCTAGTCAATTGAATTGGAAAGATAGGAACAAAAAACAATCTAAAAATTTATTAGATCAAGTTGGTCAACCTTGTTGGGTAAATAGGGAGAATAATTTTTTTTTAAAACCTACTAAATTGATTTAGTCTAATTATTTATATATGTAGGAAAAGATAGAAATTTTGACAACCTACTGAGTTGATATTGTGTACTTAGTTGTATAGGTAGGAAAAGACATAAATTTTGATAGCCTACTAAGTCAAGTTAGATGGATATACAAGAAATAGGAAGAGATGTTAAAAACCTACTAAGTCAAACTAGCTGACTTAGTTATACAATCAAGAAGTAGAGGTAGGTTTGAAAGCCTCTTCATTTGAGCTGGTTGACTTAGTTTTTCATGAAAGAAAGATATAGAGATAAACTAGGTCGAGTTGGTTGACTTAGTTTAATATGGAAAAATTTAAATAATAGTTTGTATAGAATACAAAAGACATAGTCAACAAGGTGAATTATATCCATTCTAGTTGAAACACATATACAACATTATATTAGTGTTGGTTAATACATTCTATGATACAGAATAGAACAATAAGAAACATGCAAAAAACATAATTTTTTAAATCCTAATACTATATACTTATCTAAAATAAATATTAGGAAGTTATAATAAAAGGTTTTGATTTATTTGTAGGCTCCCAAAGATACTTGATTTTCCTTGGATAGTGACAACCCAATGTTTCAAAGCACTATCTATGGAGGAAGTACCATTAATATAGCCCACTAAACTTGGTTTCAAAGGTAAACTAGAAGTAACTTCTTGGTGATAAATATTAATCAATGCACCATGAAATCAAATAAATGGTTGGATTCCTAAGGTTTAATTCAAAGTTAAATCCTAGGTTTTTATTAAATACCATAAGGTATGTGGAAACTAAAGACTATGTTTAGCTCTATACTATGGCTATGAGTATTTGTGATGGTCCCTCACATCATGATATATATAAAAGATATACAAGGAATGTAGATAGATTATTACATAGCCCTTCATGATAATAGATAAGTAGTTTAAAAATTGTTAGTACATAGTTTCTAGGGAAATCAAGACAAAGTAAAAAAACAAATGTGAAAATCAAATATTGAAAACCAATATTCTATTTCATAAAGTAAATAAATAGGTATCCAACACTTTTCAACACAAATTTGAGACTAATTACTATGAAATGAAAGTGAACTTCCTTGCTTATGTTGAAAAATAAACACACAGAATAAGTTTAGCTAACCAATCTAATTGGAAAATATAATAGAAAAAAGTTGGGTAGGATGATCTAGTCTATTGTGAAGATAGGAAAAGAAATTCATTCATATAGGTTAACTTAATTTTTTTTGGTAGAGTAGAAAAACATAGAACTAAGTCATCTAAGTCAACTTAGTTAATTAGGTGATACCATTTTTATAGAACTAAGAAAATAGTAAAAAAAAGTAGAAATTTTAAATATTGATTAATTTTAATTAAATACATAAATGACAAATTGAGATAATTGATAATATTTGAGCTAAAAAAATTGTTTATAATGATCCAAAGAAATATAATTAGGTTGAATAGGTTGACTTCGTTAATTAAGAGTGATGAAAATCTAATTACTAACTATTATGTCCTACCTTGATTGAGTCTTGAAGAACTACAAATCTAGAAAACACAAAATTTAAACATAGTCAACTAGGTTGAATTAGTTTTTATAAATTTAATGGATAAAAATAGTAAAATAAAACTAGGTTGACTAGCATGATCTAGTTTGTTGAAAAATTAAAAAGTAAAGATTGATGAAATGATCTAGGTCAACTAGCCTATGCTGGTTCAATGTAAGTGAAAATTATGAAAAGATGAAACATAGATATATTTACCAATATGATCTAGTTTAATGAAGATGAAACCTTATGATCAAAAGACAAAACTAGGTTGACCAACTAACCTAGTTGACTATAGATCCTAAATCTACAAACATAAAAAATAACTAGGTCGATGAACATGACTAGTTAATAATGGAAGGAAACCTATAAACAAAGGTTAAAATTTATTCAATCAATTTGACCTATTTGATTATGGGTCTTAAATCTAAAAAAAGGTAAAAAAATAGATCAATCAACATGATATAGTTGAATTTAAGTTAAAAATTAAAAATGCAAGGGTTAGATTCACATCAGATTCACCATAATGTATACAAAAAATTAAGATAGATCAAAAAATTATCTTATTTGTTTATTTTAAGATCAAATAAGGTGATAAACTAACATCTATTGTAATAATATTTATATTGGGTGCATGACCAAACTAGATCAATTAAACCAAAGCGAACACTTATCACACAACACTAAAGGAGAGGGTTCTAATTACTTTAGGAAATAACACTATGAAATAACCCTATATATGTCTAAATACATGAAAAAAAAAATACTCTAGTGTTCACCAAATCTTGTGGAATAAATCATGATGGTTTAACACAAATAAATATATGGGAGCCTAGATCACCTAAGGTGGAATATGGCAAGGAAAAGAAAAACCTATAGATATACTAAGTTTAAGTATAGAGGTAATATAAGTAAGGAGTTATGAATTCAGCACAGATTAATATATATAATATCTATTCATCAAATGAAATAGCAAAAGTTAGGAATAATTACATTTGAGTGAACATATCAAGTCTCAATATCTCCCTTGGCTAATGATGCTTTGAAAGAGGTTGTTATGGTATTGTAAGAATCACACTATAGAAATCATCTCTAGTCTAAAAGAATCATATTTTGCATCCAAGACTTATGACAAGACAAGTTATCTTCCCTCTAAGGATAATGATAAGTAATGGCTCATTCAAATGCAAATATATTAGAATGTGAGTTGTAATAATGTGAAAATTATTGTTCCTTCCTATTATATTTAAATGAGCTTTGTATTTATAGAAATTAATAAGTCCTAACCCTTTAGTATTTTATAACTAACAAGGTTGGCCAACATGTCCTTGTTTTAAATAAAAATTTAATATTAGGCCTTAAACTAGGTTGGTTAGGCTGACTTAGTTCCATAACACGTTCTTTAAATTTTATAAAATGGTTGACCTATCTAAATTAGTAGGAAAAGAGGGTGTTTTCTTAGTTAGGTGTTATTTGAAAGGGGAATTGATTATGGAAATGGATAATTAGGGTTTTTGTGCTTGATGAGTTGGATAAGTAGTATTAATGGTTTGAAGTAATGATAGAGTTGAAAAAAAGTATTAAAAAACATAAAATATATTCCCACCCCTTTCCTAGTACACCATTTAAGGTGTGCACTCAGAGAGATCAAAACTCGACAAGTTCCTAGAAGAGAGAAAGTATTAGTAAATAATAAAATTTGAAAATATTGTGTATACACATTCCACATTTATGTCCTATTTCAACATAACATTAAGCTATTCAAAAATAGTATTAAATGTATAAATAAATGTATGTACAAAGTTGATCTTTCCAAAGGACTTTGATTATTTTTTACTATTAGTAACAGGTATTCTATAAATGGCACTAGCTCTTTTAGGGTCAAAATAAATACCTTCCTTCATGATGATGTGTCCTAAAATTTTAGCTTTGGTGACACAAAAAACACTCTTTTTAGGGTACAAAGAGATTTTTTTCATCTTATATATTTCAAATACTTTATGCAAGTTTAACATGTGATATGGCTTACGTTTAGAGAAAATTGTTAAGTCATTCATATAAATAATTATGCACTTACCAACCAAGCCTTAGAAGTTGAAATCCATAACTTGATAAATGGTGTATCCAAAATTGATGAAACCAAAAGGAATTATATTGTAAGAAATTTTACCTCATTTAATGATGAACATTTTTAAAGCTCTATCTTCTTGGTTGAAAAAAATAGTTTTAACATGAGAATTTATCCAAGAAAGAAATCATCTCAGAGACACTAACCATATGATATATCTCATCAAGGGATGGAACTAGATATTTATATTTTTAATTTCCGTAATCAAGTTCCTAAAATTAATGAAAATTTTGATATATCTAACTTTATTATGGATAGGAATAAATTTGGCCACCAAAGTGGAATGACAAATTGGAATGACTCGATAAACTTGATACCAATGTTAACATTTCAAGGTTTATTGACTAATCCTACGTTGATTACAATGTACTTATGGCTCATGAATTTTATTTGTCTGGTCCTTTTAACCAATCTATCCATGTCAAACATACTTTCCAATGCAACCATAAGCTTTGGTATGTAGTTTTATCTTAAGTTCATGACTCCATCATTGTCATAGTCAACATTCATCTGGTAATATTTTTATTTTTTGATGATAATAAATGAATAAAAGGCTCCATAACTATTCATGAACTTGATAATTGATTATTATCATAAAAAAATTGGAAATTCATGATGCTTTCAAGTACTGAAGGGAAATGAACTAGTTAAATTAAGAACTATATTTGTTCAAAATTGTTCAAAGGGGATAGATTTGAAGATGATGCAACCAAAGAATCTATGATATGCAAAAAAAATCTTATAATGGGGATAATGTTAGAGGCATTAAATGTTTTAATTAGGTCCCATTCTCTATGTTTATATTTCTTTAAGTAAGATAGTTTGCACTAATACTTACTTGTGAATTGGTTGATTACAAATTCATAGTCCCTAATTACTTGAATTCCTTTGACCTTATGCTTTATGGTAAAAAAATTAGGATTAGGGATTCATACTTTGAAATTTTAGTGGTGTTGGAAAATTTTAGCCTATATACATCCAAGTGTCATTTCCTATGGAATTATTAATAGAACTCTAGTTATTGAACCTTGTTTTGAGCAAGATCCATTGAAGTAGAGGGATGATGAGCCTAATGGATCATTAGATTTGTAATTTTTGTCACTAATAGATTTGCTATAAATATAATAAATGTCAATGTTAGACAATAAAAAATTTATTCTCTCATTTACAACATTGTACTTAGGGAACATGTGTCTCATTCTAGGCTTTCCATGACTCCAAATTTTGTTATAAAAACCCCTCAAAGGTAGCCACATGTGGGATAATTTTGTGGTAAGGTAACCTATATACACCTAAAATATACCAAATTTAATTTCATAATTAAACTTTATTAATATCAACATTATAATTCAACCACCAACCTAAACTTGAATTCTATTAAAAGGTCCACTAACATCATTTCCATATTTTTTTTAAATAGTTGATTAGTCCATAATTATTAATTATCCATGCACACATATTACACAAAACTAATTAAAAAATAAAAAAATATCTAAGTCACCAAACATCTTCCATACTTCTCTCAAATAAGTGTTGAGTTATCCAACCATCTCCTTAACATCCTCAACTAAATTATTGAGTCATCATTGAATCTTTCAACCAACTTGGTGGGTCATATAGCTACCTTAACTCATTAATGAGAAACCTTAAACTACCAACTATCTTTGCATTTTTCTCTTAAATATATGAAGAAATTGGTTCTCTTCCACATGGACAAGGACTCAAATCTAACAATATAAAATTAACATAATCCATTGCTTCACATGAAATACTATAAATTGAAGTGTCATCCTTCAGTGTTAAAAAACCATCATCAAGATATCAAAGTTATAACAAAATCATCTTATTAATTTACAAAAAAATTAATAAATTCCATTCATATGTTGATGAAACTCCCTTTGCTTTGGAGAATTAATTAAGCATCTACATATCACATTGCAAGATAAAATTGAAGTTCATCAATAGAGAAGGTGATTTACATTGTTGGAAAAATGGTACATTGTAAGTATGTTTGCTTTATTTCCTTTGATTTAATATCTCTAACTAAGGTTTTAGTGAAATTAATTATCCATTTAATTTTCTATCTTGTATAAATTCTAAAATTATATCTAGCACATTATAACATACCCAATGTGATCTTTTCTAAATATTTTTCATGTTATATGCTTGTCTTATAGTTTATGAGTTTTTTTCAAATAATGTAAAGGTGTATATCTATTTAATATAAGTTTAGAAGGTTTTTTTTACTATTTTAGGTGTCATTTCTTGGATTTTATAGAGTTATACATTTTATATGAAACAAAGGGTTCCTTTTTCATAATAATAATTTTATGCAGAACTTGATGCTTTTGTGTTCTGCTCATTTTTGGATATTATTTTTATTTGTCTTTCTATTTTTATTGTTTTTGTTACAAACATCAATAATTTAATTTTTTTAAATAGTGGTTTTTTTAATCTTCGCTCATTTTTTTCATTTTTGAAAACATTGGTTTTGGAGGAAAAAACAATGAATTTGTGTCTAACTTCAGTGGTTTCATGGCAAACTTAGGTGGTTTTGTAAGGAAATCATTTTTTATTTCTATTTTCCATTTCTACACTTGTGTTTTCAACATTTAATTAAGTCAAATTACCATGTTATTTAATGAATTAATAATTTTTTGAGTGGTGAACTCATTTCATGTAGTTGTGAATTCATGTTTCCTCCTAGAGTTCTATCTTTTAGATGCCATAAATTTGACTTGGGTGTCTATTTAATCTCTCATTCACGCCAAAATGAATATATAAAAAAGGAGCATGCGACCATGAACAAATATAACACTTTTATTTTGACATTTTTATCTTCAAAATCAAATAATTCAATCTTGTTTGTTTCAAATCCTTGATTTCCCACATAAAGGTTGGTTATTTGTTTTTTCGCATGTTAATGTTTCCTGATCTTCAAATTCATTAACATTAACATGCAAAAAAATAGTTGTTAAGTTAATGTTTCTTGTAATTTTGAGTAATATATTAATGTTTTCTAATGTTTATTGTAAATTTTTTTTACTTAAGCTATTCTCATGCATGCTCTTTCCTCGCATCACATTGGTGATGATCCTTAGAAATTAGAAATGAGACAATTTTTTTCTAGGGGCTCTATTGACCATGTATTTCATTACCACATTGTAAGGAACACCCATTGTAGTAGTGAGGAATATAAATTGAGGATTAAATCTTTTAATTATCTAAAAAGTTGTTTGTTTTAAAGACCCTATGATGTGAGGGGGTTTCATACTCCAATACTCAAGACTTCAACAAATACCTTGATCTTTGATTTTTTAATGATATTATACTAAAATACTTTGGATAGAGTGAAAACATAGGGACTAAACCCTTTTTTACAATTTTTAAATTAAAATATTCGAAGGTCTTAGGCCTCATTTTACAAAAATATATATAGAGGGCATCCTCTTGTTAAACTTTTAAAACTTTAAGCCTTAAGAAGTTGTTGACCAAATTTGGCTTTTATTGGGGCACCCCTAAATAATAATTTGAGTTTTATGTGTTATATGGGGTCAAATATATTGTTATGAGGTGAATTATATGTCAATTAATGCCAAATAATGTAATGTTAGCTTTGGTCAATTAGTTTTTATGTCCTTATATCATTTTTGGGTCATTTGAGGGGTCAAAAGGGTGCATTTAATGATTTGTATGAGTTTTTTGGGAAATGTGAAAGTTTAAAAATTTAATTTCATTCCCCATATGTCATTATAAGTCTTAGATAACTATTTGTAAATAAAATATGGTAGGTTGTTAAGAGAAAAGTCAGTTTTCTTAAAGAAAAAGAAGGAAATGTCAATTGTACAACCTCTTTGGGAAGTGTGCCACTTGGAAAATATGTAAAAGTGTTTATTCATCTCCCCCATTCTAATATTCATGCTTTAATTGATCTATAGGTGTCTCTTCTTTTTTAAAACTATTTTTCTCTCTTTTCAGCTTTTTAGACATGCAAAAGTGACTTGTAGATTTTTGCTTGGTATGGCCAGCACAAAAGGTTTTAGGTAAAATGCTCTTGGGAGAATATTTTAGAAATGGTCAATTTTTCTTCATGAACCATCCATTTGAAGTGGACTATTCAAATATGCCTCTCAATCTATGCAACCTTCAAGTTTGGCTCTTGTTTGAGTAATTTTGTATAAAATAATTGCTAAGTTTGATGCCTGATAATTTTTACCTCTTCCTCAAATGTTTTCCATGCTTTCTTTCATGTTATAAGGTGTTATGATGGACAAATAACCTCAATTTTGTAGACTAGTCTTTTTTTAGAGTGATAGGTAGTTTTCACCATGATCAAGATGTCATGTTTTGACAATAGCTATAGGGGGTTTTATAGGGTTTTATTCATGTTTAAAATGTTTTCAAATTATCTTGCATCACATCAATATTCACAATTGAGGTAATATATATTCAAATGTAGTTTGAGTTCTATACAATCATGTGATAGAAAGGTATACTTTCAAGTGCTCTCATGGAGGTTTTTTCACATTGAAAAAGATGTTTTAAATCTGGTATTGATCTCCCCATGATGGAAATTATGAATTTAAAGGTTTGAAATTAATATTTTGGTTGTACTTGAAACCTAAAAACCATGCACATTTCTCACAATACCATTCTCTCCCTGTACTATGAATTGAACATCATCTACAAGTGTCCTCATGAGGAACTTCATAATGAGGAGTTTGAACTAAGATAGATCCTTGATCATGAAAGGAGTCCATTTTTTCATGAATAGGAGTGGTATAAGACTAATTTAAAGCTTTATATCATGCTCACTATCTATCATCCTATACCAATACTTGTATGCCTCATTTTGCTCACCTACAGGTGACTTGATAAAGAATAGAGGTACTTGTATATAGGTGACAAAATCAAGAATGAATCCTTTCTTTAAGTTGTAACATGTCAAAAATATCATGGCATATATTCCATGGAGGCTATACTACTAACAAGATGGAAATCACATTCAAGAGTGGTGAGTGTAGGTTCAGAGCCCTTTTCACTAATTTGCAAAAACATACATCTAAGGGATTTAAATAGACCTTTTTCAACATACTTTCAGGATGTCCTAAGGAATCTAAATTGGTGAGGTTGATATTATATAATATGGAGAAGACTTGTGTTACGGATGGAGTTAAAATATTAAAATAAGATAAGTTTTTTAAGGCCTTCAATATGCCTAAGAAAGCAATAAGATACTTCATTGAAGTCTACAAACCTAAAGAGCAAATGACCCTTTTGTTACTTGGAAGGAGCAACCTTGAACATTGAGATGGGATAGGATGTCTAAAATAAATGAGATGAGGTCCAAAGGTTTGAAATCACAAGAAAGGATTAGAAGGTTCCCTTGTAATCCCATGAATGTCTTGAGGTGTCCCTTATATAGAGAATGCATACCTATAGTAGGGTTAGGTCAGTCACTCTAACTTTGATGCTTATTTGATGTTTTTATATCCTAAAAGGTGAGTTGTGAATCAAGTAGATATTTTTTGAACAAATAGGATTACAGATAGGTATTTTAGCATCTTGATCAAACCTTTTGAGGAAATAGACACCTATAGGGATCTAGGAGAGCATGACTATCTCAGTCAATAATTAGGGTTGCATAGTCATTTGGAAAGGACTCAGTCTATAATTTGAGGGTGTATATTGAATACTTTGAAGGATTTTAATGAAAAAATTATAAATAAATAACCTCATTAATTATGTAATGAACTTCATAAGATTTAGGAAATGAAAACTCACCTATAGGTAGGTAGAGTATAGAGTCATTCACCTATGACTATTTTTGAGCATTTCAACCTCCAAGGTGATGATCTAGCCAAGTAAGGGAGATGAAAAAGTTTAAATAAATTGGTAAAGATCTTATAAGGTTATGGGAGGACTCATGGCCTCTATAAAAAACTACTACATGTATCTCTTATCTAGAAAAGCAAAATTTAGCCAAGTCAAAAATGGATGCAAGCAGTGGACTAAGAAATGAGATGTGAAAGTTGTCAAGGCATAAAATGATCTCAAATGTTTTAGGAAAGAATAAAAATGAATTTTTATAGAAGGAATAAGTTATTAAATTTGTCCTCAAGGTCAAACCATATTATAATACACCTATAAATGCCTATCTAAGACAAACACAGTCAATTAAGGTAAAGACATAGCCTTGTGAGTTTAAAGCTATAGAGGAGTATGTGAGAGGTTGGAAAAGAAAATGGAGATTAGAATTAAATTAATAATGATAAATATCAACTTAAAAAAATATCACCAAAACAAACCAATCATATGGGAGGGCACTTTCAAGTGCATACATAGTCTACTCTTAGAACCCTACACTTTCTTGCTTCTCTAGAAGTCCGTTTGGAATTTAGAAGCGTTATAAGATATTATGACCTAGTTAGGAGATAAAATTTTGTATAATTAATAATTTAAACTTGGATAACACTCTAAAATATCTATTTTTTATTATAAAATAGGGAAGGTGTCCCTTATTTAATCTCAGATAGGGGGCACTTCCTCATACATAAACCCTGGCATATTTGAGAGAAAATGATGAAAGTTGAAGCTATAATATTTGAGGACCTTGTGTTAAGGTTGGAGAAGTTATAAAACACATATTAAAACATGCAAATCCAAGAAAGGAAGAGTTATACTTAATAGGTGTTTCTAATCCGCAAGGGTTACAATCAAGTCTAAAGGGCAATGTTTTGTCCTAGTGACCAAATGAGGAATCATTTACATTTCTAACTTTGGAAATGTTCTAAAATAATTTTGAGAATTATTTTGGGATCATATAAGAATTTTGAAAGCCATTTATATGCATTAAAAACATAAGGATGGTCATTTTTGACTAAAGGAACAACTTAGGCCTACTGGGCACAGTGAAACCTAAAGCCCAAATAAGAATGCATCTTCACCTATAGTCTTGGTTGAACATTATATATTATTGAATAATTATTTTGTAACAATAATATATATATATATTATATATTTAAATTAAAATAAATTGATCAAGATATCTTAAACCTTTAGAGGATCAGTCAGGCCTAGAGGCAAGATTGAAGCCTAGAAGCAAGAAGGAGGATCACTTCATCTTCTAACATAATAGATGATGATGGCACACTTTTAGAGGTTTTCAGAGGACCAGGTATGCAACCAATGTATGTAAATGCATGTATGAGACAATATCCTTCCATTTAAATAATTTTTAATACTCCCCATTAGTTATAGGATGTTCAAACAACTCCAATCATGAAGGTAGTTTTTCTATGCAAAATAGAGAGTTTTATGCCAATTTTCATGAAGTTTATGGCATGGATTAACACTTGTATCTCCTAAAATTACATGGTTAATCCTATAACATCTCAAAATTCAAAATTAACTTCATTATATAATCTTTAAAAGTTTCCTTATGACCCTTGTACTTCTCTCTCTCTCTCTCAAGTTCTATAAGAACTAGCCATTTTGGCCATTGTATTCTATGTTCCACATGAGTATGGTGAATCCATACTCATTTTTATAAATTTTTATAAATAAAATGAATAATTTTTACCTCTTCATTACTTTTCTTTAGTTTTTTCCACTTTAATTATGAATCTTGTTTAGTGAAGACTATGGATTCCTAACATGATGTTTCATTCTTTCACCTTGTTTGCAATTGGAAAACTTATTCTTGTAGGTCATGTGAAGTGTTTTAGGAGATTTGAAATGTTTAGTGAGTTTTTATTTTCATTAGTGATATTCAAGGCCTCTTTTATAGTCTTCATAGTTTTTCACATCCATCCATGACCTCACAATGTAACATTGATGTGAGGAGATGAAGATTGAAGGAGTGTATGTTTTAGTTTGTTTCTTGGTCTCAAGTGTAGAGTGTAATTAGTTGGAAGTCATCAAATTAATTTGGTTTATCACCTCCTTAGTTTATATTTTATTTTATTTATCTCTATCCCTTTTCACCCCCAAAATTTTAGTTGTATTTTGATCCATAGTGGCACATTAAGGGAGCTATCCCTATCTAGAGACTCACCTCATTCCTTAGGCTGCCCACAAGCCTAGAGGTGATTCCATTATAACACTTAGATGAGGAGAGATTATCATCTCCTCAAAGGGTGCATATATAAGAAATAATATTTTTTGACATGCCTAATGGGACTCTTGTTCCAAGAGATTGAGATATTTTTGTTGTTGTCTCTCAACAATCAGCCTTTAGAGGCATCTTTTCAAGCATTAATGGTGACTCCAAAGACATATCAATTGGTCAAGTAGCCTAGGTTATCCTTTTAATATTTATGGTAAATTTTTTTCTTTTTATTCTTAATTTTAATGAAGATCTATGGTTTACTTTGGTGTTGATTTCTTGTTTACACAAGTTGGTGAGACATTATAGGCTTGTGCCATTCCCTATCAATATGAACAAGTCCTTGTTCAATATTATCATGACCCTTAGTAGCACCAATATTACTTTCATCAGCCTCCATATGATCATATACAGCCCATACATGATCCTTAACAATCCTATAGTCATCCTTCTCAATGTCTTTTTCCTAATCAACCTAAGCCTTTCTCTAATTAGCCCATCTCCACCTTCAAACAAGTAGTTTTGGGCTATGAAAGGCATATTTTGGACCTTTTTACTCTAAGGGGATGTAATAAATGGATTCCTAATCAATCCATCAATCAAGTGAGAAAATCATTAGATTTAGTCAAGAAAGAGTGGGTGCCTATTGAAATAGCTAGTTGGCAAAGGCTCACGAGTGATATGCTAAATATGAGTGGTTTGATTGCATCTTTGGAAGAGAATATAAAAATTCATAAGAGGTAACCTTATAAAGTTCATCAACCTTCATAACTACTTCCCCAAGTTTCCTATTAGACATACATGACCCCTACTCATGATCCAAATCAATTCTATCAAAGTCATCCTTTTCCTAATTAATTGGAGGAGAGAGTTGAAAAGATAAACCTTGTGTTTATATAAAATATTGATAGGAAAATTGAGTTGGCTAACATTCATATGGAACAA
Organism: Torreya grandis; assembly: GCA_037957365.1. Taxonomy (NCBI): domain Eukaryota; kingdom Viridiplantae; phylum Streptophyta; class Pinopsida; order Cupressales; family Taxaceae; genus Torreya; species Torreya grandis. The sequence goes on along the minus strand of JARHVA010006146.1, from coordinate 620,372 downwards.
TCCAAATTGGTAGTAAAGGAAGAGTATTTCAAACCCTCATTACCCTCTCACATTGCATCCCCACTACCTTAAAAATAAATTTCTAATCCTAGCATCCCAAGTTAGATAAAGATAGTGGAATCATGGGGAAAGGAGGAGAAAAGTCTTGACCAAGAGTGTGAAATTGAGAAGACATCTAATCCTAATGTCCTAATTTAAAGAAAGATATTATAATCATGGGGAAAGAAAGAATATGGAAGAATTTTCAAATAGTTTAGAGTGGAAAATGGAGTTAATACTTTGCAAGTCCCTCCCACCCTTCCTCAAGAAGCTTATTGTGCTCCATGGCATCCCTCATGAACTCCTTATCCTCATGATGATTCATATGATCTTTAAGAGAGACTTTTCAAAGAGAACTTAGCCAAGAAAATATAGGAGATAGAGATAAAAATGGAGCTACTAAGTCAAGGTGTGATGGAAGGTTTAGACCAAAGAGAAGACCCTATGCTTAAACACATCCCATCTCCCCTTGCTTAAGAGTTTCCTAAAGATCCTCCCACCTTGCATTCATAATCTGATTTGGAGCTATATGTAACACCTCCACCAAATATTTCATATTGTCCTTACCCCATCACCCTTTACCTTGATGAACTTGTGGTTTGGGAACCAAAGGAGGATCAGTTGGTTGATAAAGAAAGAGAACTCTTGCTTGAGAAAAACCTACCTCCTTGGCAGTGTCATTGGGATAGATCACATGATTTTAAGATGCCTAGTCTTGGCATCACCATGGAGGTTGAAGATCTTGAAGCCCTTAACAAAATAGATCAGCTTATGATAGCTAAATTTCAATTTGAAATCCCTCAAGAGGTCTTAGTTAATGAAGAGAAGTTAAGTTCTTATGTTGAATCTCTTTGCTTGGATGATGAAGAAGAATGTTTTCTTTGTATTTAAGAACCTATCTTGAGAGAGGCAAATGAAGAGGAACATGATCAATTCATTGTTGATAAATAAGAACTCATAAGTGTTTATGAGGAATAAATCATCATAGGGATTCCCTTTATTTAATAAAAGGCAAATTCACAATTGTTTACCTACATATTTGAAGTGGCATGTGTTATTAGGAAGGGAGAACACTTTCAATCCATCCCTCAAGAAGTGTTAGTCTTGAGAGAGTATCATGAGATCAAGATAGAGGAATTAACACTTGAATATGATCTAATAAAATATGAAGAGAAGGTGATTTCTTGTGTGGATATTTTAGATTGCATTGATGAGGAATGATTCCTTCCTTTTTCTAAAGAGGAATAAATGATCATTAACTTTGTTGTCACTTTACAAGATACCATGGATAGGCAAGGATAAGTTCTTAATCAGATTTTAGATGACTTTATTGAAAAAATTAAATTAGGTTATACTCCTCTTTAAGGAGGCTATGAGTTGGTCAAAGATGAACAAGGCAACATTGGTACTCAAGTAAGTATACAAAGGGAAAACAATCTTTCAAATTTATCCTTTCAAGAAGCATATACATTTCATGATGGCATGTTTGAAGTCATCAATATATAATATCATCCTCTCCACCATTTGGAAGAAACACATCAGCTCTTGAAGGATGGAATAAGCTTCTATTGGCCTTAATATTCTAAGGAACATGAAACTACTCCTCTTGAATCCATGCCTACTAAAGATATAAAAGTTTATCATGAGATGAAGAGTGGGAAGAAGTATGATGTATATCAACATGTTTAATAGGAATATGTATTCATTGAAGACCTATTTAAGGATGATCTAATTGAGATCAGATCAGGTGAAGTGCCATGAAAGAGGTATGATCCACAAAGCATTCAATCCAAAGAGAAGCATGTTTAGCACTATGATTCATCTTACCATGAGGATGATTCAAGAAGTTTTCATTTTGATCCAAGAAAGGAGGTATGTTTAGTTTCTAGTTATGCATAATAGGTTTTTTCCTAATTCCCCTATGTTCTTGGAGCATATATGTGTGTATTGTGTGTTTGCTTTCTTTGTTGTGTGTGTCTTTTGCTTTATGTGGTTGAGGTAGTCTTAGTGTCTTATCTTGATCAAGGTTTATAGTCAATGGTCAAAGGTTATATTATTCTTCTTAGTACTTAGATGACTCCATAATCCTAATGGAATGATAAGGCTATGGGTCTAGTTAGTATAGCAAGCATACTACCCCTATGAGTCGCTCATTTGTTGAACAAATTTGACTTTTAGGTCAAATTAGGGCACCCCTAGGTAAAAATTTGAGTTTTATGTCTTTTATGGGGTTAAATATCTTTTTATGAGGTGAATTATAGGTCAATTGATGCCAAATAATATTATGTTAGCTTTGGTTAATTAGTTTTTATGTCTTTATATCATTTTTGGGTTATTTGAGGGATCAAAAGGGTGCATTTAATTCTTTGTATGGTTTTATTGGGAAATGTGGAAGTGTAAAAATGTTATGTCATGAACCATATGTCATTATAAGTCTTAGATAAATTTTTAACTAAAAAATAATAGGTTGTTCAGAGAAAAGTTAGTTTGCTTAAAGAAAAAGGAAATGGCACTTGTACGACCTCCTTGAGAAGTGTGCCACTTGGAAAAGATGGAAAATTTTATCTTAAGATCCCCCAAACTAATATTCATCCTTTAATTTATTTTGAGGTTCCATTTATTTCTCAAAACCTTTTTTCTCTCTTTTCACCTTTTTAGACATGTAGAAGTGACTTGCAAGTTTTTACTTGGTATGGCCATCAAAAGGGGTTTAAATAAAAATGATCTTGGGGGAATAATATAAAATAAGATACCTTAAAATAAATATAATAATTTTTATAAATGGTCAACTATGCTTCATGATCCATCCATTTGATGTGGACTATTCAAATGTGCCTATCAATTTGTGCACCCCTCAAGTTTTGCTCTTGTTTGAGAAATTTTGTACAAAATAGTTGCTTAGTTTTATGATTGATAATTTTTTCCTCTTCCTAAAATTTTTTTAATTTTTTTTTTGTTTTAAGGTGTTATGATGGACAAATAACCTTAGGTTTGTAGACTAGTCTTTTTTGAGAATGACAAGCAATTTTCACCATGATCAAGATGTCATGTTTTGACAATAGCTACAGGGGATTTTATATGTTTTTAATCATGTTTTAAATGTTTTAAAATTATATTTCATCACCTTAGGATTCACTCTTTAGGTAATATGTATGAAAGTGTAGTTTGAGTGCCATACAGTCATGGGACAAAAGGTACACTTTTAGGTGCTTTCATGGAGGGTTTTCATGTTAAAAGATATGTTTTAAAACTAGTATTGATCTCCCCATGATAAAAATTATGAATTTAAATGTTTTAAATTTATTTTTGGGTTGTCCTTGAAACCTACAAACCATGCACATTTCTCACAAGACCATTTCTACCTGTACTATGAAATGAACATCATCTACAGGTGTCCTCATGAGAAACTTCACAATGAGAAGGATTATAAACTAAGATAGATCCTTGAAAATGAAAATAATCCATTTTTTGATGCATAGGATTGGTATAAGACTCATTTATGGATTTAGGTTATGCTTACTATCTATCATCCTATGCCACTGCATGTATGCCTAATTTTGCTCACTTATAGGTAGCTTGATAAAGAATATAGGTACTTGTATATAGGTGACAAAATCAAGAATGAATCCTTTATTGAAGTTTTTAAATGTCAAAAATATCATGACATACATTAAAAGGAGGCTAGAATACTAACAAGTTCAAAATCACATTCAAGAGTGGTGACTGTCGGTTTAGGGCCCTTTTCCCTAATTTGAAAAAACATAGGTCCAAGGGCTTTTCATAGACATTTTTAAACATGATTACAAGATGTCCCAAGGCATATAAATTAGTGAGGTTGATAGTATCTAATATGGATAAGACTTGTGTTAAGGATGGAGGTCAAATATTAAAATGAGAAGTTTTTTAAGGCCTCTAATATGCCTAAGAAAGCACTGAGATAGTTCATTAAAGTCTACATGCCTAAAGAGCAAATGATCCATTTGTTACTTGGAAGGAGCAACCTTGAAAATTGAGATGGGATAGTATGTTTTCAAAAAATTATATGAGTTCATAAGGTTTGAAATCACAAGAAAGGATTAGAAGGTTCCCTTATAATCCCATGAATAATGTCTTGTGGTGTCCCCTATATAGAAAATACATACCTACAATAGGGTTAGGTCAGTCACTCCAACTTTGATGCCTATTTGATGTTTTTATATCCTAAAAGGTGAGTTATGAATAAATAATATATTTTTTTGCAAAAAAGGATTCAAGATAGGTCTTTTATCATTTTTACTAGACATTTTGATGAAACTGACACTTACAGGGATTTAAGAGAGCACAATTATCTTAGTCAGCAATCAGGGTTACTTAGTCATTTGGAAAGGGCTCAGTCTATAATTTTAGGGTTTATAATGAATAATTTTAAGGATTTTAATGAAAAAATTATAAATTAGGCACTTTCTCAATTATTTAATGAACTTCATAAAGATCTAGGCAAGGAAAACTGACGTACAGGTAGGTAAAGTATACAATCATTCACCTATGACTATTTTTGAGCATTTCAACCTCCAAGGTGATGATATAGCCAAGTAAGGGAGATTAAAATGATCAAATAAATTGTTAAATATATTATAAGGTTATGGGAGGAATCATTTCCTATAGAAAACACCACTATAGGTATCTTTTATATGGAAAAGCAACCTTCAGCCAGGTCAAAAATGGATACAGGTAGTGAATTGAGAAATGAGATGTGAAAGTTTTCGAGGCATAAAATTATCTAAAATGTTTCAATCAAGAATAAAAATTAATTTTTATATAATTAATAATTTATAAAATTTGTCCTCAAGGTTAAACCATTGTAGAATATACCTATAGATCCCTGTCTAAGCTAAACATAGTCAGTCAAGGTAAAGACACAGCCTTGTGAGTTTAAGCATATAGAGGAGTGTGTGAGAGGTTGGGGAAAAAATGGATATTGGAATAAAATTAATCATGATAAATATCACCTTAAAAAACTCTCACCAACACAAACCAAGTATAGCAGGGACACTTTCAAGTGCATACATAACCTACTCTTGGAAACCTTCTTTTTCTTGCTTCTCTATAAGTCCATTTAGAATTTGTAAGGGTTAGAAGGTATTATGAACTATTTAGGAGATAATTTTTTTTTAAAAGGAATCATTTCCACTTGGATAACCCTCTCCAATGCCTATTTTTTATGATCAAATAGGGAAGGTTCCCCCTATTTTGTTTCAGACAAGGGGCACTTCCTCATACACAAACCCTGACAGATTTGATAGAAAATGATGAAAGTTGAAGCTATAATATTGGAGGACCTTGTGTAAAGGTTGGATAAGTTGTAAAATAAATATTAAAACATGTAAATATAATCAAGGAAGAGTGAGACTTAATAGGTGTTTTTAATCCACAAGGGTTACAATTAAGTTTAAAGGGCAATGTTTTGTCCTAGTGACCAAATGAGGAATCATTTACATTTATAAATTTTGATATGTTATATGATATATTTTATAATGAATATCAGATGTTTTATATACCTTTATATGCATACAAAACACAAGGAAGGTCATTTTTGACTAAAGGAACAACTCAAGCCTATTAGGCATAGTGAGACCTAAATCCCAAATGAGAGGGCATATTCACCTATAGTCTTGGTTGAACATTATATAATATTTAATAATTATTATATGACCATAAAAAATATTTTTTATCTATTGATATACAAATAAATTCATCAAGATAGCTTAAACCTTTAGAGGAGTAGTTAGGCCTAGAGGCAAGATTGAAGCCTAGAAGCAATAAGGAGGATTACTTCATTTTATATCTTAAGATATGTCTTATACCATATTAGAACATTTAAATGGGGGAATTATATAATTTTTTTAAATATTGGGAGATAGGGGAAACCATAAAAGGACATTTTAAGATCTAAGGTGCAAATAGGCCTATTAGGCATGACTATGACTAGCATCCAAATGGGGGTCCATTACACTTTCAACATGAAATGAGAATGTCTAACTATTGGAGTATGTTTTTAAGGTAAATATATAGGTTAATAAACTCTTTTAAGGTAGATAAAACATATATAAGTTACATTCTGGATCTTAAACCCATTCAGACATGTAGGAAAAGAGGAAAAGAGAATGATAGGTCAAGTTGTGATGCTCATATCTCCTTGGAGGTTTTACATGGAAGTCCAAGGATTTTGGGGAGATTAATAGGGTATCTAAAGATCATATTTTTATATATTTTTTTCAATTTTCATTTTGGATATTTATTTACCAACCTTAAGACCAAAAATAGGCTTAAAACCCTACTAAACCCTCAGCTAGGACCTGATAGAGAAGATGAGCTTGGAAAGATAATAAAATTAAATAGTTTAAATAGAATAGATATTATATGTTAATATGAATCTTTCAATATCCCTCCCATGCCAAATAGTTATATGGACTTGTACAGACATGATACAAAATAGGGGTTTTTCACAATTTTTTAAGTTTTTTAAGATATAAGAGGAGTAAAGACATAACATCAAGTTTTGTACAAATATTAGGACTTAAAATAAATCCTTATGTTCATTAGGTTCCACAAAAAATATTTTAAGTGTGAAAACAAAATCTTTTCACTCAACTAGTCAAATATTACCTAATGGACAAGCTAGTAAAGAAGATGGAAAACTTCAAGTGAGATCATTTTAAGGTTCCCTTGATACTTCCATGGAAATATATGTCCTTCAAAATTATAATTCACTCACTACCATGGATTTTCATGGACAGATGATGCCAACTTTGAGGCCAAGTGTATAGGGTACATAGAAGGCTAATTTTTATATGGTTCACTTTCAGAGGTTTCCAAAGGACCAATCATGTAACCAATGCATTTATATTAACTTATAATATACTACACTTCCATTATAGTTATTTTAAATACTCATTAGTTATAGGATATTAAAATAGATCCAATCATGAAGGTAGTTTTCCTTTGCAAAATGGAGAGTTTTATTCCACTTTTCATGAAGTTTGTGACTTAGATTGACACTTTTAGCTCTTTAAATTACATGGTTAGTCCCATTACATCTAAAAATTCTTAATTAAATCCATTTTATTATATTTACAAGTGTCCTTGTAACCCTTGGACTTCTCTTCTCTTCTCTCTCTGTCAAGTTCTATAAGAACTAGCCGTTTTGGCCATTGTATTCTATGCTCCACTTGAGTTGGTGAAGCTCTGATCATTTGTATACCTTTTGATAAATAAAATTAATATGTGTTACCTCTTCATCAATTTTAATAAGTTTGTTCTAGTTTAATGATGAATCTTGTTTAGTGAAGACTATGGATTCCTAACATGTTATCTCATTCTTTTAGCTTGTTTATAGTTGGAAAAATTCTTCTTACATGGAATGTGAAGTATTTTAGGAGATATGAAATGTTGAGTTAATTAGTATTTTTATTAGTTCCATTCACTTCCTCTTGTCTAGTCCTCCTAGTTTTTCACATCTATCCATGACCTCACAATGTAACATTGATGTGAGAAGATGAAGATTGAAGGAATGCATGTTCTAGTTTGTTTCTTGGTATCAAGTGTAGAATTCAATTTGTTGGAAGTCATAAAATTTATTTGGTGTATCACACCCTTCATTTATATTTTCTTTAATTTATCTCTCTCCTTTTTCAGCCCCCAAAATTTCATTTGTAATTTGATCCATAGTGGTACATCAAGGGAGTTAGCCCTATCTAGAGACTCACCTCATTCCTTAGGTTGCCGATAAGCCTAAATTTGATTCCATTGTTCCAATTGGATGAGGATATATTTGAATTTACTTAAAGGTTTCATATATAATTGGAAATATAAGCCATTCAACCATTGAAATTATAATGAATTGGAAAGTACTTAGCTCTGAAAAGTTACTCTTAGCTTACCCTTGAAACTAGGTTTAGTGGGTTGTGGGTATGGTTCTACCTCTATATTCATCACTCTAAAACATTTAATTGGAATTATTCAATGAATAACATGGTATATATGAGAGCTTACCTTTTATTTGATTTACATGCTCTTTGTATCTAGTTATATTTTATTCCATCTTCTTCTAAAAATCCCATAACTGAAATATTTTTTTGTTTTCAAAACAAAACCTTTTTTTAACTTAATCAAAAACTTTATCCAAACCAATCCTAAATCAAGATCAATACTACATCCAAAATCCATTTATAGTCCAAAACCATCTTAATTAAAACCATCCTCAATCCAAAACCATATTGCATTATGTAACCTAAAACCAATATTGATAGAGCCCACATTAAACAATACTTATTTTTAAACAAGGAATATATCGTTCTATTATTTATAGAGTTAGGTTCCCTTCTTCCATCCAAAATCCTAACTAATTATTATGGCACCCTATACCATTACACATCAACATCAACCTACCATTAGTAACTTTATCACCCAAAAATAACAAGTCTTCCATTCACAATTTATAGGGTTGATTACAACAATCCTTGTGAAAACAATTTTGTCAACCCTAACATATAGCATACATTTGGACCCAAATCCATAACAAAGCTAACCCCCAACTTTGTCGTACCATAACCACACTGCAAACCATCATATATCTAAGAATAAATTCTATCCACATCCAAATAAAGATAAATTTTTCCTCTTTAGGATGCCTTAGATATGATCTTTCACTGACCACTTACTATAAACATGATTTTGTATATGCATACCATGATTTTTGATATGATCCAACCATTTCCTAATTGTTATATAAAGGTTGAATACTACAAGTTTCATAATATTCAACTCTATTATATTAATATATGAATGAGATTCAAAGATTATATCAATATTTGATTGATGATAGGGGCATCAAAATAGAATCAAGTTTATTCATGTTTGAGAATCATAGCTTAGAGGTATGCCAAAATATATTTGTTGAATTAAATAAAGTTATTCAACTTCCAAATCAAGGTCATAGCCTTCCACTAATTTTCAAAAATATTTCATTTGATGCACCCATTTTTGACCAACCCATATTTCATCACCAAGGCCTACCACCAATTTTTAATGAACCTACCTTAAAATATCCACCCATATTTTATGATATCCTCATTAAAAATCCCATATTTAACCAAGATCCTATTTTTTTACCAAAATCCCATCCTTGACCAATACTTTTCCAACCAACACAACCTACCACCCATTATCCAATCACCTAACCTACTATCACACATCAAGAACCCCACACCTCACAAAATACACCTTAAGTGATGTGGGTAATTGTAGATAACAAAATCCAACTCACTTTTTTCACAACTAACCTCCCTAATTCTCTCAAAAATAATGGCATGCCCACCATAATAACAAATCTACAATAACATATTATCAATTTAGTACCACATAACTTATAATATTCAACTTTATCATTGATGAATACATAAAAGGATCCAGTAGTCCCTAATTATAAAATGATAGCTTCACATCATGTTTTCAAAGTAGAAAATATCTTATAACAAGTAGAATCGTCAAAAGTATGAACTACCAAGGGAGAGGTCTCAACCTTCATGAGCAAGGAATCCTAAAACCCATCTATTTTAGCATAAACACTAGATCCTACATAATCATCTACAAACCATTTTAAAATCAAAGTAAATATGTTAGTGATACCTTTTTGTTTTTAAGGAATCCTCATCCATAATTGAAACATGTTTTTTTCATAGTCCCTAAAAGCACTATGCTATTACCACTCCTTTCATTAACAACATTAATCTTTCCTCCAATTGTTACATTCAATCTCTTTTACTTATTGATTGGGACTAAGAAAATCATAATATCCATCCTTTCTCACATATTACAAGTTAATATCCCACACTTGTTGATTGGAACCAACAATCTTATGAACCATCATATTTATTGCATGATAATCAAATAATCCTCAAATTCATGAGTGACGTCTATTTAAAAGAGCATAAAGTAACATCAAAATATTATGAGGAACAACAAGTGTTCCTAAATCAAAATTAATTCTCCAACATATAAAATCAATATATTAAAACATCATCCCCTATTAAAACCCATTTTGAGGCACTATGGGATAATCCAAATTAAAATCTAAATCTAGAAAATAAAAAACACAAGTCCCTTAAAGAAAAATTATTTGAGGCACTATCAGACAAAGATAAAAATAAAATTAATCCAAATTAATAAGTTAAACTTCCTCTTATGTCAACATAGCCATAGGATAAATCTAATTCATTTGTTGTAGACACCATCAATACAAAATAAAATGTCATAAACATCATATTATCAGTCCTGTAGACCATGATATTATTGGTCCCAATCACCCTTCACATCATGACACATACAATTATCCACACAATAATTATATCCCTCTAAATCCTTCATTTACTCAAAACACATGATTCATCTAATGCACCTTCCACTTCACCTTCTTTGGCAATACCTCTATTATAGTGGCTATAATGGTATCTTGGTAATTTTAGGAGAATTGTACTTATAAATAAATGAAGTTTCTAAAGACATCTCTGGAATGCATACCTAAAATATCAATATAGGTCAACAACATCCATATGGATCACTTACACAATGGAGATGCAAAAAAACTAAAAAAATAAAAAATAAAAATCATAAAAATAAAAAATAAAGGTAAATAAATTCATCCATAGGTATAATCCATTTTGATTTAACCTTGAACATGTACCATAAATAAAACTAGTATCCAACATCATGCATAAAATAATTAGATGTCTATAATTACCTTACACTTGGGGGAAAACCTATTCCATCTCATCCCTATTCATCATAAATCATATATCCATCCTCACCCATCTTAAACCTATCCTAAACCGTCCTTACTATCCTTACCCATCCAAACCCATCCTTATCCATATAAACATTCCTTCATTAAAAATTATTATTACCTATCCAAACCCATCCTTATCCATTTAACATTATCCATATAAAACACATCAAATCCCATCAATCCAATCTTTTCCGTTATACCACCATCCTTCTTCCCAATTTTAACCTTAATAAGGAAGTCGAAACATCTTGAGACATGTTCTTATAAACATATTTGTATATGCTTAAATGGTCCTTTGATGGTTAAAAATTTAGTTTTTAGGCAATGTGTTCCTAAGAGTTCTTATATTAAATCCTATCCACTCCTTTCCATCTTTAATTTATCCCTTCTATCCACTATTGCTCCCTTTCTCAGCGCTAGAACAAATTTTCCCTTTTCTTGTAGCTCTTTTACATACATCTAAAAAATCTAAAAACATTAAAAATATATAAAATTAGAAAAATAAGAGAATATAAAAACCTTACACACTCCACAAATTATTTTTCTTGGCCTAAATCCTATTAAAATCTTTAATTAGTTAATAAAATAAATCCTATCATAATCAATCACTTAACAAGGATTTTCACTTGATGTAGAATACACGTTTGCTTTTGGGTGTGTTTTTACTTGTTTTTTCTATATGATTTATATTCTTTGTTTTTTTTCACATGTTTTATCTTGTTTTCATTGTTGTATTCATGTCACATTCACTATGTGCATTAAATTTTTTGTTATTATGATATTCCATATCATGATGTGTTATGTCTCGTACTTGTGAATATATCATTCCCTATACGTATTTTATAATAGACATCATGTTTTTTCCATACCATTGGTACATATTTTCATGCACAATATGAAACAAATAGTTGTTCAATTCATGTTTGAGATAATGTTAGAAATCAAGTTGGAACTCCATGAAAAGATGGAAAAAAAAAACTATTCACCCAATCCACATCATTACCTCATCTCCAAACATACATCACATCCCTACCACAAATCAACCCATTCAAATCCTAACTATATAAATTCACCATACATCCCATAATCACCTTTATCTACCAACAATAAATTAAATCAATGTTATCCAATCATGTGATCAATCATCATTCTTCCATAAATTATATTAATGTCTGAGGTTATGTTTGCGCATAAATCAACTAAACCAAAATATCCACTTAATCATTTCTATGATATTTTATTCAACATTCCACACCCATTGATTGAGAAACAAAAAATCATGACATTCATATTTTATTCCATCTAAATCATTTCAATTAATGAATCAATCAAACCAATCAGTCAATCCCATAAAGCATGCAACTTACCTTAGGATATATAATTCCAATAGAATCATTGCATATATTTTTGTTTAGGGAGAATCATTCCATAATCAAATCCAATATAATGTGTAACCATTAGCTCAAGTGGGTTAGTAACATTCATGGGTTAATATCATTTTTAATTCACATCATGCAACCAAATAATCAAAAGACTATTTATTTATTTTTTGCTTGTAAATCACTCTTGTAAATATAATCACAACTAGTTTTAAAATAGATTTATTATTTTTATATCCTAAACATTATAAATGTGATATATCATTCCAAAATCCTCTTCCATTTAATAATATTCATGAGAAAAAAATCCAAGCATGCAAATAATCTTAGGAAATAGTCTTTCTCCAATTAAATCCCTAACAACCATTTCCTTGGGTAAAATCATTTTACATATACCTAAAAATAATGAAAGAACTTTATCCAATGATGGTACTCAAATCCTTTAACATGAATTTTTATTAAATAGATGAGGAATTGGTTCTCTTCCATATGGATGAGTACTCAAATCCAATCGTGAAAAAATAGTATGATCTAATAAATATAGATTTATCCCAACCATCCATATTCTCACTAAAATAGAAATAAATTAAAATATCAACATTAATTGTTAAAAACCCCATCATAAAGCTACCTAAGTGATGCCAAAATCATCTTGTGCATTCATAGAAAAATCAAGAAATTATGTACATATTTTGTTGAAATTACCTTTAATTTGGAGAATGAATTGAGCATCCACATAGCACATTGTAATATAAAATCAAAGTTCATCAATGGATAAGGTGATTTAAATTACTTGTAAGATTGTAAGTTTTAATTATGTTTTCTTTATTTCATTTGATTGAATAGCTCTAACTAGGATTTTATTTTAGTATTGGAATATGAAGTTAATTCTTCATTTGATTTCCTTGATTGTGTAGGTTATAAAATTATAGATATCACATAACCATTCAATATTTTGAATCATTCCATATGATTTTTAGATATCAACCACCTATATTTATATGAATTATTTTAATATTATTTTAGATTATAACTTCATATGAACATTCAGAAACTCCCCAACTACCTTGACTTTTGATTTATCTAACTAGACAACAATATTGTATGATCTAATTGGGGTTATACTTAACTTCTTAAAAATTCCTAATGGCATGACATTTGATAAGGATCTTAAATAGAAGAAACAATTATGAATTTTTTTCACAAATAAACTAAATATAAGGATAAAATGAGGGACCTTGGCCTTATTTTTATGTATCACTATGTTAATGTGTGCTAACTTTTTCTTGTCTTGGGCCATTTCATATGTTAAGGACTTTAAGAGTATATCATGGTGTTATATGATTTGGGATAAATAATGTATTATGATGCTAGCCTTGATTTTATTAATTTCTTCAAATATATTATATATAAATTTTACCAAGGATGACTTGCATTTCTATAGCTAGGCAATGATCACTACCTATTGTGGGTGGGGGATCATTACTTTCCTTTAGATAAGGGGGAGTAAAACTATTATTTAGGGGGAGAGGATGTTGTAAAGGGTGGTTTTTATGTCTTACCCCATAATGCATAGTTTTTTCTATGGTACTATTAGATGGCATGAATCTCATATGTGGTGTCTTTATATTCATTGTCCTCTTGATTAATGAATTCAAAGATCTCAAGTACCATGGTAGTATTGAGGGATATAGATGTGCTTAGGGACTTAAACATGTTATCTATGGTTTAGTGGTTAGAAAATAATTCATATCTTTCCATATAATTATGTAAGTTATTTAAGGCATTAAATAAATTGACACAATCTAATTCCCCATGTTGGGTTGCATTATGCACTCTACACCAATTGGGTAAAGTGAGCTCATAGATGTTAATTTAAGGTAGATTATTTGATAAGGGATATAAGTTGTTATTATAGGTGGTTTAATGGTTGATTATACCTTTGGCAAGATATATTTTGGTTACAATTTTCCCCACCAGTGTTCCCAAATTGCCTATGAAGGCCTAAGAAATCATTGCTAAACTTATGAACCATTCATTGTATAACATCTAGCTTAATCATAGTTGAGTCTTGAAATATGTTTTGGGTGTTTTTTACAACCAAAAATAAATATTGGTTTTTATCATGTGCTAATAATTCAACATTCTTAGGATTGATAAAAACCAATTACTGATTCAACATTTCTTGTCTCAATGGCAATGTTTTTGTAACAAATACTATATTTAGCATTAGAATGTTTTATTTAGCATTTGGTATCAGGTTTAATGTTGGGATGTTTGGGATGACATTATATATAGATGATAAAATATAATCTTGTAGTTTTAACTATAAATCTAGTTTTGTCGACTCAATGTATGCCAATGGTAAATATAAAATGAGAGGATCTCTTCCCAAGAAGACTATTGTCCAAGGATATAATAGATTATTATACAGTTTGACTACCAACTACGTGTTAGGCCTATACAATGTTGTTTTGTGTTTGTAAATATTTTGAAATATTTCATTAATTATTCTAATTGGATCATTGGCTTTCCTTATCATGTTATATAACTATTGTTACAACATACTCAAGTCAATGACATGCCCAAAATGAGCCAAAAAAGTGTTACTACATTAGTTCCATCCAGTGATGGAATCTTTAGGGGGTTAAAAAAACCAATCATATATAATTTATTGAAAGGTAAATGGGAAGATCCTATAGGCTAAATATTCATGTCCAATGTTCAAAAATAACATGGCTATCTTTTAATAAGTTATATGCTTTTCATTAGTGCATCCCATGTTTGGCATGAACTATGGGATATACATCTTAGGATTTCTAGGAAATATTGAAAAATCACATCAATATTGGTGGTTGATATCACTAACCAAGCCATCAGTCTAAATATATTAGGACTATAATGTGCTAAAAAGTTAGGCTAGGTCCTATAATTTTTTTTCTTCCTCTATCAAGCCTAGTTATTTTATTTGTTTTTAGTGATAGGAATAATAATAAACCCGAGTAAAACATATACCTAGTAATTTATGAGGGATAATCTAGGATTCTTTAAGATAAAATAAATACTTGGGAGTTATGGTATTTAAATACACTAAATAATAATGGAAGGCCTTCATTCTATCGCCATTTTTTTTCTCTTTATTGATGTGTGTTTTATGCACAGCCCCAGGGTAAACTAATGGGATAAACTAATTTTCCATTTAGAAATTTTAGAGACAATTTAGGGAATAAATGTTAGGTTTTGAATCTCATACATATTTTTCATGGAATAACCTTGTGATAAAATTTGGTGTTACCACTATAATAAATCAATCTTGCATTCAAGTTATCACACTATATTAAAATCTTGCCAATTATCTATAAAAAATATTCATATTGACACCTAAGTTTAAAATGAACGTATGATAAAAGAAAAATAAATGAGAGATAATTATGGGGTATAAAATAATAATAATCTCATACTTAATGGAGATACTAATTCTTACATGGAGATTTCTGAATTTGACCAACATTTACCTAATTTTACATAGTTTAGTTTAAGTTCAAACTAGAGTAGACATGGAAAGGAGTGTATGTGAAAGTTTATAATGGATTTAATCCTCACAAAATAGTTTTATAAGAGAAATAAATTCAAAAAATATTTTATAAAACATTCATATATAAATAATAAATCTATCATAGACAATGCAAACAATAAAGGTATTAATTTAACAGTTTTGGGAATATTAGTGTATTATTCCTAATTTAGTTAAAAGGTATGAGCAGTAAAATAATTAAGATAATAATTTTTATAATTTTATTTTAACTTTATATTTTATAAAAATAGTAATAAGAGTAATAAAACAAGACTTAGCTAGAAACTGACTAATATGACTGAGATAGAGGCTGGTATTCATTGTGCAAGACTGAGACACTATTGCAAATCAGGTTCTTGAGACACTATTGCAAATCAGGATCTAGCCTTCATTCATTGAAAGGATAGGAAAAAAAAATGACACCATAGTGTCCAACACTATAGTCCATATCTACCACTATTGTCCTACATATTTGAGCTTTTTTGGTTTTGTTTGCTAGGTTTGTGTGACACTACCTATGAAGTTTCAACAACTAGAAGTTTATAGAGCTCCCTATAGAGTTGATTTTATCTTTAAACCATAAAATCCATTATGATTTGACTAAATTTGAGAAAAAATTGGGGGAGGGGGGGGGGTTAGTTTTTTTAATAATCATTGAACGTTTCTACACACCCCTTATGTGGGCACACTACTCACATACCAATACTCCAAAGAGAGATCAAGACATATGTAGTTCTCCCACTTAATGTGCTTTTTACAATAGTGTGTATGAAGATGAAAAATTATAAAATATGTGTGTTTGAGATGTATAGGGATTGGTGTAATGATTTTAATAATTTATAAATAGTATTAGATGGTTGTATGTAAAGAATAGGGAAATATTCCTGAGTAGTATTGCTTGTATTCTTACTTGCTTTGTGATGTTTGCTGAACCTTTATAAATTAACTTTGAATGGGATTTTATATGGATGTTTTGGTCATGGGTTAAATTAAATTGTGTTAGTATAACACAATGAAGGAGAGGAATCAAAGAAATATGGTAATCTAGGATCAAAATGTGATTAGATAGGAGCACTAAAAAAGGGACACCCTAGGGTCCAATTTTATAGTCTAAGATGGGCACTATTATCCAGAGGATATGAGACTTGGGGGGATTGAATAATCTTGAAAATGGTACATAATAAGCTATAATTAGGTCTTGAAAGCCTAAAAATGACTAGGAATCATTGAAAGGTGCCTATAAGGGTCATGAAAGCAAGCAAGAGGGACCTATGGGATGGATGTCACAAGTCATACTCAAATTACCAATTTTTGCATTTTATATGAATACATTTCCCCCCTTTATTATAGTGATAAAAAAACAAAAATAATATGATAAAGGAAAAATATATATCATACCTGAACTTACCTATAAGGGTGAATCTCATGAAGCTCTATGATGTTGGGTGTGCATAGAGAGCACACTATGAAGTGTGAATCTATAAGAGAAAATAAATATTAGATTAGTTCTTACTAGATATGATATATCTAAAATAATAATGTGTAATGTTGGGTAAGAGAGATGAAAAGAAGGGAATGAATACACCTCTCTAGGTACATGAACTAATATAAAACCTATAGTGATGCTAAGTGATGTTGGATGATGTTGAGTAATGCTAGATGATGTTGTACCAAGAGTAATATCATGAATAGAGTTAAGTGTTTAATTCATTGAGAGTGTTTTAATAATGCAATGGCTATCTATTTGGCTCCATCATTTCCAACTAGATGAAGCTACATGATCATGCATGTGTTGATCGATGTTTGGACTATGTGTCTAATCCCTTTGAGTAGGTGGCTCAAGAATACAAAGGCTAGTTAGTCTTTTGTATCCATCATTGCCCTATAAAGTGATATTATAAACTAATACCAATATGAAATGTGTGTCGAATGAGATGGCTCTTGAATCCCATAAATGCTTTGTAATCTGATCATGTTGGCTTGGATAGATGAATGTATGTTAAAAACTAGGCCACTCTTGGCCACTCCAAAAGATGGAGTTTAGGCTTGTATGAAAGCCACTTTAAAACTAGTGCACTAAGATTATATGAAAGCCACTCAAAAATTATGCCAACCACTTATAGATGGAATAGGTCATGTAACTACTGAGAATGCCTAAGTAATGTTAAACTTAGAAAGAAAAGAAAATAAATGTGCCATGCAAATAATCCCTAATCATTAGTGTTTAGAACATGGAATTTGATTTGGAAGTTATGCCAACTAGCGTATCTAAAAATAGAAGTGAGAGACATCATGATTCACATAATTCCCATCTATATCTAGATTCTTTGAGCATAAGTATACTAAAAATTGTTAATTTTGAACTGGTTTGAATGTGTAAAACTATAGCTAAATCTACTTTTTTGCCTACTTCTATAAAATCTAGTTTTTTCATTGTTTGGATAAGAGCACTGAAAACAAGACATCCTAGAATTTGATTTTTTTTTCATGTTCAACACTATTATCCTTTGATGAAACTAAAAACTAATGTGGAATCATCACTTTTTTTGGTCTATTCTACCTAGTTTGACCTCTAATTGTTGTTTTGAGTGTTCTAAAATTCGTTTTTCAACTAGTAGGAGCTCTAATCTCTATGGAAAAACCCCTATTTGTTACCTCCTCTTCTAAAGGTAGGAATGAAGACCCTATATTGACTATCCTTAGAAGAAAGAGCTTTGTAAGTGTGTTATGCTATGAAATACATGATATGGTAATGATAATTAATAAGATATCTCAAGATATAACATAGTTCGTAATGAGATATTGTTAGATAAATATGATTATGCCTATATAGATATAATAATTTAATAGCATGTCCAATGTACTAAATTGAAACTAGAACTAAAAGTATAGTTAGTTTTTAGTTGTTAGTTGGTAAGGAGGGATGGAGCATGATGTCCATCATGGCATCCAAGATATCAAGATAATACATGATATGGATCATGACATTGTAAACAATGAGAAGAAAAAAATTCACAAGCACATAAGGCAATAATTAAGAAGTGTAAAAGAGTGGCCAAGGGGCTAAACAAACAAGGGACATGGGCACATATCACTCAAGCTAGAAATTAATCATACAAGGCATGTTCAAATGCCACATACACATAAATTTTAAAACAAGAAAGGTTGGCATGAAATCCATAATCACATAGAAGATTACAGGTAAAGGACATTGACAAATGTCCCAAGGCACACACATGAATAGAAGTAAAGGACATTGGAAAATGTCCTATGGCACATACAAGAGAAAAAATAGGAAGTAAAGAATGAAATCAATCTAGCTACGCAAAGCAAGAAATAAAAGCATGTAAAAACTAAAAATACAATTACATCTAACTAATCAAAGCAAGAAATAAAAGTATGTAAGACATGGAGTATAAGACTAGGTAAATGCCAAGAAATACACAAGTGCTATATATTAGTGAATGTCGATAGAGTAATCTATGTAATCTAGTAAGTAATGTACATCTACATGATAATTAGAGTGTGTGGTGTAGGAATGACATAACCTAGATGGTGTATTCATATATAAGATGCCCCCAGTGGGTATATGTATTGATGTCTAAAATGTAGAAGTAGAATACCCCCTCAATGGGCAGAGTGAAGCAATCAAAGAGTTGTATGTCACTGCACACACTCAAATGATGTAAAGTGAAGCATGGTAATAGAGATAAATCAATAAAAATAGCATAGAATAAAAAATGTAAGTCTATCATAGCAGTATAAATGTAAAACATGGATAATACATATAATTGAATTTTTTTTTGGTGTTTTGACATATTTGAATATTTTTAGAATTTTGATATGTTGTATTGTTTTGGTATTTTTGAAATTTTATGAGATATGTACAATCAAGCATAATGGAGAAAATGTATAATAAAAAATGAGAAGAAATCATAGTAACCAATGAGTCTCATGGGAAACTCCCTATCATGGTGTCCTATATCAAGGAGAGGTATCATACATGATCATGAAGCATGATGGAAGTGTTGTGGTTGTGGCTCTAAAAGTTGTATATGTTGTAAATTCTTTGAAATATCTAAAGTAGAAACCAATTGTGGGGTCCCCCTATAACTCTAAGAAATGGATGCAACTATAGGGCTCTTAGGAACCCATATAGTAGTAGGGGAATATCTCTAAACATGTGTTCTATGAGTAGATGAATGAGATCTTAATGATATTACCCTAGGTGTGAACATTGTAGCTAAAATTTATCTAAAATATTGAATATATGGAGGTGTATGAACTCTCTATGTTGGCGATGGATGCCTCAACTATGTCTGAATCAAAACTAGAGGAGAAACTATAAATGGTGGCAAAACTAAAATTGGTGGCAAAACTAAAACTAGTGGCAAAACTAAAACTAGTGGCAAAACTAAAACTAGTGATGGTGGAATAGTAGATGGCTTTGAAGTGGGGAGAGGTAACTCATATGGAACTCCACCAACTATAACAACCTAATTAGTGTGAATGAATTTCATGCATTTGTGAACTATAAAGGGTACTACTCAAAGTTTCTAAATCCATGGTCAACCAAGTAGCATATCAAAAACTCCTGCATTGGGAACTATAGTAAATGGTTTAGCCACATGTTTTAGACCATCCTATAGATGAAGTATGATCTCACCCAATGAGATTTGTATGTGCCTAATGAATCCATTGATAACTATGTCCATCAGGTAATATATTTGCTCTGAATATCCCAAATGCTATAATAATGTCATAGTGTACATGTTCACACTGGATCTATTACCTATGAGAACACTATAAATATGATGATTATGAATGTAAGCTCTGATAAAGAGGCATGATAATTGAAATCATCCTTGATAATCTCCTAATCTCAAAAAGAGATGGAAAGTCTAGTTGGAAATCTAGAATTGCATATACCAATCATGTTACTCAAATTATGTGTCTCAACTAAAGGTGACCTATATGTATCTAGTGGAAAATGTTCATGATATGCTTGGTGAACACGTGATGTGTCCCATATCTTTTATTTAGAATGTTATATAAATGGATCTAAGAATATTTTCAAATCTTTATCCTATGTTTTCTTTGCCTAAGGAGGCTCAACTGAAGTGCCAAGATCAATATGATTGTTATCTATCAAATCTTGTATCTTATGTCTCAAACTGATACATTTATTTGTTATATGGCCTAGTACCTTTTGAAACTCACAAAATGAATGATGATCATAACCTTATGGAAGAGTCTTTATTGGGTGAACTTATCAAATAGCATGGAGAGATATGATGTTACATTTTAATAACTATTGTAAAACTCTAGCTAGAGAAAATGGTAGATTGGTAAAGGTTCATCGAGGAGGTGCTAATAAAACCACATGCTGAAGGGGCTCTAAAGCCACATTATCTATAGGTTGATTTTAACTCTTACTATTATTGACCTTGATTTTGTATAGAACTTTGCTTTTACTCTTATTTATTATTTTTGAGATACTTATGTAGTTGAGTTTTCCCATTGAAATTAGTTTGAATTTTCTTTCCTCTAATATGTGACATAATTCAGTGAAGGAAGATAATCTTTTGAACATAATTGATTAATGTAAATTTGGTAGAAGACTCTATTTGAACATATATTGTAACTTTTGATTGGCCATGGGGCTAGTCCTCTTAGCCAAAATAGTCTTATATCAAATAACATAATCTATGAGATGTTCATTTTACCTTTAAATCAGTTACACAACTTGGGCATATGAAACCTTATCATCAATGTTAATGCTGAAATGAGATAGGAACATTTTATTTATAATATTGAATGCATTAATTGACTGATTCAGTAGACTATAGAACTATTATAAAGTATAATCCTTTAGGCTCCATAGAAATAGCTTGGTATATAGCTAGTCATTTGATTCATAGTCCAAGCATGCTATGTGAAAGGATCTCAAATGTGTCTCTAGATCACCGTTACCAAAATATCAAGTGAGCTTGGGTTGAACAAAACCTTGTGGTAAGGGTGTATAAGTAATGTGACATGTCAATGGTCTATGTAGTAAAGCAAAAGAATCTAAATCATGTGTAGGTCTAGAGGCACCTTGCTCAATATGTATCACCTTAGATTGAATAAATCTCATCTCTTACATAAGGGATGACACATTAGGAGACAAAGATGTACTAGTTATAGTTAGTGGCATAGAGGTAGGTTGGGCTACTATAGGGGGTTGTTGAGACCTAGTTACCCCCGTAGTGTCATTTATAATTGGTTGGTCTATATTTTGAGAAGATTGACCATTATTCAATTTTTTTTGTTCCTCTTTTAGTATTTTAAGCATGTCATCTTTCATGTCATGGTGTTAGTTAAGAGTTATTAAAGTTCTCTTTTATCAGTTTCATCAAAACCAGTGTATTGGGCCATTATTAAGGTAGGAAAACAAATTTAAAATTGGTTGAATTTTTTGAAATAATTTGTAATAAGCAAGGTGTTATAGAAGGAAATTTTTTAATATAATAAATGTAAAATCCTAAAAAAAAAAAATTAGAAAGTGTATAAAGATGATACGAAGCTCAAAAACAAGGTGATTTCTCAAGAAGCAATGGGACCTAGTATATGTATCTAGGGTTTGAAAAAATGATTATTTAATAAAAAAATACTATTGAATTTTGAAATTTAAATTGAATTTATGAGTTAGATATGCAAGTAAAAAATTATAAATTTATTGGAAAAGTTGTGATTTAAAGAGACCTAGTAGATGCAATTAGGGTTTTGAAAAATAATTATTTTTGAAAATTACTATTAAATTTTAAAATTTGAAGTGTATTTCTGAGTTAGATATGTAAGTAAAAAATAAAAAAAATATTACTAAATTTTTGATTTAAAGAGACCTAGTAGATGCAACTAGGATTATAAAAAATAATTATTTTTGAAAATTACTATTGAATTTTGAAATTTTAAGTGTATATCTGAGTTAGATATGTAAGTAAAAAATTATAAATTTATTATAAAAACTTTGATTTAAAGAGACCTAATAGATGTAGATAGGGTTTTGAAAAATAATTATTTTTGAAAATTAATATTGAATTTTGAACTTTGAAGTGTATTTTTGATTTAAATAAGCTAGTAAAACATTATAAATTTATTAAACAATTACTGGGAAAATACTGGGACCTAGTATGGACATCTAGGGTTTGAAATAAAATTATTTTAAAATCATTAAAAAATTTTAAAATTTAATGCTAATTTATAATTTTATTATGTAGGTAAAAAATCAAAAAAATAAGAAAAATCAGTAGGAAATTTACCCTAGGGTTTCTAGGGTTTGTATGTGGAAACAAAGTAAATTAGATTCACCAAATGATTTAATAATTTTAGGAATATTAGTGTATTATTCCTAATTTATTTAAAAGGTATGAGTAGTATAATTAGTAAATAAATATGAAATAATTAAGATACTAATTTTTATAAATTGATTACAAATTGAGCTTTTCTAAAAATATTAATAAGGGTAAGAAAATAAGAATTAGCTAGAAACTAACTAATATGATTGAGATAGAGGTTAAAGTTTACTGTGTAGGACTAAAACACTATTAAAAATCATGATCTAGCCTTCATTTGGTGAAAGGATAAGAGCACCAAAAATAGGACACCCCAGTGTCTAGTGTTATAGCCCACCTCTATCATTGTTCTCCTGAAGAACTAAACTTTTTGAGTTTTATTTGCCATGTTTGTATGACCCTACCTATGAAGTTTTGATAGCTAGAAGTTTGTAGATCTCCTTATAGATTTGATTTTGTCTTCAAACCCTAGAATCCATTATGATTTGACCAAATTTGAGAAAGAGGGGGTTTTAGTGTGTGTAAGATTCACTAAACATGTTTCCACACCCCTTATGTGGGCACACTACCTACATACCAATACTCTGAAGAGGGATCAAGCCATATGTAGTTCTCCCATTTAATGTGATTTGTGTAATAGTGTGTATGAAGATGTAAAATGCTAAACTAGGTGTGATTGAGATGACTAGGGACTGGTGTAAGGATTTGAATAAGCTAGAAATAGTATTGGATGGTTATATGTAGAGAATAGGGAAATATGCTTGAGTAGTCTTGCTTGTATTCCTGATTGATTTGTGATATTTATGAACCCCTTCTAAATGAACTTTGAATGGGTTTTATAGGGATTTATTGGTCATGGGTTAAATGAAATCACACTAGGCCAACATAATGAAGAAGAGGAATCAGGAAAAATGGTAATCTAGGCTCAAAATATGATTAGACATGAGCGATGGAAAGGGGACACCCTAGGGTCTAGTGCTATAGTCCAATTCGGGTGCTATTTTTTAGAGGGTATGAGACCTATAAGATGGAATAATCATGGAAAATGGGTCCCAACTAAGCTAGAATGAGATCTTCAAAGCCTACAGATGACTAGGAATGAGTGAAAAGGTACTTAGAAGGGTCATGAAAGCAAGCAATAGGGACCTATGGGATGGATGTCATAAGCCATACTCAAGTTACCAATTTTTGAATTTTATATGACTAAATATATTAATTCACTCAGCCTTATGAAATCCATAAGAGTCAATCAAGAATCATACCATATTCAACAAAGTAGTTTGTAGTCACCACACCTATACTAAGAATTACAAAATTTTATCATAAGTTAAACAATAAAGAGAATATGAACATTATTTTGAATTTATTTTTTATCTCTTACCTTCTATTAGAATTTTTTCCTCCCCTTACAATGTTTTTCAAAATATATTATATAGTAAACCTTTTTTAACAAAGAATTGAATGCAAACATGGTCATTCCATGCCTATTGAATGTGTCCTTTTTTTATTTTCATTATTTTAAAATAAAAACCTATATCTTAAAAAATATCAAGACAAACATGGCTAATCAATGCTTAATACATGTGTTCTTTTTTCAATACCATATATTTTAATAGTGGATGATTGTAGGCTATTGTTGTGTCTACAGGTTTGATAGTTTGATGGGAAGTGATGATTTTAAAATTTGACATTGTGTCCTTGGAGGGACATGGGTGTTTATTTTGTTAGTTGAGATACTTTGTGTCTTTATATTTTATGATTCTTTTTATATTGTTCCATTTCACACATTTTGGGCCTTGGCTTTGGTTATTTGAAAGAAATGTCCATTTTGTTTTATGAATGACATGAAGATGACAAGTGGAATGTTTAGATTGAGCCACATCCCTACATTATTGTGGTCAAAATTTATTTCAAATCTATATCAGGGTCCATCGTAATATATTAATAATTTAAATGTAGTACCTAAATTGTTTGACCACTTTTAATACAACATGTGCATGATTTTGAAAAGGAGAGTGTTTGAGTTCCTAATATTTGAGACCACAAATCATAAAGGAACTTGGTGATTTAAATCCTTAACCATTATTTTGAACCAAAATGGTTGAAAGTGTGTTATCTAAAGAATACCAATATATGATAAAATATTTTTTAAAATCTAAAGATACCAAAGAAGGTGAAGTAGTAATTTTAGTATTTATCTTCTCAAAAGCATATTTTATTTCATTTTTCCATTTGAACGGAGGATTATCTCAAATTATATTGGTAATGTGTCTTTTGAGATCTAAAAAACTAGGTGAAACCATTATTAAAAAATTTAATTTACTAAAAAATGAATGAACTCTAAGTTTTCTATTCAACAAAGATAACTTTTGAATTAATTCAACTTGTTCTAGATAAAATTTGATTCATTATTTCAACACTGTATAACTATAGCCAAGAATCTAAATGATCTATTAGGGTTTATTAAAGGGGTAATAATCAAACACCTCATATCATGATCATAGATGAATGATGTCACTTTGTAAGAAAAGTTACCTCATATCATGATCAACAAGAGTGCAAGAACCACAACTGAGAGTCTAGGTTGTTCTGATTAGAAGAATAAGGATCCATCAAATGATCTCTATCCAGTCCAATATTTAAAAATTAGAGAGAGAGAGAGAGAGAGAGAGAGAGAGAGAGAGAGAGAGAGAGAGAGAGAGAGAGAGAGAGAGAGAGAGAGAGAGAGAGAGATGAGGTCTAATCTAAGTGAAAAAATAGGTACAATGCTAACTGAAACATCACATGAGCTAATGTAGTAAGGGAAGGAACAACTAAGAAGTAAGTGAATCATTTTAGTTTGAACAACTAGTAAATATGTGAATTATAAAATGGGAAGTTAAAAAGTGTTGAATAATCATGGAGTGTTGAGAGGTCAGTTATGGGAATATTCAAAAATAGATTAAGGTTGAAAATGGGTAATCAAGGCCAAAACTAGTCATTTCTATCTATAGTGAAATGGACAAGAGTAAAAAAATGCATTTATGGATAAGGTGAAATACAATTCATGGGCCAATAGGAAAATGAGCATCATAGGTTGTTAGTTATACCAAAAACTAGTGGTGTAAGCCACCAAAGTTCTTGTGTGTCTAAACATGACCTAAAAGTGGTCATGCAAGGTGCGGGAAGGCCAAGAAGTTCTTGGGATAGTGCAATAATGCCATATTCTATCTATGTAGTTATTGTAGATCAAAATGGTTTCTCGGTGACTAAGTGTTAAGTGTGATGATAATATGTATAATCATATGGAGGAGTAGCATGAGAGGAATCACAATTACATATGACCCCAAGATAAAATTAGTCAATGTTTAACATAACAAGGAGTGTTATATAATACCTAAAAAAACATAATAAAAATAAAGAAAGGGACTATAGAAGATCACCTGCATATACATGATGGAAATAAAAACATGAGATATTGATGACATGACCTAGTGGATACAAGTCTAATCTATGCATGATCTAGCGTTAGATTTTTCTCAAACTCTTGCTTCTATATAAGAAGGGATAAAAAGTGACATCAAAATAGGAAATCTAAAATGGAATTAACTATGGTGTCCACTTTGGTGTTCTTTGAATAAAGGATATGGGAGATATATAAGTCCTCAAAATATGGCAAACAATTTAATGCTAACGATATTACACTAGAGTGGGATATCAATAATTATGTGCCTCCTCAAAGAGTGGGAGAAACTCAATACTAAGGACACTATAGACTTTGGTGAGATAAGAAACATATAAGAGTGATATAGATAACAACTACATAGAGCACATGCCTATCACGTAAGCATTAGTCAAGCATCTAATGATCATGTGATGCTCGACAAACTTATTCATCTTAATGGTAATGAAAAACTAGATGTGACAAAATCATGACCCCATGGGTCATCAATAATCTATGTCATAGCCACATGTCTCAAGTTGCCTCAAATCCCATAATTTTTGTGAATCACCATAAAATGGTACACCATGATAGGGGTCAAGGATACAATAAACAACCATATGGGGGGACTATCTCACCACATAGTGAAGTAAGCAAGTTTCACAAGGGAGAAAAGTAATGTGATGAAGCCAAAATTAGTTGAAGGAGACTAACACCAACCATAAAAAGAGGCAAATAGGGGTGGTAGGAGGCCTATCAAAGATGAATATTATCTAGGTAAGACTAGAATAAGTAATAAACAATCACAACACATACAAATACCATGGTAAAAGATAAAAAAGGGAGTTATTAGGAGATAAACTATGATGAATTAGTAACACAAATTACTAAATGAAGCATAAGATTCTACTTATATCCCAAAGGGAATCTGAAGAGGAACATATAGGTGAAAATGGCCATAGAGACCTAAAAGGTCTAAAAAGGGTACCATTCAATTTAGATTAGCAAAAAAAATACTGCCATTGCATCCAAAATGGGCCAAGCCCTTAAAATATACTTCTCATGATGAATAGATGAATGATGGAAAATGATTAACAGTGAACCAATACAAAAGACAAAAAAGAGGGAAACTCAATAAATAGATAGAATGGAAAGGTCACTTCCAAGTCATTTTCAACATGTGTCTTCCCATACAAGATTTGAAATATCCCATAGAGATACACCAAGAATAAAATATGCATGAAAACATGTAATGAGAAGGTATGATGGTCCAAGTTGGTCCTTGGATTAAAATTTTGTAAAAAATAACTCAATTTTGTAGCTATCGAGAGGGCCCAAGGGGTTTTTTATCAAATTTTTCTTAACCCATAGATATATATGAGAGAAAACTAGATTAGAAACTCTACAAGAGGAATAAAACTATCACAAAAGTGGTGACATACAAAAAGGTTTCTTGGGTCATGTATTTTGAAAATCCATAAGGCTTTCCAAGCCACTAAGGGCCTAGGCTACAACTTGATAGTTAAGCTTATGACATGCCTCAAAGCTAGACCATGGGTTGGTTGTTAAGTAAAAACTTGGCCCATAAAAATTATATGGCTTAGCCTTTAGAGATGTTACATACTCTTTAGAGGGTTAGGAAATCCCCAAAATGAGGCCAATAGGATAGAATAGGAAGGAATAAAAAAACATAATTAGTTTTTATTGATATTTAGTACTTTACTCCTCTAATTTCTCATATTTGTGTTCATGTGTGTAAACACAAGGTGAAAGCTACCAATAGGGAGTGGTGGGAAACCACCACAATAGTTACTACAAGGGCCACTACTGGTATTTCCCACAAACTGTAAGGTTGCAAAATATGAGAGAGTTATGCCATATCCATTGACCAAGTATGATGCACTATCAAAAAATGAATACTACATGTTATAAGCATCAAGTTTTTGGATACTAGCACATTTTGTCTATGTGCCACACACCCGTGAGCTAGTTAACATACTTGTACAAAGATAGGACCTTAAATGACACACATTATATATGAGGTTAGACTTATATTTCATCTTTAGCATAGAGGATGTATATTGGTTCTTATAAGTAGAGGTGAGAGGGAGAGTAGTACCCACATACCCAATGTAAGACCTAACATAAATTATGGTCTACCTAGTGGGAATGACCAAAGTAGTCACTCACCATGGTGAAACATTACTCTTGGGCAAGTCAAGGTTCTTTTGCCAATAGAGATGATTAAAGGATTTATATTAGGTTGAGTATACATAGGATAGGGCATGGGTATGCTACCATTGATGTTGATTAGCATGGTATAAAGTTTTGAGATGGGAAAAAGACATACCTAGGGCCAAAACATCATGGGAGGACTATACTAGTAGTTGGATTGGATCTAAGAATTAGTGTTGGACATGATGTAGGTTACAAGAATACTATTTTAGGCTTATGAGAAGCTATTGAAACTATGATTGAGGACATGTAAGGGTTTAGTGGATTATCCATATCTACCATTCCATGTCACATAGTCATATAGGTTTATATGGAGAGGGCCCAATTGGTGCAATGTATTAGGTGTAAATTCACATGAAATGTACATATAAGACCAATATGTGGCAGTGGCATGGATGGAGGATGTAATAATGGAGATTCATCTATGGGTGGATGAGGTTCTCAATCTACATGCACATCTATGGTTGTAGGCCATATTATATAGAGGTGGTTAAGTATAACCAACATGGAGAGCACAACTTGGCTGCATTATATCCACCATGACCATAATGCTGACAACAATAGATAAAAAAATAACATAGGTACATATATAGGTCAAAGATTATTCAAGTAAAGATAATCAAAGAGTGATGATATGAATTCCAATGGATTCACTAACTAACCAAGCCTAGAATATAACAGATATAAGAGGCATAGGTTAGGCCTGGGTGATGGTAGGGCTACCAGTAAAATGAACACCACCGATAGTGATCCCACCATAGGTAGGAATACCATGAAGAGCATGTATAAATTATAAAATTTCCTTTAGAAAATTTTTACTTTCTTTTCTATTTTAGTGAGATTAATAAGTGCTTGACATAGTTCACTTTGTTTGTGTGTAGGAAGCCACTTAATCTATATGAGGCCACTAGTGGATCAAACATTATGGGAAATCTTCTCATAGTTTGTCATATAATTAGAAAGAGAGAATATACCACACATACCAACTCACACATGAGCTCAAACATGATAATGGATGGTGGTTGTAAGAACATATGGTAAGTTAGGGAGGATATGGATACAGAACCAATGGATAAAGGTCAAGGTGGTGCATCTAAAGGGACATGGTGCTATAAGAGAACTTATACTAGAAGATTTGTAGGTTGAGGGTGACCACCTTGAGAAGATCATAGAGTACGGAGCTCAAAGGTAGAGATCAATAACTATTGTTAATAGGGGAGGGTAACCATCTAGCTAGGGGTTGAGCTGGATAAGGGAACAAGTCATAGGTTGACTTAGATTTTTGTGTATCTAGAAACATTTGTGATAGTTTTGGGACTTATGATCCTAGGGTCATTTCAAGTCATATGATGTACTTATAAGATAGACACACACACACACATACACACACACACACACACACACACACACACACACACACACACACACACACACAACATGAGTTATCATTATTGGCACAAGTGTATATGATAAGTGTGTGATTTTTATGTTTTATGCTTTGTAAATTAATAGATACATGTGATTAACATACAAAATGATAATAAATGATCCATGTGCACATGCATATACATATTATATAGGGGTTAGTTGGGAGATATGAGAGGGAATATCTATCATACCACCATAGATGAGTTTCCTTAAAGGGTTGTATGGGCCCTCAAACATAAAACATATTAAGGAAGAACCCATTAATTATGTTCCATGAGGCTTTGTTAGGAATGGTAAAGGCATTCCAACCAAAGATTCTAAAGTTTTAACAATAAAAACATCATAAAAGGAATATGGAAATGAATGAGATGCAAAGCAAGGCAAGTTCAATGTTATTCATAATGAGATACTAGTATAATATGAAGCCCTTGCATAAGTAGGTGAGGCAAAACAAAGAACTAACCTAACTAATATATGTGGGATAAATATTCACATGGGAAATACTAGAAAAAAGAAGAAATACCTATCTAATATAATATAAGACATGAGAAATACATACTTTAACACCCCCATCAAGTGAATCTAGGGGTTAAAAACAGCCAAAAAATCAATATTGGCATCTCCATAGTATGAGTCTCAACAACTAGGCCTGATAATATACTCATGTACAATATATATCCATAAAATGAATAAGGAAGATGTCCTCATGAAAGCCCCCCAAGGAAAACCTTTGAAACCCCAAGCATGCCACACAACTCAAGTAAATGATGTGATGCAAAAGGCTTCATGAAGATTTCTACAACCTAGTGTTGTTGAAAACCTATCATTAAGAGAACCTACCCAATATGAATCACTATACTTAACCAATTGAATATAAACCTTGGTGTAGTGTATTTCAAAATGAGTAGTGCCTCATAGATATTGAAAATCCCTCTTTGTATCCTAGCAATAACTATCACGAGGGGAATGTACAAACCTAGATATAAGCCCAACTATAAATTAAATGTTAGGGAAAATATGGGTCAAATATATAAGACTCCCAACCATCTACCTATATAGTGTAAGATCACAAAGTGGAGTAGTACAAGTGGTAGTATATTCACTCTAGACTGAAAAGGGGAAGGATGTGGATTGTAGTCAACCATGCCAAAATGTTGAAGAATATCAAGGGTGTACTTATGTTGGTTGAATAAATCTATGTATCTCACTATGAAATCTATAAACTAAGGAATAAATGAAAAATACCAAGATCTATCATATCGAACTACACTAAAAGTGCCTATTGAATAATATGAATATGAGAAGAGAAACTACCTATGAGAATCAAATTATCAACATACAAGATAGGTATAATAACGTCCTCCCCAATATGATGAATATACATTGTGGGATTGGAGTGGTAATGAAGAAATCTAGTGGAGAGAAGAAATGAATACATACCAAGCCCAAGGGGCTCATCTGAGAACATATATAGACCTCCTAAGCTAAAAAACAAGAGAAGAATCATGAAAAAACCCATCAAGTTGTTCCATATAAATTTACTCATTCAAATATCCATGTAAAAAGGTACTCTTAACATCCATTTGATAAACTATCCAAACTTATGATGCAACTAGAGAAAGTAAAAGGTAAATAGAATCCATATTAGAAATGGGAGTAAAAGTATCATAGTAGTCAATAAATTTGACTTAATATAACCACTTTACAATAATACATGCCTTATACTTATCAATTAACCCATCAACTGCATACTTGGTGTGATAAATCCACTTACACCTAACCAACTTTCTTCCCTTAGGAAGAGTGACCAAATCCCAAGTGTGATTCTTCATCAATGAAAAATACTCATCTATCATCACATGGATCCCTAGAAAATGCATGATAAAAAATTCTAATACCTATATAATGTGCATGATGATGTCGAGTCAGTGGAAGATCCTGTATGAAAGGTTTTGCCTCATAAAATTTAGTACAAGCCCACCTAGGCATAATGGAAACATCAATGTGATTAAGATCCTAAACCTTTATAACCTCTAAAAGAATATCCTAAACTATCTCCTCAAAGAATAAATCCTCAAGAAGAGGTGATGAATCATCAAAAGAAGAAAAAGAAGGCATGAAAGAAGATGAAGAGTCATGAGAAATCAAGTGCTCATCAAACTATATATGTGTTTAAAAATGAACATTATGAGTATTTGTATCTAAAAGATGATAATATTTCATGTCCTAATAATAACCTAAAAAAACCAAATGTTTGCTATTCTTATCCAATAATTTATTTGTATTCTTTAGTACAAATTCCGAAGAAAGGCTCCCAAAGACTCAAAAACATAAGACATCAAGCTTGATTCAAGACCAAGCCTCCTCTAAAGTCATATGATCAAGTGATCTATGTGGTGTGTATTTCTAAATGTAGTTCCCATAATTAACTACCTCTACACAATAGATATGAGGTTAATCCCATGAATACATAATGTAGTTAGCCATTTACTTAAAAGTTTGATTCTTACGTTATGATAAGCCATTTTACTATGGAGTATGTACAGTATAATGTTGGTGAATAATATCATGAGATCCCAAAAATCAAATAACTCTTGACTGAATTACTCCCCCATATTATTTGTAAAACACTTCTTGATGCAACTAGAAGACTATTTCTCAACCAAAGCCTTAAAGACTTTGAAGTGAGAAAAGACATCACTCTTGTACTTTAAGAAATAAACCCAAGTATTCCTTAATAAATTATAAATAAAGGTAAGTGCATATTAGATCTATAGAAATAAGGATTAATAAATACCATCAAATCACTATATACAAGATCAAGTGGTGAAGAAGATCTCATGGACATACCCCTATGAAATAGATCTTGGTGTTGTTTCCCTAATGCACAACTAGGGCAAACAACATGAAGACATGAAATTATAGGAAGAATCTCTACCATACTATGAGTGCTCAACTCCTTCAAATATCTATAATTAAGATGTTAAAATCTTTCATGCCAAATCCTACTCTCAAAATTTGCATGATAAACCAAACACATCCCTAGAGGAGAAGTATCATCAAAAGCCTCAAATAATAGAGTTAAGAGCTATGATCAACAACATCCTATGTAATAATTTTGTGTGTCTAATAAATCTTAAAATTTATCACCCTATGGTGTGAAATTCATTGCATTTCCCTAACCAAAATGGTAAATCCATTAAACTAAAAGTAGATTGGTGGTGATGTTAGTAACATATAATTTATCATTAATGCAGCTACCATCTAACTATATTTCACCCTTTTCCTTAACATAAATAAAGGAAGAATCTCCATCCTAAATGTTGGAATTAGAACTCAAATCAAGAGATATACAATACTCCTTAGAAGAAGTCATATGGTGTGAATCACCAAATTCTAGAACCCAACTATCTAAAATAGGTGACAGTGATCTCCCAACAACATTAAGTGATTTCCCATGCTTGTGTGATGGAGGAGTGGAGATAGAAATCTTATATGTCCTAACATCATCCTCTAGGGATTGCATTCTCTTAAAAAAAGCTAGACTTTCCATGACCAGTCCCCTCATTATAGGAGAAATATAGGTTTGACTTATTCTTGGATTTGGAAGATGATGTGGGTTTAGATGTGTTGGTGTTGGGCTTAGGTAAATTTTTAGATGAAGGAGTGTTTTTCTTATTACTCTTTGTTTTCCCCTTGTTCATAGGATGTGATGCTACTAATTATTTTTGAGAAGTGTAAGACTCAATGTGAGATAAGTTGGGTTCCTCCCTAGTATCTCACAAAATAACTCTAAATCTAAAATTTTGAATGTGGCACCTAAGGAATCCATGATAGAGAAAAAGGTATAATCAAAGATTTGGAATGGACCACTCAACTTAGATAAAATCAAGTACACACACTCTTCATTTTTATTATCTTGTCCACTCATATTTAAATGTGTCAATAAATGCTTAAACTTAGTAAGGTAGTCTACAATAGAGGCAAAGTCATCTAGATTGAGTGAAGTAAGCTCCACTTCAAGTTTCATGGTTCTCAAGTGATCTACTTTCCCAAATAAATCCTTTAGCTTAGCCCATATTTAGAATGGAGTATCACACCCATCCAAGTGAAACAACAAACTATCACTCACATAAGTCCCAATTAAATCCATACACTGTTCAAACTTACATTGGTGCTGAAATTTTTCAAACTCTCATGTAAACTATGGTTAAGCTCCATTCATTAGGGACCATAATCCTTTGCATTTTATGATTATTTCCATTTTATGTCTCCATGTATGCTAATTATGTGTATTCAAAGGCTCATAATGGTCAGTATCAAAAGTAGAATCCATGCTAGTGAATCATCAAAGAGCAAAAAATATGTAAAAAGTCGAACAAAATTGGCATCAAGACAATCCCCCAAAATAGTGTATTAAGTAACCCCCTAATTTGGCACTTCATAAAATTAGCATTTTTTACAAAGTAATGACACCAATGGATAGATAATTGAAAAACATACACTTTTTAAAAATTGGAACTCAAATTTGAGTTATAGTTCAAATGTTTTAAGATTTACAAATTCCTATAAATGGGTCAAATATAATAAAAATTACACTATAAATAACTTGTAATGACTAAAATGGAATTGAATATAGTC
Source organism: Torreya grandis (assembly GCA_037957365.1). Lineage (NCBI taxonomy): Eukaryota > Viridiplantae > Streptophyta > Pinopsida > Cupressales > Taxaceae > Torreya > Torreya grandis. The sequence continues at coordinate 585,499 of JARHVA010006146.1, read as the reverse complement.
ATCCAACCACTCGTTAGAATTGGCATCAAACCAAAAAATTAGAAAAGTCAGCGAAAATGAAAAATAATCTTCCTAGTTACCTCAGTGTGCATTCAAGTGAATGACACTTCCTCTTTAAGGAAAAAATATAGCCTAACAAAGAAAATAATGAAATAAAAAGGCCATTTTAAGAGAAAAAATGATGTATTACTATTGTGTTTCACCTCTTAGACTCCAAAGAAATCATGTGAGTGGAGATATAGGATGCCACCTCATAGATGGCTGCCAATGTGTTTTTATAGCTCCACCATAAATAAGGATGTCATAAAAAAACAAAAAAAGACTAGCATTTCACAAGTTTTCATGTAGACTAGGATCATAAATATAATGACTCCTTCCTCCAAGCACTCCATGAAACCTCCAAGAAGATTCATATCCCAATGCTATGTGTATTCTGATACAAAGATAGGAATTAGAAGACTGGCACCTAGAAAAAAAGAATATACATACTAGAAAAGAGGCTTATCCTTTTTCAAGCACTGCACCACAAATTCCAATGTAGCAGGCAAGATGATGCATTATAATACCACACTCCACCTAGTGGTATCTGAAAATGACTAAAACTTGGTAAAAATTCATACATGGTGGTCATTTAGAAAAAACAAGACTGAGTGTGGAGACTTCAAATGCCACCTATGTAAATGAAAATTCCATTCTAATTTTCTTCTTGGTAGATTCTAATAAAAAATTATGCCTCTTGCTTTTAATGCACCAATAGAAAAAAATCCCAATGCAAAAAAAAAAGAAAAAAACCTCCCAGTAAAAAGATTGCTACCTCTAAATAGATCCTAACATATTAGTTAGAAAAAAAAAGATGCATTTAGATACTTTGATCTCCTTCAATGCCAAAAAAACACAACTATCTCTATCACCTTTATCCTCTCTACCACATAGTATTTCTAATAAAAAACACATTCTTTCTCCTCAAACCCCTCACCCCACCTCCTCTCCTCTAACACCTATCTGTTATAGTGCTTTGGTTTATATTTTCAATGCTAAGTAGAAAATAAAAAATCCAACACTATTTAGGTGTTTTATAGGTCTAATGGCTTCTTCACGTAATTTCTTCAAAACTTCAATCGAATCAATTTCTCCAAATATTCAATGAAAGTGAGTCTCCAATGTCATTGTAGATCTAGAAGAGGGGAAAAAGGATGAGGATATATGCTAAGGGAATAATCAATTTTAGTAAGGGAAGTATCTAAAAATAATTACAACATTGCAAATGGATGCAATACCTCAAAGCTCTGGTACCATGTTAGGAATGGTAAAGACATTCTAACCTAAGATTCTACAATGTTAACAATAAAAAAATAAACAAGGAATTTGAAAACAAATGAGATGCAAAAAAAATCAAGTCAAATGTTATTCAATTTGAGATTCTAGTACAATATAAAGCCCTTGCATAAGTAGAAAAGTAAAATAAAAAATAGCCTAAGCAATGTGGGATAAATCCTCGCATAGGACAAACTAGTAAAAAGATGAAATACCTAGCTAATAGACTAGAAAACATGATAAATACATACTCTAACAAGATTCACCCTTAAGATTAGAGAGGTGTTAAGTATTATCCATGGATATGGTGATCATCAAGGGAACAAACCACCTAAGAGCTAGTTTTACCTTCTTTCAGGACTTTTTTTTATCAAATACAAGCACCATATCACCAACTTAAAGGGGGTACGATTGCACCAATTTATATAACTAATGGAGCTATAATATATGATAAGCATGATTTTTCTTGAATGTGTCAATATGATGCTCATCCAAATGCTAAAGATTAATGAATTGAGTGGCACATTCATCCTCATTAGGAATTTACTCAGAGGTCTTCACTTATAATGATGGGATTCAGACCTTGAAAAGATGAATGACCTCAAATCTATAGACTAGTACATATGGTGTTTCCCTTATGTCTATATGAAAATTAGTTTGATAATTTCAAAGGGTGGGATAAAGCATGAGATTCTAGTCTCACCTTGTCTCAAAAAATATACATAGGATAATATTCTTCAACATATTATTGTAAGGTTTATCCTATCCATTTCTCCATGGGTAGTAGGTGGAGAAGAAACATAACTTGAAACTGAAATGTTTAGCTAACTCATGCATCTTAAGGATTTAAAAACCTAAGCCATTTTCATCCATGACCATGGTGGAAAACCTAAACCAAAATATGAGTTGGTTCATGATAAACTTAGCAATAATCTTCCTACTCATTCTTCTAAGGTGCATAGATTCACACCACTTGATGAATTAATTAGTGGTAGTGATGAACCAACTATGTCGATCATGTTGTCCCCAAAAATTTCACTTATTTTTGGGACAACCTATGAACTATTTTGGTTCAATAGACCAAAATCCCCTCTTCCCTTTTCAAAAAATTGTTCTGAGCATTCAAATTCCTCATTTTTCAAACTTTTTTAGTAAAGGGACTAGTAGGTTCAATAGGTTCAATGGCTTTAGCAGGCGAGTTCAATCAAAAGAGCAATTTTCTCGCACTTAGGCATTTTCAAGATTGGTTCAATACCTTGGTTCAAACAAAAAATGTTCATTGGCGAGCTTCAAACGAAGAATTGAACCATTGAACCTTGAACCATTTTGGTTCAAAAGTTTAATGGGTTCAAAGGTTCAATGTCGTCAGCAAGAGTTAAGCACTTTGTCAAAGGTTCAAAGTTCAACCGCTTCAAGGTTCCACAACTTCAAACACTTAGCAAAAAAAAAGGCTTGAACCATTGAACCTTGAACCATTTTGGTTAAATAGGTTCAATGACCAAATGGTTCAACGTGTTTGGTTTAAGAGATCCAAAGACTTATCTAAAATAAAGGGATTGAACTAATTGAACCATTGAACCATTAAACCAATGTTGGTTCAATCAATCAATTCAATCAGTGGGTTCAAGGGGCTGCCCCAAAGCCAAAGGAATAAGTGCCCTTGCGGAGGGCAGTGAACCAAGGCCAAGTGCCCTTGTGGAGGGCAGTGAGCAAAAGTGGACAAAGTTGGAATTCCTTCAAAAAAATGATTAAGTGAAAGAAGTTGAAAGAATTCCTTTGAAAAGGTTTTTCTATGGGAAAATGACCAAGGCAAAAATCCTTCAGACATTTTATCTGAAGGAATTCACCCAAGAAGAAAGCTTGAAGAAATTGAAGCCCAATCAAAAGCAAGGGAATAAGCAGCTAAGGAAAGGAACCTTTCCTTCAGACAAAGTGTCTGAAGGATTTTCTTCAGACTTTTTGTCTGAAGGAAAAATGTGAAGGAAAAAGCCTGAAAGCCAAAGCCTGGTGGAAAAGACAAAGCCAAGAGAGATTTCCTTCAGACAAATTGTCTAAAGGAATTACTTTAGACATTTCATCTAAAGGAAATAAAGTTAAAAGTCCACTAAAAAACAAAATCTTGTTGAAGGAATTAAAGCTTGAAGGCAGCCTAAAAGATCTTGAAGGGTAGGTACCCTTGTGGGGGGCACTCGACACTCAAAAAAAGACCTTTTCCAAAGACCCAAAGGGACACCTTCCCTTTAGGGTGTTCAAAAAGCTTTGAAAAGGCTAAATAAAGATGAAGAAAAGAGCCATCAAAGACTTAGCCAAAAAAGGAACCATTGAACCATCGAACCTTGAACCAAATGGTTCAATGTGTTCAAATGTTCAACCAGTTCGATGAAGATCAAAGGGCTTAGAAAGAACAAGAAAGTGATGGAATGAAAAATGAACCAAATAATCGATTGAACCTTGAACCAAAAGAGTTTAAAGTTTAATGGTTCATAGGTTTCATGATTCAAAGACAACCTCAAGTAGAGGAAGAACATGGATGATTCTAGAGACCATTTCAAAGGATGGTTCAACCAGAGAGCAAAGAAGTGATTGAACAGGGAAGCGATGAACCGATAAAGATCACCTAAACCGTTGAACCAATGAATTGATGAACTTTTCATAGGTTCAAAGGTTCATGGTTCAAATTGGTTCAAACAAAGAAGCAACCATTGATGGCCCTATGGATGCCAATTTTAATGTAATGTAATATTTGTTAATATTTGAATATGGCACCAAATTTAAAAAGTAAACCAAGTAATTAGCTAAAAAGAGAGCCCGAGAGCCCAAATTGCTATAGATAATAAAGTAACAATGTAAAAAGATCATAAATATCTTCAAGGGAGTTATTTCCAGTAGGTAAAATAATGGATCAAGTGGTCATTTGAGCACACCAAATCAAGGACGCGGCCTATTTTTCTTCCATGAAGTAATGGAAAATTGGATAGCTACGCAAACATCAAAAAAAGGATCAGACAACTCATGGTAAAGAGGAGACATATAAGATGGATTGGTATGCCATAATTAAGGCAATACACTATTCTTATCATGGCCCTCCAGATAGAACTGAAGGTGTATTGAAGGCATTGACTACTAACATGGGCCGTCCCATGGGAAAGAGTGCCAAGCCTTGCTTGGTGGCTATACATTGTAATTTCTCTCATTATGCAAAGGATTATTTTTCATTTTACAAAAGCAAAACTCTACCCAAATTGAAAGGAGAATAATGAGACTTTGAGCTCAGATTGTTGTTCATATCATTTTATTTGAACGAGAAAGCAAGTTACTTGCAAACTTTGTGTTGTTATAGCTTGTATCATTTTAGGAGATTGTTATTATGTCTATCTTCTGAATGTGTTCTTGTTTATTTAATTTGGCAAGTAAAACTAGTGAAAGTAATCAGGAAGGTGTCCTAAAACCAACTATGAAGAAGACTTTGTCCTTTCATAATTGTTTTCAGTGTGTGTTTTTAGTTTCTTTTTGTGTTGAGGATTCTAGGAAGACTTTTTGCCCCTATTATCTTTTATGTTTCACTCTTTGGGCATTTGAGGTGGAGACTTTGTGTTCTATTTCATCCTACTGGTTACTACCCTTTGTTACCAATTCTTTGTCACTACCTAAAATAACTTCTGCACCTTGTTGTAAGACCACTTCTAAAAGAAGAGAAGTGCCTTTAGTATCATCAATAATATTTCTCCTTTATCTGTGAAAATCATCTCTAAAAGAAGAGAGATGGATGGTGTATCCTACCCCTGAGTGTTATTTTATACTTATTTATATAGTATATAGCTCCTGCATATTTATAAGGAACCTCCCCTTGATGAGAGGAGAAATTTGTCCACCTTTGATGTAGTAAACCTACACATTAGGCCAACCAATATCCCTTGCTATGGATGATAAGAACTATTTTTCTCATCAGTTAGCTGATTGACAAAATATTCACCCAACAGTCTTTTTGGTGACTCCACTAAAGAAGGACAAGCAGTTTGAAGCCTCAAGCTTCAAGCTAAAGCAAGACCAGTCCTTTTCCATTTTTGTTTCACAATCTGGCAACTCCATGCTATACCATAAGCTAGAGAGTTCAAGGTGTTGTTGAACCTGTCTTTGAGTTGGTGTAGCAAAGAAAATTTGACTTATTCCCTCCCCAACTTCAAGTTTAATGATCTAGGAGTGTTCCTCATACCCGTACTAGGTCACCAACCCAAGGTAGAGCTAATTTTTATACTGTCAGTAGAGCTTTGCCTATATGTACTCCACTGAGATTTATTATCCCCCTTTTCCATAATCTAATTATTGCAGTTCAAGGCCCCTAGAGATATCTTTTGGTCTACTCAATCTCACTCCACCTCTACATGAACTTCCATGCAACTCAAGGAAGAATTTCCACAAATTTTTTGGTGATGGGAGAGTTCATCTTGATGAACACATTACAACTTTCAACATATCCTATGGTGTGATAGGCATGGAATTTGAGGATGTGGTAGTCAAGCTTTTCATGGAAACACTACAAGGTGTTACTGTAGACTAGTTTTACCATCTATAAGCTAGATTAGTAACTGATTGGAACACACTCAAAGCTAAATTTGAAGCTAGGTTCAAGCCTATAGAAGATGCACACGCCTTACTAGCCTAGCTCACATAGATGAAGAAGGAACTTCATGAACCTATGAGGGATTTTATAGCAAAGTTTGACAAGCTAAGGAACTGAATTCTTGTAATTTCTCAGCCAACACTTGAAAACCTCAAATGCTTCTTCATCAACTCACATCTACCTAAAGTGAGTTTTCTGCTAAGACATGCTAGCCACATAGACCTTGAAGCTACTCAAGATTTGGCTACTAAGATAGAAGATGACCTTATCTTGGCAAGAAATATAATGATAGATAACAATAGAGCTAAATCCTCTTCATCTTTTGAATACTCACCTACAGCCACTACTGATCCAATGGTGCAAAAGCTAGCAAATGAGTTACTGGCTCTTAGAAAACAAATGGCACAAGGGATGTCATCTACTCCTTCATACAGAGATGCACCAAGGAGGACATTCCTAAATCAATCATATCAAGGTAATGCTACTAGGAATCAAGGGCAAGCAAATCATCTTCCTCCTCCATAGAGGAACCTTGCCCTTAAAGCACCTCTAACCAAATCAATAGTTGGATATCTAGAAATAGAACATGATTCCTCTTTCCACCCTGAGTTTGATCAAGAAAATGATGCTAATATCTTCATGGAAGACCAAGAAGAATCAGTTTGTGACTCTAGTTGGTTTCCTAAATTACTAAGATGAACCCAAAATTAAAGGAGAAGTATCTGAGGGATCATATGTTGTGTTCACCCAGTCCAAGAATTAGTCAGTCTAGCAAGTTGATAAAGAGAAGATAGATCAGTGACCTCAACTAGCCATTTCAATTGTTAAGCATGGAACCACTCTACCTTTCCAACCAAAGGACCCAGTGACTGCTAAAAAGGTAAGTACTTCAATTGTGCCTTCACCTCCATTTTCAAATTCATAGACCAATCCTTCCCCTTCTAAAAACCAAAAGGATGAACTCCCATCCTCTACTCTTGGCTCATTCTAGACATTTGACATAATTGACCATATAAATAAAACTAAAATTCAAATGTCTAAATTTGAATTTCTACAGTCCAATCTTGAGCAATTGGACAAGTTGATTTGATGTACGAAGAAACAAACCATTATGGAAAGACAAGAAGCTAATAAAGTAACTCATGATTCCCCCAAGAATGCACCCACTAGGAACAACCTTGTCATTACTCCTCATGCTAATCCTAGTAGGACTAAACCTTTTTATGTCTCATTGTTGATAAATGGACATCAATTGAACAATTGCATCATTGATTCCAGAGCTTCAGACAATGTCATGCATGCTAACGTGGCTAAATCCCTTGGCCGTACACTAACAAGACATTTGGGAGATGTTTCTCCATGGAAAACAAATAATTACCACTACTAGAACAAATCAAGGATGCCCAATTTGCATTTGTAGCCTTTCTAGACAAAAGAATCAAGATGACTATTTTGGTGGCCGATGTCCCATCATCATATGGCATCCTTCTTGGCTAAAATTTTTGCAAGGATGTTGGTGGTGAGTTGAGCATGGACTTATCTGAGGTGAGGATCCTAGTCAAAGGCCTTATGCAAAGATTACTCCCCAAGAAGGAAGCGAAATATGTGGTTACTCAAACATCAGCACCTGAAGCTCAAATTTTGTTTAAGTCTTCAGGCATGGGTAACTACTTTATATCTATAGATGAAGTCCATGAAGCACCTGTTAAAGCTCTTGAAGGTGTCAACCTGGAAATATGTTTAGCTAGAATAGTAGAAGAATTGGTAGAGTGCAATGCAAGTGTGGAAAAATCTCCACCTCCAAATGAAGAAGAATCCAAAGAAAAAGTAGTGTCTAATGAGGTATGGATTCTTGAATTTGATAGCAGTTGCTCTTCTACCAGTTTAGGAGCTAGGGTTGTGCTGATATCTCCTCAAAGAGATATTTTTCCTTCATCTTACAAATTACAATTCAGCAATACCACTAATATAGCTAAGTATGAATCCCTATTTCTTGGATTGAGGGCTGCTCGAGATAAAGGTATCAAACTCCTTCATGCTAAATGAGATGCCAAATTGATAGTTTGTCAGGTGAGAAACATGTATCAAACCAAAAATGAGAGATTGTGCCACTATCACAATCTGGTCTAGGATCAACTTGAAACCTTTTATGCTTTCAACATCTCTACCATACCAAGGGAATTCAATGATCAGGCTGATGCACTAGCCATTTTAGTAACTCTATTGGTCCCTCACCCAAATTTCAAAGGAGACAAGTACATTATTGATCTGGTCTTTTGACCAAATGTACCTAATAATTCCATTCATTGGCAGGTGTTTAAAAATGACAATCAAATAATTTCCTTCCTAGAATAAAAGGATAGCTTTCAACAACTTCACTTTGAAGGTAATAAGCCTCAACAACTTGAACCAGCCCATGGGTCAAGTGTAGATGCAGGTGAAGAGTTCCTGCAACTTAAAGGGAATAAGATTCCTAAAGGCCTGGTTTCCCTTGAGAAGCTATTTGATAAGCATAATAGATTCATCAAATAGAAGCAAATGGATTCAAGCTCCTCCCAAGAGTTTGATTAGATAAATTTGGGTACTAAGGATGATCCCAAGATGGTGAACATTGGGAAATGATGCACTCCTGAGGAGAGATTCAAATTCATTGCTCTACTCCATCGATACATGGACATCTTAGCATACTCCTATGATGATTTGAAGTCACTCAAGCCTGACGAAATTTGCCATGACATTCCTCTTAAAAGTGATTCAGCACCTTATAGGCAAAAATCTAGGCAATGCAATCTAAAAATATCATGTACCATTCTGTCTGAGATACAAAAAATGTTGAATACTAGGATAATCTTCCCAATCCATCATTCCACATGGATTGCAAATATAATGCCTATAAGGAAGAAGAATGGTGAAATTTTACTCTGTGTGGATTTTAGGAACTTGAATCAGTCATCTTTAAAGGATAACTATCCTTTACCCATCATGGAACAAGTGCTTCAAATAGTGACTAGTTCAGAAATATTATCAATGCTAGATGGCTTCTTAGGATATAATCAAGTTGAAGTTGGTGAAAGAGACCAGCATGAGACTATGTTCACCACACCTTGGGGAACCTTCACCTATAAGAGAATGCCTTTTGGCTTGATAAATGATGGTGGCACCTTCTAAAGAGCAATAGACCTTGATTTCAAAGATGAAATGGGTAAGTTCATTGTCATTTATCTTGATGATTTAACAGCCTTTTCTAAGCATCATCTAGATCATGTGGGCCATTTGAAACAAGTGCTGGAATGTTGTTGCTAGAAAGGTATTTCCTTAAACCCCAAGAAGTCTATTTTTGGAGTGATAGAAGGGAAGCTTCTCAGACACATTGTGTCCAAAGAAGGCATAAAGATTGACTTAGACAGAGTCAAGTCCATCTAGGAGCTTACTTTTCCCACAAGTAAGACTGTAGTTCACTCTTTCTTTGGAAAGGTGAATTTTTTAAGAAGGTTCATCCCTGAGTTTGTTGAGAAGACTTGCCATATTGTAAACATGATGAAGGGAAAGGCTACCTTCAGTTGGATTGAAGAAGGCAAATTGGCATTCTGGGACATCAAGACAGCTATTGCCCATGCCCCAATTCTAGTTTGTCCAAATTATAATAAGGATTTCACCATGTATAGTTATGCTTCTAAGCACATGCTTTCAGCAATTTTGGTTCAATAGAACCAAGAAGGTGTGGAATCTCCTATTTCTTTCATGAGCTATCCTCTCAAACTTCATGAGCTAAAGTACTCAAACATGGAGAAGCATGCTTATGCAGTGGTAAAAGTAGTGAAGCATTTCTACTTTTACATCCTAAATTCATGTGTTATTTCCCTAGTACATGATACCATATTCAAATCCATATTAACTCATTAGGAGTTTGGGATGAAAAGAGGCAATTAGATAGCAAAAATCAAAGAGTTTGATCTAGTCATCAAACCAACGAAGCTAGTGTAGAGAAAAGGCCTATGCTAATTGATTACTGATAATAAATCAGAACAAATAGAGCATGAAGAATCAAAAGAAGAAGAAGACATACCAATAGTCCTCTTTATCTCCACTATAAATGAGTGGTATTTAGGTATTTCTCATTTCCTTACTTATGGTGAGTGTCCTACTCACCTATCTTATAAAGAAAGGAGGACTATCAAGTTGAAAGCTACCAATTTTGTCCTCTAGGACAATGGCTTGTACAAGAGGAGCCTTGATGGAGTGTTCCTTCACTACGTGGACAAAGAGAAATAGAGCCAACTTCTAAAGTCCTTCCATAATTTGGCCTATGGAGGACATTTTTTTGCTCTTGTAACTGCCCATAAAATTTTGTGAGCCAGGTATTACTGGCCTACTCTTTTTCAAGATGCATACAAGTGGGTAAGAAAATGTCAACTATGCTAGTAGTTTGTTGGAAGATCCAAGCTAGTTGCTCTACCTCTCAAGCTAGTGGTGATAAAAGAGCCATTTCAACAATGTAGCATTGATTTCATTGGTGTTTTAAACCCATATTCAAGTGTTGGACATGATTATGTCCTCATGGCCATAGATTACTTCACCAAGTGGATGGAAGCAATTCCAACCAAGCATGCTACTTTAGAAGTAGTGTGTAATTTCCTCAAAGAGAACATCATTTCCAGGTTTGGGGTCCAAACCAAGATTTTCACTAACAATGCAACTTGTTTCACTTCCCAGGAGATCACTCAGTTCTATTTTTACTATGGGATCACCCTCTCCCACTCTTTTGATTACTTTCCACAAGGGAATGGACAAGCTGAATCAAGCAACAAGAACCTAGTGACTATCATCAAGAAGCTGGTGGGTGACAACCAATAAACATGGCATAACACATTGGTTGATGCTCTATGGGTAGACAAAATTACATGAAAGAGAGCAATTGGTATGTCTCCCTTCCAACTTCTTTATGGACTCAATGCTAAAATATTGATCACCCTAGAACTGCTAGCATTGAAATTGACTAAGGCAATTGAGGATCAAACATATGAAAGTTCCATTGAAAAGAAGATCATGTGCCTGACTAAGCTAGATGAGCAGAGAACTGTGGTGGTGGACTAAATTTTTTCCCATCAAAGTTTGGTGAAGAAGCTCTTCAACTAGAAAGTAAAGAACTGTGATTTCTAAATTGGAGATCAAGTCTTGTTGTGGGACAAGAGAAGAGAACCAAAGGGGATACATGGGAAGTTTAATTCCCTTTAGAGAGACCCATTTATTATCCATCAACTCAATGGTGAAAATAGCTTCTTATTGAAGTATCAAGATGGCATGCTCTTTTCTCTACCTCACAATAGGTAGCATTTGAAGCACTTCAACTCTTGAAGTATCAAGTAAGTTCACCTATACATATGTATATTTATATAGTCTTTATTTCTACTTTGTGTTGTTTATTTTCATTTTTTGGAGCCTTTCTTTTTGGGTAGCATGACTCCATATCCCAATGGCATACTTCAAGGCACTAGAGATTCTAGTTTCTACTTCCCTCAATTATTCCAAGTTTTCAACTGAAGGAAGTTCCCCAACTAGAACCAGCTGTTGTCCCCAAAAATATAACTCATTTTTGGAATAACTTATGAACTATTTTGGTTTAGTAGACCAAAATCCCCTCTTCCCTTTTCAAAAAATTATTTTGAGCATTCAAATTCCTCATTTTTCAAACTTTTTTAATAAAGGGACTAGTAGGTTCAATGGGTTCAATGGCTTTAACATGAGAGTTCAATCAAAAAAGCAAGTTTCTAGCACTTAGGCATTTTCAGGATTGGTTCAACACCTTGGTTCAAATCAAAAGTGTTCATCGACGAGCTTCAAAGGAAGGATTAAACCATTGAACCTTAAACCATTTTGGTTCAAAGGTTTAATGGGTTCAAAGGTTTAATGTCATTGGCAAGAGTTAAGTGCTTTTTCAAAGGTTCAAAGTTCAACTACCTCAAGGTTCCATGGCTTCAAACACTTAACAAAAAAATAAAGGCTTGAACCATTAAACCTTAAACCATTTTGGTTCAACAGTTCAACGGCTTCAATGACCAAATGGTTCAATGCATTTGGTTCAAGAGATCCAAAGACTTAGCTAAAATAAAGGGATTGAACCGATTGAACCATTGAACTATTGAACCAAAGTTGGTTTAATCGACAGGTTCAAGGGATTGCCCCAAAGCCAAAGGAACAAGTGCCCTTGTGGAGGGCAGTGAACCAAGGCCAAGTGCCCTTATGGAGGGCAGTGAGCAAAAGTAGACAAAGTTGGAATTCCTTTAGAAAAATGATTAAGTGAAAGAGGCTAAAAGAATTCCTTTGAAAAGGTTTTTTTGTGGGAAAATGACCAAGGCAAAAATCCTTCAGACATTTTGTCTGAAGGAATTCACTTGGGAAGAAATCTTGAAAAAATTGAAGCCTAATCGAAAGCAAGGGAAAAAGTGGCTAAGGAAAGGAACGTCTCCTTCAGACAAAGTATCTGAAAGATTTTCTTTAGACTTTTTGTCTAAAGGAAAAACCTAAAAGCCAAAGCCCGGTGGAAAAAGACAAAGCCAAGGAAGATTTCCTTCAGACAAATTATTTGGAGGAATTCCTTTAAAAATTTCATCCGAAGGAAATAAAGGAAAAAGTTTTCCAAAAAACAAAATCCCACTAAAGGAATTAAAGCCTGAAGGCTGCTCAAAAGATCCCAAAGGGTAGGTACCCTTGTGGGGGGCACTCGACACTCAATAAAGGACCTTTTCCAAAGACCCAAAGGGACACCTTCCCTTCAAGGTGTTCTAAAATCTTTGAAAAGGTTGAATAAAGATGCAAAAAAGAGCCTTCAAAGACTTAGCCAAAAAAGGAACCATTGAACCATCAAACCTTGAACCAAATGGTTCAACGAGTTCAAAGGTTCAAAGGTTCAACCAGTTTGATGAAGATCAAAGGGCTTAGAAAGAACAAGAAAGTGATGGAACAAAAAATGAACTAATTGAACCTTGAACTAAAAGAGTTTAAAGTTTAATGGTTCACAGGTTCAATGATTCAAAAATAGCCTCAAGCAAAAGAAGAACATGGATGATTCCATAGACCAGTTCAAAGGATGGTTCAACCAGAGAGCAAAGAAGCGATTGAATAGGGAAGCGATGAACTGATAAAGATCACCTAAACTGTTAAACCAATGAACTGATGAACTTTTCATAGGTTCAAAGGTTCATGGTTCAAGGTGGTTCAAACAAAGAAGCAACCATTAATGGCCATGTGGATGTCAATTTTAATGTAATGGAATATCCATTAATATTTGAATATGCCATAGAATTTGAAAAGTAAACCAAGCAACTGGCTGAAAAGAGAGCTCGAGAGCCCAAATTGATATAGGAAAGAAAAGAACAATGCAAAAAGATCAGGAATATCTTTAAGGGAGTTATTTCTAGTAGGTGAAATAGTGGATCAAGTGTTCATTTGAGCACACCAAATCAAGGATGCAGCCTATTTTTCTTCCATGAAGTAATGGCAAATTAGATAGCTGCCCAGACATCAGAAAAAGGACTTGACAACTCATGGTAAGGAAGATACATATAAGATGGATGGGCACACCATAGTTAAGGGAATACACTATTTCTAGCATGGCCCTCCAAATAGAACTAAAGGCGAATTGAAGGCATTGACTACTAGCATGGGCTATCCCATAGGAAAGAGCACCAAGCCTTGATTGGTGGCTATACATTATAATTTCTCTCATTATGCAAATGAGACTTTTTCATTTTATAGAAGCAAAACTCTGCCCACATTGAAAGGAGAATAATGAGACTTTTAGCTCAAATTATTATTCATATCATTTTATTTGAATGAGAAAGCAAGTTAATTGCAGACTTTGTATTGATATAGATTGTATCATTTTAGGAGATTATTCTTATGTCTTTATTTTGAATGTGTTCTTTTTTATTTAATTTGGCAAGTAGAACTAGTGAAAGTAATTAGGAAGGTGTCCTAAAACCAACTGTGAGGAAGACTTTGTGCTTTCATAATTGTTTTCAATGTGTGTTTTTAGTTTCTTTCTGTGTTGAGGATTCTAGGATGACTTTGTGCCCCCATTATCTTTTGTGTTTCACTCTTTGGGTAGTTGAGGTAAAGACTTTGTGTTCCATTTCATCCTGCTGGTTACTACCCTTTGTTACCAGTTCTTTATCACTACTTGAAAGAACTCATGTGCCTTGTTTCAAGACCACTTCTGAAGGAAGAGAAGTGCCTTCAGTATCATCAATAGGATTTTTCCTTTGTTTGTGAACATCATCTCTGAAAGAAGAGAGATGGATGGTTTATCCTACCCTTGAGTGTTATTTTATGCTTATTTATATAGTATATATCTTCTACATATTTATAGGGAACCTCTCCTTGATGAGAGGAGAGATTTGTCTACCTTTGATGTAGTAAACCTGCACATTGGGCTAACCAATCTCCCTTTTTGTGGATGATAAGAAATATTTTTCTCATTAGTTAGCTGATTGACAAAATATTCACCCAACACATCAGATGAAGTAGGTTTTGGATCTCAAATGAAGTTGAGAAGCCAAATAAAAAATAGCCAAGGTGATGAAACATAATGCAAAACTTTGTTAGGTAGTTGATAACATCCTTAATCAACTATCATATCTTGTATGAGAGGATCCTTCTTGAAAAAATTAGAAGATAATTGTAAATACACAAAATAAACTATGAAAATCAATAATATATTAACTCAAATAAATAAAATTGAATTACAAAAGGTAAATGCAGAATTATTGGCCTCTTCTAGGGGTAACATCCTTTGAGCAATCTCAATTAAATATAATTCATATATGCCTTCATTGGCCTCAACACTTACTTATATACTAAGTCTAATCTAAGTAACTACTACTTCCCATGAATGTGGGATAAAACACAATGCTAATGGGATGACTTACAAAGCATATGCTTCCATAACAACTAATATACTAAAAAAATAAAGGGAAGGGGTATCACATTTTTTTATGGTTTCCAATTTTTTTTTTCTATCAAATGTCTAGACATAAGTCCTCTGAGAGTCTTCTAATACTTTGCTGATAGTTTTCTGGAACTGATAGGATGAAGATTTTCTAGTTTCTAGTTTTTGTTAACTATTTGAATGCAAGTCCTCTAAGAGTATTTTGATACTCTACTGATTAAATTTTAATAGTCTACTAGAAATATTCTAAAATTGATAGAAATGGGCCCCAAGTTTCAATTTTAAAGATATCTCTCTAGCCACCAATTCCATCTAAGCGAGTACTACTTTCCAAAAAAAAATTGGCCATAGATTTACCCGTAAGAAATAACTGTTGGTTTTCCTCATGGGTGGTAAATATTCAATCAAGAAGGGGTCATTGCCCATTTTGTTGGCAGGTCCTCTTAATGAGCTAGCTACTTTAGGGCTCTTATGGTACTCCTCACAATGAGTTTTAGGTATTTCACCCAAGCACTTCCCATAGTTATGCGGATAGGTTTTTTAGTTGATCTGAAATAGATTATTGTAATACATAAAAATACTTAAATGAATTATGTGGTAGAATAAAGTTAAGACTTTTTGACAAAAATACTTAAATTAACTATACAGGAGATAAAAGTTTAGACTTTTTGGAAAAACAAATTATCCTTGGAAAGCACTCTGATACAAGATGAGAGGATCCTTCTTGAACAAGTTATCAGATAATTACAAATGCATAAAATAAACTATAAAAATCAATAATATATTAACTCAAATTAGTATAACTAAATTATGATAGATGAATTATAGAATCATTGGCCTCTTCAAGGGGGCAATCTCTTTTGGGCAATCTCAATTCAATACAATTTATGGATGCCTTCATTTGCCTCAATACTTCCTTATATACTAAGTCTAATCTAAGAAACTACTACTTCCCATGAAAGTGGGATAAAATAAAATGATCATGGGATGACTTACAAAGCATATGCATCCATAAAAATTAATATACTAACAAAGTAAAGAGAAGGACTATCACAAGTTCCTAACATTGTAACCTTTGTCATATCAAATAACACCCTTAAAGAGAATGGACAATTAGTATCCCATCCTTATAAAATATTGAGCAATGGCCTACCCTCCCCTTTGACCCCCATAAGAATTTATATGAGACTCCTATAAATTAAGATGCACATCCTCAAGGGTAAGACACTTCATCAACACTCTATCAAAACCTATATTAAAAATGCTTTTACCAATAGTGACATATCAGATAATGAGTTTACAAATATGGTAATGTTCCTACAAGGAAATGTTAGTGGGATAAGATTGTCTTCTAGGTAGCAAAGGATAACTTGATACCAATCACAATTGGAAATCTCCCTCTGGTCTAATGGTTAGAACATCTCATCAATAAATGCATCATAAAACAACTACTCTTAGATGCTAGGCAATGGACATTCCATGAGTTTCTCATCTACAACTAAGCCTTTGGTAGATTTAGGTTAATGATGTAGAAGTCCAACTTATGGAGAAGCATAATCCTATTAGAACATTTAATGTCTAAATGTTTCCTTTTATGGACCCATAACGTACATATATTTAATTAAATAATAATGTTTTATTATTTATTTGAAAACATTATGTAAATAAATAATAAAATATATCTATTTATTTATTACCATTATATTATAATTCTCAAGGCAAGGTTGGACCCATTGGTTACAATGTTCCACCTCCATAACTCAATATAAAAAGAGTTTTTACCCTTTGTTAATTTACACCAAATTATTTCTATGACATTGAATATTTTCATGTGGCACATATTATTGAAGAGTTTTGTCAAGGCATGTTAGAGAATAAGTGAGAAGTTCAAGGATTATATTGGGTATATGGGTTTCTCATATTAATAAATATCAACTATGGTTTTTTCCCTTTATAATTTTTTTCATGTTAAATCATGTGTACAAATGCTCTATGATTATTTACTTACTAATTCTCATCTAGATCTACCTATGTATTATTATTTTAATATGAAGTGCATATACTTCCATGTTATTTCATGGTGACAGATCCTAGTGATGAGTAATTGATTGGCAAGACTTTGGAGTTGGATTATTATACCTATATAAATAAAATTCAAGAAAAATCAATCCAAATTCAATATATGGTATGGCATTGAAGTCTATAAAAATAAGAAATTTTATTCCATCACTTTTGCATCATGTTTCTATTTTTAAGAGATGAAATTTTAGTTTTTTGGCTTCTAAAAAAACTTTAGAGAGCATGTGGAAGGATTTAGAACAATTTTTTGAAGATCTCTTCTATCTAGACATGGCTATATAGTACATGTATATATTGAGAAGGAAAAAATTAGAAAATTGTGTTTATCATTCTATAGCCTATTTATATGTTCTAAAGTGAATATATTTAGTCTATTTACCTGTTAAGACCTCCTGCAATGTCCCTAAATCTTCCATTCAAATTATAGATTTCTTCTATCTACATAGGGCACCATTATATGATTAAACAAACTCTTAAAAGTATTAAATTGATGTTTTTAGAATAAAATCTAGATATTGAGGGTTGGATGTGATTTTTTACAAGGATTGAAGATTGTTTTGTCAAATTTCAAGGCTTGAGATGGACTCTTGAACACTGTAGAAGCTCCCCTAGTTCTCTCGGTCTTCTATTGCAGCTATAGGAATTAGTTTCCAAGTTAGTAATTTTTTCTAAAGTATTTATTAAATAATGGTTTTATTAAATCTCCAAAATTCCACATTAGCAAAACCGGGGGTCCCATGTTATTATTGACATTTTATTAACAAAAGGTGAAAAAGCAAGTTAATAATTTTTACATTATTTTTTTCATTATTAATTTTATTTTATTTTTAAAATAGAAGTCAATTAAATAAGTTTTAAATATAGTATAGTGCATGTATTATTTCAAGAGTTAGTGTATGGGAGTTGTTATGTGTTATTTTGCTAGGAACTTGTGAAAACAAGGTCTAAAACTAAAACCCATTTAACTAATTTTTTCAAATCTTGGTCAAATGTAATTTATTTTTTCAAAATTAATTAGTTAAAAATTTTATTTGGTTTTTTTTCCTTACCTCACATTCAAAACCCTTGTCCCTTTGTAACATTTTACAACACTTAACCTAGATTATTTGTTATCAACCATAATTGTGTGACCAATTGATTTATAGGTTTGGCACATTCTATACGCATTGGTGTTATCCATTTGTTGTCTTGAAACTTCCTATTATATTTTTTTCAGCTCTATCATTAACATTGTTTAGATAGTTATTCCTTATACAACACTTGCAACACTTAATTTTGTGTAATTTATTATAATTTATTCTACTATTTCACATAAATTTGAATTATTAGTATTTGTTTACAATATTAATTTAATTTGTTTTCAAATAGAGTTCCATAATCACATTTTTAAAACTTTATATAGTGTCATTGTGTCCATTTCAAAGGGAAGTTATGGCTTCTCTTAACTATCTGCTTGATAAATCTCAAATGCTTAATGGGTCTAACTATAATATATGTAAAATTCACATTAAAGTGGAATTTATGGCCCAAAAATTTTGGAACATAGTTTTTGGGATGGAAAACCCCTATTAAGATGACATGTTACACATGATCTTTAAAATTCATTTCCACATAAATTCCAAGAAGCCATGTCATTTATTTTATGGAGAATTAAGGATGATTTTATACTCTATATCGGTAATCAAGAGTCTTCAAGTTATGTCTAGAAACTCCTTGGGTCTATGCATGACGGCACTCATGTCTCTAAGATTATTATGTTGATTATTAAATTGTTTATGACATCTATGAAAGGTAATGAAAAACTTGTTAATTTTCTTGAAAAAATTAAAAATATTAAATCTTAGATAAATGTTTCTGACTAAGATTTTATTCAAGATAGTTTTTCTATTTTATTTTTCAGTTTAATATTCTTGAAAAGTTTCACATTTTGTTTCTATTCTAATTTTAAAATATCAAATAGAGCAAGATATCACTGACCTTACTACTCTATCTGCATTCCTGATTCAAGAAGAGCAAGTGATGTCAAATTTTAATTTTAAAAATAATGGCACTCATCCACTTATCACTCTCAATCCTATTTATAAAAATAATAAAAACTAGAAATCTGACTATAATTCTAGAAATAGAAAAAATAGGAACAAGAAATCTAGTAATAAGAATCATAAAGTTAAGTTTAATGAGAATTTCAATCTTTGTGGTAAATTTAGTCATACAAGAGAAATTATTATAAAAAAATGATAGATTTCATCATAAAACCTATAAAAATAAATGGAATATATTTGATCAAAATCATCAAAATAAACAAAACCATAATCATAACTTTTGAATAGTGTTCCTATTGTTGAGGCTTGGCATTGATGTTATCATTGATGTCAAAGGTTTTTGAGAAGGTTGATATCATTATTGTTGTCATTAATTATATTTGTTATTCTAGAATTTATCTTGTAAATATTGATGTCAAAGGTGCTTATGAAGGTTGATGTCATGTGACTATCATTATTGTTGTCATTGATGTCTTAATGGTGCTCTAGTGAGTGTTATGTTGTAACAAACTAAAGTGTCGAAGGTCAGTTAGCATGGTCATGAGGTAATTGAAGATTGTAACTTGAGAAATATTATTGATCATTATTTCAGTGATTTTTAAAATGTAATATATGAGTGGTATATGTTCTTATGTATGCATGAGTGATGTGAAGGTCAGCATCTACGGTCTTTGTTGTCAAAATTGTCAAGTGCTTGAGCCTAGTAGTGTTTTGAGAAGGTATGTGTATAGGATGCCTAGTCTTGTGCATGAGGAGGCATGGTGGATATTAGTGTAGGTCTTTATTTTTCCCTATTTATTAATTAGGGAAATTATATTTCTTCTGCATACATGGAGTTTTTCTATATTTGTGGGATAGGCTATCTTATGTGGAGTTGTGTGTCATAGATGTGTCATATGTGTCATAAGAATGTCATAAGTAACTACCTTGATGGGAGCTACTTCTCTATTCTTAGCACCTTGTTACCACCTTTCATGGAGGAGTTATTGTCTATTCTTGGGGTGCCTTGTCCACCTTTTGTGGAGGAGTTACTTACGTACTCTCCTATTTGTATTCCTCACTTTGGCCATCTCATGATAATTACATTTTGGTTTTCTCCATTTTGTCTTGTGCAATTTATCTTATTGTGTTATTTTCAAATTGCTTTAGCATTTATGTGGTGTGCACTTACTTCAACTTGTGTGATCACGTCTCCATTACACTCGCATTATCTGGATTCTGGCAACAACTCCAATAGTGGTTTGATGTGATGGATGTTATTAAGCTTTTAAAGGTGATAAAATATTTATATCAAGTATCTTTTAGTATAATGTGTTTTGTGAAGCTTAGTTATGGCATGAAGAGACCTTGTGTGAAGGCATAAGTTTGGTTTCATGGTGAGATAAGGTTATAGAAAGATATTTTACATTATTTGATCATATGAGATGTTTTTTGAGCATGTGATTGAAGTATTGGGAGCTTTAAAAGAGTTTTTAAGGTCAGCTTAAGGCCTAATGAGGTGTGAAGACATAGATGAAGAAAGCAAGGTGGTGAGAGCATGGACTAATGAGGAATAAGGTTCAATTTCTAAGGAAAGTATGAATATTTGAGATTTATTAGATGTATTATAGGTTTTCCCAAATGTATTCATTAAGTTTTAGGTCAAATTTTGAAGGTTAACGCAAGAAAAAGTGCTTTGAGGTCTTTGAATGCACATAATGAAGGGTTCTCAACCCAAGAAAGATTTTATTGTGTTTTTTAGCTTATCAAACCTATAAATGGGAACCTAATATATTCATGATATATGGGTAAGATTCCTAGCTAAAAATTCCCAAAATTATTTTTTGTATTTAGGGGTTATGCTTTATGAATGATCATTAAGAGTGGAAATAGGTTTAAACCCTCTTAGAACCATAATAAGGACCTGATGTTGAAGATGTTGATAAAAATTTCTTAGAATGGATTGGTATGATCAGGTAAGATATTTTATCTTGTATTTTAATCTCTTAGGTACCTCTATATGCTATTGGTTGGAGAGAAGAGAGAGAAAATGTTGAGTTACAGGCTCATTTCTGAATAAGTTATTGTAACTATCAAAATTTGTATTAGATAATGTTTACAAATGATTGGATGGAGAAGTTAGAGAATTTTATTTTATTTACATGATGATTTATGTATTATTTATATTCCTTAAGTGTCTCATTTTGGTGATCCAAGTAGACTAGTCGCTAACAAGCCTAATAGAGTAAAATATGCAAAACCCAAGCAATGACGAGAAGATGATTCTTGATGTGTTTTCATGAAATATTTATGGATTGAAGTGCATTAATTTTTTTTTGGAATTTTATTTAGTATTAATTCTTAGTATAGGGTTTTTAATTTAAGTATATAGATTAAAAATTTGATGTCAAAATGGCTTGTCTGCTTTTGATGTGACTGTGATGAGAGAGGTCAAAAGATTGGTCTATAAGACATATATTTGACATTAGAACATAGTTATTTTATATTTGAAGATGGTATAGAAATATAAAAGAATAATTTTCATACATCTAAATTATTTTAAAGTCTCTATATAGGTTTTAGATAGTTAATGTTTCATGATTGTGTTTTTGACAGTCTTTACAATTCTGAGTTATAGTGATGAAAAGTTGGAATTAAGTGTAATTTAATGAAAGAGTGATTAAATATAGTGCATGGAGTTGTTATTAAATAATTTTAATCATGATAATTATTTTTATAATATTTTGATGTTAGTGTAAGGTAGGAAAATGTGTTCATAAAATGTCTTGTTTGTTCAGGATTAGACTGTGAGAATATAAGTCAAGGAATTGGTATGTAAGACCAATATTTGAAATTACACCTTGTGATTTTTTCATTTTATTATGATTTAAATATGTCATAGGATAATTTTCATGCATCAAGAGTCAAAAAAATATCTACATAGGTGGTTGAATTCTAATTCCTTATGACTGAGTTTTTGAGTGTTATGGCAGTTCTGAGTGAGCAAGTTGTAAAGTTGTTCTTAAGCCATTATTATCTAACTGAATTTGTTCCAAGTAGTTTGGGATGTTAATGATATGATATAATATATGTATATATGTTTAATTTTTCATCAAAGATATTATAAATGAGTGATTGATATTGATTCTTGAAATACAATTTCTGAGGTGTACATGCCTAATAGGGTAGTCTATCCTAAAAAGGGTCTTAGGGTATAAACATAAGAGAAGATATAAAAAAGTATGGAAGAGGTTAGAATAAATCATTTAAAAAAAAAATTATTTGTTTTTTATGGTTGGATAAGGCTATATGGATCCAATAATATCAAGTCTCAACATCAAGAGAGTACACATAATGAATTAGGTCTCTATGAGACCTAAAGGGTGAGTAAGACCAATGTTGGTCATTAATTAAAAATGTCACAAGTGATTTAATAATATATTAATGTCATATATATTCTAAATATATATATATATATATATGTTTTTATTTCATAACATGTAGGTGATCAAGCATGAAAAAGATCAGATAGTGTTTGGGTACACATAGGCCTAATGTGAACAGTATTAATGGAGTGTTTCAAGTGGTGGATAGACCTAAAAGGTATCATGGACCTAGGAATATATTATTTGGGGTCTATTTGAGTGATATATAGAGTTTTACTACTATGTGTTAAGTTTGAAAGTGTTCCAAGGAAGGCAAAGTGTAACATGTGACTAAGAAGGCCTAATAGGTCTCCATGAGACCTAAAGAAGGAATATAGCCTATTGGGTTGTGATTGACCTGAGATTGTGATTGATTATCATAATAATTTGTCCTAAGTCCTATTATGTGTAAAATTATAAGTGGGGAAGTATGTGTGGTTGACAAAGAGGGATATGAAAAAGAGGCTTGTATAAATTACAAGGTAGTTTTAGGCCTATATGTGTATGCTTAGAGGAAGAGAATGAGAAATAAGGTTGAGGATAAGAATAAGGTCATGTAGACCATCAAAGGTATTTAGAATAATTTTAATTACTATCTAATATAATTTATGATTATAACTATAAAGGTCATACTACCTAATCAATCTTGAAGATATCTAGTTGAGCAAAGAGGCATAGAAGGTAGTTTAAGAGGATAAGACTATCAAGAGCTTAAGATGTGGTCATCATTTATTGGTTGATAAGCATAATGTTATAAAGGTGATAAAATAAATTAGGTGTTTAAGCTGGTACTGAGTCATCTAGGGGGTTAGTGTCTCCTTGCAAGTAGGTGCTTGTTAAATCCTAGTCTAGTGGGTGCTTGGATAGTTGGGGTTGGTGCTCCATGTGGAGTTGGTGTTTCACTAAATATTATTTTTTGTCTTATATATCTCTAGTCCATTTGAAAATATTAGTGATTTTTATTCCCCTTGAGGGTTTCCCACATATATGGTGTGTTATATTATTTCATGATCTTGTATGTTTGTTTATGCTTGCTAGATCTATATACTTGTATGAATGGCTCATCAATGTTAAGTCAAATTGATTGAATGTTTTGAAGATTGATTCATCCCCATTTCTCACTCATTGTTATTCCAAAATTTAGTATTAAATCCTAGTCGTTTAAAATAGGTATAACATCTTGAATGTGATCCTAAGAAGCACAAGCATGGATTATGATGATGATAGTGTTTATATTTGATAACAATAAATATATTTTCATTTCACAAGATAAGTATATAAGAGAGAGGTTGAAGAAGTCATCTAAGGGAAGTAATAATAGTGTTCCTAATGATGATAATGACTATTTTTATTAAGTTGGTAATGGAATTCTATTCTTGGCTAAAGAATCAGGTTGATCCAAGGAAGAAGAAGTTAAAGTAGATCTTGAATCTATGCCCATAAGTTCCCTAGATAATTTGAAGTGCCAAAAGAAGAGGAACCATGAATTGAGATATATGGTTAAGGATCTTAAGAAATAGATATGTACCATGGAGAATGTATTTGAGATATTATAATTTGTTAATTTCATGGTGTCTATGAAAATGGGTGGCTCCATTAGGCTTCATGGAGACAATCTTTAGTTAGCAAAAGCATGGTGAATGTTTGGTTTGAGGGAGAGCTATTTAGGTTGTTCTATGTTTATATAAATGAGTAGTTGAGATTAATCTATGTTAATAATAGGTGTTGGATTCAAGATGATTTAAGGAAGATGAGTATGGTTTAATATTCCTATTGACTCATGTGTTGAGCTATGAAGATAAAGGGGGAGTACCAAATTTTGTAGTTGGTGTCAAGAGTGTGGTTAGAGAGAAGTGTGTGGTCATGAGATAAAAGAGTGTTGTTAACAGTGTAAAATATGACAAGGTGGTCAAGTACATATTGATAGTATGTAATGTAACCAGGTCATTCTTAAAAGATAATTTAAAGCTAACTAATGTCTCAGATCATTGGTATAGGTCAAGAATGGAAGGTACAGTGTGTAGAAATCATAGTCATGTCATGAAAAGGCATGTGCATGGTAAGTATGAAGATGTGTGTGCAAAGGTATGAAATTATTTGAGGAGCATATAAAGAATGTGAACAAGATTTAGAGGCATCAAGGAGAGTTTCAATGTGAGCATGTAATGGTAATACCTTTAGTCTAAGTCTGCAACTAGACCAGTCCTAGACCCTACCTTCCCTAATGAGATATCAGGATCTATTATCAAGGCTTGTGAAGGTGCATGGCCAAGTAAGCTTTGAAGTATGTGTATGATGATTTCTTATGTAAACATAATGAGTGTTTTTGCTATGATAGAGAGTTTAATTATGGTGAATGAGGTTTATGATAAGTATATTAGTTTAATTGGTAGTAATTTGGTGTATGAAAGAGTTGTCATGAGTGAGGTCCTTCATGAAAGAAATAGTTTTATCGTGGGTGGTTTCCATAGTTTCTGATGATTGTTTTATGTCTAGTGTCTTTGAGAGGTAGTATTAGCTCATGGGGAGAAAGTGTGATTATAGTAATTATAAGTGACCCTTTGTCATTAATGCCAAAGAGGGAAAAGGATAAGAAAGGGTGAGAAAAGGAAAGAGCTAGATCTAGGAGATGGTTGCCATTAAAAGTGGTTTCCATAGTTTTCTAAGTGTGTTTCCCATCAATGACAAAGGGGGAGATTATTGAGCATTGTTCCTATTTTTGAGGTTTGGAATTGATGTTGTCATTTATGTCAAAGTTTTTTGAGAAGGTTGATATCATTATTGTTGTCATTGAGTGTCTTTGTTGTTCTAAAGGTGCTCTTGTGAAGATTGATGTCAAAGGTGATTATGAATGTTGATGCCATATGACTATCATTGTTTTTGTCATTGATATCTCAGTGGTGCTTTAGTGAGTGTTATGTTATAACAAGATAAAGTGTTGAAGGTTAGTTGACATGGTCATGAGTTCATAGGTCTTCATGAGGTCATTGAAGCATGTAGTTATGAGAGAGAATATTGATCAGTCTTGTAGTGATTCTGAGAGTATAAGATATGATTGGTTTATGTTCTTATGTTTTCATGAGTGATGTGAAGGTGAGCATGGAAGGTCCTTGTTGTCAAATTTGTTAAGTACTTGAGCCTAGTAGTGTCTTGAGAAGGTATGTGCATAGGATGCCAAGTCTTGTGCATGAAGAGGCATGGTGGCTTGGTGAGATGGATATTATTAGTATTTAAAGGTTATAGAAGATTGATATTAAGTGTATATGAGGACAAGGTGTCTTTTGAATCTTAGTTATGGCATGAAGAGACCTTGTGTGAAGGCATAAACTTGGTTTAATGGTGAGAAAACGTTGTAAAAAGATATTTTACATTGTTTGAGGATGTGATATGTTGTGTGAGAATGTGAATGAAGTATTGGGTGCTTAAAAAGAGGTTTAAAGGTTATTTCAAGGCCTAATGAGGTGTGGAGACTTAGATGAAGAAAGCAAGGTCATCAGAGCATGGCTTAATGAGGCCTAAGGTTTAATTTCTAAGGCAAGTATGCATATGTGAGATTTATTAGATGTGTTATAGGTTGTGTTAAATGTATTCATGAAGTTTTAGGTTAAATTTTGAAGGTTAAGGAAAAAAAGTGCTTTGAGGTCTTTTGAGTGCATAAAATGAAGAGTTTTCTACCCAAGAATGATTTTTTTGTGTTTTTATCTCATCAAACATATGCATGGGAACTTTTGTCATCAAATTGGAAACCCTAGGATAGTCAATGAGGTTACTAGAATTTTATGAAACATGGAATCATCTCTCAAGTTGTGAGTGAGCTTATAAGAGAGATGAATCTATAGATTATGAGGGCTAGCTCCCTAGATTAATCTTTAAGTGATTATCACCTAATCTAATGATATTCATGGAAAAGGGTTAGGAGTTTGCATGAAATGTAAGCTACACTAAAGAGGTGATACACCAAGACATATCCCATAGAATATCACACTCCTACTAAGCAACAAGGTTTTCTAAGACCAATTCTATGTATTGAACGATACTAACATAGTGTTTCAATGTGCATGGAAATGAGGTGGAAAAGAGATCAAATAATGTGTACCTGTGTCCATCCAAAAATGATCACCTTCCTCACATGTGGCATTGAAACTCTTCACAAGCATCTTTAAGTCTTGAAACTCCTTCTTGACAAGTGCCAGAAGGCAAGAGTTTGATCATGAGATCTCTTGGAGAGTTATATTTGCATCCCAAGGACAATTTAAAATCATCTTGAATCATTAAAAATAGATACATCATCGTAAATCATCAATTTATTTCTTAGGTGTCACAAGACCTCTTTGTTCCATAAGGCATAATTTAGCCAAAATAGCCAAAATTTGGATTTAGCTCAATTGGTGAAATTTTTCTTTATCAGAGTCAAATTTTCATCATAGTCCAATTTTCATCATATTATACTGGAAAAAATCCATTTTGAACCATTAGTCTCTCACTAAGACCCCATTTTGCTTATAGAGCCTTCATTAGGCCTAGTCCTCTTATAACCCTATTTTTACACAAGTCCACTCGTGTAGGATAATTCACGGACTTATAAGACTAATTGAGAGCATTTTGAGTACCCTTTTCCCTCATTATGAATTTTACCAAGTTTTATGGTGCTAAACTCAAGGAAAGTGTGGTTTTTATATCAATTAGTCTTCCCAATTAGGCCTAATTAGGCCTTTTTAGCCTAGAGGACAAAAAATTCTCATTTTGTGATCCCCATGTGTGAAATAATAAATTAGCCTATGATTCACTTTTTTCATCTCCTCATCATCTCTCATGTTTAATTTTAGCTCCTAATCCTCTGCATGGACCCTTGTTCTAGCATTAAATACTCTTTCTTAGCCTATTCAGTACAACCTTGTAGTTGTAGTTATGGACTAGTGGCATGGGATGAAACTCAAGGGAGTTCTCAAAGTAATATTGATGATTTTGAAGCTTGAAACATCCATTTTAGTTATTTTGTGGTCCTTTCTCTCTGATTAGGTTCAATTAAGCTTCTTAGAGGATTTTGGAGTGACTAATCCTCTTAGCATTTGTTCATGCATGATACACATTGGAGATTATTAAAAATTTAAATAAGGTATCCTCAAGGACCTACTTAAACTCCCTTAAATGTATCAAGGTCCCATGCAAATTTTGGTTAAATGTTTGAGCTTTTGAAGTTGGCATTTCAAACCATTTGATGCATTTTATGAGGGTTTGAGAGTATATAAGCCAAGAATTGGCTTCTTTATGAATTTATTTAAAAACAAATGGTTTAAAAACCTCTAAATATGTCCCATGAACATTTTTCCATCACTTTAATATATCTTCAAGAGCTAAGGATGAAACTTGACCCCTATTTGGCATTAGGCTTGTCCCTTGCCAATGAGCTTGCCTCTACTTTGGACTCAAAATGACTCTAAGATGGTTTATTTTGACTTTAAATGGCTTAAAAACTTCTCAAGTCATCCCCCAAGAATGATAAAATTACTTATAAATCACAACTAAGGTCAAAAATGAAAATGACCATACTTACCAAGCTTTTGCTTATCATTCCTTGCCATGGTGACTATAAACCTCCTTGTGTAGGGTATCTTGTTTGTACTTAGGCCTTTTAGAATTTTTTTTTGTATCTCTATGGGTTTTTAATATCTTATCCAAAAATCATCCATGGTCTGCTTGACTATAGCTCATCAATTTCATCAATTTTCTCAAAATTATCTTCATGCAAAGGAAAAATACCCATGCTCTGAGATAGAAGAAAGAGGGTTTTCCTTGCTATTTTTTGGTAAATTAAGTATTATATAATATTATAAATGTATTTATGGTACCCTTTACCAAATTTTGTCACCTATCTCCTTCATTTGATCCTCCAACTTTGCACATCTCTTAGGCAGACTTTATGAACCAAATAATATATGAAGGTGGGTAGGGTATGATTGTGTTTATAGGTTTTAGGGATGGCATTGATCTTGATTAGGACATTTATTTATCTTAAATTACTCTCATGATGTATCCCAACCATTATATAGTCTATTGTCCCTTCAAACATCTTCCATGGCTTTTGGAAACCTTGACTAGGTATTTAAAAACTTGTTGAGGACCACTATTTAGGATACTAGGTGTAGGTGGTTTTGAGTTTAGTTTGGGCTTTCAAGACAAAAAAAAAACATACATTTGTGTTCATAATACAATTTATGTGATCCTTCATAAAGTTTCCAAGTTGGATTTTAATTTATTTTCACTAGTTCATGACCTCTTCCCAAGATTAGGCTCACTATTTGTTTGGACTGAGACACTTTCAACATGCCTATAAGTGGAATTTGAATCTTGACTTATGGATTAGGGATCTCTATATTCATGTTATTTAGGTAATTTTATTATCCTTATTCTCTGATTTCACTTTTTAACCTTCTAGCTAGCATCATTTCATGCTTAGGTCCTCAAGGAGACACCTCTTCCTTGACTATGTTTCATGCCTATTCATAGTCATGTTGTAGGTTACCATGACTTATTTTGGGTTTTTGATAATTATTTTAAATCCTATTAAGTTATTTTAATCAAATAAAACTCTATATCATCTTGAAGGATCCAAACAAGGTCTAAATTCCAACCTTCTAACTCACTATTTACTAACCTTGTTATAGGTGACCCTTCCCAAGCCTATGTACGGATAGGGGAAGGGCATCGGTGATTAAAACATCAAACTTCACCTTTTATTTGTCATTTTATCTTAGGAGTTTTTTTAAAATAATGTATGATATTTTTATCTTGATGGCATAGTTATAATCTTTCATAATAACTGAAAAGCAACTTTTTCATTAACCTCTTGTAGACATCACTACCCTTTTTCAGTGTGTTTACAAACACTTTCAAGGTGTTCAAACTCCATATTTCACTTACCCTTTTTACCTAAAAATTGGAATAGTCCTTATTTGTGTATAAGGATACTTGGAAAAATAATCAATATAATTATAAAACCCTTTTTTCATGCCATATCTTATCCCAAAAAAGGCTCAAGGATCTTTGTTTTGGTCCTTTTGGGACTATAAGGCCAATACAATCAATAGGATTTTGGAAGTGGTTTTAATAGCCTCTTGATACTTCTCCATTTTAAAAAATCCTAACATGATTCTAATAAATAGTAAAGGTTTATAAATAGGGTTTTGTCACACCTCCATAAATGCCACCATGACATCAACAAGGCCTATAGATGAAGGTTTGACTATGATATGTAGGCAAGAACATGAAAGAGCAAGAGAGACTCTCCAAACACCTCTAATGTATTTTATAGCCCTCAATTGCACAAAATGAAGTTATGAAACCTATAAATATATTCACAACATCTTTAATGACACCTGTAGGTGCACATTCTTTAGTATAGAGTAGTGGTAGTGAAATTAGACCAAAACAAGCTTAGGAAGAAGCCTCTTGAACTACTAAGATCTAAAAAAGCAAGATATCAGTGGAAAAACAATGTAAAATCCTTGAGAAACACATTGAATAACTTCCTCTATTAGATCAAATCAAAATCTTTTGAAATAATTGAAAATAGTGACCCCTTTTTAGATGCACAAGCATAAAAAGATTCCTGAAGTCAAACTAATTGTTCATAAAGTAAGAGGCACCAAATCAAAAATTATTAATATGAAATTGAATTGCACTCTGAGTAATATCCACCCCCATAATCACTCTTTCCAATTCCACTTGTATGACTCATGCTAAGTGATTGAATATGGCCTTTAATTGTTTTCCAAGTGAAAATGGAGGAAAACAAGTTGCAAATGAACTTTCTCGAATTCTTCTTGCAATCCAAACATGTAAATGACCTATGGGTAGGTAAAGCGTCACTCCACCATGTTTTTAGCTAATGATGGATTTGCGAAGTCTATACAAGTGCGCAAAAACTCCTATTGTTGAGGAAAAATTACCATTTATTGATCATAATAGACTTATAACTATCAATTGATTAATTATAACATGATTTTACCTTATCCACATTGATATCCACCTTTATGACATATTTTTTAAATCCCACCATCTATACAAGTTAATTAATTAGCTAGAAAAATGGCCAAATGACCCTTTTACCACATGAAACCTAGGAAATGGCCAATTTTTGACTTGAAGAAACCTTAAAATAATTCAAAGACAATTTTATGACATTTTAAATATAATTTGGCATTTGACTAAGTTTGACTAGGTTTGACCAAAGTTGACTTTGGTTGACTAAGCTAGTACAAGGAGCATGGGTTTCAATAAGGATTAGGGAAAGGGTAAGTGAGACATATAGGAAAATATATGACCCCATAGGACATATGAAACATTAAAAATATTAGGGGTTGACCCAAATTTGACTTGGCATCAAATTTGGTCAACATTCTTGGTGATTCCTAAGGGTCGCATTGCTATTATGCTTAAGACCAGGTGCTTAATCCTTCCATTGGGCATGTAATCACACATATGATCACTATAATTGACTTGAAAAGACCTTTGGATCAAGGTAAATAATTTGGTTGATGCATACACACCAAAAAAAGGAAAGGAAACACACTTGTACTCTAAAGCACTTAGAATTTTTTTAAATAAACACAATCTAAAGTGTACAAACTAAATAGCAAGAATTGATCCTCCTAGATCAAATGGAAATATTCTCATACCATCTCCTTGAAGTAGACTAGAAGAGTGTGCAATCTTCCACTTATTTATTATCCTTATTTTTTCAACACCTTGCTTACTTCCCATGGTGCTTGCTTTGACTTCATCTAGTTTCATAGCTAAGAACATGAGTTCAATATAAACATACTCCTCTTGATTGGTTTGAATGGAAACCATAGTCATTGGTTAAAGTGGTTTTTAATTTATTATAGAATTATTTTTATCTTCACATTCAACCTCAATCTCAAGTGGATTTTTATCATCAAGGTTGTATTCATTTTAAAAAGGAAGTTCTCCATCAAACTTTGGTGTTTCTAGCAGCTGAATGCATGGGAGAGGTTCTTCAAAACTTACTACCTCTCTTATCACCCTCCATCCATATTATACATTTGATCTTCTTGAGATGAATCATGCTTACCTTGAAATTCTTGTGGAGGTGCTTCATTATCATTAATAGGTTCATTTGTAACATCTCCTTCAAAACTCTTCTCAAGCTCTTCATGAAGTGGAGATGCATCATCCAAGCTCAATTTTTTTTTTCAAGATCATCTCAAAATGCCAACTCTTCATGATAAATAGAAAATACTTGAATTTTATCAATTCTCTTACCAATATCTTGTGGAATATCATGTTGGATAATGATTTCCTCTTCTTGATCTTATGTTGCAAGTTGATCATGATCATCCTCCATATCATTAGCTCCTTCCTCAAGCTCAAGGATTGATCCATTTGGGCAAAGAGGTGTACCAATGACAATATATTCATCATATTTTCTTGATGTATAATCTTCAATATGTTCAAGAGACTCATCTATGTCAAAATCACCCTCTAATTCTTGAGGAGTCTTACAAACAATTAGTTGATTCTCAATTTATGACGATAATAGAGAGGAGGTACTAAATGGAAATCCTTTAAGTGATTTATCAACCTTATTCACATGATTTTATTCTTTTTGAAGGTTAAAAATAATGGTACCTTATCTAATACCTTCTTGATGAGTATCACTTTGCATGATATTTATTTTTTTGATGTGAGTCAAGGAGTAGCTCTTTCTTGTGCCAGTAAGGCTTGACAACCTCTTCCACCATCATCCATACACTGACCTTGAGATTGTCCCCAATGATCCAAATGTTCCTCTCCTTGAAACAAGCTGGTATAGACTACAACAAAAGCCTTTTTGGATGGAATGGAGTTAGGATTATAGATATTAGGCTACCTATTGAAAACTTGATGACCTTAGTGATTGCATTGGGGACTGGGTGGAGTACTTACTTGCAATTTAGCTTGTCTAAGCTGACCTTGTAATGACCTGATAATTTCATATTTGTATATATAATTATCCACCTTATCGGGAGTGATTATAGACTTGACATTGGCATTGGGAACTTTATCTACACTTGGGGTTTCAAACGAACTATGAGATAACAAAGGCATAACAACTCTTGGGGACAATTTTCCAACAAGTATCAAACTAATCTAAGATTTAATATCTATCTCATATGCATTAGGTAGATTAAATCCTCCCAATTATTACAACATCACTACCACATTAGTGCCAATGGCCTTGAGATAACTAGGGAACACAAAGCTTGGAGGGGCTCTTATGAAAGGTGGAAACCTATGCCATGTTCATTAAAATCTCCCATGGATTAATTAGGACCTCTCCTTATCACATTAAAATGATGGATTAGTGAAATGTGATCACTCTTATTCTCAAACCTATTTACTAAAAAATTTCTAAAGCCATCCAAATTAGTAATTCAACCACCTCCCAATATCTTATACCAATCAAGTGTTTTACCCTTTAATCACATGGCAAGTAGCCTAATAGCTATGTTGAATTGAGTGATATAATGTAAACTACAAAAAATTGAGATGTCCCTAATGTGTTTAGATGGCATAATTTGACCTTCTCCATTAAAGTTAGGGAGACTTTTGGTCGCATTGGGATGGATAGGATCATATGCAGGAAGATTGATTGGATTTTGGGTGTTGAAGGATGGGAAAGCATATTACCTATCCATCTCTTCTTCCTCCTCCTTACCATAAAATATAATGTGGATAAAATTGATCTACAACCAAATATTCTCACCTTTTGGATTTGTTAAATGCTAGATGAAAAACACTTCTTCAACCTTGCGCTTGTCAAGACCAATATTCACCTTGACATGGACGCAATTAGGACTACCTATCCCACCGAGCATTATAGAATTATTATCATCAAATTGGGCACACTAGGATACTATATTATGTTCCTACAATTTGATGCAACATGTAATTATCTCTCAAGTTATGGGTGAACTTATAAGAGAGATGAAGCTCTAGATTATGAGGGGTAGCTCCTTAGACTCATATTTAAGTGCTTATCACCTAATCTAATGCTATTCATGGAAAATGGTTAGGATTTTTCATGAAATGTAAACTACACTAAATAGGTGATACACCAAGACATATCCCATAGACTATCACACTCCTACTAAGAAATAAGTCTTTCCAAGACCAATTCTATGCATTGAAGGATCCTAACATAATGTTTCAATGTGGAGGTAGCATACATAGGATAACCAACAAGATAATTTATATAGGGGTATATTTCACACCATAGGGGAAATTTCATACTTAAAAAGGATCCTAGTACAATCCATACACTTCACATGACATGTTAAAATTAGAATTCTTGTTTAAACATGAAGGATAAAGGGAATAAGGGTGACACCATTAGTTATCTCCACTATACATCACTCTCATACTTAGAGAAAATGCACATAAATCATAATCAAACTTGTGTTTAATTTTTAAATAAAAAAATACAATGTCATACCAGTAGGGCCGCACCATACTAGCTGTGGTCTCCTTTACAATAGCCAAAATGCTTCAATTTAGAGAACTTGGAAGAAGAGAGAGAGAAGAGAAGTTGAAAAGGCACAAGAACAAGTGTCCAAACGTGAAAATTAGTTAAAATTAATGTTTATGAGGTGGAAAAGTATTCATTAAACTTATTTACACATCATTCTATCGTAGAGAAGCCTCTTCTCCAAATGTGGTGTAGTAATCTCCTTAATCATTCTCCCTTGTGAAATTGACTTCATCATGGGCTTTATTGAGCACTTAAAATAAATTTAGGGACAAATTTTTTCATGTAAATGATGTTTAAGAGAGATAAAATAAATAATTTGGACATGTGTCCATCCCGAAATAGTCACATTTATCACATGTGGCATTGAAACTCTTCACAAGAATCTTTAGGTCTTGAAACTCCTTCTTGACAGGTGGCAAAAGGCAAGAGTTTGATCATGAGATATA
Source organism: Torreya grandis (assembly GCA_037957365.1). NCBI lineage: Eukaryota > Viridiplantae > Streptophyta > Pinopsida > Cupressales > Taxaceae > Torreya > Torreya grandis. The sequence goes on along the minus strand of JARHVA010006146.1, from coordinate 551,113 downwards.
TTTTATAGTTATATTTTAATCCCAAGGACACATGTAAATCATCTTGAATCATTTTTAATGGATACATAATTTGAAATTATCAATTTCCTTCTTAGGAGTCATAAGACCTCTTTGTCCCATTAGGCCTAATTTGGCCAAAATAGCCAAAATTTGGATTTAGATCAATTGGTGAAATTTTTATTCATGAGAATCCTGTTTTGATCATATTATATTGGAATCAATCCATTTGGAACCATTAATCTCTCACCAAGACCCCAGTTTGATTATAGAGTCTTCACTAGGCCTAGTCCTCTTGTAGCTCTATTCTTACACGAGTCCACTTGTGAAGGATAATTCATGGAATTAAAAGACTAAGTGAGAAAAGTTTTGAGTACCCTTTTCGCTCATTATTCTCTATGACATGTTTCATGGTGATACACTCAATTCAAGTGTTTTTTAGATCAATTAGTCCTCCCAATTAGGCCTAATTAGGCCTTTTTAGCCTAGAGGAAAAAAATTCTCATTTTGTGCTCCCACATGTGTGAAATAATAAATTATCCTATGATTCACTTTTTTCATCTACTCAAAATATCTCATGTTAATTTGAGCTCCTGATCATCTACACAAACCCCTATTCTAACATTAAATGCTCTTTCTTTGCCTATCCAATACAACCCTATACTTGCAGTTATGAACCAATGCATCAGATAAACCTTAGGGGAGTTATAAAAGTCATCCTAATGAGTTTAAATCTTTAAACATCCATTTCAGATCTTTTTTTGGCCTTTCTCTCTCATCAAGTTCAAATCAGGCTTCTTGGAGGCTTTTGGAGTGACTAACCTTCTTAGCATTTGTTTATGTAGGATACACATTGGAGATTATTAAAAATTACACTAAGGTATCCTTAGGAACCTCCTTCAGCTCCCATTAATTTCTCAAGGTCCCATGCAAAGTTTGGTGAAATTTATAAGCTTTTGAAGTTGGTATTTCGAACCATTTAGTGCATTCTGTGAGGGTTTGAGAGCATTTAAGCCAAGAATTGGATTATTAATGAATTTATTTGAAAAAAATGGTTAAAAAACCTCTGAACATGTCCCATTAACATTTTTACATCACTATAATATCTCTTCAAGAGCTAAGGATAAAACTTGATCCCTATTTAGCATTAGGCTTAGGCTTTGCCAATGAGCCTACCTATACTTTGCACTCAAAAAGACTCTCCAATGGTTTATTTTGACTTATAATGGATTAAAAACTTATAAATTTATCCCCTAATCATTATCAAATCACTTATAAATTGTAACTAAGGTAAAAAATGAAAATTACCATCCTTACCAAGCCTTTTACTTATCATTCCTTGTCATGGTGACTGTAAACCTCCTTGTGTAGGCTATCCTATTTTTCCTTAGAAATTATATAAATTTATTTATTTATTTATTTTTTAATAAATATTTATGTGTTTTTTACAACTTATACAACCATCATCCAAGGTCTACTTGCATATGGCTCATCAATTTTCTCAAAATTGTCATCTCCATGCAAAGAAAACTTGCCCTTGCTCTGAGACAAAACAAAGAGGGTTTTACTTGATATTTTTTAAAAAATTAGATATTGGATCATATTATACAGGTATTTATGGTACTCTCTACCAAATTTTGGCACCTAAATCCTCCATTTGGCCCTCCAAATTTTCACATCTCTTATGTATACTTTATGAACCAAGCAGTCTATGAAGGTGGGTAGGGTATGACTGTGTTTTTAGGTTTTATGGATGAAATTTATATTTATTAGGAAATTTATGTATCCTAAATTCATATAATTATGTATCCCAACCATTATCTCTTTTATTGTCCCTTAAAGCATCTTCCATGCCTTTTGGAAACCTAGGTCTTTGACTATTTGTTGAGGACCACTATTTAGGATACTGGTTGTAGGTGATTTTGAGTTTAGTTTGGGATTTAAGGACAAAATATAACATATATTTATGTTTATACACTAATTTAGGTTATCATTCATCAATTTTTAAAGTTTTAGTTCAATTTCTTTGCACTAGTTCATGACCTATTCCCAAGATTAGGCTCACTATTTGTTTGGACTGAGATACTTTCAACCTACCTATAGGTGGAATTTGAACCTTGAATTATGGATTAGGTATCTCTCTCTTAATTTTATTTATTTCATATTATACTCCTTATTCTCTTATTTAACTTGGTAACCTTCAAGATAGCATCATTTCATGCTTAGGTCCTCAAAGAGACACCTTTGCCTTGATTGTGTTTCATGCCTAGTCATAAGCCTGTTGTAGGTTACCATGGATTATTTGGGTTTTTTTTAATGATGTTTTAACCTCATATTAAGGTATTTAAATAATAAAACATTATGTATCTTCTTTAATGATCCAAACAATGTCTAAATTCCAACCTTCTAACTCACTGTTTACTAACCTTGCTGTAGGTGACCCTTTCTAGGCCTTTGTACAGATAGGGGAAGGTGCATTAGTGATAAAAAACTTAAAATTAACCTTTTATTTGTAATTTTATCTAAGGATTTTTTTTAATAATTAATTATGGTTTTAGATTTATGTAATATTTATAATCTTCCATAAGAATTACAAAGTCATTTTTCCATCAACCTCCAGTAGACATCACTGCCCTTTTTCGGTATGTTTACAAGCACTTTCAAGGTGTTAAAAATCCATCTTCCACTTACTTGTTTGACCTAAAAATTGGAATAATCCTTTTATGTGGATATGATAACTATGCTAAACAATCAAGAGCATTTTAAACCCCTTTTTTCATGCCATATTTTATCCCAAAAATGCTCAAGGATCTCTATTTTAGTCCTTTTGGGACTGCAAGGCCAATACAATCAATAAAATTTTATAAGTGGTTTTCATAGACTCTTGAAAATTCTACATTTAAAAAAATCCTAACAGGATTCTCATGAATATTCAAGGGTTACAAATAGGGTTTCACCACACCTCCATATATGTCACCATGACGTCAACAAGGCCTGTAGATGAAGGTTTCACTGTGATATGCAAGCAAGAACATGAAAGAGTAAGAAAATGAAAGGATGAGACTCTCCAAACACATATAATTAATTTTATATCCCTAAATTTAACAACATTAATTGATTACACCTAGGAACATCTTCACAACACCTTCAATGGCACCTATAGGTGCACATTCCTGAGTATAAAGTAGTGGTAGTGAAATTGGACCAAAACAATTTTAGGAAGAAGCCTCTTGAATTATTTAGACCTCAAAAATAAATATATAATTTAAAAAAATGTATAATCCTTAATAAACACATGGTATAACTTCCCCTATCATATCAAATCAAAATCTTTTGAAATAATTACAAATAATGACCCCTTCTTAGATGCACAATTATAAAAAGCTGCCTACAGTCAAATTGATTATTCATAAAGGATGAGGAAAAAAATTTCAAATTATTGCTATGAAAGTTTAATTTGATTAATATCCCCCTGTAGAAGCACTCTTTCCAATTCTACTATACGACCCATGCCAAGTTATTGAATCTAGCCTTTCTTTGCTTTACAAGTGAAAATGGAGGAAATCAAGTAGTAGATGAAATTTCTTGCATTATTTTTATAATAAAACCATGTAAATGACCTATGGGGAATTTAATATTCACTCCACCACATTTTCAATTGATGATGGACTTGAAAAGTCTGTACAAGTGCCCAAAAACTCCTATTTTTGAGGAAAAATTGTTGTTTCTTGATCATAACAAACTTCTAACTATCACCTGACTGATTCTGATGTGATCTAACCTTATCCACATTTATATCCACCTTTATGACATATGTTTTAACTCCCACCATCTGTAAAATTCAATTAATTAGCTAAAAATGTGGCCAAATGACCCTTTTACCACATGAAACCTAACAAATGGCCAATTTGTGACTTGAATACACCTTGAAACAATTCAAAGACCATTTTAGGAAATTTTCAATATAATTTGGAACTTTAACTAAGTTTGAATAGGTTTTACCATTATTGACTTTGGTTGACTGAGCCAGTACAAGGAGGATGGGTTTTAACAAGGACTAAGGAAAGGGTAAGTGAGACATGTAGGACAATAGATGACCCCATGGGACATATGAAACTTTCTCTAAAAGTTAAAAATATTATGGGTTGACCCAAATTTGACTTGGGGTAAAATTTGGTCAATAGGAACTTAAGCTATTCATGGTATATTTGGAAGGGTCCTAGCCCAAAATTTTAATAATTAGTTTTTAGATTGAGGGGATATGCTTTATGAATGATCGTTAATAGTGGAAATAGGTTTAAACCCTCCTAGAACCCTAATAAGGACCTAATTTTGAATTTGTTGATAAAAAGTGCCTATAATGAAAATTTATGCTTAGGTAAGCTACTATATATTATAGTGGACTCTACTAGGTACCTCTAGGTGGTATTGGTTAGAGAGAAGAGTGAAAATGTTGAGTTATAGGCTCGTTTCTAAAGAAGTTGTAACTATCAAAAGTTTTATTAGAAAATGTTTAAAAATGATTGGATGGATAATCTAGAGACTTTTATTTGATTTTCATGATGGTTTCTGGATTGTTTTTAGTACTTAAGTGACTCATTTTGGTTATCTAAGTAGACTAGTCACTAATAGGCCTAATAGAGAAAAATATGCAAAACCCAAGCAGTGATGGGAAGATGACTCTTGATGTGTTTTCATGAAATATTGGTGGATTTAAGTGAATTAAAATGTTTTTTGGGACTCTTATGTTGTATTAATTCTTATTAGAGGGTTTTTTAGTAAATTATAGAGATTGAAAAGTTGAAGTCATAATGGCTTATCTAGTTTTGGTGTGACTGTGTGGAGAGAGGTCAAAAGATTGGTCTACAAGACCAATATATGACATTAAAAAATATTAATTTTTTATTTTAATATGGTTTTTAAATATCATATAATAATTTTCATAAATTTTAATTATCTTAAAGTCCTTATACAAGTGTTAGAAGGTTAATGTTTTATAACTATGTTTTTGATAGTCTTGACAATTCTGAGTTGTAGTGATGAAAAGTTAGAATTAAGTATAATTTAATGAAAGAGTGATTAAATATAGTGATATTAATTTTTATTAATGATGGATAATTCATGATCATTCTTGGTATAATATTTGTATGTCATTTTAAGTTAATAAAATCCATTCACAAAATGGCTTGTCTATTCAAGATTGGACTATGAGATTGTAATTCAAGTAATTATTATGTAAGACTAATATTTTCCATTATAACTTGTGATTTTTTCATTTTAAGATGATATAAATATTTCATATTAATAAAGAGTCAATAAAAGTGTCTACATAGGTGGTTGAAGTATAATTCCTTATGACTGTGTTTTTGAGTATTCTGGTAGTTTTGAGTGAGCAAGTTGCAAAGTTGTTATTGAGCCATTATTTTTTGAGTGAATTTATTCAAAGTATTTGGATATGTTCATGAGTTAATATATTATATGTATATATGTTTCATTTTTCATAGGATATCTAATAAAGGAGTGATTTAACTTCATTCTTACAAGATAGTTTCTGAGGTGTACAAGCCTAATAGGGTAGTCCATCCTAAACAGGGCCTTAGGGTATAAACACAAGATGAATATATAAAAAAGTATGGAATAGGTTATAATAAATAATTATAAATTTTTTTAGTGGGTTTTATGGTTTGATAAGGCTATATGGATCCAATAAGATCAAGTCTCAGAGTCAAGAGAGCAGACGTAATGAAGTAGGCCTCCATGAGACCTAAAAGGTCAGTACGACCAATGTTGGTCATTGATTCAGAATGTGCCAAGTGTGTTAAGATGACCTTAGGGTCATAAATATTCTAAAAACATATTTTTTATGTTTTGGTTACATAACATGTAGGTGATAAAGCATGAGAAAGATCAAATAGTGTTTGAATACACACAAGCCTAATTTAAACAATACTAATGGAGTGTTTTAAGTGGTGGATGGATATAAAAGGTGTCATGGACCTAATATGAGCTTATTAGGGGTCTATTTAAGCTAAATATGAAATTTTACTACTATGTGTGAAGTTTTAAAGTATTATAAGGAAGGCAAAGTGTAATGTGTGACTACGAAGGCCTAATAGGTATCCATGAGACCTAAAGAAGGAATGTAGCCTATTGAATTGTGACCAACCTGAGATTGTGATTGATTATTATAGTAACATCTACTAAGGCCTATTATGTGGAAAATATAAGTGGGAAATTATGTGCAGATGACAAAAAGGGATATGAGAAAGAGTATTATATAAATATAAGGCAATTTTAGGCCTATATGGGTACACTTATAGGAAGCGAATCAGAAATAAGATTGAGGAGAAGAAATAATTCATGTAGAAAATAATTTTGGTATTCAGGTATTATCATGAATATATAATATTAGGTCTGAGTATAAATATCAAGGTCATATGATCTAATTAGTTTTGAAGAGGCCTAGTTTAGCAGAGAGGCCTAGGAGGTACTTTTAGAGGGATAAGAGTATGAAGAGATAAAGATGTGGTAATCATTTGTTGGTTAATTTTTTTTTCTTTTGAAGGTTATCAAATAAAAATGGTGGCTGATTTGGTATTGATTCATTTAGGGGGATGGCGCCTCCTTACAAGTAGGTGCTTATTAAATCCTAGTCAAGTGGGTGTTTGGATAGTTGGGGTTAGTGCTCCATGTGGAGTAGTTGCTTCACTAAATCTTATTTTTTGTCCTATAGTATTGTAGTTCATTTTCAAAGATCAATGGGTTTTCTTCCCCTTGAGGGTTTACCACATATATGATGTGCTATCTTGTTTCATGCCCTTGTATGGTTTCTTATACTTGTTAGATCTATATACTTGTATGAATGGCTCATGAATACTACGTCAAATTGAATTAATGTTTTAAATATTTAATCACCCCCCCACCCTCCCCCCTTTAGTCATTGTGCTTCCAACAAAAATAAACATCAAGAGTATAATTATAATGTTGTTATTTTATATGTTGCCTTGTTTACTTGTAACGAAAATGAATGGATTATAGATAATGATGAATCACATCATATGACTTGTTTATAAAATATTTTATCTCACATTAGAATTATATCTAAAAATATTCATTTACATGATAATTTATTTGTATAAGATACTAAATAAGGAAAATCAAATTTTATAAATATTATTATTAAATATGTTTTTCATGTACCTAAACATAGTAAATTTTATTATCCTATTATTAACTTATGAATGATAATTTTATTGTAACTTTTTTTAAGGATAAATTTTCTATTAAAAATCAATCAAGTTCCCTGATTATTGAAAGCAATCAGTATAATGGTTTATACATATTTCCTACTTCTTCTACATGTTGTCTTTCATCACATAATAGGAATGAATATCAATTATCGCATGAAATACACACACACACACACACACACACACACATATCCCACTCAATTCAATTGACATTAACACCAATGAGGACACAATGACCTAGTGCACATAATGGCACATGGATGTAAGCTGAGTCCTACAAATTAATCCTCAGGCATCATGCCTACCCCTAAGCCTCAGTGCTAGTAATTTACTCAGTTGAATCAAAACCATCTAACCCATCCAACTAGTCTAATCCATGGGGTTGCTTATGGCATGAAATATTAGGCCATGCTAATTTTATAACTTTATATGATATGTCTTCTCATAATATTTTTTTGGGTATTTATTCTATTTTATCTCATCTTGAAGCTTGTGAGGGATGCTTACATGGTAAATAACATACTAACCCTTTTCACAAGAATTAGGATGTTAGTTTATCACATCCTTTAGAGTTCATTCATAATGATGTTATAAGACCCCTTGAAGTTACATCTCTTAATGATTATTTTTATTTTTTTACTTTTATAGATGATCATACTAGAATTATTTGGTTATATTTTATAAATAATAAATCTGAAGTATTATCCAAATTCAAAGACATTAAAAACGTTGTTGAAAGTTATTCTAATTTTTCTATTAAGAGAACAAGAATTGATAATTATGGTGAATATTTTAGTAAGTAATTTTATTATATTTGCATTAGTTATGGAATTCAAAGGAAATCAACAAATCCTTATTCCCTACATCAAAATGGTATTATTGAAAGGAAAAATTTCACCATTATTAAAATGGCTAGAACAATGTTGCATTATAGAAAATTTCCTAAGTTATTTTGAGTCAAATCCATGAATAATACTCTGCATATTATGAATAGAGTCCCCCTAGAAAAAAATTCCATCTTTCTACCCCTTTAAAAATGTGGTCTAAAAATAAACCCAATGTGGTTCATCTTAGGATATTTGGCAGTCCTATTTCCATATTTATTCTTAAAGTTAAAATAAATAAACTTGATCCTACCTCCTATATATGCATATTAGTAGGTTATGGAGATAAAACTAAAGTATTGACAGTGTATGATCTATATAAAATAAAAATAATTGATAATAGTAAAGTTATGATCATTAAAAAAAATTATGAGCCCTTTATGGAACCCTCTCAATGTTCTTCATTAGATGAACCTAACTCTCCTGTTACTCTTTATGAAGAAACAAATACCCTTGAACAAGTTTATCCAATTTCACATAACCTAGAGTTTGAGTAATCTTCTAAATTTCATGTTCAATCTAAAATACCTAAATTATTATAATCCCTAATTCCACTTTTGGTCTTGATAATATCAATAAATTAACTAGAATTAAACATTCTTATCATGCCTTAATGACTATGTATGAATATGAAGCCCAATCTTTTGAGCAAGATATTCAATAATATAGATGTAATGTTACTATGCAAACTAAGTATAATGCCTTTATTAAAATTTATACTTAGGATCTAGTCTCACCTCTACCTAAAATACATAATGTTAGGTGTAGTTGGCTTTATAAAATAAAATATAATTCAATTGATAAAATTGACAAATATTAAGGAAAGATTAGTTTCTCATGGTTTTACTCAAAAACACAAGATTAACTATGTCAAAACTTTTGATCCTATAGTAAAAATAAGTAATATTAGATTACTCATTATTCTTACAACTCATAAAGGTTGTATTATACACCAAATGGATGTAAAAAATGCATTCATGAATGGGGATTTAATAACAAATCTATATGACTCAACCAAAAGCTTTCACTGAGCCTAATAAATAAATATCATTATATTTGTAAGTTAAATAAATCTATGTATGGTTTAAGACAAGATCCTCAAACTTGGTATTCTAAAATCATTAATTGTTTTAAAGAACTAGGTTTCTCCAACTATTATTTTGATAATGATCTCTTTTCAAAAATTAAAAAAGGTCATATTATCTTAATTATATTATATGTTGATGATATTCTTATTACCAACAATCTAATTAGTTTAATTAATAAATATAAGGATAAAGTAATCCAGATGTTTGAATAATTTAATCATTCTTAATTTTTTTATGAATGGTTGTATTTCAAGACAAAAAATTAATCATTGTATCACAATATCAATATCCACATAATCTTCGTGTCAAGTTTAATATGCTTGAATTTAAGCATAAATATGTTCTTATTAAAGTTGGTGTCAAGATTAATCCAAAAATTACATATGATAAATCTAATCCCACACATTTTTAGGTACTTGTTGGCAGTTTGATTTATTTAACCATTAATAGGCCAAATATTTTATTTATTATAGGTTCTACATCCATAATCATGCATGATCTACATTTGGGTCATTTAAAATTAGTGAAATGTATACTTATTTACATTAAAAGAACATTAAATTTTAGTTTAATTTATTCTTCCATTGATAATACTAAACTATATGGCTATTATGATGCTGACCATGCTGGTGATACTATAGATTGCAAATCTAATTCTAGATATGCCTTTAAGTTTGGTGCATGTGTTATCACTTGGATCATCAAAAATAAATGTATTGTCTCTATCTCTTAAACTAAAGTAAAGTATAAAATTGTTATGTAAGTTGATAAAAAAATCCATGTATCTGTGAAGGCTTTTAGGATAGCTTCAATTGGATTTTATCTGAAAGAAATTTCTAAATGGTGATATTGATCTGTAATTTTATCATATGGATGAAAAAGTGGAAAAAGTTATTCATAAAATCACTTGGTGCTACTAAGTTTTTTTAGTTTTTTGTAATTTTGGGCCTCTCAAAGTTTCCATTAAGGGGGTGTGTGCATAACAATGTTGTTTCCTAATGGCCATGTATTTACTTATTCTTATCTATACTTATTCTCATTTTAAAACATTGTAATAAGCCACTTTAAGTGATTTTGGTAAACTTCATAAATTTTTAGTTTACATTATACCCAATATTCATTATGTAAAAGGCTCAAAATATGATTGGTTGATTATTCATGAGAAATTGTGAGATTTAGTCTCATGATTATGTTAGACTAAACTTACTTTCAGTAGTTTATGGATTTTAATTTCTTTTGTTTCAATAGGTGGTGTTGGCATGATGAATGTTTTTGAATTTTTCAAATTTTAAATGCATCTTAAAATCATTATAGGTGATTCACGGAGTACAATTCCTTTATTAAGGTATCTATGGGACATATGCCCACTTAGCATTAAGTGGGAGTGTTATAAGATTTAATGTATAGGTCGTTCCCCTTATGGATCATTAGCATACATAGGTTTAATTAAATAATAATGTTTTATTATTTATTAGCACAAGTTGAAATGCTCTTGTAAATAAATAATAAAATGTATATATTTATTTATTATAGTTTTATTAAAATTTCTCATGGAGAGGTTGGACCCATTGGTTACAACGGTCCACCTCCATAGCCAAATATAAAAAAGGGTTTTACCCATTTGGTATATCACATTAAATAGTTTCTATGAAATTGAATATTTTCATGTGAAAAATATTATTGAAGGGATTTGTAAATGTATATTAGAGAATAAGTGAGAAGTTGGAGGATTGTATTGGGTATAAATTGGGTTTCACATATTAATTAATTTCAACCATGTTTTTGTACCACTCTAATGTTTTCCACATTAAATCCTATCTAAAAATAATATTTTATTCTATTTTTATTAATTATAATCTATATCTACCTTTGTATGCTTAATTTAATATACAATGCATATACTTATATATTATTTTAGATCCATCTCATGGTCTTACCTGATAGGTGTCTCTTGCCAAATTAGCAGAGAAGTGAATCCGATTGGAAAATTACATTGGTGGTCTATCCTAGCATGTAATGTAGTATATTTTTCATAGAAAGTACAAGGTGAGGTATTTCCTCTCATGATAGTTAGTTGAGTTTAGTGACAACTAGTTTGAGAGATGTAGTAGATCATTCTCTATCATTATTATCTTTTTGTCATAGCATTCCTCTAATGGAAAAATCAATGATATAGATTTAAAATATAAATTCACAAAATTTCATGGAAGCCATGAAGATGGGAGGATTTTGAATCATGTGACTCAACTCCTCTAAATCCACCTAAACCTTAGGGCCTCACCAAAATGGGGTGTTATTGTGTAAGGGATGTGTGAGCTGTAACAAATTGATCACATATTCATTAATAAAGTATCTTATAAAGTTGATATTTTTGAGGAAAGGCTGAAATTATACTATGTTGTGTGAGAGAGAAATTTTTAGGATCACTTTTATCTTATAAGGATGCATATAAATGCCTCACTATGAAACAAGGAAGCCAAGAAGCTTTCTAGTGGAAATGCCCAAAATTCATTTCTCAAGGTTGAGAATAATGTGAAACTCCCTAAAGTACTAAAAGGTGTTTTTTAGGTCTCACACATGTTCCTCCCATTTAAGATATTTCAAGGAGGTCATCAACATAGCACTCCAAAATCTTGTGTATGAGATCATGAAAAACATGGGTCATGGCATGTTGATACATAACACTAGAATTATTCAGACCAAAGGGTATGATGGCATAAATTAAGTACCCAAGGGGGTAGTGAATATATTCTTGTGCTAATATTTAAGTGACATGAATTTTATTATACCTTGAGAACCCATCCATGAGAGACATACTCTCAAATATAATCATGGAATATATAATTTGATCAATCAAAAGAATATGAAAATTACCTTTTGGGAAATCCAAATTAAGATTGCATAATTCAAATTAAATATAGATAGACTTATTGAGAACATGGATGATGTTGAAAATCAACCTTGAATAATCAATGGATTTGATTAATTTAACACAAATGAGTTTATTGTTCTCTACTTTGACTCATTGGGAGACTTTAATAATCATTAATGATTATTTTTGATGGATGGGACACACTGATCCTCTGTAATGAGGTTATCAAGGATGAAGTCAAGGTCCATACCATGCATATTAGTGTATTCCTAAGTGAATACATCAAAAAACTCACACAAAAACATGACTAAAACATCATGTTCTTATGCATAGAGACCAACTCTAATCTTGACAATATTTAGTTGTGTAGAGATTTTAAGGTTAACATCGATGGAAACTTCAACATCAATGGTGTTGTATTAATCAAAATAATTATGATCATGGGGAGATATTGATAGAAATCCTTTGGCTCAATAATCATGACTTGAATTATGGGAAAAAACATGGGTAAGGCCATCATTGATGAGAAATATATCTAAACCCAAACAAGTGATAGAGTTATGGTGTTTTAGAAAATCATTCATGAGATTCTTGTATGCTTTCCTCACCTTGAATAAGCTATGTGTTAAGACATAGATAAAATGGCACTTGAAATCTGAATCAAAAACTATAGAGGCCTCAAAAGGGGAGTCATTAAGATTTATGATTCCATGATGGATAATATTCGATGAGAAAAAAGGATTAATAGTCATGGATATGTCATAATATCTTTATCCTAATAGTGAATATATAGCTTGACGTATAAAAGTGGAGAAGAGTGATGAATATTGTAATAGACTCAGGAGGAGTGAACTTAAATTGATAGGTAGTAGTATCAAACTTTTCATCCTTGAGAAAGCAATAATAATCAATGGGTGCCTTGGGTGAACTATTAGGGCCTTGCAAGGAGATAACCAACACATCATTAGAGGGATTTCCATTAGCATATATCTATGCCCAGGGAACTAAGTTAGACTTAAAGGTATGAGCCTCACTTTCATACATTAATTGGACCACAAAAAATGTTGATGACACAACAACCTTAATGGTAGTAGTTTGAGGATGGCCAAGGATCATGTTGTATGATATATCTAAGTCTAACATATAGAACTTGATCCTAATGATCTTTGGTCTAAATTTGAATTGAAAATTTATGTTACCCATTGGTGTGAATGTGTTATTTTTATAACCAATACAATTATGGTGAGAGTCATAAAGCTTCCTAAAACTAATACCCAACTCATTAAAAACCTAAAGAGGCATGATTTTCAACTCTATACCTCATTAATGATTCACATCTTGATTTTAAAATCATCGACCAAGTTCTCAATATAGAGTGGGAATTTATCCCCCTTCATTAGGTTAGATGGTTATGATAAGGAGGTAGGGTCAAAAGACATGGTAGGTGGGAGAGAGAGATCATGGATGTTTGAGTTGAGAAACACTTGAACATCATCACATAGTCGTGCCACATTTGAGAGATATATCTCATCAAAGATGATGCACCTTTTATCAAGGCATAGGAAAATAATTTTAGATATGGGGATCATGATAGAGAGGGACTGAAATTCCTCTATTATATATTAATGGCATTACCTAACCTAGGGAGGGATATTATGCCAAAATTTAAATGTGACTTTGAAATTCCATGCCCCTATGGGTGAGCCCTAAGACTCTATTTACTAGTATCTCCAATGGGGTTAGTCACATGATCCAAGAACATGTTGAAAAACTAGTCATAACCTATAGGGGATATATTAATTCCAAAAACAAGCTCACTACTATCATGCTTATCATTATGTTTTTAGTTAAAATGAATAAGAATAACTATAAGAGGTAAGAGATCAAGAAATAGATGGAGAAGATTTATCTTGGATTTTTTTCTTACTCTTATTCTTATTTTCCTTATTATGGATAGGAAGAGTATTTATGAAAAAATAAAAATTAAAATTGGACTCTAAAATAAGATAGATATGGGGATTGGGAAAGGTCTTACCACCATATTTTTTGGGAACACATTCCCTATCAAAATGGCCCTTCATCTAGTGAAACTTAAAGAATAATTTGGGATCATAAGGATATGACACCTAATGCCATCCTATGTTATTTTTATGGGCCTTATTTTTGGTTGGCCTCTTACTTAGAGAGTTGACCTCATTTCCATATTTTTTTCTTTTTTATTCACCTAATAATTATTGACACCATCACCAATTGCATTTTAGTTGTGATCATGCATGAAGGATGAATTTTGATCAAGTACTAGTTAATACCCACATGGATCTCAAAGACTTAGATATTATAACACTTAAAATATTCATTATAAGAGGTGGGTTCATGATTGAGGACCTCAAGATGAACCTCCTCCCTCAATACTAATATAAACATATAATAAAGCTAATATTTTTTTAACCTTGTCTTACATATGTTGATATTTGAATGCCATGAATTCATGAAGTAAAATTTTGAATCACTCTTATCCTAAAATATGGAAGTGATTGATTAAATTCTAAGGTTAAATGGTGTATATATATCAAAGTACTATAGGAAATCATAAAAATATATGGGGAAAATAGACATAGAATCAAAATATATATTTTATAACCACACCAAATCCTTGAATCATAGGGTAGGAGTGAAGAGATTCAATATCATACCTATGGTCATGTTCTTAATTTATACATCCCACCGTGAAAGCCTTGATATGCTATTTGATAATAATGTATCAACTTCTATTTAACTTGGTATGTTCAAGGATTAGAGTGGAAAGGGGAATGAAATGTACCAAATGGGAAAGAGAATTCTTGCATTATATCCTCATAGGCATGGTTAATGGCTAGTTGGTGACAAGCTCTATGAGCAAGATCATGGGGACCATGATGATGCCTACACATGTAGGGGTAATCCATATTTTTAGCATGTGGGATATGGCATCAAGGTCAATATTGAGGTGGATGATGCACATGATGGGGATCCTCCCAAACATATGGTGGTGAAAGGATACAAGAAGGTAATTATTCCACTTTGGGATGATAAGGCGATGTGGCATGGCCATGGGAGGGGAAAATATGACTAAAATCATCATGGTTTTAGATGAATTAAGTAATATGAGGGTCTACCCAAGAGTTTATTTTATTATGATAAGAATCCCATGGATACTTATCCCATAAATGATGGTTAAAATCAATGTGATGATTTGAGAACATAAAGGAAGGACTAGGAGGATGGAAAGCTTCTACACAATGAAGATGAAAAATTGAATTTGGGTGCCTACATCTCTCAATGTGGATGATAAGGGGTTCCTATTGTAAATTATATTATTGAGAATGGGGTGGGGATATCAAATGATAATTAGTTAAGGCAATCAAAATGAAATGGAGATCTCAAATGATAATTAGTTAAGGCACTCAAAAGGAAATTAGTTAAGGCACTAATCCTATGGGAAGAATGGTACTCAAAATTCACATGAAAAGGTGTTCCATGGGTTGATCTCTTGTGCTAATTCCTAGGCATTTACCTTCAAATCATGCATTACATAACATTAAAAGGTAAATATATGTAGTCATATAAAAATGCAAAAGTGGTAAATTAAGTGTGGCTTATGACTCCCAATCTATATATCCCTCTTACTTGCTCTGATAACCCTCATAATCTTATTTTCACTGATTTCCAGTCATCTTTATCCTTCCAAACTTGATCCCAACTGATCCAGGACCCTCTTTTCATGACCAATCCATCCGCACAAGTCCTTTCTACCTAGGACAATAGCACCACTCTAGGACTATATCACTGGTGCCACTCTTATCTGCTTTTGGTGCTATTGTCCAAGCTCATTTTTGGCCCCAATGGTCAATTCCTTCTAGTTATCCATCCTTATCCTTATTGGCCTAACATGAAAAAATTCAATCTATGACCAATAGATCCTTATAAAATATCATTCAAAGATCATTTGGAGAGGGTTGGCAAATATCACAAAGCAAGAAAGAATACAAGCAAGACTACTCAAGCATATTTCCCTATTCTCTTCATATAGCCATCCAATACTATTTATAGCTTATTCAAATCCTTACATCAATCCCTATTCATCTAAAGCACACCCAATTTTACATTTTATTACATACTCATATCACAATTTCACAAAGAATTTTTAAAGGGAGAACTACATATGCTTTGATTCCTCGTCAGAGTATTGTTATGTAGGCAATGTGCCCTCACATGGGGTGTGAAGCATTTCTAGTGTATCTTACACACACTAACATACCCCCCCTCTTGCTCAAAATTGGTCAAATCACAATGGAAGATAGGGTTTAAAGAAATAATCTACTCTATAGGGATCTCTAAAAATATTTGGCTATTAAAACTTTAGAGATAGGGTCATACAAACCTGTTGAACAAAACTTAGAAAATTTAGATCCTTAAGATAACAATGCTAGACAAGGACTACAATGTTAGTACCACTCATGTCCACTTTTATTTCTTTTGTCTAATCAAAAAATGAAATTCAAAATATTATTATCAATAGTGTCCTATGCTTACATAATGACTATCAAATCTTGTCTTAGTCAGATCAACATAATTTACGCTAAGTCTTATTTTTTCCCTCTTATTACTATTTTTAGAAAATACCTAATTACCAATAAATTTCATAAATCAGTAGCTTATTTGCCCCATATTATTTACTAATTTATCAATCTAGACCCTCCAACTAAATTAGGGATAAAACCCCAATTATTCCCAAAAATGTTAAATCATTTGGTGAACTTGACTTCATTTATGCATAAAAATCATAGGGTAAATTTCTTAATGATTTTTCTTGTATTATTTTGATTTTTAACCTACATAATAAAATTAAAAAGTAGCATTAAATTTTAATTTTTTTAGTAATTTTAAAATAAATATCTTTCAAACCCTAGTTGCCCATACTAGGTCCCAGTATTTTCCTAGTAATTTCGCAATCATTTTCTAAATATTTACTAGCATACTTAAATCAAAAAATGCATTCAAATTTAAAAATTCAATAGTAATTCTCAAAAATATTTATTTTTCCAAACCCTAGTTTCATATAATAGGTCCCATTAAATCACTAAGTTTCTAATAAATTCTAATTTTTTACTTACATATCTAACTCAAAAATTCACTTTCAATTTCAAAATTTCATAGTCAATTGTTCAAATAATTATCTTTCAAACCCTAGTTTCCTATACTATGTCCCATTACTTCTTAAGGTATCACCTTACATCTATAATCATATTGTGAAAATGTATCTCACTTATTTACACATATTTCTATCATTTCTTACAAATAATAAAGAGACTATACTCAGTCTTATCATGTACATGGATGATTAAGTTTATCATATGTTAATCTAAAGCTTCATTCTTTACATTTCATGATTAATTTTCATAATTAAAGATGATATTACAAAATTTATTTCTCAAATTTTACAAGATTAAAATATTTATTTTGCACTCTCTCTCTCTCTCTCTCTCTCTCTCTCTCTCTCTCTCTCTCTCTCTCTCTCTCTCTCTCTCTCTCTCTCTCTCTCTCTCTCTCTCTAGGAATAATGTTCAACTTTATTTTGCTAAACATGTTAGAAATATTATGTCACAAGTCAAATATCTTTATTCATTCATTCAAAATTTCATGCTCTCTGCCCTTCACTCTCTATCTCTCATATGGAAAAACTTTCAATCTTATCTTGCTACACATATTATACATATCATAGCACATGTCAAAGTTCTTTATGCATCAATGCACAGTTACATACTCTGTATCCCTTGTTTTTTATCTCTCATGTGGAATGTTCTCTATAATCATATTGTTATACAACTTATAACTCCAATTACATGTATATGCCTCATTGGATACTCTTGCTTCAATGTCATATTTCTTGTACAGGAAAGAAATCCCTTCTCCTCCTCTCCCTCAAGAGGGTGATATCTACTTTCTCTCTAACTAGGTCCATGTTATCACCCCTCAAAAAGGTGAGGTAACCTATACTATTTTTTTTAATACATAAATTCATCCTATATCTTCTTTAAATCCTCTTCAACATATGTGTTTACATATTCAATCAAAAGCATCTAAGGTTTGCACTTGTAAGACTCTAAGGGATCAAATCACTAGTATGAGCAAGTTAATTTTAGATTTACAAATACAAAATAAACTATTCCATGAAAAGATAAAAACATTGGAAAATTACATTATAATACAAAAACCTCAAAGGCACCTTAGTTTTAATCATATATATTCACATTCACCTAGTCAATTGGTTGCAAGCAATGTTACATATCAAAATAAGAAATCACAAAAAAGTAAATCTACAACTAGTGATTCAAAAGGCATTCAATGAATAAATAAGAGTTTAAGTGAGGTACTAAGGGAAATGATTAAATCTAAGTTGATAAAATTACATCATTTATATCCAATGAGAAGATCTAGATATTATTGTGCATATCATCGAATGCATGGGCATCACACAAATCTATGTTTAGAATTACAAAAAAATATACAAAAAATAATTGCTAATGAGGACCATATACAAGGTAATTCAGTCAAGATCCATAGTGACATAGAAACACATTCACAAAGGGTCAAATTTAGAAATAGTACAAAAGTGGTTACCAAAGCATAACTTAGAACAAAAAAAGGATCAAAAAGAAAAATCAAAACAACAAACAATACCAAAAACATAGGTAAAGCATGAAAAAATTTAAATCTACCTCTATAAAATGAGGCTCAACTTTCAAAGTAGTATGGGTTTGGTCAAAAATATCTACAATAGTTTGATTATCAAGGTTAAGGGTTGGGCAAGCAAGCTCAAAGCATCAATAATCCTATTCTATAAGTTGATAATGTTTGTCACCAAGGTTTGGGATTTATTGAACATCTTAAAGAAAATAATTCATAGACATAATTTATCAAAGGAAAATATCCATATACAACAAAATTCAACACTAACATATTATTGGTTCAAAATCAAGATGATAATGATGAGTGGAATAATATAGGTTATTATGATTTCCAAGATACATACAATGAATCCAAATATTTAGAATCATATTCATAGCCATTATCTCATGCTTCACAATTATGCATGATTACTCTCCTTGATATAAGAAACCATGATAGGGAGTCTCCCATGAGACTCATCAATTAGTATCATCCTTTCCCAGTGTACATGTACATAGTTTCTTATGCTTGATTGTACATAGCTTAAAACTTTCAAAAATCCAAAAAAAATAAAAAATGTCAAAATACAAAAACATAAAAATAATTCAAAAACATTTTGATTATATGCATCATCCATGATTTACATTTCTAATAACATGTTAGACTTACATTTATTATTCTATGCTTATTATTTGTTGATTTATCTACATTGCCATGCTTCACTTGATCTTCTTTTGAGTGTGTATAGTAACATCTAGCTCTTTCATTGCTTCACTCTAGCCATTGAGATGGAATCCTACTTATACATTGAGATACACATAGATATGCATACCCACTGGGGGCATCTTCTACATGACTACACCATCCAGGGTATCATTCCTACACCACACACTCTAGTTATCATGTTAATGTACATTACTGACTTACTTACATAGATTAATCTATCAACACTCACTAGTATATAGCACTTATGTATTTCTTAGCATATACTTAGTCTTGTACTAACATGTCTTGCATACATTCCCTCTTTCTTTGAATAGTTAGATGTGTTTGTACTTTTAGTTTCTTACATGCTTCCCTTTTTTGTTTAGTGTAGCTTGATGTGATTGCATTTCTCAATTCCTATTTGTCTCCTGTATGTGTCTTAGGACATTTTACAATGTCCTTTTCTTTTATTAGTGTTTGTTCCTTAGGACATTTTATTATACTCCTATATATGATTGTGGCTTCCATGCCAATTTTGCATATTTCAATTATATGTGTATGTGGCATTTAAACATGCCTTGTATGCTTACTTTCTAGTTTGAGTGACATGTGCCCATGTCCCTAGTTTTTTTAACCCTTTGGCCACCCTTATATGTTTATTGATTCTTTCCCTATGTGTTTGTTGCTTGTTTGATTCTCATTGTTTACAATGCCATGATTAACATCATGTATTTATCTTGCTTTCTTAGATGACATGATGACCATCATGCTTTATCCCTCCAAATAACAAATAAAAACTAACCAAAATTTAATTTGTAGTTAATAAATTACACATGATATTATATTGTTATATCTATCTAGGTATACCCTTGTTTATCTAATAATCTCTTATTACAAACCATGCTATATCTTGAGATATCTTGTCAACTATCATTGTTATATCATGTATCTGTACAACATAAAACAATTATAGGGATCTTTTTTTCTAAGGGAATTAATTTTAGGTTATTAATCCTTACCCTAAAAATAGGGGGTAATAAATAGGGGTAATCAAAACTACTAACAATCAAAATAACAACATTAAACACACCCAAAACAACAACCAGACATCAAAATAGTCAGAACAGACCATGTAGATAGTCAAGAATCTAGAACAGTCATTAGATTTTTCCCTAGACTATATCACCCAACTTGGACAAAATTTTTTGTGCCACTAGAGTTTACTTTCAACACTCCTATTTAGATAGTAAAAAAACCAAATTTTATAGAAACTGATAAAAATGTAAGTTTAGATACAGTTCTATCAGCTACAATTCATACTAGATTTAGCAATTTTAGTATAGTTTTTATTAGAGAATCTAGATATAGGGGGAATCATATGTGGCATAATGGATCTCTCTTCTAGTTTTAGATAGGGTAGTTGATACAAATTTTAGATCAAAATCCTTATTTCAAACACCAGTGATTGGGGTTAATGTGCATGAGACCTTTTTTTTTTTTTTTGAGTTCAATATTACCTAGGCATTCTCAATAGTTATGTGCCTTATTCCATCTACAAGTGGTTGACATCATTTTTGAATGTCTTTCATACAAGCCTAACTTCCTGAATTTCTAAGTTCTCAAGTTCCTGAGTGGCTTTCATATAAGCCTAGTGCACTAATTTTGGAGTGAATTTCATACAATCCTAATCTCCATACTTTGGAGTGGCCAAGATTGGCCTAGTTTCCAACATATACTTGGATATCCATGCCAACATTATCATATCATATTACATTCATGGGATTTAGGAACCATCTCATATGACACATATTCCTTACTAGTATCAGTTTATAGCTTCACTTCATGGGGTAATGATAGAGCCAAAGGTCTAGCTAGCCTTTGTATTATTGATCCACATATTTAGAGGGATTGGACACATAGTCTAAATATTGATCAACACATGCATGACCACGTAGCTTCACTTAGTGGGTGATGATGGAGCCAAAGGGCTAACCTTTGCATTATTGAGCCACTTTTTAGGGAATTGAACACTCATATTCATTCATGATATTACTCTTAATACAACATCATCTAGCATTACTCAGAATCTCAATAAGTTTTGTGTTGGTTGGTATACCTAATGAGGTGTATTTTTTTCTTTCTCTTCCTCTCTCTTACCTAGATTTCTACATTCTTATTTTAGACATAATGTATCTAGTAAGAACTAACTTACTCTTATTTTTTCTTGTAGACTCACACTTCAAAACATGTTCTTTATGTCTACAACCCAACATCACAATAACATCATGAGATTAATCCTTACAAGTAAGTTCAGGCATGTTTTCTCTTTTTCCTTTATCGTAATATTTCACTTTGCTACATCACTAGAATAAAGGGAGACAAAAGTAGTCATATATAAATGTAAAATTGGTAACTTGAGTGTGGCTCATGACTCTTAATCCATAGATCCCTCTTACTTTCTCTCATGACCCTCACAAGGCTTATTTTCACTGATTCCCAATCATTTGTATCCTTCTAAACTTGATCCAAAACCCTCTTTTCATGACCAATCCATCCCCCTAAGTCCTATATACCTAGGACAATATCACCACACTAAGACTATAACACTAGTGCCACTCTTGTCTACTTTTGGTGCTATTTTCCAAACTCATTTCTAGACCCAATGGTCAATTCCTTTCAATTTCCCATCCTTATCCTTGTTGGCCTAATGCAAGAAAATTCAATCCTTGACCAAAGGTCCCTATAAAATCCCATTCAAAGATAATTTGGAGAGGGTTGTCAAATATCAAAAATCAAACAAGAATACAAGCAAGAATACTCAAGCATATTTCCCTATTCTTTGCATATAACCATCCAATACTATTTCTAGCTTATTTAAATCCTTACACAAATTCTTAGTCATCTAAAGAACACCCAATATAACATTTCCTTGAATTCTGAAATCACAATTTCACCAAACACTTTCAAAGGGAGAATTACATATGGCTTGATCCCTCTTCAAAGTATTGGTATGTAGGTAGTATGCCCACACATACAGTGTAAAGCATGTATAGTGCATCTTACACACACTAAGCCCCCCTCTTGCTCAAAATTGGTCAAATAACAATGGAAGATAAGGTTTAAAGAAATAATCTACTCTACAAGGAGCTCTAAAGACTTTCAACTACTAAAACTTTAGAGATAGGGTCACACAGACCTACTGAACAAAACCCAAAAAGCTCAAATGCTTAGGACGATAGTGCCAAAAAAAGACTACAATGATGGTGCCACTCCTATCCAATTTTATCACTCATATATAATTAGAAAATGAAATTTAGAATCCTATTTGTGAAAGTGTCCTAGGCCTACATAATGAATATCAAATCTTGTCTAAGTCAGATCAACATAGTTTAAGCTAAGTCTTATTTTCTCCCTCTTGTTAATATTTTTAGAAAATATCTAATTACCAATAAATTAAAAAAATTAGTATCTTATTTACCCCATATTATTTATTTATTTATCAATCTAGACCCTTTAACTAAATTAGGAATAAAACCCCAATTATTCCCAAAATTGTTAAATAATATACTCTTATATTTTTCCACCATTTTATGTTTTTTTAATCATTTTATTGGTTAAAAAATTAGTCTACCCTAATTTATGATAAATTATCTTATCTTTCTACACCAAGTGAATGACACCAATCCCATCCTTCACCAAGGATTGATTCTCCTTATAGTCAAGCATGACCAAGCCCTTTATATCCAGGAGGTTCCCCTTAAGGGTTCCTTATTTAGGGAGGACTCCCCAGTGGAGGATACCACAAACCATCTGATCACACCCCATAATATATCTTATAAAATTCCCCCTTGATGACCTCTACCTTAATCTATTTATCCCCAAACTAAAACCTATCTCACTCAAACTAGGTACCCCAGTGAAGACCAACTGAAAAGGGAAAGCCATTGTGAATGATGGGCTAAAAAGGAAAAAAACTATAGCTAGAAAACATTAATTTCAAGGTTCAATAAGTAGGGTTGGGTTTTGCCAAATTCATTCAAGACTATAATTCATTACACAAATAAGCCAAATACTTTATTTAGGCATTTTTATAGTCCACCCAGTCCACCCAGTCCCCTACCTTTCAATCAATAAAGGATTTAAAATCCCCCCTTATGTCTCCCCCAAGGGGGTCCTCCCTAAGAAATACACCATTCAAGTTAAAGGAAAAAAGTGCCCCCAAATGATCTTCCTTGGGGAAGCTACTAAAGGCCTCAGGAACTACACTTGAGCAAAAGTTTCTAAGAAAAAATAGATCATTCTAGGGAAGGACACTAAAGAAGCTGAAGACCCTTAGGAGGGACTATCCTCCTAATTTTGGTTTGGTTTCTTATTTTTTCTCTCATTATAGTACTATAATGTTTTTTTTATTTTTGTCTCCTTAGACCTATTTATGGTCTTTTAAAACTCTTATACTATACTTTAGTGGTTTTAGATCCCTATAAAATCTAGATTTTACCTCATCAAATAAAAAAATCACATGAAATCATTATCAACAATCACTCGTGATCACATATATTATTCATATTTAAAATTTCAAATGAAGACATCATCACCCCTTTTAGATTAATGTAGAGTGGTATGGAAATATAGGGAGTTACCCTTAGACTAGTAAAGTTTAGACTTATAAAAATGGGAGTGATTTCATTAGTTATAGACTTACTAACTGAGCTCCATTTGGAACATGAGAAGGTCATAGTCACCTTGTTAGGGAACATATAAATCTTGGATCTTAGAGGATATATGTTATTTCATTTTAATCTCCACTTTGTCTAGAGTTATCTTAGGGGATTCCACCTAAAGGTAGTGAGAGTGGCATCCCAAAGGTGGGACACGTACCATGGGTGAAGTGAAATATGAAAAATAGGGAAAGAAACAAAAATTCAGCT
Organism: Torreya grandis; assembly: GCA_037957365.1. NCBI lineage: Eukaryota > Viridiplantae > Streptophyta > Pinopsida > Cupressales > Taxaceae > Torreya > Torreya grandis. The sequence continues at coordinate 526,681 of JARHVA010006146.1, read as the reverse complement.
TTCCAGAGAACCAATGAGTAGGAAGATGAAAAACCAAAGTAAGGAATAAGGAATCCAAATCAAAGATAAAATGAAATCCATGTAAATACAATTGGTAAATGGGATAGGGGATATATAAACATAATATAACTAAAAATAAATGTTATATAAGGTCCCACCAGGCATGCCAAAGTGTAGTTCCAATAATATAAATGAGCCACTAAGGTTTGGTAAAGGGGTAAGAGGAAAAAACCTATTAATATGTATGGCACAATAATCCAGTATAGTTGTATGGTATCTATCCAAAAAATTTATGTTTAATTATGCCAAATATGATCTTGTAGAACTAGGTTAGAGCTAGCATGATCAGGCTCACAAGTAAGCATGATATCTAACTAGTCTAACCATATAAGTTCAATAAAATACAATAAATAAAAAATTAAATTCAGACATGAAATAAAAAATATATGAACAATAAATTAATTTTAGATATAAATTAATATTCACAAGCATGAAAACCTAGGAAATGAAGAATGATTTCAACAAGAGATACATTTTCAAAAGGAATTGTGAATGTATTTTAGGATCTATGTTAAATGACTAATCAAAATATATACAATAATATCATGTAATACATAACCCTATAAATAATAATATAAATTAAAAAAAATTAATGATGTCACTTTTTAATATAATTACCCTCAAATCATACAAAAATAAGAATGAAAAAACCACAAAACTAGGTTTGATATGATCAAAAGGAGTTGCTAGATGAGCTCTATGCAGTCCAATGTTAAACAATATATGAGAGAGAGTGAGGTAGGACCAAGAAAAATATTTGAGGGATAATCCAAGTGTAAAAATAAAGTGTGATTATAAATAATAGAACATATTATCTAATTAAACAAGGGTATGAAAAATTGAGAAATAAGTAAATAAATCTAGTTTGAACAACTAGTGAATCTATGAATTTAAAAAGGGGAAGTTCAAGAGAGATAAATAATAATTTAGCATCAATAGGTAAGTTACTCAAGGGTAGATTCAAAAACTAAAATATGGTTTCAAATGGGAAGTCAAGGCCAATAATATTTTTTTCTATCTATTGTGCAATGGATAAGAGATAAAACATGCATTTCTAGATAAGTTACAACCTAGGCTATAGACTAGAAGGAAAAGAGTTCACCTAGGCCATTGGTTTTGATAAAAAATAGTGGAATAGGATACCTAAGTTCCTTTTGGGTCTAAAAAATATATGAAATTGGGAACACAGTGTGAGAGAGGGATTATAAGTGCTTGGGATAATGGCTAAAATATCCCTAACGGATCATTTTAGATCAAAATGGTCTCTCAATGAGTAGGTGGTAACCATGATGAGAAGATGTATAATCATATAGATGAGTAGGGTGAGAGGAATCATGATTAAAAATGGAAAATAAACTTACCTTAAGTTACACAAAAGCCAAACTTCTTAGGATTTAAGATAATATCATGAATCCAACATTTCTAGAATGCTTTTTCCAAGTCTTCTTTTTTATTTATAATTTTTTTTTAAAAAAAATCGTATAATTATATCATAATTATATTATTTTTAATAAATATACCAAAATTATATTATTTTTAAAATCATTGAAATAAATATCCATCACTCTTTGGAAAGTCACACTTATGTTGATAAGACAAAAAGACATGTTTTATATACAAACATGCATCAAGGAGTGGTGAAGTTATTTTTATGTTATCTTCCCTAGCTAAATAAATCTAGTTTTATCCCAGAAAATATCCAAAGTATATATCATCTCAAAGCTTGTGATTTCTTGTAATACTTAATCCATGATGGGTAATGGATAGTTATATTTTGGGGATTCCTGATGCATTTTCTTAAAATAAGCACATATCCTTATTTATTCACTCTCATCGACCACTAGCATAATGTTATCAACCCATGTCCAATAACGAATAGGAAAAATGAATCAAGAATTAAACATCTTTTGAACTTCCTTGGAGATAGTCCTAGCTATTTTTGGGTTATACTACCCATTTTTATGTAAGGATTTTGCATTAGGTTTAAGTGGAACAGTATGTTCAATTTCCTTTGGCTAAAATGACTTGAGATCAATTGATGAATATGGAATAAGATTGATACATCTTTGAATATGTTAAACAAACCTAGTTCATTATTCCAGAGAATAAAATTTTCCAATATTCATCATTCTTGACTGCTCTTTAGATCCAATATTTACCTTTTCATAATCAATTGAGTTGAGGGAAGATTTTTTCTTTTTATTTTTAATAAACCTATCATGGCTATCAAAACTTTATTATAATGAGAATAAACCTTTAGGAATTTTGTTTACTTTTAGTATAATTACTTTGTATTCATTTTTTTAATTTAAAATTTCTTTCTTTCTAAGTCTGCATTGAATATTCTTTATATATTGAATCACTTCCCTTGAAGTAGAGATTTTTGAAGATATTTACTTTCTTACGAAAATAAATTAATCTATTTATTATTAGTTAACACCCATAAAGTTTTAGAATTTTTGATACACTCAAGTATATACACTAATTTAAGAGTGTATTTATCTTTATTGATATTTGAATGAGTGATTAATAAGAATTTAGAGACAATGGGTGGATCAACCTTTACATTATTTTCTCTAGGAATAAATGTTATAGATAAAGCTTCAAAATTTTCAATTTTATCCCATTACTTATTATGGTAGTGATTCACATGGTCATTTTTCACTTGACATTTTACCCTTCCTTGTCTTACAACCAACTCTATGTCTTCTTGTAATTTGAAAAATGATTCCCATCTATTATATAAATTGTAGGCAAAAGAGCATGGATTCATATTTAATAGTATTATTCATACATTCAAAATTCATTTTTTAATAAAAAGGAAATAAATAATAATTTAGAGATAAAATGTCAACTCCTTTACTTTCACTAATTGAAGATAAACTACCATCAAACTCAAATGTACAAATATAATTTAGGTTACATTCTACTATTTTAGGCACGTTGTCATATAATGATAATGACAAAGCATAAATCATACCTAGAGACATTTAAAAATGTGAATGATTTCATTTTGGGATTATTTATTAGTATTATAAATTTTTATTTTTACTACTATCCATCATTAGATCATATCCAATTGTGATTTTTGTCCTTCTCATACTTCTATTACTAATAAATGCATTCATAACTAGTGTAGCCTAGCTGAAGATCTTCATAAGAAATTTGTTGCTAACATTGGTTGCCTTGTGAATTCATTTATTTTAATGGGTAATGTTGAATTAGAATAATTCATACCATTTTTGAATAATTCATATATTTTATTTTGGTTGATGACCTCAAAAGGACCTATTATCATTCAAAACATGCACCCATGGATGGTCTATGATGCAGGAGGTTTTTTAGTAGGGAGAATACTATGAATGTATTGTGTAGGATGCAAAAGTGTTTGGTGTTGGCATAGAAGTGTTATCACTCACCTGATCTCATGTAACATTGGTTGTCTCATCATAATGATTGGAATGTCCCCAAGATGTAGGACCTTTATGCTCCTTGGGATGAGCCTCCAAAGTAGGTTAGATTCTTTCTGTTCTAAGTGCACCTAGTTTAAGACTAGTGCATAGACCTAAAGAGTAGAAAAGGAAATATAACACTAATCTAAACCTAATATTCTTGAGGGAAAAGGGATGGATAAGGTAATAATTTTATATAAAATAAAAGGTGATACACCAAAAATAGAGTGAGCACTCCTACTATCATGGACACAGTACAAATATTTGAGAACAAGATGTTATCACATAAACCCCATCAAGGACTCTCTAAATTCATAAGAATTTCATATATATTAACAAGAACATAGTGTAACACTAAGAAGGATGATAAATGATCCATAAACAATGTCTACACAGACCCATATGCACATAAAACACAACCTGTAAGTGAGTTCCAAGTTTCACATAGAGGTAATAGGAAAGGATAATGATGAGAAGGGTAAACATTACCCATATACAAATACCAACTCAAATAACACACAAATTATAAGAAAAATAGATGGAGGTGAAATTAATTCTCATTAACATGCAAGATTCAATAAATAAAAGTGCTCTTGGAGGGAAATTTTTAATAGCATGAGGTTGCACAAAAATTTCCATCCTTATTACAATGAAGAAAAATATTTTATAAGGGAGAGCACTTTTAAACTTAATGTGTCAATTATGATGATAGACATAGTCATTTAAATTTATTGTGGCACTGTGTCCATACTTCTTAAAATATGCTTGGTGATCTAGATTTGGGAGTTGGTGGTAGGATTCCTCTAGGTACACATGCATGATTTTAGAATGGAATATATTTAGAATAGTCATAGGGGTGGCATTTGATCATGTTTTGATGTCTAATAGCCACTTTTGTATTTACTCATCTTGACAAGGCCTCAAATTCCACTCAATAACTTTTCTAACTACCTCTTTATACTTTATTGCCACTTGTAAATCACTATGTATGTATACTTTGAATTGCCATGTCATTACTATGCATCTCTTTGGGAAATATTACCTTATGCCTTTCTAGGATGTCTGCACACTAAAGGCTATATAGTAATACTATGCAGTGAGTTGCGAGTAAGTGAAGGGCATAGATGTAGAATCATTCTATGGGGGTGCATGAATTTTAACCCATTTTGTGCCAAGTCAGATTTAAATATCCTTATCAAGTCTTTTATTTATACCATGGTCTACATTAGTCTGCTATGTAGTGTGTGAGAAACATAAATAGTAGTCTATGATTTATGAGAGTGTAAAAGTGAAACTTTAAAATTTGGTGTCAGAATTCATAATGGATATGTAAGGACCCTTTTGAATAGTAATGTGCATGAATATTTAATATCTTAGCCACACTTATCATGATTTGAAACTGTGTATTTCAAACCTCTCCCTACACTATCTAAAGACTATAGTCACTGTACCCTTGAACTTGCACACCATTTTTGATTGTGTGATGGATAGTTCCTACATGGGGAACACATTATAAACTCATTGTGAATTAAATTTGACACTTAGTCAATTCATGGATCTATGTTATTTTGTGTAGGTATGGGCACAGATGGGGGGCATCTGCACATAGATTGTTTTTAAATAACTTGAAACTTGTAGGCATGCAATCCTTCTATAGTTTTTTTAAATTCCATAAAATGTTCTATGACTTAGAAAGTAAACACTTTCAGCATACTCTATAGGACTCTTAATTTCCTTTGAATTAATTCATTTTGCACAAATTTATGAAAACTTTTGATCTTCTCATTCATGAACACACTGGTTGTGTATTCCTTGATTTGAAATGAATTGATATCCTCCTGGAAAAATCAAAGAACTATGACAAAGGCACTTATAGGAAATATATCCAATCTAAGAGAAACACTACACACAATCACTTAAAGGAAATAAAATTATCCTAAAATAATGTGCACAAGGCACTTAAGGAAATGAAAAACATCTAATCTACTTATTTACAAACTATACAAGAATTAACAAAGATTGTGCCTGAGATGGATCCCATTGAATGGGATATGTAGTTTTTCTCAATTCATTTTAGCAATTCGAAAAGCATTAGATTGATTAAAATTGGTGATAATATATGTGATGCTTCATATTCCATTAAATTTAATATGCCTTCCAAATTTTGCTCTATCTGCATCCCATTTGAGCACTAAATCTTCCTTATTGGAAAATTTTGTTAATGTCCCATTTATCAAAAGTCCTCTTCACCTAAGCTTGTTGGATTTCCATAGTATGTAAAACCTATGCTTAAGTCTCTTCAAGCTCCACTAGCTCTTCTAGTCTTACTGTAAGGGGATCATTTTTTATCAACTCTAACTAGTGAATGAGTTGTAATGAAGGTAACTCAAGAGATGTGGTTAATCTATCCTCCCTTCCATAAACTAACATGAAGGGTGAATTTCCCAACACTATTTTGGGTATGACTCGATCAGCCAAAGGTACAGTCCTAAGCTTAGTATGCTAAGCTCATTGATTATTTTCCATGGTCTTCTTTATAATACGAATCAAAATATTATTCATAGACTTGGCTAGAACATTACCTTAATGGTAATAATTTGATGAGGTGTTTGGATGGATGTTATGTTTAATATCCCTTTAATTGATCCTAGTTCTAAGGAAAGCTAGTGCATTATTAGAGATAATGGTGTCTATAATACCAATTATTATTATAATGCCTTCATAGAATCTCAAGATGGATGTCTCATTATCTTATTTGAGTAATACCATCCATATTGTGAAATGGTCTAGGGCTGGGAGGATCCATTTATGTCCATTGCTTAATGGTGGGTTGATCTTGCCTATGAAATCTAGACCCCATTACACAAAGGGCTGATCAAATTGTACTGGACATAATGGTAAGGTTGATAGCCTTTATTTATTTGTGAATAAGGCACATTTATTTAAAATTCACACATATGCATGCATATATTTGAACAAATTTATACAATAATATTTAGATTGCATGATTTTTGTAGTAGTGGTCTCGGGTGAGTAATGGCATCTTATAGGGATACCATGGAATTCTTAAATAATTCTACTTACCTAGTCTAACTCTATGTACCTAAAGAGGACTCCATTGATGTCTCTTCTAAATAACACACCATTGAATAACACATAAGGAATGGCCTATAATCTGAAATGACTATGCTTGGATTTATTCAAGCTAGGGGATATGATTTGGTTTGAAGGAAATTCATCATATTCTGCATCTAGTCCATTGTAGCTTCTTGGCCTATTGATTCCTTCTTGCATGACACTAGGGTGATTTTGTCTTCAAAATTTTCCACCTTATCCAATTTTTCATAAAGTATTTTTCATTGCACTATCTTAGTGATCTGGATGTCCATGTTATACTCTATCACCTTTGTGATCCAATCGACTTTATTCTCACTAACATCCTTATTGAGAAAAAACTCTTTGATGCTTGCATGTACAACCATGAGTTAGTTTTTATTATTGGAGAGCATATATATAATATTATTGAGTTCTCTTAGAACTACAAGTATGTGTTTTTCCATGAAACTATAGTGCATCTCATAATCTTCTAGTGCATAGATAAAGAAGGCAATTGGATGCTCCAAAAGATCATTATTTTTTTGGATAAGAATAGATGAGATTCTTTCCACCCCACTGAATACATAAAGGATAAAATCCTTATTATAATTTGGGTTAATCAAGGTGGTATATTACTTCATGGCATGCTTAATGGATTAAAAACTATCCTTTCCTACATGATTCTAGCTGAACACAACATTTTTCTTGAGCATCGTAGTAAGGGGTTTGGTTAGGGTAGCAAAATTAGGAATGAATCTCTTGACAAATTTGATTCTTCTTTAGAAGATTTCAAAAATATTATTACGACTTGTAAGAGGGAGAGACAAAATATATTTTATTCTCTCTAGATCAATTATGAGTCCCTTTTTAGAAATAATTTGCCTTAGTAGGGTGCCTCCATGAACTACGAAGATATACTTATTAGGGTTTAGAGATATTTTGAACTCCTAGTAGATTTCAAAGACTTTCTCTAGATGGCCTAATTGATCCTCTACATGCTTAGAGAAAATAATTATGTCATTGAGGTACCCCAAGATGATTTTTTTATGATCTCCTTAAATGCTATATCCATGTCTCTTTAGAATGTCTCTCTTATGTTTGTCAAACCAAATAACATCTTTTAGTATGTGAAGGTTCCCCAATTGGTTATGAATATTATTTTATAATGATTAAATTATTGCACTAAACTAGTTGTAGCCCAAGTAAGCATATAGCAATGAGAATATCTTTGTGTCTATAACTATTTTTAATATCTACTCTATTGGTGGGAGGGGATAGTGGTCTTTGAGGGAAGCTTTTTTCAAGTCCCTAAAGTTTATGCATATATATATTTCATCATTCTTATTTCACACTAATAATAACTTAGAAACCCATGAAGAGTGTCTAATTTTAAGTATTATGTTGGATTCAATAAGCTTTGAGATATCCTTTCTCATCAAGGGCTCAAGATTTGGTCTGATATGCATCTATTTTTGGCAGAATAACTACACACTAGGGTCAAGCTCAATTGTGTGTTGCATTATGCCGGGATCAAATATTCTTATATACTTATGGATCCATGCAAAGATATCATCATATCTTTTAATGAGTTAAATAAATCACTTAATTTTTTTGGGGGAATATACCTTGCCAGCTTTTAGGACCTTTCCTTCAAAAATGGTTACTTGCATAGAAACCTCCTCTATTACTGTCATGCTTCACTTTTATCTTTTGAGATGGTCATCATAGTTTAAGATTATTTTTAGGGTAACTAACCCATTTGGAATCTTGTTCCCTTTAATTGGATGACTTGATCTTCATATTGGGCTTGTAGTTACAATTGGTTCTTGGTGTATAATTATGTCTTATCCTCTAGGAAGTTGATAATGTGCTCATCACTTTAAAATACCTACTAATTATCTATGTTGTCAAGGATTTCTAGTCTAATCATAAGCTTGATAAGCTACTTGGACTCCTTTATTAAGTAACACAAAATGCCATATTGTGTACCTATGATTATGAGTCTATCTACATTGATATTATGTGATCTTGGTATGGAAGTAACATTAAACACATTGAAACCTTCAATTATATCCTATAATTTATGCATTTAAGCCTTCATCAGGCCATTTTTAGTCATGTTCTATGCACTAAACTAGTTAACAACTAGTTCACTATCACCCAATGCCTATAATGTTGTGATTACTTTATTTTGTGCAAGCTAGAGATCTTGGATTAGTGCCTCATATTCTATAGGATTTTTTATGAAAATGAAATATAATCTAAAGGTGTGGAAATGTTTCTCCTTTTAAGGAGAGACTAGCATCACACCAACATTAATTTGTTTTTTACTATGGGAACCATCGAAGTATAATTGATATGTACCCTCAGGATTATCCTCCACCTTTACAATCTTAGGTAGCATAAAATCCTCCTCTACGATGTAGTAGTACCTATCCTTATCTATTTTTCTTTATCATATGGGTCATAATCATAATCTTCACATGCCCATTCATATAACAAATCATCTAAAACTTGTTCAAGCGATGTTTCCACTTCATGAAGAATCAAATTCTCCTCCTGATCAAACTTTATGTAATTTAATTCATCTATGATAAGAGAGTATGGAACAACATGACTTTTGAAGATGGGTTTAGCCCTGATGGTCACCTTAGTCCCATATATAGTTCTAAGTAACATGTGGAACTAGTCTAAAGATAAATATCCACCCATTTTTGTCATAAAATATTGAGAGAGGAAGATGGAAAAGTAGTGAGGTAAGTCAATGACTACTATATCCTACATAATTGAAAGGATTGGGGATGTGTACAGTCTAAGATTCAAATTCTTAATGATTTTTATGGTTTTGATTATTGTGCCATAAAGATGGACCAATCCATTTGAAATAGGAGAATATGTAATTTTGATCATATCTATAATTTTCTTTGGTATCACTGAGGTACTTGCACCTGAGTTGATCATGCAATTGTGTATTAGGCATTAGCTAATAATCAAGGAGATGTAGTATGGGAGTAGATTGGTGCTACTTTGCACTTGTGTTTCTTCCATGTTAGGTAAGAATAAAATTGTATAGATGGAAGGCATAAGTTATGATGACTTATATTCTTGAAAGCTTTTCAGAGCATTTTGTAGAAAATTACTTTGAGATGGAATAATAAGAGCATCCTAAATGGTTATGTTTTCATCTTTCAACTATGTTGAATGGAATTTGAGATCCTTTTAGCTATGGTTTTTGAATAGTAACCTCTCCTCATATTTTCATACTAGTCTGAAGTGTCTCTTCTCTTTGTGAAACATGTTTTGTATACACTAAAGTTTGCACGGGTACCTTGGTTTGTGTACCTATGTACATGATCCAGGGTAGTGAAGGTGAGGGTGCTAAATTTGGTAATGCCTCCTCTATTTCTCTCATTTTGGATCCTGTATTGAAATCAACTGGGGTGTTTCTTCCACTTGATGCACCACTCTGATTTATCTAGTTAATGTCATCCTTTTACCAATTGATAAGATTAGACCCATCTTGTTGTTATGATGGTACTTGAATTTCTACTTCATGCAGAGAAATGGTATTCATCTAATCTTAAGGCTATAATAAAATTTTCACCATGAGTTCTTGGTTCATGCCTCCATTCATACATGTAGATTGATTATATATTTGGATGCATAGGAAACACCATTTGAGATCTTGTGAAAGATTGTTTTACATGGGTATAAGGGATATAGAAGTGCTAATAACATCAATTTTTTTTGCATAAGGAACTTTATTATATGTGAGATAATTTTGTGTTTGTATGCCACCTTGGTAAGGAGGTCTAATTGACTTATATTTCTAAGTCAAGGTTAATAAGGTTTGGGGTGCTATGCTACTTCATTTTGATGGTGACAAACTTATTTTCAAAGATTTAAAGTAGAGTTTTAACATCACATAATTTTATAGGGAGAATAATAAATGAATTTGGTGTGTTCATTGTGATGGGTATGGGTAATAACATAGGTTACACAACTAGTTATCTAGGAGGAGCCTTAGTGAATAGGGGCATGGGGCATCTAGGCATAATTTTCCCTTCTTGGGTCAAACATTTATTTCTAGCACAACCTCATAGCATCGGGTAGTACTATGAATCCATGGACTAAATCATTATAGCTATATCACTATTAAGATATTTCAAAAAAAAATTCAATATTGGGAGATGGCTTACAAAAGGGTGGGATCCTATCCCAGACTCTATGGAAACTAAAATTGAAATCAACCATCATCTCGTGCACTACTTGCTTTATAGCTATGAGTTGTTTTATTTGAGATAAGTGGTTACTCTAATCCTCAAATTAATTTCATAGTTCTTCCTTGAATTCATCCCAGTTGTGAATATAATTTGGTCTCAAGCCTCGATACCACTGAAGTGATTTGCCTTTGAAATAAGAGGCAAACAACCTCACTACAACATTATATTTGGTGACATGGTACATGGAGTAGATATTCACAAAATATTGAATATGCTCCATAGGAGAAGTGGTATTACTAATAGTAAAGTAAGATAAACTCTTGAGGGATATGATTGAAAAGCCATCATATTGGGAAAGAATCAATGAACTACCTCCATTGAAAGATACAAATAGTTGAATCCTTTGTGCATATATGAATGGGATAAGAAATAATATCCCTCTATGTGAATGGAACCTTCTAAATGGTTGTATATATTGAGCTCTAAAGGAAGACTATCTTTTCTTACTCCTTCTCTTTATATGGGATATAGATGTTCTTACTTTTCTTCTTCTAGAGGGTGTTGAAAGTTCAATAAGTGGAAAACAATACCCTTTGTAGATGATGTCATTTATCTTGGAATATAGATAAGGGGATGATCTTTATGAACCAAAAATGATTAGTCACTAGGTGCTCTTACCAAGTGTCTTCAACACTCATTATCTAAGGGTATCTCCCATTACATAGATCTTTATTTAAACTAATCCCACTAAGCATGTCAAAAAATATTTTCATTTGAAACATGCACCCTTGGATGATTTGTAGTATAGGAGGTTTTTTGGTATGATATGGAGCATGAATGCCTTGTTCAGGGTGAAAAAGTGTTTGATTATAGGAATGGAAGTGTTATCACTTGTTGGGGGATCAAACCAACAATAGATTACACTTGTGAAAGCAATAAACGCGGAAATAAATCAGATAGATAAGTAACTGAAATGATAAATAGCACAGAACAAGATATACAAGAAAACACCCTGAAAACTTGTATTGAAACTCTTTACAATAGGAATACAATTTGAAGAAACTTCGTTCTTCCACACCTCTCTCAGATGCACACAAGATCTCTCACTAGATCTCTATTCCTTAAGAGCTCTCTCTCAAGTACACTCAAATCCAACAACCTGGATTGATGCAACTCTGTACTGTCCTTCAAACATTCACAATGTTCTACTCTTACAGTTCTACACTTCTCTTACACATTACAATTCTAAGCTAAGAAGATCTTCCTACATATAGAAATAGGAAACTTGAGCATGCTCTTACAACAAATAGTTAAGCCTCTTGAACAAGGGCTCTAAAAATAATATTGCTAATAATAGAGACGCAAGCTTGAGTCCACGACTCAAACTTATCATGCAAACACTCACTGCTGTCCATGGAAATAGCTTTCTGGACACACAGGTAACTGACATCGATTCCTGCCTGTTCGCCTGTGACCGTCGCCGGTCGACCTTACTGCCGATGTCAGTGCCTCTGCAACTGCTACTAACCGACGTCGGTCACTCCTAACCGACACCGGCATCCATGTAGACTCGAACCTATTTAAGTATGCTCCTTGGTGAAGCTTTTAGCTCCACACCCTAACAATCTCCCACTTGGAGATAAACCAGCTGCACCAACCTGTACAGCAACATCTTCTAGCTCCTCCATCTTCAACTCAATCATGAAGACCAATAGAAGTTGAATGAAGATTCAACTTCTCCTTCGTAACCGGCTTTGTTAGCATATCAGCAAGATTCTTGTCTGTATGAATTTTCTCCAGCTTCAACTCACCATCTTCCAATACCTGCCGTATGAAGTGGTACCTTAGCTGTATGTGCTTGGTTCTAGAATGAAAGGCCGAGTTCTTGGCCAAATGGATTGCACTCTGACTGTCACTATACAATCTGTAACTCCCATGCTCCCTTCCAAGCTCTTCCATGAACCGTGTCATCCATATCATCTCCTTGCTAGCTTATGTAGCTGTAATATACTCTGCTTCTGTAGTTGACAAGGCTACAACCTTCTGCAACTTAGAAATCCAACTAGCTGCCGTTCCACCTACAGTAAAAACATAACCTGTGGTGCTTCTCCTGCCATCCAAATCCCCTGCCATATCTGAATCTACATAGCCATGTAGAGAAGTATCTGAACCTCCATAGCACAAATGCTTGCTGCTGGTTCCTCTCAGATATCTAAGGATCCATTGAACCACTTTCCAATGTTCCTTACCTAGATTGGCCATATACTTACTACTCCCACTGCTTGGGCAATATCAGGTCTAGTACACACCATTGCATACATCAAACTCCCTACTGCGGAAGAATATGGAACCATACTCATGTACTCTACCTCATCATGTGAATTGGGACATTGTTCTTTGCTTAGCTTAAAATGTCCAGCCATAGGTGTACTTACCGGTTTTGCATCCTACATATTAAACCTCTCCAACACCTTGTTCACATAATCTTCTTGAGACAATATCAACCTATGATTTTTCCTGTCTCTCCTAATGCTCATGCTAAGGATCTTCTTCGCTGCTCCCAAATCCTTCATAGCAAACATTTGAGCTAACTTCTCCTTAAGCTCAGAGATATCCTGCATGTGAGACCCTGCAACCAGCATGTCATCTACATACAACAATAGAATAATATATCTACCGTTATCAAATCTCTTGAAATACACACAATGGTCTGATTGACACCTACTGTAGCCATGCTTAGTCATAAACCTGTCAAATTTCAAGTACCATTGCCTTGGAGCTTGCTTGAGGCCATACAAGCTTTTCTTTAACCTGCACACAAACTTCTCCTTACCCTTGACCTCAAAACCTTCTGGCTGTTCCATATAAATTTCTTCATCCAAATCTCCATGAAGAAATGCTGTCTTAACATCTAGCTGCTCGAGATGCAAATCCTCAAAAGCAACCAAAGACAATACAACCCTTATTGAAGTCATTTTAACAACCGGAGAAAAAATTTCACCAAAGTCAATACCTGGCTTCTGTGCAAATCCTTTTACCACTAATCTGGCCTTATATCACATCTGTCCATCCTCACTTTCCTTCAACCTGTAGGTCCATCTATTCTTCAGTGTTCTCTTACCAGCTGGCAACTCAACCAAATCCCATGTTTGGTTCTCTCTTAAGGACTCCATCTCCTCAACCATGCCACGCTCCCACTTACTCCTGGACTCCACCTGTAATGCTTCTTCAAAACTCTCTGGTTCTCCACCATCAATTAGCAATAAATAATATAAGGAAGGAGAATATCTAATTGGAGGCTTACTTACCCTTTCAGACCTCCTGGTGGGTGTCTTGGACTTGTTTTCAACAATCTGTCCACCCAAATTTTCTGACAGTGACCGACCTCGGCCACCTGTAGACCTGTCACTCTCCGTCGTCGATTCTGCCTGACCGACCTCGGTGCCTGGTCTACCAACGTTGGTCTTTGTATGACCGACATCGGTTTCTGAACTGTCGACGCCGGTTCCAACCCTGTCGACATCAGTCTCTGTGTTTTCCTGCAAGTGATTATTTCTTTTTCCTGTGAGCTCATTTTGGACCATAACTTCGTCCAATTCACTATTGCTCTACCCAAATTGATCCAACTTCCTTATCTAATCTCTGTACATCACTCTTTCATTGAAAACAACATCACAGCTCCTGATTACTTTGTTAGTTCCTAGATTCCAAAATCTAAAACCAAAATCATCTGAGCCATAGCCTATAAACGTGCACCTCATAGACTTAGGATCAAGCTTCTTTCTATTTTCCTTATCTATATGCACAAAGGCTTCACTACCAAAAACTTTGAGATATGAGAGATCTACCTTTTTACCTGTCCATGCCTCTTTTGGAATTCCACCATCCAGAGCTGTAGAGGGTTCTCTGTTGATCAAGTACACTACGGTGTCAACTGCTTTTGCCCAAAACTCTAAGGGCAACCCTGCATGCAATCTCATACATCTTGCACGCTCCATGATAGTTCTGTTCATCCTTTCAGCAATACCATTCTGCTGAGGTGTCCTTGGAACCATCCTTTGCCTACGGATTCCTTGTGTATAACAATACAATTCAAACTTAAGAGTGCAGAACTCACTGCCATTATCAGATCTTAGGCACTTTAACTTTCTGCCTATTTTATTCTCAACCATAGCCTTCCAAAACTTAAAAGTCTCAAAAACATTAGATTTATTTTTAATACAGTAGATCCATACCTTTCTTGTGGCGTCATCTATGAATGTAACATAGTACCGTGATCTGCCAATAGAGGCTACCTGAGCCGGTCCCCACACGTCTGTGTGAACAAGCTGCAACTTCTGCCTTTTCTTAGTAGACCCGGTCTTGAGAAAACTAACCCTTTTCTATTTTCCAAATACACAATGCTCACAAAACTCTAGATCCATACTTTTCAAATCTGAAAGCATACCTTTAGACTTAAGTATTGACATCCCCTTCTCACTCATGTGGCCAAGCCTTGAGTGCCACAATTTACAATCCACACCTGAAGTAGATAAGACTGAAGGAGATTTGTTAGTAACACAATTACACAAATAGAGAGTACCTTCTCTCTTACCTCTGGCCATAACTAGTGCACCCTTGGTCACCTTCCAAGAATCTACTGTGAGAGTTACTGTACAACCCTCATCACCTAGCTTACCTGCAGAAATCAAATTTCTCTTCAAACTAGGAACATGCATCACTTCTCTCAACACCCATGTGTTGTCATTCTGCATCTTCAACTGCACTTTACCTTTGCCAGTAATCTTACAAGGCTCATCATCCCCTAAGTACACTATTCCAAAATCTCCATGGATATAGTCACTAAAATACTCTCTGTTAGGGGTAACATGGAAAGATGCACCAGAATCTAATACCCAAGATTCTATGTTATTATGCAAAGAGAAAATTAAAGCATCCTGTGCAATACCTGCAACCTTGGCTTCTTCCTTTCCTTCGTCCTGGTTGTCCTCCTTAGGCTTTGACCAACAATCTCTGCTTATGCGCCCCATCTTTCCATAGTTCCAGCATTGTGGCTTCCTGCCATTCCTAGATTTGGATCTTCCTCTCACCTTAGACTTAGATCTTGATCTCCTCTTGCTCTTTTCTTTTTGCCTTCCCCTGCTCTCAAAATTTAAAGCATTCCCAGATGTCTCTTCTGTGCTTTTCCTACATATTTCTTCATTCAAGATAACACTAACAACATCCTCTACTTTCAAAATATTTGATGCAGATGCAGTATTAGACACTGCCATTACTAAGCCATACCAGCTTTCAGGCAAAGAACATAATATCAAAAGAGCTTTTATTTCATCTTCAAATACAATATTGACAGAACTTAACTGATTTACAATACCATTGAAATCATTCAGATGAGTAGAAACAGATCCACCTTCATTCATATGCAAATTAAATAATTGCTTCATAAGATATACCTTATTTGAAGCTGAGGGTTTTTCATACATATTTGCTAACGTGGTCATCAACTCTACCATTGTTTTTGCCTGTGACAAATTAGATATCACAGTGGAGGCCAGACTCAGTCTTATAGACCCAAGAGCCTTTCTGTCAAGAACTTCCCATTCTTCATCCTCCATGTCCTTGGGCTTCTTTGCTATCCCACCTAAAGGTAAGTAGAGATCCTTCTGATACAGATAGTCCTCTATCTGCATTCTCCAATGTTGGTAGTTCTTGCCATTAAACTTTTCCATTCTCAGCTTACTTTCTTCTGCCATTGCTTCTCCCACTCAAATAGAAATTCCTGCAGAAACCCTGTGAGCAACCTGTAATCTGTAACCTGTAACCTGTAACCAAGGCTCTGATACCACTTGTTGGGGGATCAAACCAACAATATATTACACTTGTGAAATCAATAAACGTGGAAATAAATTAGATAGATAAGTAACTGAAATGATAAATAGCACAGAACAAGATATACAAGAAAACACCCTGAAAACTTGTATTGAAACTCTTTACAATAGGAATACAATTTGAAGAAACTTCGTTCTTCCACACCTCTCTCAGATGCACACAAGATCTCTCACTAGATCTCTATTCCTCAAGAGCTCTCTCTCAAGTACACTCAAATCCAACAACCTGGATTGATGCAACTCTGTACTGTCCTTCAAACATTCACAATGTTCTACTCTTACAGTTCTACACTTCTCTTACACATTACAATTCTAAGCTAAGAAGATCTTCCTACATATAGAAATAGGAAACTTGAGCATGCTCTTACAACAAATAGTTAAGCCTCTTGAACAGGGGCTCTAAAAATAATATTGCTAATAATAGAGACGCAAGCTTGAGTCCACGACTCAAACTTATCATGTAAACACTCGCTGCTGTCCATGGAAATAGCTTTCTGGACACACAGGTAACCGACGTCAGTTCCTACCTGTTCGCCTGTGACCATCGCCGGCTGACCTTACTGCCGATGTCGGCGCCTCTGCAACTGCTACTAACCGATGTCGGTCGCTCCTGACCGACGCCGGCGTCTGTGTAGACCCGAACCTGTTTAAGTATGCTCCTTGGTGAAGCTTTTAGCTCCACACCCTAACATCACTTACCTACTTAAATGAAGGATCAGCTATCTCATCATAATGATAGGAACATCCCCAAGGTGTGGGACTATTGTAATTTTTAGTATGAGCCTCTAGAGTAGGGAAAATTCCTTTTATTCTAAGTGCACTTATTTTAAAACTAGGATACAAACCTAGAAAGTAGAAAGGTAAATATATTGGTAATCTAAACCTAATATTCTTGATGGAAAAGGGAGGGAGAAGGTAAGAATTTTCTATAAAATAAAAGGAGATACACCAAGAATAGAGTGAGTTCTCCTACTCTCATGGACATACTACAAATATAAGAGAACGAGATGTTATCACAAAGACCCCATCAAGGACACTCCAAATGGATAAGTATTTCATATAGATGTGAGGTAACACAACATAAAATTAAAAGGGATGACAAATGATCCACTAGAGAATGTTTACATAGACCCATATATGTATAGAACATACCCTAAAATTGAGTTATGAGTTATAAATAGAGGTAATAGGAAATGACAATGATGAGAGGGGAAAACATTACCCATAGACAAAGATCAACAAACACAAATATCGTATAGAGTATAAGAATAATAAAGGGAGGTGAACTTAATTCTCATTAACATAAAAGGTTCAACCAACAAAAGTGCTCTTGGAGGGAATTTTTTAATAATGTGAGGTTGCCTATAAATGTCCACCCTTCCTAAAATGGAGAACAATATTTTACAAGGGAGTGATCCTTTTTACAATTAATGCATCACTTGGGGTGGTAGAGACAATCCTTTAATTTTATTATGGCATCACATCCATGCTTATTAAATTCTACATGGTGATCTAGATATAGGATTTGGTGAAAGGATTCCTTTAGGTATATGTACATGTATAATAATGGAATATATTTGAAATAGTTAGGGAGTGGCATGTGATCATGTTTTGATGTCTAATAGCCATTTTTGCATTTACTCATCCTAGCAAGTTCTTGAACATTGTTCAACTACTTTAGCAACTAGATCCTTATACTTTACTACCACTTGTAAATAACTATACATGTTTCCCTTACAATTCCACATCATTGATACATGTATCCTTGGTAAATATTACATTATGCCTTTTTGGGACATCTGTGCACTAAGGGCTATATAGTGACACTGTGTAATGAGTCACAAGTAGGTGAAGGGTGAAAATGTAGAAGCCTTCTATGGGGGTACATGAATTTTAACCCATTTTATGCCAAGTCATCTTTATATATCATTTTCAAGTCTTTGATCTATACTAAGGTCCATATTAGTGTGTGAAGTAATGTGTGCATAACATAGATTATAGTCTACAATTTATGAGAGTATAGAAGTGAAATTATGTGATTTTGTGTACGACTTCATCATGTAGATGTAAGGACATTTTTAAATAGGAATGACCATGAAGATTGAATATCATGGGTGCACTTATCATGATTCAAAATTGACTCGAACAACAATTCAGATGACAATTCGGGTGATGGGTCCACCCCAATTGATGGTGAAATTTTTGGGAGCCATAACTTTTGCATCGTAGCTCCAATTGACTCACCGTTTGAACCGTTGGAAATATAATAATGAGGGTAAAATATTGAGATGGCATGTATATTTTCTCAATTAAGTTTTAACCCATAAAACCCAATGGAAGTGTCCTAAATTTGAATTTTAGTAGTGTAGTCTAAAAATAGTAAGTTTCTAAAAATAGTAATTCCTCAAAATTTGTATTGTTGTAAATCATGGAAGTCAAACCAATTCATCTCCCTAGAGATTTGTGACCTTAAAAATCCTCCCCACACCTTCAAAACATTTATAAATGAAGATGTAACCTGAAATGGAAATCATACATCTCTTCTCAGAGATAAGCATATGTTTGGTTCTGCAAATTTGATCAATAAAACATCTCTTATCAAAGATAGCATTATTTGAATTGTTTTGTTCTTATTTCTTGAATTATCTTTCAACCAAAGCTTTCAAGTTTTAGATAAAAAATAGTTTCTTATACACCTCTCCCTAAAACTATCTAAAGAATAGGGATGTTGCATCCTTGGTGATGGAGAGTTCCTACATACAGAACACATTATAATATATTTATGAATGAAAGTAGACACTTAGTTGATTCATGGATTTTCATCGTCTAATTTGGTCACAGGTGTAGACAGGGAGCATTTATGCATGTATTGATTTTAAATAACTTGATACACATAGGCACATAAATCTTGTATAGGATTTTTATGAGTTTTTCACACACTGGGGGTGACTTAGAAAGTTAATAAGACCTAAATCAGACTGAGACCTATGTTTGATTTCATTTTAAGGTCATAATTATTATGATAATGATTCTAATAGACTATGATAGCTTGACTAGTGAGTCAACCATGGTTAGACTTATGGAGACTGGAATGGTCCTAGAACCTAGTTTATGATTATAATAATCATGACCTAATTTCATGTTAGCTCAATCCTAATTTAGGCTTATCATTGCTTTGATTAAAAAAATATAAATAATATTTAATAAGTAAATATAATAACATGATAATGTTTTTTATATACTTTAAAATTGGTTTAAATGACCTAATATTTTAAGGTTTGTATGAATATGGATAATATATTTCACCTATATCAGTGTGGTAGTTGATGAAAAAAGAGGGAAGTTTTAGAAGAGTAGAGGAAAATTTGAGTTACTATGACATTCATTAATAAAATCGGGTTCTCTACTCTTGAAATAATTTTTTTAAGATTTTAAAAATAAAACTATCTTGGAGGCATGGTGGAAGGTAGTTGAGCAAAGGGAAAAAAGTATAACAAGAACTACTAGTTGTCCATGAAAGTAATCTCCCTAAAACCTATAACACTATTTCTTGACCCTAAAATGTATGAAGGGTTACATGAGTTTTATATGAATAGGGTGTGTTCTAATCCTTATCATACCTTTGTATGTGTGTGTTAATATATGAAATTAAAATTTAGGCATATACATGTAGATTATACCTACTACATTGAGAATAAAGGTCAAGTTCCCTTCACTTTTTTAGGTCGGGCCCTTTCAAATTATATCATGTTTTAAAGGATATCTAATAGAAAATTATTTTATGGATTTTAACACAAACATATTACTATGTATGTAATAGGTAATTATTATTATTATTATTATTCCAATGAGATTGTATCATTAATTTTGGATATGGGTTTTATTTCATTTTGAATCAAACAATAAAATAACTAAAACCACATTGTCATAAATATGATTGGAAATTAAAGTTCATTATTTTTGTAATAGTTTTGGCTTACACATTTCATTATAAACATGTAAGTAAAGGTATGTCATACTTGTAATTTTATTATTTGCATTATATAGCACAATAGTATGGAAATAATGTTTGAAATTGGTTTATTTATAACTATGTATATTGTCTAAGAAAATTGAGAGCTATTGGTTGTGAATGAAATGACACGAGTGGGATATATTGTGTGACTTATCTAAATATCAATTAGGATTTTGTATTTCATATCTTAGATACATGACCTAACTAATAAAACCTTCATAGGGATTGATGGTAATAGATTATTTATAATATTGACCTATGATTTTATAGAGGTTATTTTTAATACTTACATTTATTAGAGTGCATACTAGGAAACATAATAACAAATAGCTTAATGAATTGAAATTGAAATTTGAGAAGTTTTACTCTTTAAGGGTGAAATCAGAGTGGTGGTTTTGTTTTCAAAGTAAATAAAGGAAAATGGGGTTTATACCATGGCTTGAATATCTTTTAACTGTGTAGAAGCTATTGAAATTTGAACGAAAAACTATGGACATTTTTATATGAAAATAAACTTAGTTATATATTTATTTTGATATTATTGTAGGATAATTTTTTAATTAGAGAAAATAAAACTCCTATAGATATGGAGGTCAAGATCAATTCCCACCCAAAGGTCTAAAAAAGTGGATAAAATTACATAAACAAACTTTACATACATACTCATTTGGTGATATATGATAGAAACTCATCAAGTTTTCATAACAAGGTTGATAAGGATTTTCTTTCTCCCTTAATATTAACATACACCTTAATGATAAAATAATATTGAAGCATTTTAATTAGTTGGGGCTTTTAAGGATTTACTATCTTATGACTAAGTGGTATTGAAAGTGATGTACAGTCATCATATACTATGAAAATAATTGAGGATATAAAATTTTGTCAAATTTGAGAACTAGGCTATTAAGAGTTAAGATCCTACAATAATCCCAATGAGTATCCATACAAGTAACCTTAAAATATTATATCGTACATCTAGTATTATTTTTTGAATATGATCATTTATAGTATAAAATCCATGTAAAGTTGACTATGAATTAAGATGGTAGTATGCATGATTTGGGTATATATTGATCAATTTATTATTTTATTTTATTTTATTCTATGAAAAATAAACCCTATGTTTATTTGTTTTAGTTTCATTCATATAATATTAGTGATATGATCTTATTCACATGTGATATTTTTCATTTTCCTGAAGTTTTTACATATGAATTACTTATTTCATCATGAAAATTTAATTAGAGTTAGAGTTATTGTTTCCAAGCTATTTTACTAACAATTTTATGTTTCTAAGAGATTACTTTAGGATAGAGTGTGGTGGTTTTAATAAGATTTGATTTTGTTATTTATTACCATGAACTCTAATAATATTGATGTTGCTACTCTTAAATTTGATTTTGATATAAAAATAATGCATTAATTTTTCCAAGTTAGGCCAATAATGTACATAAATAACCAAGCCTAAGGGTAAATTGGTATATAAGAATCTCATATTCCTTCTATTTTTTTCTCATAAGTGTGATATGAATTTATATGGTAACATGGATAAATCGTATAGAATTGAATACTAAATATTATGGTTCCTATAAAATATATGATGGTTTTATACATATAGATAGGTGGTTTATGGTTTATGTAAAAATACTTGTCAGCATAAATTTGACTCATTTTTGTTGAATGCAGGGGATTCCTTTTCATGTCAATCCACTCACTTCAATTCTAAGTAACATCTTATCAAAGTATCCAAATCTTGTTTAACTCATTCCTCTTATTATAAATTTACATGTAGTAGGATTTTTTATTAGCCCTAACCTCAAAACCATAACTGAAAATATTAATAAAAATATTTTAATAGTCCCCTTATTGTGTTTGGCATCTTAATAAAAAATTTACTCTTGTAGTTGTCAAAATCAACATGTTGTCATTATTTTCCGAAGTAAAACTTCACATATATCTTCCTTGTTATGAGTGATATACTCACACGTATTGATTTATAGGTTATAAGGTTGTTAATATTACAAGGTGGAATATTTTACTAGAGGAATATACTTTATTATTATCACTATAATATTGTAGATAAAATATTACAAGTTCTTCTTAAATGAACAAATGATTTTTAAATCAATGTGTCTATTGTGTTTGAGTCATGACAATATCATTATAATGTGTGAAGCATTCAAGTGTTTGGTTATGGTGTGAAAATTTAGGTCAGGGAACATATATTATATTTTATTAACCTTGTGTGTATGAATAAGAATGTGTGGTCTACCTACACTAAGAATTAATGCCTCAATGTTACATTAATTTATATATTGTCTAGAACTCTATAGAGAAGTATGGTTGGATATCCATAATTATGAATGTATATATTGTCTATAACTTTATAGAGAAGTAATGTTGGATATTCATAATTAATTATCATATTAGAATGAATTAGGCTATATTTGTTATAAGGTGATCATGAACTCAAAATTTTGTCTTTTAATTTGAGAGGTTTGAGATTTATCTTCAAAAAATATTTCTTTGTACTAAAGAATGTTGATAAGATATTTGTAGGTCTTTGGATGTTTCCTATAGTTTAATGTATATTTCACAAGGTAATGTGATAGATGTGGGGAGTTATAGAGTGTTGTATTACCATAGGTCATATCTTGTTACTTAACAACATGTTTATGAAATTAGTGTCATTTAAAGTGAGTGGATACTATTGATATATCTGTTTCAAAGACTTATAATTTATTTTTCATTGATAATTAATACATTAGATGTTTTCCTCAAATGTAATTATTAGCATTGGATATAAATAGTATTATCCATATGTATTAATATGATCAGATGAGAATATTTCTTATGGTTTCAACTAATAATAACTAATAATAAATACATTTACTATACTTTCAATAGTAGTTGTAGAATGTATGGTACACCCAAATACATTTAGACGTAATGTATAACCTAGAATAAGTTTTTTGGATATATGACCTTATACTTATCATATTGGTTAATTGTGCATAAATTATAAATTTAAATGTTGTGTTTTGAAATATAGTTCTGTCCCAAGAGGACTATGAGAAGTATTAAACATAATTCAATAAATTTAATATTATGGTGGCTTAAAAATTACCCCACCAAATTTTACATTATTTAATAAAAGTAATAATTAAATTAATCACATTTGATTTAACTATAAATTATCCAAAGAAAAATAAAATGATGTGGATTGATTATAAACTATGAGGTTGTTACATGTGATATAAGAACATTGGTTTAACACTTAAGTCTAATGAGTCCGCTAACATTTAATTACATTCTCCTTATGTATATTCGGAGGAAATGGTTTGCACAAGTATAAACATAGAATGAAATACCTCAAATTGGAAAGAATAAGAAGAGATCTTAAAATTATTTTTAGTATTCTTAGTTAAGTCTTTGTACTCACTGAAATTACTTTGACATGTTATCTTTATAATCTTCTAACACTATCACTCTTTTTATTGTGAAATAGATGCAATGCATTTACATTTAAATGTTTAATTATACATGGTTGGATGTATTATATGAATGTTTTTAGTTCCTTTCATATCTTTTTACTATCATATTTTTGTCAAAATAAACTTAACCCTAATTAATCCTTTCTCTAGAGTTTAATATTCCTTACCCTATTTATTACTGAGTATAAATTTTGGGGGGAAAGGTTACTATGCTATTAGGTTGTGATGTGTTTCTATATGATCAAATATCGATAATGAATTAAAATGGATGGTATATAATTTTATTATGTGATGATTGAGTAGAAGCTTGGCTCTTAATTTAAAATCCTTGCAAAGGATGGTATAAATGAATATTTTATTTTATGTTCTAGCATGGCACCTGGTATGCCATACTTTATTTGGATTGTAGCTTCATAGGCAACATGTTATGAAAAATAATATCTAGGCATTAGTACTTTCCTTTTTCACCGAGTTTAATATAAATTGGGTATGAATCATGACTTTGCATTGAAACATCAAACACATCTTTTGACCCCTATGCCACCATGTATGACATACATATTATTTTTTAACCTATCCATCTAAGCCTTTATTTTAATTATCATGAATTTTTAATATTAATGATACGCAATAAAATAAATCCATTTAATGACCTAAGTTCATTTACATCATATCATGACATAATTTGGCCCAAGTATATATGGTAATAAATTATAATTATTTTTCCTTATATGGATATGAGTTTGATTTGGATGTAGAATAGTGTGTTTTTGTAGGCCACCAATTGATAGTAAGTTGATATCCATGTTGGCTTATGCCATTTTGATTGTTAGCCAACCATGAGATAGAATTCTCTCAAGTTTCATAGTTGCAATGCCCCTTCTATAATGTTTATGAACATCCTAAGTGTAATTTCATTTGAGGATGAAGTTTATCTTCTACGTTAAGATATAGAACCATAAGTCCTATAATAACAAGATGTATGCTAAAATTGTTTAAATTTTTCATGGTCATGTTTTCTTAATTAAACTATTTGTGCTTTCTTATACACCTTATAATTACTAAATGGTATGTTGTATTATTGATTAAAACCTTATTTTATTTATACTATTTGGATTATTTGAAGGTAAAAGTATGGTATTGCTAAGCATGGTGTAAATGTCAAAAAAATGTTGATGAAAAAAATGGGAAAAACCTAAGGTTCATGTTGACTCCATCAGTATTATTGAATTTTTTCCATAAGACTTGCCTAGTAGGATGTTAATAAGCATGAGTGATAAAAATGATATTGCTACACTTGGTGAAATTTTGGATAGGGGTTACACTGTAGAAGGTTATTGTCTTCCACTTTTTTGTATTAAGAGTATGTGTGTATGCTACCAAATTATAATTGGCCATACTAATAGAAATAAATATTGGCCATACTGATATAAATAAAATGTAACTCCATTAACTTATTATATAAGTGTATTTATTATTTGATGACTTGATTTATACTTAGAGTATGTGATTACATAATTAACTTACAAAAATAGTTTCATGGATTGGTTGAATAACTTAACCAAATTTATGATGGTTTTATTTTTGAAAATGCCTTCAATATAACGTCTTGATAACACATTATATTTGGATTGTTGATTTCCTTTATAATGTTGTTGGTAAATAATTTATTTTTATTGCATATTAAATAAGAACACCTTTATTTCCTAGAAGTTAATGAGTAACAAGAAAAGATGTCTATTGCAGGTTTCTCACCATTAACTAAACAAGAACGAATGATCATTTATGCATGTGTGTGTGTGTGCACACACACACACACACACACACACACACACACACACACACACACACACACACACACACACACACACACACACACACACACACACACACACACACACACACACACACACACTAGTTAGACATATGGTTATAGATGCATTATATTGGTGTATACATATATATACCCATCCTTATCTTATTACTTTATATGCATTATCTTCATGTATATTAAACCTACAATTTATATCCCCTTAAATGAAGTGCTTGGGAAGAAATGTTATGGGGTATTCATTTTCTTAAGGTTCTAAAGATTTGAATCCTTATTTTATAAGAATGTAAATGTTGTTTGATATATATTTAAAGAAAGATAATAAATACTAAATTCAAGCTGAAGGATTGGATCATATAAATTAAATATTAATTTTTTTTGCAAGCTTATGCAAACAATAACATCATTATGACATTTGTTGAATAAATGTTTATTAAGGAATAATGTAAAAAATTAATTTTATGATTCTATGAGGATGTATGCCTAAGTGCATAATGAAAGGTCATCCTTTTATCTAATAGATGATGAGTGTTAGGTAGGGAGACAATGCAGATCACTCATTACCCATTTAAAAAATGTAGTACAAATGTTTAACTGATTTAGTAGAGAGTAATATATGTGTATGGATAATGAGCCATATTTTGTTAAAATATGAAATATTATAAAAATTATTTGGTTAAATTAATGTTGTAGTTGTATACATTATCTATCCATGATACTTTATAGTTTACATGAATGCTTGATGTTATTAGATAGTGGAATATCCATGATTTGAATGACAGATGCATGTAATAGTGATTTTACTTTCACATTGTTCTTGATTAGTTATTAATGTTTGTATCACCACTATCTGACCCTTTAGAAAAAAAATTACCACTCCTAGTGGGGAGGTGTGTGAGGAAACACTAGTATGTGGTTGGAGGAAAACATTATATATGATGTTTTCCTATCTTTATAGCTTATCAAATCTAAAAATAATTGCATACTCATGGATATTAAGGAAAAATTGACAATTAAATTATTAAACATTTCACATATTAATTATTATTATTATTCAGTAATTGTTGATAATAATATTATATTATTTAATAGTGGTTGATGATATTATTATATTATTCAACAATGGTTGATGGCATTATTGTAATATTCTGTAGTCATTTATGATATTGTTGTATTTTATGTTACTTTACTCTATACTATAAAATGGATGCATTTAAAAAAGTTTCCATATTGCCAATATACGGTTTTTAAATTTGTTTCATAATTACAACAACTAAGAAATAATTATTTCTTGCATAATAGTTAAAATACGTTTAAGTCATAAGAACTAGTCAAAAGGACCAGCTACTTAAAATTACTTTCTAAGGCACCAAGATGATGCCTCTTTAAGGAATTGAGTATGTCATATCCCCATAATTACAAGTTAGTAATCATACCTAAAAAGAATAAAAAGGTAGATGCCCATATTTTGGGATACTTTATTAGCATTATAAATTAGTATTTTTATTACTATAGACATCATTGGTTAATTTAAAGTTGTGCCTTGTTCTCCTTACCATAATTTTATTGTTGGTAAATACATTGAAAACTTAGTAGAGGCTAATCGAAGCCCTCCTTAATACATATATTGGTGACATTGATTGCCTTGTGAAGTGGTTTAAGGTGATGTGTAAATGTCGACTTGGCTTAATTCATGCCATACTTGTGTAATATATATATATATATATATATATATATATAAAATTTTAGTTGATGATGTTAGAAGGACCCAAAGCAGAGTGATGCCTATGTGTGATTTCATTTTAAGGTTACAATGATTATAATATTTATTCTACTTGTCTGTGATAACTTACTTATGATTTGATCATGGGGTAAACTAATGCAGCTTAAAAGGGTCTTAGAACCTAATTTATGATTATAATAATCATTACCTAAGTTCATGTTAGCTCAACCCCAATTTAAGGTTATCATTGCTTTAATTTATTTTTTTTGGAATATTTCATAAGTCAACATTAAACCTTAACATCATTATGTTTTGTATAGAATTTTGAATTAGGTAAAATGACCTAATATTTTAGGGTTTACATCAATATTAATAAGATATTTCACTTGAATTAGTGTGGTAGTTGATGTAAAAATAAATAAGTTTGAGAAAAGGAGAGAAAACTTTGAGTTACTATGGAAACTCTTGATAATGTGGGGTTGTCTACTCCTGAACTTGAGGTTATAAGATATTAAATATTAAACTATCTTGGATGTCTAGAAGAAACTAGTTGAGGAGATGGAAAAAATGATAGCAAGATCTACCAGTTATTTAAGAAAGTGTTATCCATAAACCATAACCCTTGTTTCTTGAGCCTAAAATGTATTGATGGTTTCATGGGTTTTATCTACATAAGTTGTGTTACACTGTATATTATAACTATGTATGTGTATCTAAATGTATAAAAATAAAAATTAGGTATATGCATGCAGATGTATACCTATTAGATTGAGAATATGGGTCAAGTTCCTTTCATTTTTGCATTTTGGGCCCTTTAATACTATCACATTTTACATGATATATAATGGAAAATTATTTTATAGATTTACATTCACACACATTACTATGGTTGTAGTTGGTAATTATGATTATTCTAATGATACTATAGCATAAATTTTGGATATTGGTTTTGTTTAATTTTAAATTAAAACAATCAGGTAACAATTTGAACCCATCTTGTTATAATATGACTGGAAATTATAGTTCATTATTAATGTAACAATTGTGGCTTACCCTTTTCATTGTAAGACTATAAGTAAAGGTATGGCATATCAACCATTTGAGTAGTTATGTTATATATCACAATAATATGAAAAAAATTATTGATAATGGTTTATTTATAACTTTATTTATATTAGTTAATAAAACTAAGAGCTTGTGGTTGTGCAAGAAATGATGTGAGTGGGAGATACTATTTGGTTTATCTAACAATTCATCAAGATCTTGTATTTCATCACTTAAATACATGCCCTAATTGATATGAGCCTTTTAGGGTTGTAAAAATGTGATTACTACCCTTATGGGTTTGTTGATAGTGGATGATTTATAATATAAAACTAAGATGTTGTAGGGGTTATTTGTATTACTCATATTTCTTGGAACACATACTAGGGAACATAATACCTAGTAGCTTGACAAATAGAAATTAAAAACTAAGGTATTTTCCTCTTTTAGGGTGAAACCAGAATGGTTGTTTTTTTAATTAAAGTAAATAAATGAAATAGGGGTTTTTACTATGGCACACATAGCTCTTAATTTTGAAAAAAGCACTAAACTTAGAAAAAATGTTGTGGGTATTTTTATATTAATATAAATTTAGTTCTATATTTAATTTGATATTTTTGTAGGCTTAGTTTTAAATTAAATAATACAACACTCCTATAGACCTATATGTGGAACTCAATTCCTACTTACAAGTCTACAAAAGTGGATAACATTACATAAACAAACTATGCACACATATTCATTTGGTAGTACATAATGGCAGAAACTGATCAAGTTTTCATACCAAGGTTGATAATAATTTTATCTCCCCCTTGATATTAACTTACATTTAATGAGAAAATAAGAATGAATCATTTTATTTATTTAACGATTATGTGGTTTTAAGGAGTTACCAAATTACGACTGAGTGGTTTTGAAAAGGATGCAAATTCACCTTGTACCATTAAAACTATGCCAAATTTGAGAACCAAGATATTGAGTTAAGAGCATGTAATCATCCCAACCCATAGACATTAAACTAACCTTGAAATATTAAATTGTGTCTTATATTATTTTTATGAATATGATCATTTATAGTGTAGAAACCATGTAAAGATAGTTGTCAATTAATCTAGTGATATGTTTGATTTTGGTATCTATATATTGGTCTTTATTTTTGGTATGTATTCTTCTATTTTGGTTTTTCATAAATATTATGTGATTTATATGGTAACAGGGGTAATTGGTATAAAACTAGATACTGGATATTATAGTTTGTGCAAAATCTATGATGGTTTTATATATATAGGTGTTTTATGGTTTATGGAAAAATACTTTCCACCTTAAAGTTAACACATTCTTTTTGAATGTAGATGATTCCTTTTTTTGTCAGAACACTCACTTCAATTTAAAGGAAAGTCTTATTAGAGTCACTGCATCTTCTTTAATAGGTTACTCTTATTGTAAATATTTGGATATAAATATTTTTTATGAGCTTGTCCTCAAAACCATGACTAAAAATGTTAACATAAATCTCTTAATAGTCTCCTTGATATTTTTAGAATCTTAGTAAAAAATAAAGTGTTTTATCTATCAAATTTAACATGTTTCCATTATTTTTTGAGTGAAACTTCATTTATCTCTTCATTTTTGTGAGCAACATGATCATGCATATTGATTGATTCATTCTAGATATGTTAAGATTTCATCAAGTATAATATTGTACTAGAGGAATGCATTTTATTATTATCTCTATAGTAGTATAGATTTATTAGAAGGTATTCATAAATGCACAAATGAGTTTAAATCAATGTGTCTATTTTGTTTGAGCCATGTGACATAAATATGTACCTTGCATGACACTACCACTATGATGTAGTACATTATGAAGCATTGAAGTGATCAGGTATGTTGTTAAAAGTTAGGTCAGGGAACATATATTATATTTGAATTATTATGTGTGTATGAAGTAGAATATGCAGTCTAACTATAGTAAGTATTAAGGCTTGAATGTTCCATTCACTTGTATATTGTTTAGAACTATAAAAATAAGTATGGCTAGGTATCTTAATTAATTTAAATATTAGGATTAATTTGGCTATAGTCATTATAAATAAATCCTAAATGTGAAAGGTTGTTTGTTAATTAGAAACAACTGTGACTTATAGTAAAAAGCTATTTCTTGGTGTAATTTTATTTTCATTAAAATGTTATAGTTTTTTAGATGTTTCTTATAGTTTAATGCAAACTTCAAAAGGTATTTTTATGTATGTGGGGAGGTTTAGAGTTTTTTATTACTGTAGGTAATATCTTGTTACTTAGACATCATGTTTATGAAAGTAGTAAGTGTCATTTAAAATGATTGGACATTGATTATGTATCTCTTTCAAAGACTTCTAATCTCTTTTTCATTAATAATTGAGACATAAAATGTATTTTTAAGATGTAATTTTCATTAGTGGTTGTATATATATGTATGTATATGTATATGTGTATGTGTGTGTATTAGTATGTTTAGTTGAGGCCATTAATTATGGTTTCAACTAATACTAAGTAATAATAAGTACTTTTACTATACTTGTAGTAATAGTTGTATAATGTATAGTATATCCAAATAATATGGTATGTTATGTATGACTAAGAATATTTTTTTCTAGTAAATGACCTTATACTTGTGATATTGGTCATATGTAGGTAAGTTGTAAAATCCAATGTTGTGTTTTGATATATATTAATTCAGTCCTCAGAGGACTATGAGAAGTATCATACATAATTAACTAAAGTTAATGTTATAATGGCTTGTATTTTATCATACTAAACTATAAGTTATTTGATAAAAGTATTACTTAAAGTAATCACATCTAATATAACTATAAATTAGCCAAAGAAAAAATATTATAAATTGGTTAGCAACTAGGGGGATTTTACACATGTCAAAATCATCCTCTGACATTAGCATATAGTTTCATATTCCCACATATTCATGTAAAATGTTATCTCTTAGATCATCTATGATTTATACTACATACTTATTTTTAATTTTAGGATCTAACTCCATTCATTGGAATCATGGAATGAGATAGGTCCATTTAAATTCATCCACCTAATTCTCTAAAGAAACTCCTTCCTATAAATATTTGTTTCCACCAAGATAATTATTTTGATTCTCTTTAAATGAGGGAAAGAGAACAAGGCAACCTGAGCACATTTGAGTTTTCCAATCAAAGGTACTTGTTTATCTTCCATAGAATAACAACCAAAAATTCTGGTGAAATTAAAACCTAAGAGATGAGAAACTTTGGTTGGCATTACATTTTATGAGGCTCAAATATCAATAATTCAACTAATCACCTTACATTCTTTGGTAAATATATAAATGTAGAAAATTTAAAATTTGACATATGTAGAATTAGCAACAACCATGTAGTAAAAAGAAAATCAAGAAGATAAAGTCACAAGGATTCCATTGTATTTTATATTCTTTATATTAGGGTTTTCACATTTGATGAAATCTACTAGTCTATATAATTTAAAATATGTTACCTTAGTTACTAAGCTTGAGACATTTATATTTTGGTTTTACTTACATGTTAAGTAATTTAAAAGGTTGGTAGATTAGTGGAAGCTTATTTTCAAGGTTTACAATAGGATGAGACACATTTACATCAAATTTAGAAGAAGAAATAGAATTTGGATTAGTAATAGTGGAATTTTGAGAATGGATACATGCCTTTATCATAGGTTATTTTCATTTTTATTAAATGGGTGATATAGTCCCTTAAGGAAGAATGACCTTTTGAACTTCTACTTACTTTTTGGCTTTTTATTTTTTATTTACTTATTCTATATAGTTTTCTATTTTGTTAAATATAAAAAATGATTAACCATTCATTTCACCCATTGTATCATCATAGTCATCTTCTCCATAATAATATTATAGGTAAGCATTAGTGGAATTTCCACTAAGTTACTCTATTTAAAATTCTTTAGGACCTAATTTTTTTGTCTCAACTTATTCATATTCATATTTGAATATTTATTTTGTTTCTAATACCATGTTTATAGGTGTGTTTGTATTTGGATTTGGATGAGCTTAAATATAAGTCTTTTGCTAAGTATATTATATGGACACATGGTTTCCTTGGTATAGAATATAGTTTTGGATTGAAACCTAGATAGGGAGTCATAATATCCTTCATATGAAATAGTTTATTTAATTTAGTTATGTTATTGGCCATATTTTGAAGGCATTGTTATGTAGAGGTACAATTTGAATTTTTTACCATGGCTTTTGAAGTCTATTTATTCAAATTTCTATCCATGATCATATCTATTAAAAATCAATAGCTAATATTTGAGCAGCCTCTAAATCAACTAATCATGCTCTTATTTATTGATAGCTTACTTTTGGCAACTACGAATAGATAAAGATTGGCTATTATTGGTATTTATTTTAACAACTTGTTAAAATTTTCTATAAAATCCCTCATATACTTGTATTGTTATTTATTCATATGGGTGAATTTCATGAGTAATGCATGTGCACCTTAGGCTAGTTTAAAACAACTTTAAAATTTATTTTTCATGGTATTCCAATTGTTGATAAAACTGAGAATGAGGTGACAAAAAAATAAAATTATCCACCTTGAAGAGTTTCTACAAATAACTTAAATGTAATATCTTTGTTTTCAATACTAAGGCTTACACATGAAGTTAATAAAGAAAGAATGTGCTCATTGAGATGCTACTTTCCATAACCTAAAAACTTGGTAAAACTATTTCATGGTCATTTAGGAAGTTCATATAGTTTGCCTAGATTTAATGGCTATATCTCATTTCCCTGTGGTATAAACATATTTTAAAAAACTACTTTTAATGGTACAACTTTTCTATAAAATATGAGTGCCTTACTCACTATATAACCATCTTCTAATTGGTTACCTTTTCTGAGACTTAATTGAAGGCTTGCTTATTTTTTTCTCTTTGTTCATTTCTCAGATTTTAAATTAAATCAAAAGTTTCTTACAAAATAAATAAAGGATATATATTACCTTAAATTCTAATTCCTTTAGTAAATCTTCTTTCTAATAGCTTGAAATAAAATTATTATTGTTCAAGAGCAGGCTAAAATTTGAGTATTATCTAAGATAATCTTCTTGATTTTATTCTCTGTGCAACAAGTGTTATGGCTTGTTGTTCAAGAGAAAAATTATGTTCTTATTAATTGAACATAGGTACAGTTCTTCAAAATTGAACAATATTAGTTATATTTTTCCATGTGAAATATTGAATATCCAATTAAACATCTTCTTATGTAGCCCTTATCTAATCAAGATTTGGTTGATAAATAGGTGTTTGAATTACATATATGGTCATGCGGGATTTTTTTAATCTAGGACATAGGGTGCTTGAGGGTTTATAAACCACTCTAATTATAATTTATCTAGGTTTTCCTCTTAAGATCAATTACTATGAGTCATTAGGTAAGATCAATATGTATTATTCCTATCTTAACACTATTCTAGTTCTTTGAAAATGAGTGTAACTCACTCTATTATCCTAAGAAAACTATTAGAGATTAAAATCAATTTAAACTTCCATAATAACTATCCAATAAAGAACTAGTTGGTGAATTAGTCTAGGGATAATAATACATGTGAAACTATGAATTTTCCGGTTGGCAATGAAAGCACAGGATGTGACCCATGATGGGAGAATGTTTTTTTTCTAAATATTTTGTAAGGGTAAAAATTGTATGATTTTTTTTATCAAAAATATATGGGACCAATTCCCTCTCCTATTTGTAGGCAAAGATACCTTTATTAAATATATATATATATATATATATATATATATATATATATATATATATATATATATATATATATATATATATATAAAATTTAGGAAATGGAATTATTTATAGCAAAAACCTTATTTGGGTTTCCCATACTTTTAATCTAAAATTAAAATTAAGTATTGGAATGGGAATAAGAATAAGGATAAATAATAAATAAGGATATAAGAAAGATAAAAGAGAGAATGGGATAATAGCATATTAAACTCATAAATCTACTTGAATAACCCAACATATGAACATTCAATATCTAAAACCTTTCTCATTAAAATGAATTAAGGAAGACATAATTCAAACATAGGAATTAAATGTATACATTAGAGAATTAAATGATTCATAAAATACATGAAACAACCTTACATTTCTCATCAATAATAAATGCCAAATTTTGTTTTTAGCTTACTAAAATTTCCTTGATTCAAAAAAATTAATGAAAATTTGAATGAATTTTTATGTTATGAACATTAAGTTTTTACACTATCAACATTGAATTTTTAATAATACAACAACAATATTTTTTAAAAATGGAAAGAGAAATAATCAAAATAAATTAATAGACATATGCGTACCAGTCACTAAAATATTTTGTGGCATAAAATCCCACAAAATTCTCATATATTTATTATTTGGAGCTATACACATATAGATTATTTATTTCAATCTTGTAAAAAAATTACTTGAAGCATCAAAAAAATCCATTTTACAATGAGTATTGTTCATATTTATATCCTCAACTTCCAAAAATAATTCATAACTATTTCATAACTACCTAAAAGGTGAAACTTCTATTTTCACTTTCACTTTTTATTAATACATTCACAAAATTGAAAAACAATGACTTAATTTATATCAAAAAGTGTAATGAGGAAATATAATTAAGAGAGATAAAAAGTTATGAAGAAGAAAGAGAAGCCTTGTAACTCTAAGAATTCTAACTAATCACCATTATGAGTTACTATTATTATTTCTATGTTTGAAATGTACGTAGTTTATATGGTCTGAATGCTTAAATGACTAGAAAAATTATTTATATTTGGATATAAGTGTATTATAGATACAAACTATCCATGTTCTCAATGATTTGGTTGTCTCGTTTATTTTCATAAATAAATTGGACAAACCTTTATTACATTATATGAGTGTGGAATAAATATCACTTAGTTTATTCATGGATTTTATATTTCAAACATATTTATTGAACGATTCATCCTTGATCATGTTATGAAAAGATTCCTTCATTTTACAACAATGAGGAGCTTAGTTTGTCCTTTAAC
The DNA here is from genome assembly GCA_037957365.1 of Torreya grandis. Lineage (NCBI taxonomy): Eukaryota > Viridiplantae > Streptophyta > Pinopsida > Cupressales > Taxaceae > Torreya > Torreya grandis. Next base: position 490,742 of record JARHVA010006146.1, on the reverse strand, counting down.
AATTTAGAATGAATGTAACACATGCCTACTCTTATTTAAGGTTTAATATCATCACATATATATTTTAGATTTTGACAATCTTCAACAAATTCTTCAATCACATTCATTTTACATTCAACACTCTTTGCCCATACATGGGAATTATTCTCTTTAGCCTTCAATAAAATTTGTACAAACACCAATAGGTTATCATCAGTGAAATACATTTATTGAATATATCTAATCAAATTCTTTGATAGATTTGAATATTTATTCATTTCATCAATCTCACCATTGATGCTCTAATGATTAGCTTTTGTCAAGACATAAGCTTTCCTAGCTTCTTTAATGAACTCAAGGCCATAATGAATTAATTGTGAAACTCAAGTTTATATAACATTCCCATAGATTTGGTCTTTTTAATCTTTGAAATTATTTCCTTATTAACATCCTCATTAGAAGTTGATGGTTTGATTGAGGCAAGATGAATTACATCAAGATATTATTTACTCACATTAATGATTGACATGATATATGAAGACATGTGTGGATGTGATCTTCAAGTTATTTTTAAGTATGTTTCCCTTCCTTAGTTCTATGAATAAACTAAGTAAAAGACACCTAAAATTTATGAATATCTTCTTCATGAGTTGATGGACTGACATCCAATTGAGTTACTTCATAAAATTCTTTTGTAATTTCCTCTTAGTTTTTTTCTACCTTTGGTTTTTAAATTTCATTGAAGAAGAATATATCATAATCCTTGAGGTGATTATAGATTTTTCAGGCATGTAGGAACTTGTAATAAATTTGAAACTACATCAAATCTAGGAAAAATAACCTTGGAAACTTTTTTCCTTATTCTCTATTTTTTGGACCCAAGGAGAGGGTGCGCTAATAGAAGAGGCAACCATTTGAGTATTAGTCCCACAAATGGGAGAAACATTAAGATTTGAATGTTGGTTATAAATAATAGAAACATTAGGATCAAAACCCTAGTTTGGAAGGAAAATAAGAATATGAGGTAGAGACAATAAATGAGGTAGAGAAGGAGATAAAGAGTGAACATGTGGAGGATATGGAATGATAGGTGGAGTAGACACATGCACGATAGCAGGTAATGAAAGATTGGAATATTAAATGATAGGTAAAGAGGTAGCATGTGTAATTAGTACCTATGAAATATCCATTCCTAAGGAAAGATATTTGGTTTTTATGTTATTGATTAATGGTAAAGATTCAACATCCACATATGTAGATTCTATAATCACCTACATTGGGGAAGTTGAAGTTATTTTGATTTACAAATTATTTCTTGGTGTTGTATCATCACCACAACTTATCTTAGGTAGTTTCTTATTGGGATATTCATAATCACATCCATCAATTTGTTTTAAGCTTTGTATTACATATATACTAGTAGGTTAAGGGGATGGGGATAAAGTTACATTTTTCTACTTTATATAAGTATCTTCTATGTTATAATTTTCTCTTATTATGTGTTCAACAATTTTATCCATAAACCAAATTATATATATTTTCAAAATGAAATATTAGATGGCCCAATTTATTGATGTCAAAAGGAGAAGTTGGATTGTTTTATAAAAATTAAGATAAAACAAATCACTTCCATCATCTACAATTCCATGACTAACCCATTATAACCTATATGAATTTAACTTGTCCAAATTCATTCTCATCCAATCTCCTTTTCATACTTAAAAATCATTTTCAAAATTTGCCTTGTAATCCCTAATTTATGTAATATTATGATAGTTTTATCCCAATCTCGAATTGCTTTCCACATGATATTTGATATCAAAAGCAAATATCTTCATATATGATTTTAATATTTTTATACTTACAATGTTTCTCTCAATATTCTAAGCATCAACTAAATTTTTTTACATGTAATAAATCAACCAACTAGAAATGGGATTAAATTTATTTTCTTCCCCTTGTACTTTGTATTTACTTACTCTATTTCCTAACATACTTAAATGAGAACCAACTTTTCATTGGAAAATCATGGTATTTTATATTGGATACTAAAAAACCTACTAATCCTAATATATTTGAATTTGGGGAAGGCTATGAAATAGCTATCATATTTAATAACCAAAGAGGCAACCTCAAGAGAAATCCTTATTACAATATTTCCCTCTAATGTCCTCACTATTAATATAGTGAAGTAATCATTCACATTTTAAAAATGTTTATTACTTTCTTCAAGAACAAGTTGAGGGAATTATTCATAGATCATCATTATGTGGGTGAAGGTTCCTTGAGCTATGAGTCTAGGTCATCATTTACTTACTACAATGGAATATAATAAGTAATAATTAGTGAGAAACACTAGGTGTAATCCAAGTTAATCAATTGGTCATGCAGATTATCACTGATGTGTTATCCCAAATCAATAAATTATGTTCAATCACAAATTTTATTTGTAAACAAACACATCTAATTATGTAAAGTGTCAATTTCATCATAAACCATCACTTTGTTAAGGAATTTTATGATACCAGACATTTGATTTCCAAAATTAGATCTATACAAAGTATTATGAAGTTTTGATAATCCTTTTATTTCATATTCTATCTTTGACTAAGCTATATTTCATTTCTATTTATCCTTATTTTCTTCAAATGGTACCTCTCCAAGTTATTTTTTCATTTCAACATACTAATCCTATAAATATTATTCATTTCAACATACTAAAGGGTACACCAAAAAAGAGGTGGGCAGGTCATTGGTACATTATGAGAGATATTGTTCCCTATCTATTAGTCCTACATCGATTTTAACTTCCTCAAATTTTATCCACTATGTTTACTCCTTCCATATTGCATCCTCTAGCTATATTATAACCCTAAAATTCCTACCATATCAACACATTTGATGTATTTTTATTTATCATATATACCTTATTAACTGTATCTTTCAGATCAATCTAGTTTTAAATGTTTTGGCTAAAGATTTACAAATAAGTTGGCCTAAATGATGTAGTTTGAGGTTATTCAACTCACTTGGGAATAAATAAACTTGGATGATATGATAATATTAATATTTTAATAGGTATTAGGATAATTCGCCACTATAAATAAAAATTACCAATTCATTTAAAGAGAGAGGAACATTCATTTCACAGTTTAATTACTCACACTTTTTCCCTCAATCTACATTTGTAGGAGTTATTTCTTATATCTTGTCTTGAAGGAAAACTTGTCTTTGGAGTCTTGGATGTAGTAGGAGTCATTTTAACCTAGATATTGATTCATCCTTTATATCCTTTATAACATAACAATATATTACAAATCACCATTGGCAAAGGGGGAGATTGATGCTCGATAGGTATTGTTCAAGGTAAATATATTTTAACCATATCTCTTTCATTTTATAGATAGAAGTTGCATAATTTTTTGGTTAATGAATTTATATCTCCTTGTTTATAATTTCTCGATGCTTATACTTAGTATTACTATATAATTTTTTAAAATTTCCATTTATCCACCTTAGTTATCCAATACCCCTATTTGCCTACCATGGGTCCTTATCTATTTTGATATTTTTCTAATCATTCCCTCTTATGATTTTTTTATTAAAATACTATACTACTTAAAAAATAAATACCTAGTTAGAGGTACTTCAGTGCATTGATTTATGAGAGGCTTTCAAACTCTTTATTTTGATACTGTGTTGTAGTTTCTCCTCTTATTAGGATTTATAGTTGACTTGATCATATTTCAATTAATTAAATATTATTGGGCTCCATTATACATACCCTCTTTGAATCTAGATATTTAGATTTGATAAATTTTAAGTTAATCATAGCTCATTACATACATTTTATTTAACCCTAAAACCTAGATTAGGGAATCCAGGGCTAAAGGGGTATAGATATCTTAGAAAAAAAGGGTTGTAAACTATATCTATAGAAAGCCAATTAATCTTATAAACTCAAATAAAAAATACTAAATTTATTACACTAAGATATGTTAAAAATGGAAAGTACAACTATGTTAGATATTACAATGATTATGAAAATGAGATCCTTAGTTATTTTTTATGCTAATATGGATATGGATATATAATAGGTATAAATTAGACTGGATATGGATTTTGTATCATTCACCTAGTCTTAGAAATTATACCTTTATAGTGAAGGATACTTGCACTAGCCTCAGATAGTTGCATCAATACTTATATTTGGATGGAATGTAGGTGTATAGTATATAATATGTTTTAAAATAAAATGTGACCACATGGATTATTATGAGTTTTATGTCACCTTAACTCTTTTAAATTTAGATCTAGGTCATGGACTATCACTCCTTGTCAAATACTGAAATCCTAGTTCTTCATATTCATATTGGATGTGGAAAAAATGGGTTAGTGGGCACATGGTGTTGAGCTACCCAAAATACCCCTCTATCAATGAGTATTGCTTACATATCCAATACTATAAAGAGGGAATCATACTTAATTATTTCTCCCCTACGTGTTAGTTTATGTGTGAATTGTGCAATATGTGATAATAAAGTATAACAATGGCATAACTTGTAACTTGGAAAAAGTGGCTAATGGGATGCCCCTTCAATACTTATACTTGTATATGTGTTGTACCTATGATTGATATGGAAAGAGGATAAAATATGGAAGTTTTTCTCACTTGATTTCCTAATTAAAATCCATTTATAAGTTATTTTGTGAGTAGGTAAGAATTTTCTAGGTGATAATGAATGAGAATTGACCTTGTATTTATAACAATCCTTTTAGAAAATATCCCACATTAAAACACCTAGGCCAACCATAGAAATATGTTTCAATTAAAAATTGGATGAATTTAGGGCACTAGACACTCGCATTAGGTTAGGACACTTTCATCAACATAGGCATGAACTATGATGCAAGTGTCTAGGAAGTGGAAAAGTAAGTACTAGTTTAAAACATACAAAGATGGAAGATAAACATGTTTATAGAATTTTGGCCAAGATGAAAGGCTTGGGTCATCTGAATGACATTGGTCAGACTAAGAGATAACAAAATAGGCACATAGAGAGAGTGTATTTAATCCCTTTGATAGTGGAAAAGGTATAGAATATAAAGTTACATCCATGATATGTATTTGTAAAGTGTACAAGACTAAGGTGCTGTATAATTCAAAAACAATGTCTACATTTGTCCCCCCCCATTTAATCAAGTAATTAAATTGTTAGTTTAAAGGAAAAATAATGTGTATTTGGGTGTGTATAATAGAACTTGACTTTGTTTGAGTCCAAATTAAGTGCTTTGTTGGTGACTAACCTATAACCAAGAGCATGTTACCATTTATAATCAATGCATATTATCTAAAATTGAAATCATTTAAATGATTATAATTTATAGAGAGAAAGGTTTAGGAGTACACCTATTTATCAATGCAATGAACTTAACTTTTGGTAATTGTATTTAGAAATATGTATCATTATGAATCACTAAAACTAATATTAGGAAAAAATATCAAATATGAATAGTACATATATATAGAGAGAGAGAGAGTGAGAGATATTAGAGGACACATGCCCTCAAATTTGGAGAAAAGGTGAGTTTCCATCTGAGAGTTGAGATTATCTCAACCATGCAACCCAATCATACTTATAACCTAGTGAGTGTGAGTGAACCAAGTCAACTCACACTATAAAAGTACTGAGGTTAGATGATGTAATCAATTTTAACCTATAAAATTTGAAAGATTTAGTGATTTAATCTCCTCAACCATACCAAAAATAAACCAAATACTATATTAAATTAGCTCAATATAGTCCATAAAAGTCTATGAAGTTTGAAACCAATTTTATTTTTCAATAGTAGGTGCATATTGCATAGCATATGCACCTTAGATATGCCTCATGATGAAACTGTGTATAGCAATCGTGCCAATGTATATAATTCTACCAAAAATGTGTATGTAAATAATATAATTATGAATTTGGCTAACTTTTAAACTATGTAAGTGTGGAGTTTTTTTTTCAAAAACATGCCCACACTATATATCTACAACTAAAAACTAGTGTATGTGTGGGGAATATGTTTTCATAAATGCCCTCACTATAAATTGGGTATGTTGAATAATGAATATGTGTGAAGAAAATGTTTGCAAAAACATTCCCACACTATATATCTACAGCTAAAAACTAGTGTATTTGTGGAGAACATGATTCCATAACATGTCTTAACTATAATCTAGGTATGTTGAATATTGAATAAGTATGCAGAACATGTTTCCAAAATATGCCCCTAATAAATTTGAAATTGTGACAAATGGGGAGAACATGTTTTCAAAACATGTCCCCATGTAATATGAGTCTATGAGGAAATGTGGAAGTCATTTCCATATGGCATTATACCAATCACATTTCTCCCATTTTGGTGTGATGGGAATTAAAAACTAGTATTCACTTACCTAAAAAGGAAAAGGTAATTGTATAATTTATGTACGAATCATGTATCCTATGGAAGGAACATGTATAGGTAGATATATCATAAAAGAATGAAGAATTTGATCACACCAAGTCCTAATATGAATGATTTAGATCATCACAACATTGATATATTAATAATACAATCTCAATAATTAATCAAGTAAATTCACAAGCACTTAAAATCAAATCAAAATATAATAGTCAAAAGAGACATCAAATAATGGGCATGTTTAAATTATCCATAATCAAAGGGACATGACTAAGTCAAATGTACATAAAATCAATAATATCATATTCAAATGTCAAAGAGGAAACAAAGTAAAGGGGACCAAAAATAATGGAGCATATTCAAATTCTCAAACAAGTGAATACAAGACACTCAAGGAAGTGTATAAAAGAAAAGTATAAGCAATCACCATAACATATCATACTAGTACCTAGGTAATGTGTTATAAAAATGTTAAGCACCTAACATATCAAGTACACTACAAAATATATAATCATGGATAAATGTATATGTAAGTGCATAAGCTCAAACTTGATAATATAAAGGGACCATAAATTGATATAACTAGATGTACCATGATAAAAGAAACAGATGACCCTAATGTCCATATGACATGAGTAGAGGGAAATCCCAACATCCAAAAGTGCAAAGACAATATATCTATTTATGCATGTATCCCACTCAAAAATATACATGAAATATATATATGTACATATAAAATATTGATATATCATCTAACAACATAGAACCAACAATATATATGCTGAGCTAATACAACATGTAAATGTTAAACATATTTTTGGATTTTTGAAGTTTCTTTATTTTTTAGCATTTTTAAATATCCCAAGTGAGATATTTATGAAAGTGAATGATTTTCATTTTAATATTGATAGGTTTTCCTTAAATTGTATCTAGGTGTTACACACCTTTTCCCAACTTTTCTATAATGGTAAATGTTCCCAACCAATTTGGTTTGAACTTTCCCTTCTTGTATTTTTATACATTGGTGTTATTTTGATTTTATTTTAATACTAGGTCACCCATAATAAAGTCACATGGCCAAACTTGTAAGTGTTCAATAACCTTTGTGATTTTTTCACTCAACCATTTTAATTGATGCAATCTCTTTTCATGGTATTCATTATATTTTATCATGTCTTTGAGATATACATGTATAAAGGCATATCTAGCTTAATTGGTAACATTATCTATGTATCATAAACCAAAGAATAAGGTGTGGCCTGAGTAAGTGTGTGAACACTAGTGAGATATGCCCATAAAGCATACACCATCTATTGGTGTCAATTAGTGTTATATCATTTGACCATTTTCCCAAGTATTTTAGTAATGGGTTTATTTGTTGTCTCTACCTGTCCATTACCCTATGGATAATAAGCTGTATAAAAGGTATGTTTTACTTTTTATTTATTTCAAAGTATTTTACTATTCTAGTTTTGAATGATGATCCGTTGTAAAAAAATAATTTCTAAATGTATGTCAAAACATGAAATAATATTAGTCATTTAAAATGTGCATATGTCATTTCCTATAGTAAATTAAAGTGGGATTTCCTCTAACCATTTTGTAAAATATTTTGTAGCTAATATTATGAAAATGTGTCCACCAATGGACACTGGATTTATATTGCCAGTCAAAACAAATCCCCATAAGAATAAAGGCCATTGTGAGACAAATAATTATAACTCATGAGATGGGGCATGATTAAAATTTATATATTTTGGGAATTCTAAACATAATATGGCATGTTCAATAAAAACTTGTTCCATGGTAGTCAAATAATATCCTTGATGTAAGAGTTTTTGGGACATGGCCTTGCCACTAAAATATCCACCACACACACTATCATGTATTTCTAATAATGTGGTACATGCCTAATAAATGCTTAAACATCAAATGAGGTACCCATAGAGACCCCATTTGAATAAATAATACCCAATAATAACATAATTAATTGCTTCACATTGTAATTTACATTTATAATTCAACATAAAGTAGTCTAATATATAAGTTTGGTAAAGGAAAATATCAATATCAATACATGATTATATTTATGAGGGATACTGTGAGTAGAAAATGTTTAATTTAGTCTATACACCATTTATTTATGTTGTAAAATATGTTATTATTTTTTTTGGTAATGATTAGTAACTTAATTAACAATCAACTAAGAATCAAAAAAGACCTGAATGTCCTTGATATGAAGCTTTTGTGATATTGATAAACCAATTATCAAGGATTCATACTTTGTTATATTATTAGTACAAGAAAAGGCTAATATTTAAGAAAAAGGCATGTGTTCACCTTTAGGGGTGTGAAATATAATATCGACACCCACTCCCATTATACATATGGATCCATCGTAAAATATGGCCATGGATTTGAAGATATATTTTATGCCTCAAATTCATCATGAAAATCATCAGTAATTGGAAAAGGATCATTTAATAGAGTGAAAACCAATTGAATGGATATAACATGACTTTTATCAACTTTTAAGATATAAATTTGAGATTGACTTATGTAGGTTACATCACCCATTTATCAATGTGGTTGTTGAGTGTATTTTTATTCATGAGGAATGTTAATGGATATTTTTTAATTATCACATGGACCTCATTGTTGATCAAATAATGTCATAGTTTTTTGTGTAGGAAAAACCAAGACTAAACATAATTTTTCCATTGTTGTACATTTACCTTTGTAATCAACCAAATGGAGACTAATAGATTTCCATCTCTTTATGATTATCATCTTATTATGCTAATAGGGATATTAGGGCCTTATCAATGGTTGAAATATGGAAAAATAACAACCTACCAAGAATAGGATGTATGAGTACCAGTGGGTTTATTAAATATTTTTTTTATTTTACTAATGTTTTTTGACAAATGTCATCCCATAAAAATTTGGTGTCCTTTCTAAGAAATAACATGAAAGGAATTGTTTTATCAATGAAATGAGTGATGCAGTGTCAGATACCCTGAATTTTACCTTATGAACAATGTAATTGCTTTAGATTGGTTGGTGGTGGAACCTCAACAATATATTTTACCTTTTTTTATCAGTCTCAATGCCTTGTAGAGAAATAATATACCCAAGGAGCTTTTATTAAGAAACATTGGAAAAACATTTTTGGGGATTTAAATATATGTTAAACTTGCATAAGAACTCAAATATATATCATAAATCATTACCATGGTATTGTTAAGTTTGGATTTTTAAAAATAAATATTTGAAATAATCCTTAATATTTTTATTAAAATAATGAAATATAAGATTCATGGTCCTTTAATGTGTTGTTCTCACATTTTTAAGTCCAAAAAGAATGAATGTATAATAATGTGTGCCAAATGGAGTAGTAGGTGTTGTCTCATCTTGATTTGTTGGGTTAATTTTAATTTGGTTATATCTCATAGAACCATCCTTAAATGAAATTGTTTTATATCCAACTTTAGAATCAATAATCATGTTGATTTTAGGTAATGGGAAGTCATCTTCTAGCCAATCCTTATTTAAATCACAATAATTAGTGCAAGATCAAATGTTTCCATTAGGATTACTAATGGCACAATGTTAGATACCAAATTAGAATGTGCAATGGATCTTATGAATATGACATCTAAAAGAATTTGAATTTATTTTTACTATCAATGCCAATTTAGGATACATTTTACTAATCTTTTGCTTAATAGGTTTTGAATCCATATACAATAATTTTCATCATCGCTAATGCTTCAATCCCAGGAATATCTAGGTAAGCCAAAGAAAATAGCTTTAGGTAATCACAATACTTATTAATAGGCCTTACCTTCATCATCCTACATCATTGCTGCAAACAATACCAGTCAATGATATTTATTTATTCTATAATTAAATTTTTGTTTTGTTTATCAATGTAGATTGATCTACAATAAATGGTGTTGTAAGAATATTATTATGTGAATCATGTTAGACACTTGCATAATCACTTTCACTAAAATAGTCATGAGTAGAAGTGGCATAGGGAAACCTATTTTTATGATAGAATAAAGGGATATCCTCATATGCTCCCCAAGTACACTAATAATGACTCATCATTTGAGAACTCATCAAATGTTAAATTTTTTGGTGACGTGTTATTATTAATCAAATGATGGTTAACCAAAGTTATATCTATTATGGAAGTATGTATGTATTCAGATTTAGCCTCTTAGAAACAAGGCTTGGTGTGAGGGGATTGTTTATGAGTTAAAAATTTATCTAAAAATCCTAAGCCTTGCCGATTTGTGTTATTTTTAGGAGAGGTGACATGATCTATACCCTTCTCATGTTTTTCCAACCCTTTCCTTTTGTATCCATATTTGATTAAATATCAAGAACTAATATCAAGTTTATAAGATTAAAATCATAGGGTTATTTGTTTTTTAGACCATTTCACAATATTTAAAGGGATTAGTATCCATTGTACATGTGTGAATAAATCCTTGATGGATAAATTTTAAGCATGCATGTAAATTATTTGGAATTTTATATATTTATTGTATCCAAGGATGTTCTAAATGTATATTATAGTTTAAACCATTTGGCATAACGTGGCACAAAGTAGTTAATGCATGGGGTACCATAGAAATGTTTAATGTTATTCTCACAAATAATTTTTAAATATTATCAAATCCTTTGATGTTCATGTTTGAAGGTTCCAAGTCATGGAAATAAAATATATGTTGTAAATTTTGAACCCTGAACCATTGTCCACAAGGACTCTTTTTAAAATTTTATTTCAAACACAAACTTGAATATATAATGGTAAACAAAATTATGAGGTATTAAGGTGTTGGATACTCCTTTGAAAAGGATATATTATGTTAAGTCCATTTTATGGAATTTAACATAGAAGCCACATATGGAGGCTTTGCATTACATGGTAAAAAGGGCATGTGTAATGCATCCAAAAGAACATCCTTTATATAGGAGGAATGGTGTATCAAATTTTAAAGTGAATTTCTAGTTATAACATAATTGGAAGAGTTTATGTCATGATGGGAATATCAAGAGTATTTCATGCACTGTTGTTGGCATTTTATAGTAACATGTAGGATCTCATTATAAACATTATAACAAGAGGGGCAACATAAGAATACATTTCATTTTTAGTAATCAAATTTGGAAGACCTTATAGATTGGAGTTAATTTAATAATGTATAAAACATAAAAATAAACAACTACCATGAAGTAGTGAAACATAAATTATCTAACATATATATCATATTAAAAATGCCCTTTTGAAAGAAAAAATGAAAAATTAGATTGTTTTGCAAATTTTAAATTCATTTTGAAAATAAGAATGTTACAAAAAATAAATAGAAAAATCAAGCCACCTAGGGTTTTAATGGTCATGTTCACCAAATTTTTAACCCTAAACTCTAGATTAACAAATCTAGGGTTAAAGGGATAAAGATAGTTTAGGGTAGAAGGGTGGTCAACTATATCTATAGTAGGTTAATTAATTGTAAGAACTCAAATAAACATATATTGAATTTATTATGATAAGATATGATAAAATGGAAAGTACAACTATGTTATATAAAATGATAATGAAAATAAGATACTTAGGTAAATCTTATGTTAATACAGATCTAGATCTAGAATATATAGTAAGTAGATTGGATCTGGATTTTAGATCAGTCACCTTAGACGGTTGCATTAACACTTATGTGTAAATCAAACACATGTGTTTAATATATAATAACTAAAAAATGGGATGTAACCATTTAGATGATTTTGGTTTATATGTTCCCTTCAATATGGTACATTTAGATCTGGGTCATGGACTATTATTCCTTGTTAAATAGCAAAACACTAGTACTTCATATTTATATTCACTATGGAAAAATGGGTTAGTGGTTACACCCTGTCAATCTACACCAAATACCCCTCTATAAATGAGAATTTACTACATATATAATACTATGAATAGGGCCTCAAACTTATTTATTTCTACCTGCATGTTGTCTTGTGTGTGAATCATGTAATGTGTGATAAGCAAGTACAATAGTGACCTAGCTTGTAACATAGAAAATGTGGCTTGTGGGATTTCCCTTTAATACTTAATACCTATATATGTTTTGTCCCTATGACTGATATGAAAATAAGATAAAATAGGGAATATTTGATCGCTTGAGTGCTTAACTAAATGACTTTTGTAATTTACCTTGTGAGTAGGTAAGAAGTTAGTAGGTGAAGAATGAATGAGGATTAACCTTGTATTTATATAAATCCTTTTGAAGAATATCTATCATTAAATCAGTTAGGATGACCATATGAATATGTTTAATTTATATTTTTTTTGAATTTAGAGTATTAGAAACTTACATTAGGTCAGGACACTTGCATCAACATAGGCATCTAGTTAGAATGCAAGTGTCTGGGAAGTGGAAAAGTAGTTATAGGTCTAGAACATGTACATATGGAAAATTAGAAGGTTTATAGAAATTTGGGTAATAGAAAAGACTTAGGTCATTAGAATGACATTGGTCAGAGTAAGAGATAATCAAATAGGCACAAGGAGATAGTGTATGCGAGCCTTTTAGAAATGGAAATGGTATAGAAGTTAATGTATATCCATGATATATATTTTCCAAGTGTACAAGACTGAGGTTATATATAATTTATAAATAGTGTCTACACATTCTAATGAACCTGATGTAAAGTTAACCATTCCCTTCACTTCTTCAAACAACTATATCAAACAAATCAATATAATTCTATTTATACATTTTTAGAAAACCATTTTGGATAGCATAATATAATTTCATCTTTATATTTTTTTCATTCAATTATATCAAATAAATTTATACAATTATATATCAATGTAAAGTGAACTATATATAACACATTGATATAGTTATATTTAGACATTTGTTCTACTAACTCTTTTATTAAGTGTTGTAGACACTCCTTTTTAGACATTTATATGTCTAAATAGATATTGGAGTGACTTCTTGAAAACAATGCAAGTTAAGCCTATAAAATCACTAAAATGCGTAGATTCATCAATGCACATCACATGAATCTTCTAATCCATGTTAATGCATCCTTAACTAGGGAGATATACTATACATTATCATCATCTTCCTTTGATTTATCTATGATCAATTTAAAACCTAAAAAATAGACCTTTCTGACCATGTGTGAGGGACAACTTGTCAAAATTTAGAAATGCCAATTAACTTGATCATAATTGCTTATTTGGTTAAACCCAATTAAATGCATAGTTGAAAAGTCCATATCTAATTAGTGAATTTATATTTTTAAAAATTCATAAATATAGATTTGATGACATCATCATGATATTGCATAAATATCTTAAATGATGTCATCATCATGACATCATATTTTTTGAGATGTCGAGCACTCACAAAATATGAAACAAATATCTAGGTTTATGAGCCATCCCTATCAAATATAAATATTAATTACATTTTCCCTCCTTAACTCAACTAGGGTTAGCCTCAACTCACCTAAGGTTAAGTTGAACTCAACCATGTTTAATCCTAACCTAACTACACTTAGGTTAGATTTAACTTTGGAGGCTAGAAATACATGGCCTCACCCATTAGAAAATAAACTTTCTTGGTGTAAATTTATTATGCATAAATATATGCCAATATTTTTATGTGCAATGTTATTATGCTACAATACCTCCAAAAATCTTCATTTTAGTGTTAACATGCCAATTTCATAAGCCAAACCAATTCAACATTAAAAAGGTGCCAAGGAGAGGTGGAACAATAGAGCTTTATTGACATAGATTTATTGAGCACATAGCCAAGAAATCAAACTCAACAAGCAGATTTAGAGCTATAAGAAAGTTTAAAGGGAGTTTATCTTTTGTGATTTTAGTTATGTTTCAATTGTGTTCTTGTTACTTATGCTTACCCTAGTGTTTAGGATAGAGGTGTTAGTTTTTAGTGTGTTTGTTTTGATTTGATTTTATTGACTAACAGTCTACTATTCTCCCCTCTTAGATTCCTTACTCACATAATGGTATGCCCAATGGAACCATACCCCATAAAGTTCTTCTCATGGCCTTTTAAGACCTCTTGCTAACATTTTTCATGCTAAAAATTTGACTTGATGACCAAAAATGGAAAATTGAAGCTCATAGATGTTGACAAGATGTTGTGATATTACACCTATAACATATGTTTTGCACCTCATAAATGTGGTATTACACTGTGGACTTACAATATTATAGTTTTGGTATTACATTATGTGTGGTTTTGCATTGAAATAGTTGATTTTACACCTAAAACTATGGTTTTAAATATTTAAAATTTGTTTTAACTTATAGTTATGGTATTGCACTCATGAAATGCAATATTTCACTAACTTATGAAGTTTTATAGGGTGAAATGCATTTTTGAAAAATACATGTGGTATTTCCATCACAAGTTGTAGTATTTCATTATGTAGTTGTGGTATTGAATTAGTGTTTTTTTATAGAGAAGTGTGGTATTTAAATGGAAGTTGTATTATTGCACTCACAAGTTTTGGTATTATGCAACATAGTTGCATTTCTGACACCCCAACTGGCCATAATAGGCTTTCAAACAAACTTTAGATTGATTTATACCAAACAAGATATATTAAGCATGAGAATCATTTAATGTCCCAATTTTATCCACACATTATACATTAGTGCTTAGAACCATGTTTCAGGATCCCTATTTGGGGTATTATCTTGTATGCAACAATATCCTCTAATGGATTCATTTCTAGTCACCTTAGATCCTAACAACTGGTAGTTTGGTCTTTGGACCCATTAAGTGGGTCACTTAAATAATTCCTAAAGTGACAAAATACTAATCATATTGAATTAACAAATAAAACCAAATTAACTATTTAAGTGAAATTTCTATGTGTAATTAGTGAAAAAAATTGTAAAAAAGAAATTTTAATAAATATGAGGTCATGATGACATCAACATCCTCAAAGTCAAGGAATTTAAAATATCTCCCTAAATGTAATAAATTTATAAATGGAGAGCCATGCTTAATTACTGAGATCTATATCCCAAATATTAATTACATGATCCCTCCTTAACTCAAATAAGGTTAACATTAACTCATATAAGGTTAGTTTGAACTCAATTTTGGTTAATCCTAACCTAACAAAAATTGGGTTAGAGTTAACTTTGAAGGCTATAAATGCATGTCCTCACCCATTAGAAAATAAATTTTCTTGGTGTAAATTTATTATGCACAAATACATGTCAAGATTTTTATGTCCAATGTTATTATGCCAAAATACTTCCAAAAAGATTCATTGTAGTATTACCATGCCAATGTTATAAGCCAACCCAAATCAAAATTTCCAAGGTGACAAGGAGAGGTGGAGCAATGGAGCTTATTTGATAAATATTTCTTGAGCACATAGCTAAACAATATAACTCAACAAGAAGTTTTGGAGATACAAAGAAGTTCAAAGGGAGTTTCTCTTTTATGCTTTTAGTTATGTTTTAATTATGTTTTTGTTACTTATAATGACTCTATTGTCTAGGCTAGAGGTGTTATTTTTTACTGTGTTTGTTTTGATTTTTTTTATTGACTAACACTATACTAATCTCCCCTCTTGGATTCCTTGCCACATAATGGCATGCTCAATTGAACTGGCACCCCATAAAGTTCTTCTCATGGCCTTTTAAGACTTATTTCTAACATTTTTCATGCTAAAATTTTTATTTGATGACCAAAAAAGTGGAAAATTGAATCTCACAAATGTTACACAAGAAGTTGTGATATTACACCTATAACATGCATTTTTTCACCTAGTAAGCATGGTATTGCACTATGGAGTTACAATATTATAGTTGTGATATTGCACTATGTAAGTATGGTTTTGCATCAAAATAGTCATTTTTGCACTTAAAATTGGGGTTTTGCATAGTTAAAATTTATTCTACCTTATAGTTGTGGTATTTCACTCGTGAAATGTCTTATTGCACTAACTTATGAAGTTTTACAAGGTGAAACATAGTTTTGAAAGTTACATGTGGTATTACCATCGCAAGTTATGGTATTACACTATGTAGTTGTGATATTGCATTAATGGTCTATTTTGTAGGGAAGTGTGGTATGGAAATCGAAGTTTCATTATTACCCTTTCAAGTTGTAGTATTGCACTATGTAGTTGTGGTTTTTTACTAATGGTCTGTGATAAAAGTAGATGTTGTTTTAACTCAATAGTTGCAATTTTGTAGCAAAGTTATGTTTTTTCTTTGTAGATCTATGGTTTTACATTGTGTAAAGAATAAAATAAACCCAAGACATAGAATTTTGAATTGTGATTTGCTCATTTATCTTTTAGCTTCTTATAAAAAACCCACTAACACTTTTATAGGACCCAAAGGCCAAAGGAAAGAACATTTTTAGCACTTTAATTCTTCAAATAACATTTACTTTTTTGTTTTCATTTTTCAAAGTTAAAAATCAACAAAAAAATCCAAGGGGATAAATTTCACATCATATTTCACTTGGGTTTTTAAAATGAACACAAACTTAAACTAAATGCTCTTAAGAGCTTGGTTTTTTCTCATTTTGTTTATTTGTTGTGTTTTCAAAAAAAAACTTAGTGTGTATGTTATCCCCTCATCCCCTTTATGTAACTTGGGTGAACAAAAGTACATTGTACTTTACCTTTATTTTCTTAGTCCAATTATAGAAGGAATGTTACTAAGGCACTCCCTAAGATCTAAATGACTTGGGTGATCCTAAAATGACCTTAAATTCCTATCTTTAATTTATTACATCTTAGCTTATGGGAAGTATTTAATCACCTCCTAATACATTATTTGGGGATTTAACCCAATAATTAATTTTTTGACATTTTTTCAACCTTGATCTATGGTAGGGTACATAAATTAGGTCACATATACAACTATTGCCATGAGGCTGAGTGGCTAGCCTCTTTGATTGTAATGAAAACTCAAATTGGGTCTAGATAACTAGGGAACTCCACTAATAGCTATATATATGGATTTGATATGCAAAGGAATAGACCCTTGCATAATAAGTTAGCTGGTATGAACTCAATTGACATGATTGCATCTCTAGTGTTAACTACACTTGAGACCATCTAGATGCGTAAAACTTAGAGTTTTAGATAAACCCCACTTGTCATGAGAATATTGTCAATGTAGGGAAAGTAGCCCAAAGTTACATGTCACTATAAATATTATTGAGAGAAGAGGAGGACTAAAATCCTTCTTTTCATGTGCATTTAAATTTTTGGATTAACAAATTATTTCCTCTTAAGAAGGATTATATAGGTAAAATTTGACAATATGAAGCCACCTTGTCATTTTTTAGGATAAGATGATACACTCAGGTGTTTTAATTTCTTTTCCTTTTTACTTGAATTATTTTGAGTAAAAACTATCTTTGTATAAATCATGTAAAAACATGTCATGTTTGCACACCACTCTTTTATTTAAAGAGTGTTATGTCATCAATTTGATACCACACCCTTTGCCTTAGTCATTTTTCAAACCTTTTGTATGTGTGTGTCACTTTTTTGAAAGGTACATTATTAAACTACCCATTTCATTCCAAGTCCTTACCTTCAGAGTTTTTGAAACAAACCATTTTCATACATTTTAAGCGATATAACATCGTTACAATGCTCACATTGTTTCAAAACCTTTGCTTTGTGTCCACATTGAGTTGAAAACCACATGTGCCTTTTTGGTCTATTATTAGTATTGTTATGCCATACCTTTTGGTCTAGCTCATCATCCATTTGAGAAAATAAGTTTTAAATTGGTCTTGTGAAGTTCAAATTCAAACATTGATTGGCTTATGCCTATACCTCACTTAATTTTGGCTTAGATGTTTACCTCTCACTTTTGGATTGTGCAACTTGGATTAGTTCCTTTCTTACTTTGATGATCTTTATGCCTAGATTATGGAAGTGGTCTATTTTATATTGATTTACATATATTTTTTTGCTTAGAACTAAGGTCAAATCTCTTTCTCCAGGTAAAACATTAAGCACAATTAGTTTACATTTGAGTCTTTCCCATCACTTAGGCCTGAATGTTTTTCTCCTCATCTTTATTTTTGCCTACTTGGAATTGATTTTATCAATTAATTTTATGCATATGCCTAAGTTATAATGCCTATTTCTAATGATCATGTTTGTGTTTGAATTTTAATTCCTAGTTTGAGTCCAAGTGTTTCAAATTGATTAGATTGATTGCCTTGTCTTTTATACCTAGTGTGTTTCATGTCTATGTTTTTACCATGTTTCAAAAATACCTAGAATATTACCTTGCCTTTTAGACATAGTGTGTTTCAATTTTATCTTTTTATTTTGTTTCCAAATACCTAGCATTTTCCTTTTACACTTAATGTGTTTTTGAGCCTAACTTTGTGTCTTATTCCCAAAGACCTAGAAACTTTTCTATTTTTAGACGTAGCTTAGAGTTGTTTGGAATAGTTTGAAAAGATTATAATTTATATTCATTCATTCACTTGAGAATTTTTGTGATACATTTGAAAATATGCCTTAAAGACATTTTAGAGTGAGTTTACCATTGACAATTTTTGGACAACAACTCCATTCCTAATCCAAAGTTTAGACCAAGTTTGCCTTTTAGACTAAGTTTCTAGACGTAAAAAGTTTAAACCATTTGCAACAATATAGTAATTACATATTATTATACTAATGCCACTTTTGAACCTAGACCTAGACCCAGACCATTTTAATAAACCAAAAATTTTCTCCTTGGGTTTATTATTAAACCTATCCATATCGATTATCATATGTTGAGATCATATTTATTTGAACCAAATAATGTAACAAGTTTTCCATTTTAATAATAATTGTATCTGATCCCATTCTTATGCCAATAACCATCCTTTGACCTTCACTATCAACTAAGCTTTGCACTATTCAAGGACTACCATTCTAGGCCATCTTCCTTTAGCTTGCATTAGCAACCAAGCTTTGTAGCATCCAAAGATTACCATTCCATGCCCTCTTCCTTTAGATTTCACTAGAAACTAGGCCTCAAAGTTCCCATTCATTACCATTCTATGCCCTTATCCTTCTATCTATGTAAGAAACCAAGATTTGTAATGCCAATTCATTACCATTCTAGGTCATCTTCTTTTATCTTACAATATCAACCAAACTTCACAACACCCACAGATTATGATTCCAAGATCTTGTATTTTATCCTAAATTATAAACCAAGATCCATAGTGACCATTTATTACCATTATAACCCTTCTAAATATAGTAGCCCATTATCCAATAAATTTATGCAATCATGACTAGATGGATAATAGTTACCATCCTAGACCCACATCTAGCCTTTGTTGAGCCCAACGTAGATAAAACTATTTTTAAAGACCTCATAATTGAACCACATGCCATTATTCATACATTATCAACCTTCCCCCACTTTATAAAATCCAAGTTGATCATCAAGCCACAATAGAGATAGTCATTACCTCTCCAAGAGCCATTATTCAAAGAGCAAAATGTGTTTAGGTTTGATATTTTGTAACCAATTATAATCCAAGTCTAATAAAACCAATCAATCCATGATGTTAATGTTAAAACACCTATTTGTGATGATTTAACCTATTTTTAATCACCCTTTGACCCTTTCCATTTGGTTGAGGAGTCTCACTCTAATAAAAGCCAGTCCTTGTTGAGTCACCCCCTAATGATTATAACTGACTTTGGGAAAATCATTATCTCAACCAATGTCCTATTTTTTAGGAGCCTCACTTTGAAAATCCAATATTTTTGGATTCCTTATCTAATCCTATTTATAAAGATCCCATTTTTTAATCCTAGGCCATTACTCATCCAATACCAATCATTCAACATAGCAACTCTGTTGTACCACTAGATGAAGAATCAAAATTGAATTTAGGTTTTATTATATAATTTATGTAATATTTAGCATCAAAAGTAGAATAAACATTAATTTCAACATCATATTGAGATTCCCTTGAATTAGACTTAGATTCATAATCAAAATACATTCATGGATACTAAAACATTGGTTACGCATGCCTTATAGATCAATTTTAATACATTTGTGACCATTCAATTATTTTTTTAGGATGATTACTTCAACATTGATAAAAATTATCCTATTATCTTATATGAATATTATGTTGCCTCTTCCCATTCCATTAATACTCCACTTACCATAAAAATTACCAACATATCCATTTTATTGACATTCCACCTCCCACAAGTGTTAATTAGGACTAATAGAATCACACCTTGTTAAACTGCATCCATGGCAACATACTAGTTACATAATATCAAGGGGGGTAAGACCACAATCATGTAGAATAAGAAAAATATCCTAATGAAACCTTTTCAGAGGCATAGGGTGAAATCAAAGTCTAAACTTATCATCTTCTAGTGAAACCTTATTTGAGGTGCTAGAAGATAATCAAATTCAAAAGTCAACATTCCTTAGTAAAACCTTTTTGGAGGTATTATGGGATAATCAAGGTATATTTATTGGTGAAAACCTCTTTGAGGTGACAATAAATGATAACAATAGTCATCCACCACTTAATGAATATATTATCAAAGATAAAATTGACAAAAAATCCATTTTATAGCATGATTAGATGGAAGCTACTCTTAGGCCCAAACAATAGAAAAATCTAGTGGTCTTATCAAGAGCATATTCAGAAGTCTTGAACCATGCCATAACCAATATTATGTCAAATTTACAATAAAAAACATTGTGTGTGCCTTTAAAATCCAATCTTCATTTGTTTCCCAACCATTATAAATTCCATTATGATCCATTTATTCATTTCAAACTTATATTACATTACCAAATCAAACCTTTTATCCACTATTTTTCTATATTTATTATCCCTGAATGCACTTTACTTTATAGAGGATATAAATATATCTTATATATAAGTTTGGAGGAAACATAATCAATGACCAACAAAGATCACAAAAACATTATTGGAGTCTAAATCAAGAACCTTTTCTTGACATAGTAGTTATTCAAAGGAGGTTTTGCCTACAATCTACATGATTGACTATTTTGGTTGTTGATCAAGAAATGCATCTCCATAGTAGTAGGAATAATAGAACCATTTACCTTGACTTTTCCATTTACCATTCATGTTATTGTTATTTCATACCATACCATTTACCTTACCTTGTCATTTGAGGGAAACCCTTTATCATTATATCCCAATTCTATATTTCCATATTCCTTATACCATACCATATACCATTTCGACCATGCCTTAACTATTAGAATAAGTTGTTTTAACCTCCCAACCTACCCTTTTGAACTTGGTTTTGATTCATTAGTTGTTTGGGCACCTTCAACAAGGATATTTTGACATAGTTTCAATAGTTGATTTAGTATTCTAGACATAGGCACTATCTTGGACTAGTATGATAGTGATTTGGTAGTTACATATTTCATTTATTAGTTTAAATTTCATCCAGAGTCCTATTGATTATAACCACCTTTAGTCAAATCACTATCCCACCTTGTTATACTAATTATAATTACCTTTGGGCAAATTAGTATCATTAACCTATGTCATTTTCCCCTAATTATAATTGCCTATGGGAAAATTAGGAGCAGCACCTTTACCATGCATTGTCACATCATATTGTCATTCCTATGTTATACTATGACATTTTCCTAAATTCATGCTCTTGTTGCTACCTAGTTTGATCCCTCTACTATAAGGTGGAACTACAGTGACTTGAGATCCTAGTTGGACTATGTACGTAATGATTGATTTACATTGAGGTTAGCTTAGTAAACCCTTTTCCTATGCTTTCACTATTTTATGATAAATTTTAAGTTTAAATGATCTCTCCATTTTGTTTTTTTGTCTCATATAACCTAGATTAAATGTTCATCTTCTTGTGTGTCATTATTTCCCTATAGCCTAGGAGAAACCTTGTGCCAATTGTCCTTATGTTGTTATACCTTCATCATTGTTGTCTAGTTTAGGGGTCACCCTATCGCCAAGTGTAACACCTCTATTACACATGCAAAAAAAAATAAATTTCTATTTCCACTAACATTGTGATTAACCATTGTTTATGTTTGTTTAATTTTGTTTTGGTTATTTTGTTCACTATTTTTTTATTGGTGTTTTGTTTTGTGTTTCCATTTCTTTGTTTATTTGTTTTCATTGTTATTCCTTGAATAAATATATATACATTCATTGGGTGATACCTTATGTTTTATACTTAAGTCCATCCCTACTTATATGTTAACATTTTCATCATGCTTTTTATCATTGGTGCATTATTTTCTATTGTTTATTAGATCAGGAGTTAGTTCTTATGCACATTTATGACCGAGTCATCATGGTGTTTTATATCATTATGGATATGATCATGTGCTACAATAAAAATTAGCTTGATGGATATTAGAAGCAATGGTGACATGGTACTTCTCCTTGTTCACCTTGGTATTTCCTACCACCCTCATTGATTAAATCAACCAATTAACCATTCTAGTTACATATTTACATTGGTAAGTACAATCAAATCATTCACATTGATCAATTATTATTCTTCAATTATATTCTTCATTCCATTTTTATCCCATTTTTTGGTAAACTACATTGGGTTGTAGTTTATTTGGACTATGGAGGTAGCATCCACTTGCCTAGTGTATTTGGAGTCAACTTAGTCACATTTTTTCTTCTAATCATCTATTTCAGCACTTTACACATCATCATATGCTTGGTATTTTATGGATTATTTAATCATTAGACCATATCACCTATGTTTACACCTGCTCATATTTAATTTGTGTAATAGGTTATATCTTTGAGTTATGCTTGCCAATCCATTCTACTAGGGCACAACCAATTTATCATAATCAAATCTGCCCCTATTGGAGAAAAATTATTATTTAATCTAGTTTATATTAATGATTATAACCACCTTTGGGAAAATAATTATTTTTTTCACCCATCCGCCCTACTAGGCCACATGCTTATGCCATTGATTATAACCACCTTTGGGAAAATTAGTTTCTTAACCTTTGTTATTGATTATAACTAAGTTTAGGAAAATCAATAATTTTAAATCAATGCATGTAAGTATTACCTCGATTAGATTAATATCACCCATGGGTTAATTTCATTATTCTTCTTGTTTCATTTTAAGGAACATCTATCAATAGTATGTGTCAGCCACTCCCTCAAGGAGGCATCATCATAAGCTTCCCAAACTCTATTTGGAGCATCATTCTTTAAGCATATTCTTATTTTACTTCTTAATATATTTTTCATTATTTGAAAAGATTTTACTCTTATTGTGTCTTGAAATGCCTTCTCAAATATGGTCAAACTGTAGACACTCATTTTTGGCCACTTCCATGTGTAAACATACATCAAAATGACATCTTGTAAATAATACAAGTTAAGCCTAGGAAATCACTAGAATGCTCTGATTCATCAGTATACATCATGTGCATCTTCTAATCCACATCAATTTATCCTTCACTGGGGAAATACACTATATGCAATCATCACCTTAATCTAATTCATCTCTAGTCAATTTTCAACCTATCAAACTGAACTTTTTGACCATGTGTGAGTGAGAACTTATCAAAATTCTGAAATGACAATTGACTTGATCAAAATTTATTAATTGGCTAAACCCAATTTAATGCATAGTTAAAAATTCTATGGCTAATTAGTGAATTTCTATTTTTTTAAATTCATAAATCTACATTTGATGACATCATCATGACATCACAAAATATCTAAAATAATGTCATCATTATGACATCATATTTTGTGAGTTGTCAAGCACCCACAAAATACCAAACAAATATCTAGATTTATGAGCCATGCCTATTAATTGTAAATATTAATTACATGTTACCTCCTTAAGTCAACTAGGGTTAACCTTAAATCAACTAGGGTTAGTTTGAACTCAATTTCAGTTAATCCTAACCTAAATACACTTGGGTTAGAGTTAACTTTGGATGTTATAAATATATGGGCTCACCCATTGGAAAACAAACCTCTCTTGGTCTAAAGTTATTATGCACAAATAAAGTTATTATTATGACAAAATACCTCCAAAAAGCTTCGTTATAGTGTTACCATTCCAATTTCATAATCCAAACCAACTCAACATTACCAATGTGCCAAGGAGAGGTAGAGCAATAGAGCTTCATTAGCAAAGATTTCTTGAGCACATAGTCAAGCAAGCTAACTCATCAAGTAGATTTGGAGCTATAAGGAAGTTCAAATGGATTTTATCTTTTTTATTTTTAGTTGTGTTTCAATTGTGTTCTTATTACTTATGCTCAACCTATTGTCTAGGCTATATGTGTTAGTTTATAGTGTGTTTATTTTGATTTAATTTTCTTCACTAACATTATGCTAATCTCCCTTCTTGGATTTATTATTCACAAGCATGATATAATTTTAACCTAATATCTAAATTTTCCTCCAATAAAATATATTGAACTAGTTGATATATT
This sequence comes from Torreya grandis, assembly GCA_037957365.1. NCBI lineage: Eukaryota > Viridiplantae > Streptophyta > Pinopsida > Cupressales > Taxaceae > Torreya > Torreya grandis. The sequence continues at coordinate 465,754 of JARHVA010006146.1, read as the reverse complement.
TTTGTTCAAATCCATTTCCATCCAGCTATATCAATCTACTTGATATAGTTATGTATTTACAATTTTTTCCTTTCTAATCCTTTTTCTAGTTTACTATATCAATCTATTTTATTAGTTATGTATTTAAAAAAATTAATTAAGTGTTTTGATCTATTTAATTTAGTAATGCATATGTGTTTAAAACTATATTTACACAAATTATATTGATCTACTTAATATAGGTTTGTATTTTGTGTAAAATTAAATTATCTAGTGCCGATACAATTATGCTTATTTAAATTTGAAGCATAAGCAAGGAAAACTAAATTTGCATTTTATAATTTAATCATAAATTTCATTTCAAGTTGATTACATGTATATTTCAATTCATTTAATGATACAAATTTGTTTGTTATATTTATTTTATAATTTTATTTTCTATTTTTTGGCTTTTCTTAGAAACTATGTGTAGATAATTTTCAAACTACCTAACTACTATCATGAAGGTCTATGTGGTGTCATGTTTACAACATTATTATATTGTTTACGTACATCATGGCATGAGGTAATAGACTCAACACTCATTATCTATAGTAAATATCTAAAAACAAACTTTAGTTTCCACATACCCCATGGTATATAAAAAAATACTAAGATTTCATTTTTATTGAATTTTATAAAGTCACCCATCTATCTAATTTTACAGTGCACTAATTAGTAGTTAGCATAACTAAGTTACTAATAACTCCTTGAACCAAATAGTTAGAACCTTGTCCCCACTTTGTGCAAGTGCACAAGTATTTTATTAATATTCAAAAAAATAAGTACATAAGGGTGCCTTTACTCTGTTAACCATTTTTCATAGCAAACATTGATTTATATAGTTTTTACCATTGATCGGTAAAAACAACTAACCTATAACCAACTATTTATGGGAAAACAACCCGTAAGGTAGTTCTAATTAATTAAACTCAAAAATATAAAACTACCTAAAACTAAAACTAAGTAGGTTTATTTCATGGGGGTGCCTTTACTAAAAGATGCATGCCCCATTTACAATAATATTTATTAACCTACCAAAAATCTAACCTAATGTTAAGACTTTGGAACAAGTCCTAACCAACCCCCTATGATCTAAAGCTAGGTCTTTGGAAACATACCAAGAATTTTTATAAAATTTTCAAATTTGATTCTATCAAGGGGTTTTGTGAAGATGTCAGTTGTCTGATCGGCAGTTGGGCAATATATTGGATCAAGAGCTTTTTTTGCCACCAGCATTCATAGATAATGGTATTTTACATCCATATGTTTTGTTTTGGAATGAAACACAAGATTCTTGGACATCTTGATTGCACTTTTATTATCAATGTATAATTGTGTAGGAGCATACTGAGAAACTTGAAGATCTTCAAGAATATGATGAAGGTAAACAATTTCTCTAGAAGCATCCCATGCTGAAATATACTCTAATTCTACTGATGAATTTGCCACTATATCCTGCTTCTTAAAACACCAAGCAATGACAGCTGAACCCATATGCATAGTGTATCCTATGGTTAACACTCTGCCATCCACACATCTACATAAATCTGCATCACAATATCCAACAAGTTTGAAGTTCTTATTGTGGTGATATTCAAGGCCATATGTTTTCATTCCCTAAAGGTAACAAAGTACTCATTTTTCTACATGCCAATGAATTTATCTAGGCTCATGCATAAACCTAGATAAAATTCCAATTGAAAATGAAATATCAGGCCTGGTAGTCACTAAGTATATCAAACCTCCCACCAATTGTCTATATGTGGTGCCATTAAAAAAAGGCACTGCTATCATCCTTAGACAATTTCAAGTTACTTTCCATGAGAGTGAGGGTAGGTTTGCAATCACTCATGCCAAACCTATCTAATAACTTAGAAATATACTTCGTTTGTGAAATGAAAAAACTATGCTCTTTCTGAGTTACCTCTATGCCTAGATAGTAGTAAATAAGTCCAAGATCTATCATTTCAAACCCATCTTTTAATTCCTTCATCATAGACTTGTTATGGTTTTCATCGTTACCTATAATAAACAAGTCATCAACATAGAGAACAAGTATCACCATTTTCTTACCCTACACTCAAAAATAGAAAGTGTCATTAGATTTACCAGTGATGAAAACCAATGGATTTCAAGTATGAATCCATTTTCTCATATCAAGCCCTGGGTGCCTATTTGAGCCCATACAAAGATTTTATTAATTTACATACTTTGTGTTCAGCACCCACCTATTCAAAACCCTGAGGTTGGTTCATATATACTTCTTCCTATAAATCACCATTTAAAAAAGCACTTTTAACATCCAATTGATGTACTTTTCAACCATTTTGTGCTTCTAAGGCAAGTGCCATATGAATTGTGTGCCATTTTAAAGTTGGTGAAAATGTTTCCTCATATTCAATACCTTTTTGTTGCATATATCCTTTTGCAACAAGTCTTGCATTATGTTTATCAATGGAGCCATCTGATTTATACTTAGTCTTCTAAACCCATTTACATTTGATGGGTTTAACATGTGGAGGAGGATCAACTAAAACCCATGTATAATTGCTAATTATGACATCATACTCATTTTTCATTACCTCTTGCCAAACATGTTTAGTAGATGCCTCCTCAAAAGTGGATGGCTCAGAGGAAGAAGTAGTAACAACCATAGCATAGTTTAACTATTTTCAAGAATTCTTGGGCCCTATTAAACCAAATTCATCTACTTTCAAGTCATAAAAAGTACTTTGAGCCCATTTTGGATACTTAGTCAAATTATTCAAATTAGGGACTCTAGAATTCTCATTATGTGCATCATTAGAAGGGGGACTTAGAGAATTTTCAATAAATTCTAAGTCATCAACATGTGAACTTGTAGATGAAGGAGAGAAAAGTGAAGGAATTTGAGTCTCATACCATAACTTCGAAGAGTTATCCCCATTATTCAAACTCTTATCTCTTTTTATATTTTTCATCTCTAATCTATCAAGTTGTGAATCAATCTCTCTAGTGTTCATATTCCTGAACTCATCAGATATTACATCTCGACTCACTATGAATTTGTCTGAATCCTATGCAAGCAAACAAAACCCCTTTTTATCTTCAAAATAACTAAGAAAGATGCATTTTATACTTCGTGGTTCCAACTTAGTTCTATGTTTAATAGGAACCAAAGCAAAACAAAGACATCCAAACACTTTCAAGTGTTTAACTTTTGGTTTAAACCCATACCATGCCTCATATGGATTTTGTCCCAAAAGTACAACTGTGGGGGACCTATTTCTCAAATACACTACAGTACCAATGGGTTCAGCCCAAAACTTATCATCAAGTTGTTTATAGTGCAACATGGCACGTGATGTGCCATCTAAAGTTATATTCATCCATTTAGATACTCCATTTTGCTATGGAGTATAAGCATTACTATATTGTTGATGAATACCATGTTCTCGACAATAATCTAAAAATTCCTTTGAGGTATACTCACCTCCATCATCTAAATGAAGAGTGGCCAAATGAGAACCTATTTATTTTTTAACTTAGTGTAACCAATAAACAAACTTAGCAAAAACTTTAGATTTTTTTTCATAGAAAATACCCAAGTCATCTAAGAAAAGTCATCAATAAACAAGACAAAGTATCTACACCCACCAATGGATGACTTTTTCATGTCACATACATCACTATGAACTAACTATAAACATCTGTTAGCTCTCTAAGATGACTGTTTAGGAAAATTTTCCTGATTTTGTTTGCCCAAAACACATGACTTACAAAGAATACCATCTTTGCAAAAAGTGGCAAACCCACTCACCATACCATATCTCTGCAAATCTACTAAAGAGTGGATATTCAAATGTCCATAGCGGAGATGCCATAACCACTGTGTAGACATAGTACCTATACTTGTGTCAACAACTGTTGCAAGTTCTATAGTGGGAGGAAGTAGTTTACAATGCAATCTAACCAAGTTTCCATATTCATATCTTGTATACATTGTTTTATAATCATCCTTCACTGAATTGATGTAAATGATCCCATTTTCAAGCACTGTTTGATAACCTTTATTTTGAATAGTTGCCAAATAATGTAAGTGTTTCTTTAATGTAGGAACATACCAAACATCCTCCAAGTATTTTATAGACCCATTAGGAAGAAGAATCTGAATAGATCCAAGTCCTAGTGGTATATGCATAGACTTATCTACTAAGGTAACTAGAGAGAGAGAAGCTTCCTTAAAATACCAAAAGAAATCTCTCCTAAATTTCATGTGTTTGGTTGCTCCTGTGTCTAAAAGCCATACATCTATGAGCTCATCTCTATCCTCATATTCAATATAATCAATGTGCCCCAAAGTAGTGAATGCAGATTCATGGGCAACATTACTAGATTCATCATAGTCATGATCAACATACTAAGAAAAGTTAGACTTAGTCACTTTTTGTGGCCTCTAAATTTTATCAAAAGGAATCATACATTGTGAGGCAATGTGACCAAATTTTCCACATCTATGACACTGAATATCTGATCTACCTCGACCTCTTCCCCTATATGAATTGTGACCATGTCCTTGATCACTTGTTTTATGTGAATGTGATTGGTTAGATTATTGATTATTTGAATGAACCCTACCTCTATTTTGATAACTACCTCCTTTATAACCTTGACCCCCTTTATAACTATTTCCTCTATTGTTTTGATGCCCAAATGAAGATGAACTAGGATTTGACTTTGAAACATGGGCTTCTTCAGTTTTCTTGGATTTATTGGGTAGAGAGAGGTCATGTTGGATGAGAAACTCAGCCAAATTATCAAAGGTGATGCCTGTGATCTTGTTAGAGACATGCAACATTTCAAAAAAATTCCTATAGGACCCTGGTAGTCCTTTCAAAGCAGCAGTGACTATGAGGTCATCATCTAGTTTTCCAAAACCAGCCTTAGTGTACTCAGTAGTGATATTTTTCAACTTAGACATATATTCTCCCATATCCGCATATTAATCTAATGACAAAGTAAAAAATTGCATATGAATATCTATGTTCTTATGTTTAGGTTTCTTATCATACAAATTTGACAATGTTTTCCATGCAATGTAACTATGAGGAGAATTTTCAATATGAACATAATTATCATGAGTAAAATATAATTTAGTGAGAGCTAAGGCATTAGAATCACACAAATTGAATATATCTAATTTAGCCTGCTCTGTTGGCAATGTGGGATTTTTATTCTTAACAATATCCCATAACTCATTAAAAACTAGTGAAGCCTCCATAATCGTTTCCAATTAGAATAATTGGAAATTGTTAATCTATCACCATCTAAAAGCAAATTTTGAATTTTTAGCATCTTAAAATGAAATCAAGTGTAGTAGAGAAAAGTTCAACAAAATGCAAAAGAGATGAAACAAATATCACACTCACTGCACAAGACACTGCTTCTACGGGGTTTTGCACTTAACCTCCATGTAGAGCGCAAAAGAAAAAAACAAGAAATTTTTATGGGTTTTGCACTTAACCTCACCAAAAATTAATGATTACACCCTTATTTCACCAAATTACAAAATTATTCCACCAATTACACCCTTACATCACCACAATAATGTAAAAGAAATAGAATTGAATTCCTCCTTTTTCAATTTTTAAAACAACACAATAAAATAATTATGCATTTTACAACTTTCAAATTTAAAAGGGAATATTCCTTTTAAAAATAGTATATTCTAAAGTAAAAGTAAATTTTACCAAAAGAAGGGATTTGAACCCTTGACCTCCTCCTTACAATCTTCTTCACAAAATAAGCTTAACCAATTGCTCTAAGAGCATTTTCATAATATTATACTTAGAAATTTCTACTTATTCTAGATTTTTTCTATGAGGGAAAAAAAATTACATGTGTGTAAATAAATTCAAACATTTCCCTTTTTTCACCTTCTCAGGCAAGCTTCCTCATGTGGGACCCAAGGCATAATTTTTTATATCCAAAAAAACTTTAGAAACAACAAAAAATATTTCTTGAATTTTATTGTAGTGTCATGTTTGCCTTGGATGCCATGGCTGCTCTTGGTAGTAATTTTTGCACCTGTTCTCTCTCCTACAAGCTGTATAAATCTTTACAGGTAGGATAAAAATGATTTTGCCTAAGTTTTAACAAATTTTTGAGGTGTTTTTTGCAAGGAATGAATTCAAATTGAAGCCAGGGCATTTGGAAGGCCGTACAAATCTGTACAGCTCAGAAAAATGCCATATTTTCTTTGAGGATTAAAAAAATAGGGGGTTTAACCAGTTTAACATGTGTTTATGGATTCAAAAGGGCTGAAAATGAAATGAATCAACAATGTCAGCCATGAATAAAAATTTCATAGGTTTTTCACAAGTAAACAGGTCGTACAAGTCTGGTTTTTGCAAAAAAACAATGAATTTAATAGCATTTAAATGCTAAAAATTCATTTTTTAATGCTAAATTAGGAGTTTTAACACAAGAAAATGGAGTATCAAATGGCCAAAATGACCAGATTGTGGTATATGGAAAATACACAGGTTTAAATGTAAAAATATTTGAAAAATTAAAATAATTTAATAATTTTTCAAACATTTAAACCAATAAATTTTTTCAATATATGGCATACCTTATTTCATGCCAAAATGATATCACATGAATTTGACTTTTCACCTTGCCTTCGTTTGAATTCACCAAGCTCCCAAAATTACCATGCTCTGATACCACTGATAACTCCTTGAAACAAATAGTTTGAACCTTGTCCCCACTTAGTGCCATTGCACAAGTATTTTATTAATATTCAAAAAAATAATTACATAAGGGTGCCTTTACTTTGTTAACCCTTTTTCATAGCAAACATTGATTTATATAATTTTTACCAATGACCAGTAAAAACAACTAACCTATAACCAACTATTTATGGGAAAACAACCTGTAAGGTAGTTCTAATTAATTAAACTCAAAAACTAAAACTAAGTAGGTTTATTTTATGGGGGTGCCTTTACTAAAAGATGCATACCCCATTTACAAGAATATTTATTAACCTACCATAAATCTAACCTAATGTTAAGACTTTAGAACAAGTCCTAACAGTTACTCTCATCTTACCCTAAAAACCAAATTTATTATTTTATGGGCATGTTACTACCTCCATAGTTAATGTTTTGAAATATTAGGTTGGCATTATCTAATGAATGAGTCATTATCTATGAGATCTTACAAATAAGTCAAATCCTTTAGTACATCTACTTGATCTTTTTAAAAAAATAGTTAGCAAAAATAATTAAATTTAAATTTATTACTTGATATTGTATTTCATAATGTACTAAGTGTTTTAACTACATTCTCCAATGTCAATATAGTCACATGTGTGTTCAGATTACATCAACCAACTCTGTATAATTTCCTATGTTTACATCTCTAACTACATCAAACAAATTTAAGTAGTATATATTTCTATATCCCATCCCTCTACTATTTGACTATATTGACCAACTTGATATAGTTTTTTTTTTCCAGCCACTTATTTTATAGATTGCATTAAATAGATCAAATTAGTATGTTTCTTTTTACCCTTAATTATAGGTGATTAGACTACATCGACTACCTCAATATAGTTGGTATTTCATCAATTTTTATTGTGACTACATTGAACAATTTGATACCATACACTTCTATTTTATTTTCCATCTTTTCTACTAGACTATAACACACAATTTGAAATATTTTTTTCTTAATGTCTTGTTCACTAAAGTACATTGAACTACTTGATATAGTTTTAACCCCTTGATTTAATAAGTTGGCTGATATAAATATGTTTTAATAGTTTCTTAGCTAAATTTAGTTTATACCCCAATATTCCATCGTGCATTATATATTTGACAATTCTGAGCAGAGAAAATAACATGACATGATGGACTTGACTAACTCCCACAAAGATCCTAAATCACATTTTAAGATTATGAAAACCAAGATAAAATCAATATTCACATAATTAATAGTACCACTAATTACAATTCAATCCTTACATCCAAACATCTTAGTACGTTTAACTATCCTCCATGCATAATTATTATTGAGGATGAGAGGGATCTTGAGTATACTATTGAAATTAGATTATTCATTAATGAAAACCCTCAACATTAGGGAAAGGATCATATGGTAATCTATAACCCCATGATGAGATGCCCCTCCCCTAACATAATATTTCCCCCTTCACTTACACAAATTATCAATAGGACTTGTGTTGAGGTATGATTCATGTTTTTGTTATTGAATCATTATTATTGTCATTGGTGTCAAAGTCAAGATAGATGTCAATTTTGTCAAGGTCAAATCTAAGGCCATGCATGGTAAGATGATATGTGTCAAATAAGTCTCATGAAAAGAGAATATTTGAAGTCAACCTCTTATCTATTTGTTGAGATATAATTTGAAGGTAACCTAGTAATTCCTTTGAGTTTGTTGGCATGTCAAAGTTAGGATCATGGTATAGGGTAAGATACTACTATGTATTAGGTGTCTTAAGAAGCCTAGTCTATTTCTAAGAGAGAGGTATTTTCATTAAAAACATATTAAATCTTTATGATTTATGTTATTACATACATGAGAGAGTATACAAAACTATGTAAATATGGGCAGGAAGCAAAGAAGCAAATAAACTATGTAAGTCTTGGGGCTTAGGCATCACATAAAGACCTAGTAAGAAGGTATAGGATTGGTAACATGATGAGGTGAGGAGTATGAGACATGAGATTTAAAGGTTGATAGTATATGATCAAGATATGAGGTCATATGACATGTGGATGAGGCTTTGAAATTGGTATAATATGTTTTAAGGCATGATCATGATCTAAGTATGACTGGAAGTGTAAGGTCTAGTGTACAAAGTGACCTATAATGGCCTAATGAGGGGTCAAGATCATTCTAAAAGGTTATATATCTATTTATAGAATTTTAAAAAGTGTGAGAGGTTATTTTAAGTGTGTTGAATTTTTTTGAGATCATTTATTAAAGAAGGCATGAAAACTAGTGATAAGGTCCTTTGTGTGCACATAATGGGGTGTTGCAAACTTGAGAAGGCATTTATTTTACTCTTTGGCATGTGCAAAATTTTCATGAGATCTTGAGAAGATCTTGTAATTTGGGTAAGGTCCCTATATTTATTTTCATATCATTAGTTTTGTATTTGGGTGTAATCTTTTATGGGAAACATGTATCAATGAAGATCAAATAAACAAATTACCCCAATGTATTATATGATGCAAATAGAGGAGAGGTCCAACATCTATATGTGCATATATCATGTATCTTGGGTATGACTACATCACACTCAAACATGCAAGAAACATATGTGTCTATAAAAAAGGAAATGATATGCTATATACTAACATAAAGAAAACAAAATAGTTTCCAAGGAGCCAATAAACATGTGAATGCTGAATGTTTTTTTTTTAATTTTTGAATTTATTTGAATGTTTTTTGTATTTTCTTGAATACAAACAATGACTGCTAATAAGAGAAACAAGTCAAAACCCTCCTAAAACCCTCATAATAACCCAATAAGAAAGATCTTGTCAGTTATGGATCAGAATGGTTTTTTTGACATAGTTTTATTTTTTGAACATGTAAAATAATCTTATATTTTCTCTAGGTTTTTTTAGTTTATCATGACAGTGAATAGAAGCTACAAGAAACCCCTTGTTTTTATGAATTTTGATGTAAAAAGTAGGGTTTGACCAGGTCAAATCATGTAAATGGATGGAGCATGATGTGTAATAATTTTAGTTTGTGCACATTAAATTTTATGATCAGGTTTTAGACCTAAAATTTTCGAAAATGGTCATGGAAGATAACATATCATTAAGCAAGCCTAATAGGCAAGATAGAGAGAAAACTAGGCAAAAATGAGAATGAGAGTAAGGATTGGTTTCAAAGGACTAGGGATGGATAAAAGTACATGGGGTAATTATTAAATAATAATTCATAATATCCACTTGGTTTATAATTTTTTATTATTCTCATACACAAGCAAACATTTGTCATTAAAATGGTTTGTCTAACATAGTGAAGTCTGTGTAGAGTGAAGTTGTGATATTAGTTTTTAAGACAAAAAATGATATATAAACATGGAAAATATATTATAAAATATTATATAAGTATTATTAATGTAAATTAAATCCAATTTTAATATCATAATTTTTTTTACATAAGTTTTCTAAGGCTTAGTTTTGGTGACTGTGTTTTTGGTGCTATAGGCAGTTTTTTGTGTGTGAGTGAAAATGATGTTTCTGAGTCATTTTTCAATAAGTTGAAGGATAAAATTACCATGAAAGTATTATATAGGTATAATAATTTAATTTTAACACATATTTATTCATTATAAACTCCTATGAAGGTATTAAAATTCAAATACTTTTGATTGGGTTCTTAGGCCCTGTGTGCAATTTTCAGCAAGCTTATGAAGTTTATCAGTTTGGGATATTTTTCCATATTTAATGAATTATAATTAAAATTATGTTTAAAATGAGGTAATTTATATTATATAAATGTTTTTTCTTTGGTTATTTTATTTGTAAAATTTGGTTTTATGCATCATATTTTCTAGATAGACTTTTTGGTAGTAAGAAGGCTTTTTTGCGAGTAGACCTAATTGGGTGGTTCAAGGAGTGAAAAGAGACAAATGGTGTTGAATAAATAATGTGAGATTATAATGGTTATATTAAATTTAAATTTAAATTTTTAAATACATTTTTTTATGTTTAAATTGTTCCGAGGATGTCTAAGTAAAACTTATGCTTAGAGAACGCCTAATTGCATTAGGTCTCTATTAGGCCTAATGGTGGTTTTGGCCCTTAAGGGTAATGACCGACCTATGTAGTGATTTTTAAAAAATTTAAACATGTGTATTTATGAATTTAAATTATTATTTAATAGTTTTAAGGTTATTAGCCAACCAATATGGGTATGAACAAGAGTCAAAAATAAAGATAAAGCCTAATAGGCCTATTTTGACTAGTTGGAGAATTGAAAAAGTGAGTGAAGGATATATAGATTTATAAAATAGGTAAAGGGATTTTATATCATCATATATATGTTTTTAATATGACATGAATATATAAATATGTGTCTATAGGTGTTAATTAAGGTCATTTGACCTAATCTTGCCAAAGAAAGGGTTAGTTGAGCGAGAAGGCTTAAGATGCTATTTGAAAGAGATTAAAGAGTGAGAAGATAAAAATAAAGAATTTATATTTATTTTATTAAGAAAAACATGTCCAAAGGTGATCAAATATTCAAGGTATCTGAGATGTTGTTATGTTACCTAGGGGGTTGGAGCCTCCTTGTAGGTTGAAGCTTATTAAAGGACTAGTTGAGTTGGTGCTTAACTAGTAAGGGGTTGGTGCTCCTTATGGGGTTGGTGCCTCACTAAAATTTTGATCCATTATTTATATTATAGTATTCTAATTTGTGTTTTAGTGGTTTTTTTTCCCCTATAGGTTTTCTCACATATATCTCATGTCCTTATGTTGTTTTCTTTCATAGATGTTTGTGTATGCATTGATTGATGTATGTAAGTGAATGCTTCAAGAATGTTAAGTGAAATTGGAGGAATATTTTAATACAACTGATTCAACCACACACCCCTTCCCCCATTAGTATATATACTTCCAACATTATGTATTATATTATGTCCTTTTAAGGAGGTCTTATAACCTAAAGGAGATTTTAAGCAAGAAAAGATGTATAATCAAGCACAAGGTGGTTTCTCTACAAGCAAATATCCATTGTTTAATGGATCTAATTATTATTTTTGGAGTGTTAATATGAGTAAATATATGATGTCTCAAGGTCATGATGTTTTTCAATCAATATTGGATGGATATATTGCATAACTATTCCTCCTATAGATGCAGTAGGCAAGAAGCCTAGTGATAATAACTCAAAAATAATGAATGGTATTATTTGTGGCCTATCAAAGGTATAACTTATGAAAGTGATGAACTATATGTCTACCAAAGATATGTAGGACAAATTTAAGACTATTTATGAGGGAGACTCCAAGTTCAACTAGCCAAATTGGAAACCTATAAAAGACAACATCATAAGAGGTCTAGGTGAAAATTTGAAATAATATAATATTGTTAAAAATTCCTTGAGGTATATAAATACCAAATTTTATTATAATTTATCTACTATTGAATAAATACAAGATCTAGACAAGCTAGAGATGGATGGACTTCATAGCACCGAAATAAACTATGAGATGAGGACAAGTGAAGGAAGACCTACAAAGAAGGAAGTTTAATTAAAGGAAGAAAAGAATCCAAAATATAAAAATTCACAAGGAAATAAATTTAAATATAATGATGAATTTTATATTGATGATGATGAGTTGATAAATATGTTTACAAGAAATTTGAAGATACAATCAGGTAGATATAAGGGCAAATTACCTTTTAACATTTCAATTGTGGAAAGATTGGATACTTTGATAACAAGTGCCCTCATAAACATAAGGTAAATTATGGTGAATAGAGTTTATGAAGGTCATGATGATGATGAAATTTCCTATAGGTTTGATAAGTGTAATAAAATATATAGAAGATATGATGTTAACAAAAAGTTTTTCAAAAACAAAAGAAGTTTCTACACCAAGGAAAATTGTAGCTCATCTAATGAGAGTGAGAGAAGTGATTCTGATAGTAACCATGAATTTGATATCCATGATGTCAAAAAAATTTATTTATGGCTGAAGAAGCAAGCTTCTTAAATCAAGAAGAGTCCATATGGATTGGAGGTGATGTTGGTGATTTAGATGAAGAAGGAGATGAGGTGGACTTTGAGGTTGAGTTGATGAATAGAAGAGTTGAATGTGGTAAATAAAAATAATATGGTGATGAGGTATCTTATCAAATATTATGAGTATCAAATTAAATTTTGGGAATCTAGACTAAGAAATAAATACAAAGAATAAGAGGAATTAGTCAAACATGTAGAGACTCAATTAGAAATTGTGACTGCAAGCCTAGAGGCCAAAGAAGATGAATGTGAAAGGTATGTAACTAAATTGAATCCCTTGAGAGATGAATTGAAATAATCATCAAATAAAATCAAGTCATTTATGAGGTTTGAAAATAGTACTAATGACTTAAACAACATTCTGAGTAGTCAAAAGACTACTAATGATAAAATAAGCCTTGGTTTCAATATAGACCAAAAGAAGAACAATAATGTGATAAAAAAGGACAATGATCAACCAAATAATGAGGGTGATAATAGAATGAAGTCTAATACTATTAGGTAACCTAATACCATAAGGTATGTTAATCTTTTTAATGGGTATTTTTATTCATGTAACTAATTTGGTCATAGAGCAAGGTATTGTGGAAGGCCCTCCAATAATGAATATGCATGAAACTATGAATAAATTCATCAATCAAGAGGTATGGTTTATGGTGTGTTTCCATCAAGAGGAATAATATGTTTCAACTGTCATAAGGTTTGTCATATTATAAAATACTATAATTGTGATTTCTCAAGACAAAACAAGCATGTTGAGGCTCCTAGAGTATAAGAAAGAAGACAAGAAAATAAGTGGAAACCCAAGATAGCTAAAGTTGATGAAAAATTTACAAGTCTAAGTGGATTATTTTTCATGGTTGAGCATAGTCAAGATGTAAAGGAGTTCCAATAATTCTCTCTATTGGCTCAAATTATTTATGGAGTCAAGACTAATAGATCAATCAAAAATGTTGTTCAAACAAATATTAAGGAGGTTAAGCCAAAAGAACTAATAAATCCTAAGAGGATCATGAAGGAAATTAAATTTAGTAAGGACATGGAGATCTAGGAATCTCCTAAATTTAAGTTATTTTAGTTCTCTACAGTAGAGGTGAATCCATTAGGCTTCACGGAGGCACTTAGCTAGTAAGTAATAAGCATGAAGGATGCCTAGTCATAAGGGGAGTTTTGTAGTCTTAGGTGACTTTTAGATTCAAGGTTAATTCAAGATTATACTGTAGTTGTGATCATAAGAGATATATCATAAATATTTTAAATGATGACTTCATCAGACCAAGTCACAGTTTTGAAAATGTCTTAAATTCTCATGGAGACAAGGGGAACCAATCATGCTTCAATTATATATATGTAATCCTAATTAGTGTTAAGTTTAGTTGAAAATAAAATTTGTATTTATTAAGATCCAAGGATAAAATAAGTTTCCAATAAAATTGTCCTTTATCATTGATGTTAAAGGGGGATAAAATTCTTTTTTGGAAGAAAGACCAAGTATCAAAGAAGATTCAGCTTGAGGTAATTAAAATGATCTACTATATTAGGATGTTTTACATCAATGAAAAAGGGGGATATTGTTTAGTTATGATTCTTGTTATTGTCCTTGAATCATTATTGTTGTCATTGATTTCAAAGTCAAGACAAATGTTAGTTTTATCAAGGTCAGAGTTGAGGTCATGCATGGTAAGATGATATGTGTGAAAGAAGTTTCATGATTGAAGGAAACCTCTTGTATCTATAATAAGAGAGAATTTTAATGAAACATAGTAATTCCTTTGAGGTTTTTGACATGTCAAAGTTAGGATCATGGTACAAGGTAAGATACTATTGTGTACTAGGTGTCTTAAGAAGCCTAAACTAGTTCTAAGAGAGAGGTGTTTGCATATAAATATATTAAAGATTGATTATTTGTGTCAATAAATGTATAATAGAGTATAAATATTTTTAAACATGGGAAAGATAAAAATAAACATTTAGATGAGTTTCAAGGTTAATTCTTGAGGTTTAGGCCTCACATGAAAACTTAATAAGAAGGCATAAACCTAGTAGCATGATGAGGAGAGGAGTATGAGATTTGAGAGTTGAAGTTCATTAGTTTATGATTGGTATATGAGGTCATATGAAATTTTTATTATTATTATAATTTATTACAATAGGTTTCAATGCATGATCATGATCTAAGTATGAATGGTAGTGTAAGGCCTAGTGTACAAAGTGACCTATAGTGGCCTAATGAGATGTCAATATAATTTAAAAAAATGATAGAGATATTGAGAGAATTTAAATAGTTTTTATAGGTTATATTAATAATCTTTACAAGGTTAGATCATTTCTTAAATTATAAAGCATGAAAATTGGTGATAAGGTCCTCTGTGTGCACAGAATGGGGTGTTGCAAACCCGAGAAGGAATTTATTGTACTCATTGGTATGTTCAACCTTTAAATTATATCATGATAATATAATATATTTTTTGGAATTTACCTATATTTATTTTCATTTATTATTTTTTTGGATTTGAGGGGAAATCCTTTATGAATGATAGCTAAGAAGGGAAACTAGTCAAAACCCTCTTAAAACCCTCATAATGACTTGATAGGAAAGATATTGTTTGTTATGTATAATAATGGTTTTATTTACCTATTTTTATGTTTTTAATATGTAAATTATTCTTCCAATTTTATCTATGTGGTTTTGTTTTATTATGACAGTGAATAGAAGCTATAAGAAACCTAGGAATTTAGATGTAACAGGCATGGTTGACTAGGTCAAAGCATGAAAATGATAGAGGATTATGTGTAAGACTTTTATTTTTTTCAAATATAAGTTTATATTAATTTTTAAGACATAAAATTTTCTAAACTAGTCATGGAAGATGACCTATCGCTAAATAGGCCTAATATGCAGGGTAGTGAGAAAACTAGTCAAAAATGAGAATGAGATTAGGGAGTGGTTGAATATTACTAGGGATGGATAAAAATTAATGGGTTAATTATTAAATATATATTAATAATATACACTTATTTTATAATTATTTATGATGCTCATACACAATCAAAAAGTTGTCATCAAAATGGTCTATCTAACACAATGAAGTCTGTGTAGAGTGAAGTTGTGAGATTGGTCTATAAGACCAATATCAATATATAACCATGAAATATATAATTTAAAATATTATATAATTATTTTTAATATTTATTTAAACCCATTTTAATATCAAAAAATTGTTTACATAGGTTTTCTAAGGCTAAGTTTCCATGATTGTGTTTTTGGTTATACATGTAGTTTTTTGTGTGTGAGTGAAAATGATGTTTCTAAGTCATTTTTCACTCAGTTGAAGGATAAAATTACCATGAAATTATTATAAAATTATCAAATATTAATTTTAAAACACTTTTATTCATTATAAACTCCTATTAAGGTATAAAAATTGAAAGCCTTTTGACTGGGTTCTTAAGGTCTATGTGCAGTTCTGAGCAAACTTATGAAGTTGATCAATTTGGGGTCTTTTCCCCTATTTGATGAATTATAATTAACATTATTTTGATACTGAGTTCATTAATATTATATACATGTGATTTTTTGTTTTTTTTATGTTTTAAATTTGGTTTTATGCATCATATTTGCTAGATAGACTTTTTGGTAGTAAGAATGCATATTTGTGAGTAAACCTAATTGGGTGGTTCAAGGAGTTAAAAGAGCCAAATGGTATTAAGGGAACAATATGAGATTATTATGGGTATATTAAATTATTATTTGAAGTTTTTCATGAAATTTTTTTGGCTAAAAGTGTTCCAAGGATGTCTAAGTGAAACATATGCTTAGAATAGGCCTAATTGCATTAGGTCTCTATTAGGCCTAATGGTGGTTTTGGCTGTTAAGGGTAATGATAGACCTATGTAGTGATTTTTAAAATTATTAAATGTGTTAATTTATGATTTAAAGGATTATAAATTATTTTTATGGTTCTTTACTTACCAATATTTGTATGAACAAGAGTCAAGTATAAAGACAAGGCCTAATAGGCCTATTTTGACTAGTTAGAAAATTGAGAAAGTGAGTGAAGGCTATAGATTTTTTGAGATCAGGTAAAGGGATTTAATATCATAATATAAGTTTTATTAATATTTCATGACTATATAAAAATGATTATATAGGTTTTTAGTAAGTTTATTTGACCTAATATTGCCAAAAAAGTGTTAGTTGAGCGAGAAGGCCTAAGAGGCTATTTGAAAGAGATTGAAGACTAAGAAGACAAATATAAGGAGGTAATATTAATTTGAGTAAGAAATAGGTTTCAAAATTTTATTATATATTCAAGGTATCTGAGTTGGTTCTATGTTACCTAGGGGGTTGGAGCCTCTTTGCAAGTTGAAGCTTGCTAAAGGACTAGTTGAGTTAGTGCTTGACTAGTGATAGGTTGGTGCTCCTTGTGGGGTTGGTACCTCAATAAAAGTTAAATATATTTATTAAATTAAATTATTAAAAAAAAAATTAATTTTTTTTTAATTCCCTTATATGGTTCCCCACATATATCTCATGTCCTTATGTTATTTTCTTTCATATATGCTTGTGTATGCATTGAATGATGTATGTAAATGAATGAATACTTCATGAATGTTAAGTGAATTTGGAGGAATATATTAATAAAAATGATTCAACCCTCCCTCCCCCCCCCCATCTCATTAGTTTAAATTATAACAACTTGGGGAAAATTAATAGACAACTTCTTCCATGCCTTCTTCTTCCACCATGCCTGGTACTTATAATAATAGAGGGTATTTCTTCTAGTGGAACTACTCAAAGTGCCCATATTAATACTCACATTATGTAATGAAATTTACTGGTTTTTTAACAATAAGGATATAATATATTTCATAATTAAGAGCATATTAATATTCATCACAATAATTGACAAAATAATAGAATCATTCATAATTATAACCGATATGCTTCGATTGGAATACCTTTACAATAATTAAATAAGATAATAATTCAATATATGATGATAAAATAATAACCAATACCTCTTATATATACTATAATTAGTCATGGTTTTTCCATAGGCCATCCATACTAAGAATAAAAATAAAGAAATAAAATAATATGAAATGTATGTAAGACACAAGTTAGCCACACATATCCCTTTATGCACTATAAGTTGAGGGCATATCATGACCATACATTTAAAAAAAATTTAATTAAATTTTTAAAAAAAATATAGATGTTTATTTAGGAAGGGTTCATACTCCCATGTTGCATTTTCAAGATTCATACTCTTCCATTTGATCAAATACTCCTTAAGCACTCTCATTGATAGACTTTATATACATGCGTGAAAGATATCCCTAGGTTATATAATGACTATGCCTTCTTCATAAAATTTACATAGAAACTCTCTATCCAATGACATTATCTATGTAAGATACATGAGATATAAGATATATTTGAGTGGATTACGGTAGCTCCATCTTGTATTCCACACTATCAATTTTTTTTAAGATCTAATAAGAGACATAATACTTAGGAGAGAGTTTTTTATCATTTTTTTTGCTTCAAATACATATAATTATATGAATAAAATCACACAAAGACCCAATGACCAATATATAAATTAATCTCAATATATTGTTGATCAACTCATTATTTTATGTGTCATTATTAAATTCTCTCTTAAACTACCTAGTACTTCATGTTGATGTTAAATGTGTTCCTCAACATCACAAACATTGGGGTGCACATATAAATATGAAGTGATATATGGATTATTATAGACATAAATTTAAAAAAATGGAGACATTTAATAATATTTATGGAAGAAAGTGTTATACCACCATTCTGCTAGTTATAGAGAATGGACCCAACATTCATGTTTATCTAATGTAAAATAATGGAGATAACCTTATATAAATTTATTTAAGGACTTTATTTTACCATCATATTGAAGATGATAAGATGATCTATGATTTAAAAAATTACCCAAACATGAAAACAAATCTATCCAAAATTTACATGTGAATATAGGATCACAATCACTTATAATGGTTTTGGGAGTACCATGTAGATTATGAACTGTATTGAGAAATGTAAAAACTATAGAAATCACTACAAATGATTATGATAAATAAGAATAAATATATATATTTCTATCCTAACTAACACTATAATGATTAAATTTTTACCTTAATATCTCATTAACCTTGTAATGAAACCCATTGAAAGTTTTTCCCATCATTGTCTAGGGATGGATAATGGTTGCATAAGACTTAGTGTATTAATTGTTTATCCTCTATTATGTTGAAAAACCATGAATTATGATAATAAAATATACATATCTTACTTGATTTATTCCCAAAATAAATATTTATTTATTCAATGATATGTCTTCATAAATCCTAAGTACCTCTTATTGGAGATACATGAGGCTCCTAAATGATCTTATCTTTGATGATGTAATCCTTACATAGGTAAAATATATATGTATACCATAATTTGTTCACTTTAAACTGAACTTATAAAAAAAAAACACCCATGATGAATTTTATAAATTAGAAGTTATGTATCCATGCCATTATTCCATTATGATCATGCTTCTTCTAACCAATCGACTTTCTAAATGGTCATTATGAATAATCGTGCCTCAACTGATTCATCTCTCCTATAAATTGTGTTTGATACCACATTCACTTTTAATTTATTATAAAATATTTTAAATTCCTATCCCAACATTTTATTTTGACATTTTTGTTTCTCTTCTGATGGTAATTATTGTTCTAAAAATTATTTTAGACTATCATGACCAGTCTTTACTTGAAAGTGTCTACCCATCAAACAATGTTTTCATTGCTTGAATGCATGAAGAATAACCATCATATATTAGATTGGGATTTTTTCCTTTGATTTTATCACTATCAAATGCAATGGGTCTTCCATCATGCATGAGTATTACCCCATGCCATATCCTGATGCATCATGTTGAACAATAAAAGTTTTGGATAATCAAGGGTCATAGAAACTAAAGTTTTGCACATAGACTCCTTTAGATTTTCAAATTTATTTATAGTTTCTTTAGTCTAATGGAAGTAATCTTTATTTAATAATTTATTGAGTTGAGATGGTATGCTATGATATTTTTCTATAAATCTATGATAGTACCCTATTATCCCTAAAAATCTATGAAGGTTCTTGAGTATCTTTGAGACTTGCCACTCCATCATAGATTTTATCTTCTTAGGTTTGAATTTGATTCCTTCATGTGAAATAATATGACCCAATTACTCCATTTAAAAACTTCAAAAATCACATTTGGAAGTTTTTGTAAATCTAATGTTGGTGTAGAGGAAACATTACATGTTTCATATGCTTCAAATATTATTCCCAATTTTTGTTATATATTAAGATGTTATTAAAACCACCAACACAAAATTCCTTAAAAATTCCTAAAAATAATATTCATCAAACTATGAAATGTATATGGTGCATTTTTTATACCAAGCTACATGACCATAAACTCATAATAGCCTTCATGAGTTATAAAACTATTTTGTGGATATCCTCATCTCTGATCTGAATTTGATGATACCTAAAATGAATATCTAGTTTGGTAAAATAAAAAACACCAGGTAATTCATCTAAAAATATCAATTACTAGAATATGGAACTTATCTTTAATTGTGTACTTATTGAGTTTTTGTATTCAGGGAACATCCTCCAAGTGTCATCCTTCTTCCTCACCATGACCACTATGGACAAATATTCACTTTGGCTATGCTAGATAATACCTTCATCCAGCATCTCATGTACTCTATTTTTAATTTAATTTTTATGGGAATATGGATACATGTATGGTCTAATGTTGGGTGGTATGGTACATAAAATTATTCTTATGGAATTATGATGTTATATTCTTGGTGATAGGCCTTTTGGAAATATAATAATAATTTTTAGGTAGTCATTAAGAATCATTTGTAAATTGAGATGTGTCGACTCATTTTATGGATGAAACTATATGGAAAACATTAATCATAAAAATCATTCATCCCCTTTTTTAATAATATTCATCATATAATGTGAAATAACCAATTGGGAGACTTTTCCCATATTACCCATAGTTCAAATTTACTACCTTCAAAATCAAAGCATATAAATAATTCCTAAAAATTCATCTCTATTTTTCCCAAATTCAAGAGCTATTTCAATTGAAAATGATTTTATCCCCACTTAAGGGAATATAAAACATAGGAGAATTAAGTAGGTATACCCCGTTAAAATATTAGCTCTATGGAATTTTATAGAATAGTCAATGGTACCATCTACAATCATGAGTTAAAATTATACATATGGATAATTTAAAAAAATTGAGTATCCAACTTAGTATTTAAGTAATTGTGTGTAATTATTGAGTCAATCAACACTATTACCTTTTGTTTTTTGAGGAAGCACATCAACTTAAGAGTTTGAGGATTAATTATATCTTAAAAGGCATGACATGAGATAATATGGTAAGAATCATTAGATTCTTCCTATGGATCTTCCATATCATCACTCAAGGCCTCATCATTGTATTAATGTTCATTAACTCCTTCAATTTAGAATAACTTATTTCAAAAAAAAATATGGCATTTGATCCAATTTATGTCAAAACTAAAACATAACTATTTTAGCATGTTTCTCTAAAATTTTATAAGGTTTAAATCTTATATGATATGGAAATGATGTCATTGTAAAATTGGGTTTATGATAATGAGTGAAATCCATTCTTTTGATGAAATATGTTTCCTTTATTTGGTGCACAAATGTTATGGATTAAAAATAAGTTCTAGATTAAACATGTGAACCTTAAGTTGGACACTATCCTTGATGCCCCCCAAAAAAAGTCATTCATGTTGTTCTCATTGATTTCATGCACACGTAATAATATATTTTATTATTTATGAATATAATCTTTAATAATACATATTTATCATAATTTTGTTAACTAATTGTAGACACTAGAAAACTGTACACGATCATTCTAGATGTCGCATTGGCTCTCAAACCACCCCAAGACCCCCTTGAGACCACTTCAAAACCTTTTAACCACCAAAACTAAGTTAACCCAACTAACTCTGACCATTAAACCTTTGTCTTATCAATTTTTGATGATATCTAATGATTATTCATCTCCCATTTTTCACCTCATCCTCTCTTTATATAGGAAAAAATGGAGTGGTGAAACAAGAGGTTAAACAAATGATTCAATAATATATCTAATTTTAATGTTAACATGCATTGATTATTCACATGGATAAATAGCTAAAAAAAATCAAGTTGGAATTGAGCTAAAGTTAACCCTTAAATCAGTTAAAGGTTAACTATTAGTGGTCAAGTCTAAAATGTAGACACTAAAAACCATACACAATAGTTATAGATGTCATACGAACCCTCAAACCAACCTTAGACCCCCTTGGGACTACTTCACAACATTTTAACCACCAAACCTACATCAACTTGACTAAATCTGACTATTCTACCTTTATCCTATTGATTATCGATGGTCAACCCATAATCGTCGATGGTTAGACTTGACCACCAATGGTTAGCCTTTAACTACCTTAAGGGTTAAATCTAGCTCAACTCCAACTTAATTTTTTTATTTTTATATATTTGATCCATGTTCATAATCAATTCATGTTAATGCTAAAATTATATAGCTTGTTAGACTAGTTGTTTAACCTCTTATTTCACCACTCCCTTTTTCCTATATAGAGAGAAGAGGAGGAGGTAAAATAAAAAGGGGTAAGATCAATAATCATCAAAGATCATCAATAATTATCATATTTTATTAAATAAGAACTTCTTTTTTTAGGTATTCTTTCAATGAACTAATAATCAAGTCAGGGATCTAAAGTGTTACTACTCATCAATGAACAACCAAGGTACCATCACTTTACTAGAATTAATCTAGGCTACACAATGGGTTTTTAACCACTCACCTCAACACTCTTTAGGCAACAAAGATAAGTATCTACTTTTATTAATTATTCCCTTTTTTTCTATCTCATAACCAACATCTATCCTAAACCCACCTTTCAAAATCATTCAGTAACCTTCTAGATTGAACTACCTTTACCTAAGCCAAATTTGATAGTAACCATTGATGGTAACATAACAATTGATGGTTTACCCCTAATTTTCAATGGTCACCTAACTGTGGATAGTCTTAACCAACTATCGATGTTCACTATGTGTCAATTCTAATAACAATCTTACTTCACCTATCAGATCTTAACCAAATCCCACTTTTTGATCTTCTTCTTGATCATAGACAATCACCTTATTTTTTGAACCATGTTTGATTTATTTAGCATTAATATTTAATCATTCATTGCTATAATTAGGAAAATTCATCTCTATTCAAGAAATTCTTATATTTTGTTTTAGTATCCTCTGTTATTCATGTAAGTAATTTATCTTTCATTTTTAGAACTTGATTATTTAGAAGTGTGGATTGATAGCCCCCAAGGAAGCTTGTGATTCTTAGACCTAACATGCGACAAAGAGGAGTATCGACAACCATCTAGATCATAAAGTGCAAACCAAATCCATATTATCCTAACCTCACCCTAATTTCAAGTTTTACAATTTTTTTTAAGAAATAAAGAAAAATTTATGTGAAACATTTTGGCACGCCCCGTGGGACCCTTGAGTCTTTTCTTGGGTTCATAATTTCATCTAGGTGCTTCTTTTTCTTGTTTTGTGCTCATGTAACAAATTTAAATTTTCATTTTGGGTATAAAATCGACTATATACATTGTTTGCTTGTTTAGTATAGCACACATAGCTTAATTAATCAAGTGAATTAATAATAGCTTCACTCTTATCACACACACAAGACCAAACTACTTACACGTAATTGAGCATAAAAATAATGACATAAGGATCAACTAGGATTTCATCACCTAGTAATCACCTTTCTTAGATATCTTACTTGAATTTTACCACCAAAGGGATAACCAACTCAGTACATTATCTAAGTATAATATCTAGTAACTTGGTATGTTTTGGCTAAGCACCCCACACCCTTATCACTAAAATGTGTGAAGTCAGGGGTTAGGTCCCAATATAAATCCACATACCAAGTTCTAGTATAGATATTGAGAGCCTTTAAATACCTAAAACCATTGTTAGATATCTTATTCTAGTACCCACTTTACAAGCCAAGTTGAGTCACAAAATTCATAAAGATTAAGGCATAAGCCACAAGAGAGACTAAAAATAACCTTAGGATTTAATGTGATCTAGTGTGTGTTTCATTTCCTTGAATTTTTCTTATCTTCTCTTTGTTTGAGTTGTGATATTGCTTATATCTTATTCTTTCCCTTATCTATATGGTTTTAACTAGGTAATAGCTAAGAAACTAGGATAATCAAGGTCCACCTCCTAATCATCCATCTTCCTCTTCTCCCTCATCTATGGAGTACATCTCAAATGCAAAGCATTTTTCCCATCCTTATGAAAGTCCTAACAACCCTTAGACAATTTCCCAAGGTGATATATATGTCACACATTTCTATATAACAACCCCATAGCCCTCCAAAATTATATTAATACCATATCCCACCATACCCCTACTTTAGTTCTGCCTATTAACCCACACTATTGAATGGCATCCCACCTTATGGGAAACAATCCTATTTCCACCATTTCCACCCAACCTTTCATCACCTAGGAATCATCTTATTCCAATAATCCCGCCAATACCAACACCCAAAAACTTTCTACCCTAACCAACAACCCTTCTAGTATAGGACTAATCTAACCTTTGGTCATCAATACTCTACTTATCATGGTAGTACCCTCTATTAGCTTCATTACCCTTCCTCTTATTTCCAACCCATCTACCTCCACTCCATTCCTGAGCTTGATGATCCCCATACCTTCTACCCTTCCACCCATTAGTACCAAAGATACCACCTATCCTCTACTTACCAACCTAACCATACCTCCAACCCAACCTATGTTAGTCCCCCAATAAGTGCACAATGCACAAAACCCAAGCTACATCCCTAACCCACAAGGGTATGTACCTTTACCTTCCACCCAACTATTTATCTTCACATATTCATACATGGCATCATCTTAACCACCCATGTCCACATACCAATATGTGGTAACTTCTCAACCCCCCACTAGCTATCCATGTGTTTCACCTACCCAAACCCAACATAATCTATTGTACAAATACTAGGATGCATAAACACAAACAAATCTTGTCAAAATGTTAATGGACAAAATGAATACTTTGGATTCATATATCTTTGTTGCCCATAACCTCTTATCTTACACCAAATTTTTATTGAACCAATTAATCCATCCACCCCCATTCAAACTTATCCTCCCTAATGGGAACTTCCAAAAATTTCAAAATTTTAGAGAAAGGAAGACCCTTAACAACATTTGAGAGCATTTAGGCATTATTTCTATTTTATTATCTATGATGATGCTCTCATTTTTGTCACCTTTCCCATGTCTTTATCAGGTCTAACACTAGATTGGTATAGTGCCATTACAAAGCACTCCCTCTTTTCTTTTATCCAACTAGCTCAAAATTTCTTTGATCAAATTTTCATAAACATCATTAAGAAAGTTTCCATCACTAATCGTTACTCCATTCATCAATTTGATAATGAGTCCATATCTGACTTCATATCCCATTGGATAACCTTAATTAATCAATGCTATTTATTTTTGCCCCAACCTGAGTTGATTGAACTCTTTACTCAGGCTTGTGCCAAACACATTTCCTCCACTTTACGGGTTTAGACTTTCAAGACCTTTGATGAGGATTTTACCATGGCATAAAATTTATAGAAAAAATATATTTATGAGGGGAAGTTAAAATTGAGAAAAAAAAATCAACCTTCATATCAAATGAGTCTCCCTCCTCTAAACCTAATAATAAAACCAACACTAACTCCAAAAAAATAGGAATCATGAATGTGGTAGTGCCTAGAATTGCTCCTCCACTAGTTGTTAACCAACCAAACTCCTTCAGTTTGTCCAATCAAAACACTAGAAACCCAAACTGTAATAACCAATAGTAATTTACTCTACTAGGGGAGTCATACACTTTAGTCTTATAAATTTTTTTGAAAGCGAATGGCATATAACTCCCACAAATAAAACCTCCACAATAATTCAATTCTTCTCATCCTATACCTAGTTGGTATAAGGAGAATGAATTGTGTGCCTTCCACCATGTTATTGGACATAATGTTAGTAGGTGAAACATCTTAAATAACATTATCCAAAATCTCATCAATAAGGGGGAACTTGTGTTGTATAACCCTAACACACCCCCCAATTTAATCACTTAACATCTTTAGACAACCATTTCCTAACCATGCACCTTCTATGAATAATGAAAACAATAGGTTAGAATCCTCTCACAACCATGAAATTCATACTATTAACATAGTTCTTAGTGAACTCATTATTGAGAAAACCATTTCCCAAACCACCTTTCCTATCCCTCCACTTATTGAGGTAGTGGAGTCACTCTTCATTCCTTTGGAAAATGAGACCAAGGAAACAAATGTTCCCTTTTTACTAGTCATCAAGGTATTTGAGATACCAACCTCTCCTTTGGGAGACATACCAAGAGAAGTAGCCATTACCACCTTATCCTTCTCATTCATCATACATCAATAAAATATTCCTTTAGAAAGCATCCCTAAGTAAGATATCACTCTACCTACCTCTCATATAAGAGAATCATCTTCCCAAATCTTGGACCTTTTTATTGAGGAAAAGGATGAGGTAACCACTTCTCCCTCTCCACCTATGGGTTTGTCCTTTGAGACCAATATCAAAGGGATAAAAACCATATATAAGCCCTTCTCTATATTAGTTCAAAACTTGGAGTATTTATCCCAAATCGATGCAGATCATGTCACATTTTGGCTTCATCTTGGGCTTCCTTGCCCAACCAAGAGCCCTCAACCACACCATTATCAACCCAACCTTTTGCTTCCACTATTAAACCCAACATCACTCCAACAGACATAACATTTCACCAATAACATTTTACTAAATAGTATAACCACTAGTTTGTTAAGAAAGCGCTCTCCCTCCCAATGAATTTGAAATTGGCCGAAGTGATTCCTATGATAGGTGTGGCTGGGGTCGCCGCAACAGGTGAGGTTTTTTCTTATGTGGGAATTGGAGATACTTCGGCCCTGCATCTGGCCTACACTTCTAGTTCAGGGTATGAACCTGGGGGGAGATCCTTTGTGGATGTGGTGGCCTTCAAAGTAGATTTACATAATGCATTGCCTCATACTACTTTTGGGCAAAGACGCATCATGCCTGTAAGTGCCTTAAAACCTATGCAGGTATCTCTAGACCCTGATTTAGTGGAAAGTATTGGCCAATCGGTAGAACAATTGTCCTCTTGTGCTGCCATTCTTCATTTTCATGGTTTTTGGCCTTCTTGTGTAGATCTAGAGGATTGGATTAAAAAGAACTGGCTATAAATCAAAGAAGCTCAGATCCATCTTTATGCTAGGGGTTTTTTTATAATAGTTTTTAAAAACCTTGAGGATAGAAAATATATTTTATGTCACAATAAATTTTCTTGGCAGGGCAGATTTCCTCTTATGGCCAAACCTTGGCATTAAGATTTTAATCTTCTTTCGGAATCCTTTAATAAGATCCCTATATGGGTGCGGCTCCCTTATCTTCCATTACACCTTTGGCATGAGGTAGTTTTTAAAACCATAGGAAATGTTTTAGGGGATTTTTTATATGAGGAAGATTGTCCACTATCTCATTCGACCTGTGCACAATTTTTGGTAGATCTGGATGTCTCTAAGGGCCTTCCTGAGGCGATTTGCCTCAAATCCCCAAGGGGTAATTAGACACAAATTTTGGATTATGAGGGGATCCCTTTTCAGTGCAGGAAATGCTACCAAATGGGACATATAGCTGATCGCTGTGGTGCTGGGAAATCTCGTCCCAGACATTCACCTTCCTGGTGGACTAAGGTCTGCTCTGTACACAAAGTTGACAAACAACCTTTGAAAGCTTCTTCTGAATCTGAGATTGAGAATGAGGAAAGCTTACAATCCAAACCAGAAGATGAAGAAGATTCATTGGTGAATCATTCTAATGAAGCCCCTATAGTGGCTGTGGGTAGTGAAACAGTTGAGCTAGAGGAGGAGGTGGTGGCATCTTCCCCTGTTCTGGAGGATCTCTCTAAGAGCTAGTTAATGTTTGACTCTCACAAGGATTTTATGCCTTCTGGGATCTAAA
Source organism: Torreya grandis (assembly GCA_037957365.1). Lineage (NCBI taxonomy): Eukaryota > Viridiplantae > Streptophyta > Pinopsida > Cupressales > Taxaceae > Torreya > Torreya grandis. Next base: position 437,658 of record JARHVA010006146.1, on the reverse strand, counting down.
GATCTATGTCTTCTATGGCATGGGATTCTGAGGCAACTAAGGTGGAGGACAGTTGGATAGTTGTAAGAAGAAAGAAGTCAAAGCCTTTGGTTCCTCCCCTTAATATGAATCTTCGATCAAGTAAAAAAAATAATCTAAACTTAAAAGATTCATCTAAATCTCCCTTTCGCTGACTGGTTTTTTTTGGGGGCCGTATTCTGGTCGGGTTTACTGGTTTTTGGTTTCAGCTTGTTGTATCTGCTAGTCAACTTTTAGATCAGTGTTTTGACTGCTTGTTTTTATGGTTTTATTTGTTGGTTTCAGGTCCCTATAAAACCTGGTTTTGGCTCTTTTTTGTATTCTGGGTATTTTTTTAACCTGGTTGTGCTTAAAGGGTTATCTTTCCCCTTGTATTGGGTTTTGGGGTCCCTTCAAAACCTATTTTTACCATAATCTAAAACATCACTCCAACAAAACCTTTAAAAAACTCTACCTCTTAAACCATAGTTGAACCAACCAAACCAACTCCACCCAAAATAAACCAAGGAGCTCCCTCATCATAACCACACCCAACAAAATCCTAGGCACACTCCCTACCCAGAGCCTTACTCACCCATCAACAAAGTTAGATTTAAGACCACCAAACAAATCCCAAGCTAAACCAAGGGTAAAACCACCCAAGATCCCATGAACCAAAATTATGCCTCCCCCTTCTACTTTACCTTCTATTTTAGGACCTTACCCTTCTACCCTAGAAATAAAACCAACCATCCCAGATAAAAAATAGATTTAACCACCAATTTTGGTTACACCATCACTCCTACTTTCATCCTCACCTATTTTCACCAAACCTTCTATAACCAAACCATATAGTAATCAGGAATCTACCCTAACACCTTTCACCCCCAAAAAATCTATAACAAAACCATCTACCAAGAGTGCTCCATCATCCAAATCTCTTACCATCAAACCTACTCCTAAAACAGCTTTCACCTTAGCTATCAAACCTAAGACCTTTATGCCTTTGTCATATTTTCCTAAGTCTTACTCACCCATCCTACAAAGGTTGTTACAAGTATCTTGTTTAACCTTTCCACCTATCAAACCATTTAACCCACATAATCCTAAACCATCCTAGTATAATGAAAAATTAGTATGTACATACCTTAGAAAACTTGGACATGAAATAGAGAACTATAAGGCTCTCCAAGTATTAATCCATTAGTTATATCATGAGGATGGCTTATTGTCAGATGAACCTCTTATGATCCCACCATTGACCCAAAAACCAAGAGCCATCAACCAACACTTACCTAATCCCCCTATCTCATCTTAGATGAAGTAGAACCAAAGAAATCCTCTAGCCTAACTCTTTCTCAAATCCATACCATCCATGTGGTAATATGATCACTGGCTCAACCAAAAGATAAGGGAAAGGCAAAGGTGTCCATTATATGTACATATCCCTCTTCAACCACCCAATCACCCAACCAACACCAAGCACATTTACCTTAAACTAAACCCAAGGTGTCCATCTTAGGTCCCTCTCAATCTAACCCTTTTAAATCAATCCAATGAGCAGTTATAAAATATCTTCACCAAACACTAGTGAAGATGAGTTTGTATGAACTAATCAATACCTCACCCCATTAATACCAAGTGATGATAGAGGCTTTGCAATCCATGGAGGTTCAATCAGAAGGCCCACAACCTATAGTAGCCTTTGTTGGAGCTCTTCAAATTTCTAACCTTGTTACTTTCAAGGAATCAAAAATATCCTCCATCCATTCAGATGATCTAGATCCTCCCCTCTTCATTACCATGTACATCAACCACACCTACATCAAGAGGTTTATGATTGATGGGGGAGCTAGCATCAACATTATCTCCTCCCATGAATACAAACAACTAAAATTACCTGAGAACATTATGTCAAAAACCTCAAAGGTGCTCCAATCATTTAATGATACCATGGCCACAATGTCAAGAATTATTGTCCTTCATATTTGATCAAGACACCTCATACTTCCTGAGCTCTTCTACATATTAAAAGGTGAGTTCTAGTACAATGTTTTGTTGAGACTCCCTTGGATTCATTCCATGGGATGTGTTCCATCCACCCCACATTGATGCATCAAATTTGAACATAAAGGTCAAGTTATTACCATACAAGATAACTTGAGTCCTTTTACATCATGTAACATGATGTACCAACCCAATGATGTTCTCCTTCCTCCATCCAAAAATCCTCCATTAGTAAAAGATAAAGCCATATTTTATTCTACCAATGAAGCATCTTCTAGTTCATCTATCGCTTCCACCTAAATCCCCACAATAGACCCTTTGGAATCAATCTTCCAATGTCTTTCATTGGGGGAGTATTGACTTTTGACACTAGACACTTTTCCTACTCCTTAAGAGTATGGGAATCTTGACCAAAAACCTAGTTATACCCCAATATTAGAGTTATTTTTCCTTTTGGGACCTCAACTTGTTAAAGCAATTTCATCTATGGGGGACTTGATAAACCCTTTGACACTTCCACCACCTCTTTTTCACCTTAACCATTCACCTCTAGTTTCTCCTATATAGATAAACTAGAGTTTGCCAAGACATATATTTATAGGTGTGCTTGAAAGGGATTTGGTCTAGGTCAGTATGAAAATAGGATGTACAAGTTACTTCCAATTAATACCCAAAAACCTCATGAAAATCATGGCCTCAATTTCACACCACCTAAAAAGCAAACCAACCCACCTCTTATTACCATCATTGATGAGGAAATCCCATCCTCACCATCCACTCCACCATCAACAACTGAGGATTCTAACATCATCCCCCCTAATTTTTTTCATCAACATGATCAGCCTCAAACCCCTGACTTATAAAAAATATGGGGTGATCGTAACCATTACTATGACTCACCCTGAGATGGTAGAATATGACTCTCCTACCATTAATATTTTTTATTTTTAGGATGATGATTCCATTCTCACCTATCTTGGTGTAGAAGGTTCCTCTATCCACAAATATTTTCCTCTTGAGACTTCAACTATATTGAATGAATCCACCATGGATATCAGCTTGGGTAATTAAAATAACCTACACATTATTGAAATATATCAATCACTAAATTTTCAATAGCTTCGGGACTTCCCCTCCTTCCTACAAGACCAAAACATAGCATTTGTTTGGTATTATAGTGACATGTCAAGAATCAACCCCTCCATTTCTACCAATAATATAGTCACCAACCATAATGCCAATCCAGCTAGGCAAAAACTTCAATAAATTCACCCTCACATAGCCCTTCTCATCAAAAAAGAGCTTCAATGTCTCCTATCCATCAATTTCATCTAACCCATTGATTATCCCCAATGGGTCTCAAATGTCATACCTATCACCAAATCCATAGGGAGACTTCACATTTATGTATACTTTTGTTACCTTAAGTTTACCCAAAGGATGACTTTCCTTTGCCATACATTGACTAGTTTATTGATCTTACATCTGATCATGAGATGTTATCTCTTATAGATGGGTTCTCAAGTTACAATCAGATCTTAATTTCCCCTGAAGATCAACACAAAATTACCTTTATCATCCCATGGGGAACCTTCTACTAGAGGGCCATGCCTTTTGGTTTGAAGAACATTGATGCAACCTACCAATGTGTTATGATCTATATCTTCCATGACCATATTCACAAAATCATATAAGACTATGTTGATGACCTTTTTAGGAAATTCAAATGTTGTAAAGATCATTTGACCATTATTAATATTATCTTTGAATGACTCATCCATTACCATTACATCTTAACCCCAAGAAGTCTATTTTTGGGGTCTTATCAGGAAAGCTCCTTAGCTTTATCATTTCCCTTTGGGGAATTGAAATCAATCTTGGAAAAATCAAAGTGATCCTCAACATGCCTCCTCCTACTCACCGTAATCAACTTCATAGCTTGTAGAGGAAGCTCTAATCCATTCATCACTTTATCTCTTGGATCTTTGATCAATGCCAACCTTTACACCACCTTCTAAAGAAGGTCGTATCTTTTAAGTGAAATAATGACTATACAAAGGCCTTTGATTCACTTAAAGAGTACATTCTATCTCCACCCATCATCATTCCTCCCAAGAAAGATAAACCTTTTTATCTTTACATTTCAACCACCAACCACTCCTTAGGGGTAATTTTGGCTCATCAAGATGAACAACATAAAGATCAAGACATCTACTACATTAGTTGTATACTTGTAGAGTATGAGACTTGGTACACCTATACCAACAAAATTTGCCTCACCTTGGTCTTTGTGGCCACAAAATATCACCTTTAACTTCTCAACCACAAGACCTACGTCATAACCAATACCAACCCACTCAAGTATATGCACTCCAAGCCATACCAAAATTAATGTATGGCCAAGTGGCTCATGATTTTATCTAAGTTTGATCTTGAGTTCCTTCAGTAGAAGTTAATTAAAGGTAAATTCATTACCAACCAATTGGCTAATTCACCATTAGTAAAAAACTAACCTCTTCCTCTTGATTTTCTAGATGAGTCCATCATGACCATCTCTCAAGCAGACTTCACCTATCAAGTGACCATATTATTTATTGGGTCAAAGTGTCAACATGGTGGGGGAGTTAGAATCATCCTTATCCCCATTCATGGTGAATCTCTTCCTTTATACTTCAAGCTAATTTTGAATGTACCAATTATATGGCTGAGTATGAAGCCCTGGTGATAGGTCTCCAAATTTCATTAGCCTTGGGAGTCAAAATGATCAACATTTTTGGTGACTCTCAACTTGTGGTCAATCAATTAAATGGATCTTACCAATGTAAGAATGATGTTTTTCAATAGTATAAATAACTAGTTTATGTACTCTTAGCATCATTTAAACACCACCATCCAAACCACTCCACAATATATGAATAAGTTTTCCTATATAATGGCTTCTCTTGCTTCCCAAATCCCATCTAAACCCTCCAAATCTAAGCTATCTATAATTATTTATAGACTTACCAAGCATTATTATACCAAATTAGACTCTACAACCATCTTCAATGTGGAGGAGACCCAACCTAACCTTTGGTATCAACATAAATTTTACTATTTCAACCTTGCCATCATCCCTTCCAACCTTTATAGGAATTATTGAAGAGTGTTTATTCAAAGCACCTCATATTATACCATACTAGGGGAATTATTTATAAATGTGGCTTTGATGGTCTCTTATTCCATTGCCTACACAGTCATGAAGCCTCTCATGCTATCAGGGAAATGCATGATGGGATTTAAAGAATAAACTTTAGTGGTCTAACCATCACTAAATGCATCCTTCACCTTGGCTATTATTGGCCCACCCTTGACAAATATTATTTTAATTATGTGAAAAAGTGTGTTAAATTTTAACAACATGCTAATTTACATCATGTAACTAGCCACAGTCTCCAAGTATCCAATGATCTCTGACCCTTCTCACCATGGGGTTTGGATCTTTTTGGTGAAATTAATCCCCATTATTCACAATGACATCATTATATCATCACTATAACATAATATTTCACCAAATGGGTAGAGATTATTCCTCTCATCTCAACCAAATTCAAGAATATTATCAATTTTATCAACCATCACATTATTTGTCATTTTGGTGTTCCTCATATCATTATCACCGATAATGGAAAATCATTTAAAAACAAAAAATTCCAAGGTATTTATGATGCATTTGGTATCAAGATAAGTTTTTCATCACCCTATCATCCATAAGATAATGGATAGGCATAAACCTCTAAAAAATTACTAACAACATTCTCACTAAAATGGTTAACGCATCTAGTTAGGATTGGAATTTTCACATCACTTTCACCTTATGGGCATATACTACTAGGATTTGAACACCCATGGGTGATACTCCTTTCTCTATTGTGTTTGGAGTTGAGGCTATCTTGCCTCTCCAAGTCCAAATTACCTCTCTTTGCATATCCCAACAAGATCTCATTTTTAAGAATGATTATCATCAAGAACATTTAGCCCAACTTGAGCAACTTGAAGAATGTCATTTAACCATGCTTACCCATCTTCGTGTCTATCAAGAGTAAATCAAGTACGCTTATAACAAAAAAATCAAAGTGAAATAATTCAATATCAGATACCTCATCCTAAAGGAAAATCAACATGTATCCAATATGGGGAAAAGTAAGCAGGGAAAGTTTTCTTTCAATTATCTTAGACTTTATATCATAACACACAAGTATAAATTATGAGCTTACCAATTGTCCTCTCTTGAAGGGAAACTAGAACCTGAGCCCCTCAATGCTTTGCATCTACATCTTTTCTTTTTTTAAATAAGATTGAACTCACCTTTTGCCTAACTTAAGGTCATCCCTTATTTTCACCCACATACATCCCTTTATTTTAAGTACAACTAATTAAATTTGAATCATGTGATTATCTGTTATAGCCTTCACCTAATATTAAACAGGGGTACCACAACTCTACCCATGGCATGGTCCTCGTGGTACTTTCCATTCCCTTATAATCTTGATTCCCATGGTTATTATCACTTAAACCTCCTTTACCCATCATTAACCTTTTTGTGCTCTAGTATTACCTTTATAAAGGTGAACCTTTTGATCCTATATAAGCAAATCCATGTCAATAGAAAAAACACAATCAATCAAAACAATCATAAACAAGCCAAAACTCATATGGGTCATTCCAAGAATTCACGTACTACTCCATTGAAGGATAACTACTAAAGCATATCAAAATTGTTCAATATAAGGTAGACTTCTCCCTTGAAAGAAAGCTATCCAAAAGCATTGAAAAAATCTCACAAACATAGACCACTCCCTTGAAGGATGGTTGAGTAAAGTATTTGTCAAAGCATATAAATTTATTGGAATCTTCCCACATCGATCAACTTCCCCATCCCTCCAAGTAATAACAAAATATTGAAAGACCCATTATTAAAATATAAAAAAACAAAAATAATTTGGAAGTCTTAATCAGCTCTCATGATTAAACTTCCTGCATGGATTAATCTACATCTTATATGAGATGGATTTTTTTATATTAACTCTTTGGTAACCTATATAAGAGGCATATTAGTCTCACAAGAAGGTTCTATTTTCATCTATCTCCCTTTTATACCTTCTATTAACAATGGATTTTGAGCTTACTTAACATTATGAGATCAAGACACTCTTTTAACCAACTAATAACTGCTCATGTGAATCATTTTAAGGGCTTATGTTCATAAGCTAATATAACTTAAGTCTATCTTAGTCCTTGCCAATGCAGAAGCATCATGCCTTATTCTTATTCTCTCATATCTAATTATTGATACATTCATTATGATGGTTGTCTCTTGACTATCTTATCTCTTTGACATTTAGTTTTGTAATCCAACTTACTTTATGTTTCTTAAAGATTCAACCACCTTCATCTAAACATATGTGGCTCATTAAAAACATTTAAAAACCAATTATGTGTTTTACTATGTGTTGTGCCTTATTTAAGTGTTTTAATCACAAGAATATCTTTACCATCATAGTCAATCATAACAACATACAATCATTACAACATTACCTCTTATCACATACAATCTACCTCAACATTTATCTACTCAAAATAACATCATAATAATTTCACTTAAATAATCAACAACACCAAATAATCATGAAGCATCTATCACAAGTTTAATCATGCATCATCCATATATGTTATCCATCACATGCCTAGCTAGGCAAGGAAGCAAAGATTCATTAATTCAAAACATCCACATGTGCAACAAAACATCTCATTATAAAAAACATCATCATATAATCACATCATGAACATCACATCACCTAATCATACCATCATAATCATCCTACCATCTATCACATCCATATAAATATGGTCCATACATTGTAACCATGTCAAAAACATTAGTTACATCATCATGAGCATAATAATGTCATTTCAACATCATAATATCATAAACATAATCATCATGAACATCATCCTCACTAACCATAGCCATTATCATGATCATAACACCAAATCCATAACTATAAATAAAAATGTCACATCATCTAATCACATTTATATTATCAATAAGCACATAAACAACATCCATCAATATCAAAATCATCATGAACATAAATTAAATAGCCATAACATCACATGCCTAGCTAGGAAAGTACACATAAATGATAACATGATACTCATCATTACATCACATCATCACATAAACCACATCACCATCAATGCAAACCATAATCCATGATCACACCTATATATCATGATCTCATAATAAAAATAATGGTCATATTTATAGTAATGTATATGTATCTCAATGGATATATACATATCTCTAAATTAGCTCATAGGCTAGCATCAAAATCATATGGTACATCAAAAGCACAATGTCTCATCACAATTTAAGACCCTAGATCACCACTACCTCTTAGAGCCTATCCACCTCCTAAACCTACCTATCCTTCTACATATGTGGCCCACTAACTTGATGTCACACTAGTGGCCCCTCCAATGATCTTTGATTTATACTCACCTCATTTGGGCTCATCTAAAAAATATGTGAATACCAAGGCTTCATAATAGCATAGCTCTTCCACTATCATAACATACCTAGCTATGGAAATAGTACCTAATGGTCCTACCAGTGCTAGTAGTCACCTTATTACCTACCTAAGAACATCTCTCTCCTGTGTAATAGTGAATAGTTGAGCCCTAGCTTGATCCCTCTCTCTAGTAAGCATGGCCACATGGCCTTATGTTGTATTCCTCTCCTAGGTCATAGATGCTAATCATGTTTGTGTTGTGGCTAGTGCCACCCATGCCTGGTCCCTCTCAAAAATCAATGCTTATATATATGGGGTATCTTCATCTCTACAATCACCACCCACTTACATCCACATCTATATCATGATACTCCCTTCATCTCCAAACATGGTTTTGTTATAGTGTGCCTAGAACCATGTAGGGTACCCATCAGTAACACCTATGTCATCGATCTCAGCCTTGGCTAGTAGCTCCTTATGATTAATTATCATGTCTTCAAGCTCTAGTGTAGATAATGAGAAATCCATATTCTCCATTTGATACCTTAGGAAATCCTCTAGGATATCATGAATGAGGCCAAACTATCTCCTCAACCTATCAGAAGGGATCAACTCTACCTCTGGATCTCACCTCTTATAACTCTATAGTCATAAAATATGCCTCATATGAATGGCCCATGAAATAAATCACAAATATGATCTCCAAATCATATCACCCACCACTATTGTATCTAATCGATCCTTATACTAATCCAGATCATGTGTCCCTTATCCTAGTCTTGTGAGTGAATAATCATACCTCCATCAGATAAACCCACTCTAAAGTCCATCTGAATAAAGTCATGCCATGGCATCCCACTTGAATAAAGGACTCTGATGTGCTCATAATCCCAATAGTGTAGCATAAACCCAACACTAATGACATACCTCCTATTTTCCCTATAGCCTTAGAGATCTTGATATATCTACACTAACAAGATAAGTGCCAAAGCATACACTATCTGATCCATCACCATACCTACCAAAACACCTAATAACATAAAAGGAAACCTACTACTACTCAATTCTAGAAATATGTAACAAGTCACTACCATCATCATCATAGTGATGACCCATCTTGTGCCCCCATCCATATGATACAAGGGTGGATAATGTAGGACTCTAACATGCCAATTTATATGCACTACATCATCACCATATAAAAAACCCATGAGTTGGTCCTGCTCCTCTCCATCAATGTGCTCTATCAACTCACCTCATAGTGGTAGCCACATGATTCAATAAATGTCCGCTAGTAGTATCATCATCTTTCCAATGGGAAGTAAGAATGTGTTAGTAGATGGGTCCTATCTCTCGTTGATTATCACTAACATAGCCACATCTCAAGGAATGAATTGATAATACCTGATGCTACCCAAGCCCACTATTGACAAGTAATCCCACTCTTGGCCTATCATCACTTGATGAACCTCATCTAATAATTATGACACTCAATTTATCATTTTTATTTACTCCTTCACCTACAAGGTTTGATATTAATGTCTTAATTCACCTAATTTGGCATGCTTTTGCCTATGAATTTTACCAATTTTCCTTATTCACCTACTAAACCTTTCCTTAAACTCATAACCTACACCCTTACCCACTAACCTTACCCCTTACCTACTTCACCCTTAAATAACCTACACACCCTTTAACTTTAATTAACCCCACCCCATTTATCAACTAATTTTAACTTTGCCCCATTTCACCAACCACCAATGGTCAATTATTTATTGGTGATGGTTCCTTTTGGAACCATCACTTATCAAATTGTCAACCACTGATGTTTAAAGGACCAACCATCGATGGTCACCACATAGTGCTCTATCTATTGTTTCCTATCAATCTCTGATAGTTGATAATGATTGATGATGGCTAATAGAGACCATTGATGGCCATTATATAGTGACTGACAATGGGTAAACCCTAACCCTCACCCTCTATTCTTTACATACAATCAACAAAACCATAATTAACTACCATTATAACCTCCCTCTACCTAGCTCCCACCCATATACTAAATTTTCCACCTCAAACCTCACCTTCATATATTTTCACAATGCTAAATCTACCTGTCCATAACCCTAAATAACAACAACAACAACACCAAACAAATTCAAGTCTAAAACTACCAAATATAAGTGCACTACCTACCTCATTCTATGATTGTCAATGTGAAATTACCCTTGGAACCAAAACCATGACCCATGCTCTCCTTCATCCTATATGCATCCTCTTAGGTCAATATATCTAAAAATTAGACCTCGGTCAAAACATAATCAACCTAAATCACCCAATCATCACTTAACTCACTCAATCATTAACAATAACTCCAACTGTCACTATTTTTTTGCACTTTTGAAAAGATAAGCATCATAAATCAATAATGCAACAATGAGGAAATAAAATACCTTGGTTTCATTTTTCCATCACCCTTTTAGGGATAACGTATGACTAGCAAAGGTTGGTAGGTGAATGTCAATGGCTGACCCTAACTATTGACAATTGACCTCCTAATTTTTTTTCATCACAATCACAACTTTTTAAAATAAACCAACTTACCCCAACCTACTTAACTACTACATACCCATGGAGATTACCTACTCCAACAAACACACCAACCACAATATTGAGCATTTTGTCCAACTTTCATATGTTTTTCAATGATCTTGCCTTTGTCACTTTGATCGCTATGACTACATTTCCATCTTGAAAAACTTGAACTTGTTTTACTTTTGTGTACTAACCTAATTGTGTCTTATTGGGAGAACTTCCTACCTTGAATACCTATGAACACATTGAACTTGCCTAAGAAACTTGCATTTACAAGTGCAACCTAACCATCATGCCTAAATGTGGTCATTTGGTCCACTATTCACTTGTCATTCTAGTGCCAACTTTATTTTTACCCAACTAAATAAACTATGGTAGTCTAATCTATTTGTGATATGTGATATCACATTTAGTCACATTTTGTACATGCATTTGCACCTTCATACCCAATCCAACCAAAATGATCAACCACTTAATTTCTCATCAAATCCATATTAGATTTTATTCCCTCATCAATTCTTAGTTTGAGGGGGAACACCTTCTCTTGTGCTCAGGGCATCTAAACCTTTGACCTACCATCATTTTTTTTCTTTTTTAGCTTGATGATACAAAGATGCATAACAAAAGAGGGAAAAATTTAGACACTAGAAAATCATACATGATGGTTTTATATGTCACACTAACCCTTAAACCACCCCTAGACCCCCTTAGGACCACTTCATAGATTTTTAACTACAAAACCTAAGTCAACCTAACTAATTATGAACATTCTACCTTTGTCCTATTGACCACCAATAGTTGACCCTTAACCATTGAAGGTTAGACTCGATCACTGATGGTCAACCTTTAAACACCTTAAGGGTTAACTCTATCTCAACTCCAATTTGATTTTTTATTTTTAGCTATTTTATCTATGTGCATAATCAATGCATGTTAATGTTAAAATTAGATAGATTATTAAACTAGTTATTTAACCTCTTATTTCACCACTCCCTTTTTCTTATATAAAGAGAAGAAGAGGTGAAAGAAAAGGGGGGAAAATCAATAATAATTAGAGATCATTGACAATTATCAGAGTTTCTTGTGTCATAAATTCTTTTATAGGTATCCTTCTAGTGAACTAACAACCAAGTTAGAGATCTGAACTGTTGCTACTCATCAATCAATAGCCAAGGTACCATCACTCTACCAAAATTTCTCTAGGCTTTACAACAAGTTTTCATTCACTCACCTCAACACTCTTTTGGCAACAGAGCTATGTATCTATTTTTAGTAATTAGTCCCTTTGTTTTTATCTCATAACCAATATCCAACCTAAACCCACCTTCCAAAATCACTCAATAACCTTCCAGACTGAACCTACCTTTACCTACGACAAATTTGATGGTTTCCATCAATGGTCATTAATCATTAACGGTTTACCCCTAACCATTGATGGTCACATCACTACTAATGGCCACCTAACCATTGGCAATTTTACCCAACCACTGATGATCATGGTGTGTCAATTCCAATAGTAAGCTTACTTCACCTATTAGATCCTAACCAAATCCCACTTTTTGACCTTCTACCTAATCACAAACCATCACCCTATTTTTTAAAGCACATCTGATTTATTTAGCATTAATATTTAATCTTTTATTTATATAATTAGGAAAATTCATCTCTTTTCAAGCATTTCTTGTGTTTGATTTTAGCATCTTCTATTATTCATACAAGCAATTTATCTTTACTTTCTAGAACATAATTATTTAAAAGTGTAGATTGTTAGCCCCTAAGGAAGCTTATTTTTCTTATACCTAGCATGCTAGGCAATCCACCCTACTACCTAGCTAATCAACAATTTATTTATTTATTTCTTATCTATAGGTCATTCCTCCCTAGATAAAGAGTATCTACAACCATCTAGATCATGGAGCACAAACCAAATATAGGTTCTACTAACCTCACCATTATTGTAAGTTTTGCACCTGTATTCTAAATAAATAAAATAAAATTTGCATGAAACACTAACTGAATTAGTCTTTTGAGATGTTATTATATTGCATCTGTAGATCCTTAGTAAACATTGAATAGGTAACAAGTACACCCTTATTTTTATTTTGGGAATAAAAAATCCTATACCAAATTAACCACTCAAGTTCCATATAAATAGATCTCATGATCACCTTTTCTAAACATGGGGTCTAATATAGATCAAATAAATTTTCTATTTGATTGATCCAAGTGAGTGGATACTTACCATTAAAGTTATGCACTTAAAATTTTGGTAATAAATGCTTTAAACTAGTATTGGATTTGTGATTGTTTAAAGTGGGGGAACTTGATATGAGTGGTGGAGAATTATTTTATGGAATATGAGCAATAATAGTGGCCAATTGATCCCTCATAATTGACAACTAATCCTTCATAGAATGTATTTTTGCATTTAGTACATCAATATCATTATTCGTTACCATGATTTGTATATCTGAGTAAATTTTTTGAATCACTTGATAAATTGGTGGATTAAAATTTTTATACTCCTTATCATCCTTGTGGGGAGTTTTTGGAGTATCTTGATCTCTCTCACTTCTTCAAATGAGAGGACTAACCATGCACAAACCCTAGGATGGAAGGTTTTGGGCATGAAAAAGTGTACTAATAGATTATACTATTTAGATCATCTTTCCAACATGAATCTAGTGGTTGTTAATTTACATAAGGGTATTTCATGTAAATTTTCACTTAAGTTCTAAGGAAGAGAGAAAAGAAACTTGATACGGGTGTGCTTGAAAAACCTATTTGGTTGTGTGTACACTAAAGCAAAAGATTTTGAAGAGATCTTCTTTGTCTTGATAGGAAGACCTATAGATATGAAATCACTAAAGCAAACTTTTTTATTAGACAGATAGTTGGGTGGATTGCCTAACAAGCTAGATCTAAGAAGTAAATGACTTTTTTGAAGGCTATCAATCCACCTTTTAAAATAAGTTAATGTTGCTGATAAAAGAAGGTTGCATAATAGAAATGAAATTACTTAAGAAAAATGAAATATATAATTTTCAAAATAAATGTTTATTTTAACAAGATGATATTAGGTGAATGCGGAAATCTCAAAATATGGTTTAGGTATGGTCAGAAGTCAAGAAAATAATATTTTGGTTGAGGTTAAGAAGTGGTTTCTACTTGATAATTTTAGGTGTCTAATTATACACAGTGACCATCAATGGTTAGGGTGACCATCGATGCTCAAGATTGAAGGTGAAGGTGACCATCAATGGTCAGGATGACCATCAATGATTACTATGGGTTTTTCATAGCTTATTGATTGTTGATATAATAGGTTATGGGTTGGTTATAATATGGTTCTATAAGCTATTAGAGGTTGGTTAAAGGTTGTGAGGGCTAGAGAGAGCCTCAAAGGTATTAAGGGTAAAGGTTTTGTACTTAGGTGGTCGAGAGTGGTCATGGGATGCTTAGTAGAGACATGGTGTTTAGAGTTATAGAACTATTAAAAATAAATAATTAAAACTTAAAACAAGAATAATGTTCTTCACTTGTGGTTGATAATTGATATCTTGGAGAAGTCTTGAAGCTACGAAGCTTTTAATTTGCCTGAAAAGCTTTTTTGGGCTTTCCCAAAGTAATAAGAGTATCTACATAAGAAGTTATGATAATTATCCTGATTGTTGCCCCCAATTTCATCTTCTAATCTTCTTTTTTTATAGTAGGATGGAAGAGGTGGAAGTCAAGGTGCAACTAGTATATATAAATATAATTTATCCATGTGAAGACTCATAACAAGATTTATAAGAGTTATATTTAGAAAAGGTCAGTGGATGATTTCATACTTTTGATTAATAGGTGGATCCTCACAATCAATGATCAAGTGTCCCTAGGGGTAATATTTGATGGTCACCCTAACCATCAACAGTTAGGTTCTAGAGGAAAAGGGTCTTAAAGGCTAAATTGAGTTAGTTTGGTGAAAATGAGTTCAAATGGGTTTGGTTAGGCTTGATTAGTGTAGATTAGTCCCAAGGGGGTCCTAGGTAAGTCCAAGGGGATTTTTGGCATTTAAAAATGTAGGTGTGTAGATTTTTTGTGTCTATATTTTGCCCCTTTTTATTATGTGACTTACTTTAATGAGATGTAAAAACAAGTGGAGTATTGTTTAAGGTCTAGTTATCTTGAGAGTAGGAGGAGGTGTTCCCCCTCAAATTCAGAGTTGATGAGTTATAACTAAACTTAGATTAGGGTTTGGTACATGGTAGTTTGTAATGGGTGAATGATAGGTTGGGCACTTGAGACATAAATGTGTGCACAACGTATGACAAAAAGGTGTGATAGCTAAGATTGTGCATAAACTAGGTTATCAATATTGGTAAAAATAAGGGTTGGTGCTAAGAAGGATAAGTGATAAGTGAATTGCATGACCATCAGTAGCCTTGGTGATTAGGAACACTAGTAAATGAAAGTCTCCTAAGTGAATTTTGTGTTTCCAATGGGTATCTAAGGTAAGAAGTGATCTTAGGGAAAACATAAATGGGTCAAGTATTATAGGTATTCAAGGTAAGAAGTGCTCCCAAAATGACACAAGTGGGTCTTGTATGCATGAGGTGGCACAAAATTTAAAAGGGGAAACATGGCAATGTTGTTATTCTAATCAAAGGACCATACAAATTTTTTCAAAAATAGCATGCCAAATGGTTGGGTTGGAATGGGTGGGTAAAAGGTTAGTTGGAAATGGATGAGTGGACTCTAGATGCACTAGGAAAGTGGATGCCACCTACATAGTTCCATGGATGAAATATCCATAAATAAACTTCAGGCCAAATCTAGTTCTTCAAATGGATCAAGGCTGGTAGAGAAAGGTAATCTCCTAGTTGGTGGTATTCAAGTTGGTTGTCTATTTGGGGTACCACTTGGTTTGGTAAAAAGGTGCTCCATTTCCTAGTGAAAGGGTGTAAAGTGGGTAGTTGGGGAAATTAATGACTCAAGAGGGGAAGACATAAATTTTGACAAGTGGATATGAAATTAGAAGGAGGAGGTTAAATGCTCTGATTGATAAAGACCATAATGGCAAGATGGGTGTCCTTATAGACAAAAACCCTTCATGCTTTTCTTTATTGTTAGTTATATGGTTAAAACAAGGTAACTTGATCACATTATGTTAAGTAAGCTTGAAATCCCTTTATTTAATAGAGTGTAAAGAGGGAGATGGGCAAAAATGGAATCTTCTTGTGAGACTAGCATACCTCTTCTATAGGCTACCAAGGAGTTAATATAAACAAGTCTATGTCATATAAGGTGTAGACTAATCAATGTGAGAATTATAATTATGAGAGATGATTACAGCTTTTAAAATTATTGATTTTATGAGAGCCGATTGTGACTTTAAAAATTATATTGTTTTTGCTTATGGGCCTTCTACTTATTTTGATTTTTCTTGGAGGGTTGGGGAAGTTGATCAATGCAAGAAGCATCCAAGAAATTACTAGCTTTGACAAATGCTTTACTTAACCATCCTTCAAGGGAGTGGTCTAAGTTTATGTGTTTAGTTTAAATTATTTTGATAGTTTCCCTTCAAGGGACCGATCCACCTTACATTGTGTAATTTCAAACAAGTTTTCAATAGTTTCCCTTCAAAGGAACAATTTTTGAATGCTAAGAATGACCCATGATTTGTTTTTGAATTTGATATTGTTTGACATAGAATTGATTAAACATTCTCAATGGGTTACCTTTATGAAGGAAAAACTAAGAGCACAAGAAGGTTTAATATGTGAAAAGAGGTTTATGTGACAATGACCATAGGAATATGTCATGAAGAGGGATGGAAATTACCATGAGAATCATGCCATGGGTAGAGCTATGGTACTCATAGTTTAATATCAGGCTATGACTATGATGGATAATCACATGATTCAATTGTAGTTGGTTTCCCCTAAGAAGAGAGAAATGAATGTGGTTGAAGGAGATGAGCTTAAGTTAGACACAAGGTGACCAAGAACTTAGTTTAACAAAATAATGCAAAGCATTTAAGGGTTTAAGTTCTAATATGCCCTAGATCCATACTTGTATACATGGTTGACATCAATTAGGAGAGTGTATGTCCCCTAGTTACTTTCCAACACTTGATAAGATGTGGAAAATATTTGGGTTGACAAAAAAGGTGAGGTTGGTTAAGTGATATTTTAGTAGAGAGGGGTAATCTCCAATGGTTTGTTGGGTGGTGGAGAAGGTTAATATCCAATTGTTAGAAGAGAAGGTGGCTCTCAAATAGGTTGGGTGGTGTCCAAATGGGTTACCCCAATTTTTTATATCACTTGATTTAGGTTGGGTTGATGGGGAAGGTACTTTTCAATAGATTGGGGAGAAGGTGACTCCTAAATAGGTTGAGTTGTGTCTAAATGGGTTGCCCCAATTTGGTATACCACTTGATTCAGGTCAATTTAATTGATAAAGGTAATCTCCAATAGGTTTGGGAGAAGGTAACTCCCAAATAGGTTTGGTGGTGTCCAAATGGGTTGACCCAATTTGGTATACCATTTGGTTTAGGTCAGGCTGATGTAGAAAGTACCCCCTAATAGGTTGGGGAGAAGGTGGCTCCCAAATAGGTTTGGTTAGGTGAAGGAGAATAGTAATCTCTAATATTTTAGGGTTGGTTGGTTGATAGGTTTAGGAAAAAATTATAAGGGTTAGTTTGATTAATTGTTAAGGTATGATTTGGGTTGATAAATAGTTAAAGCCATATGGATGGAAAGTTCCCCTAGTTTTTTCTTTTCATGGATAGTCAAAGTTGGAAAAATGATCCCAAGGTGAGGTGTTATTTAATAAGAGGATTTAAGCGGGATGAAGATGAATTCATCCACATGCCAAAAGGGGGCGTTATTTTTTATTTTTTAGTTTGGAGTTCAAGTTTTAGGTCGTGGTTCAGGTGGGATTAATGTTATGGTGAGGAAAACATTGTTGGGTCAAATTTGGATAGGTTTGAGGTCAAAACTTGATGTTGGGAACATCATACTAGAATAGAGGTGGGTTGGAAAAGAGTGTTAAATTATCTCGATGAAGGAGCTTAGGTGAGTTGTAGGTATCTTGGATAAAAGGGTAGTCGAGAGAAATCTGGAATGGAGGGTTGATGTTGATTTGTGTTGATAGATAAATTAGTTATGGTTAGATTAAAATTTGGGTTGATCATGATTAAAGGATTTGGTTTGATTAGTTGAGGGAGGTAGTATGGGTGGTTTATTTGCCTTGTTGGTTAGGTTTTATTATTTGTTTAGTTTGTTTGGTAAGGTGATAAAGATTTGACACTGTTTAAAAGGGATTCAAACCAAAGATAATGTCATTAGGTAGATGAAAAATAGTAGATTATAGAGGAATTGAATGGATTTGATTTTAATTGAGGTTGGATTGGATTTAGTTATAGTTGAGGTGTTTTGAGATTGGGTTGGCTCCATTAAAAGGGGAAGTGGAAGAGGTGGGTTGGTTTCCTTAATGATGGTTTTAAAGAAAAGTTGAGAAAGCTCTTCTTGGTCAACAAGTGGGTGGTTTAAGGTTGATTCTTCCTTAGTGATGATTTCAAATGGAAGTTGAAAAAGGTTCATTTGGTTAACAAGTGGTTTGTTTGGGGTTTTGATTATGGTTCCCCTAGTTATAGATGCACTAAGGACCAAATCTAATGAAGGGACCTTATTGTGTTGAGGGCTTATATAATAATGGGTAAAAAAGAGGTTTAATGATTTATTATTTGAAGACATTCAAGGCTAGGTTAGGGGTAACATGGATAATATCATTTGTAACCTCCTTTTGATTGATAAGGTTTTGGATGATCATCTTAAAATACCCACATTTATCTATCACATGTCCATTTATGTGATGATATGTAGAAAATGCATCCTATATGAACCAAATGGGTTTAGGAAGAGATGAATTGATGGGTTGGATTTGAGGGAGTCTAATGATAGAAGACATTAATTTTTTTTCAAAGATTAAGGCATATGATTCCACTAGTGGGGTATACTGCCTAGGAAGAGGGTGAACCAATGTCTCTTGAGCTTGCGAGATAATTGGTTGGTTTGATAAAGTTGGTTGGTTGAATAAGTTTGGTTGATTTGAAAATTTTGAGTGATTTTATGGGTTAGGTATGCTTGATAAGTTTGGTAGGTTGGAAAAATTTGGTTGATAGTTATTGGTTTGATTTGGTGAGGTTGGTTGGTTTAATAATATTGGTGAGTTCAAAAAGTTTGGTTGGTTGGATAAGGTAGATAAGGTAGATTTGTTTGAGAGGTTAGGTAAGGTTGAGGTATTTGATATATTTAACATATTTTATATAGTGGGTAGGTTTGATATGGTTGGGTTGTTTAAAAACTTTAGTTGGTTCAATATGGTAGGTTTATAATTATTGGTTGGATTTGATGGGGTTGATAAGGTTGATAAGGTTGAGAAGGTGGGTAAAGTAGGTTGGATTGATATGTTGGATAACATTGGTATGGGTGATAAGATTGTTTGGCTGGATAATTATTAGTTTGGTTTGATGATGTTGATAAAGTAGGTTGATAGTGATTGGTTTGACAGTGGTTAGGCTGATAGTTATTGGTGGTATGACTAAGGAGATACATTAAGTCTTAGTTTTGAGAAAAAAAGGTTTAAATAAAGGGGGTATAGGAGATTGATATGATGGTTGAGGAGGTAATAAAAAGTTTGATGTGATTGAGGTAATTAATATGATGGTTTGGATGGGTAACCTAAAGATTTGTGAGGTTGAGATAGTTGAGGTGGGTTATGACAAGGGTATAATAAGGGTTAAAAGGTTATTGGTTGGTTGAGGTGATGATCAAGTGTTTGTTGAAGGGTTTCTAATTGGTTATAGTTGAGGTTAAATTGATTTTTGGTAAGGCTGATTTTAGGTGATATTAGGCTGATTGTAGGCATGGTTGGGTTGATTGTAGGCAATTTTGGGTTGGTTGTAGCTAGGTTTTGGGGTATAAGTGGATCTTGATGCAAGGTAAAACTCTAAGGAAATATGGTTGTCTTCTAGGAGTCTATAAAAGTTAGTATCTCTTGGAGAGAATATAGATGGGCTCCCCATTAAACAAGGTAATGGAGATGAGGTAGGTAAAGGTATGATGGTATAAAGTTACCAAAAGGAGTTAGATTCCTCACCACTCAAATAAAGAGAAAGTAATAAAATGATCAAAGAAATCCAACACACACTAGAGTATGTTAAATCTTATGGTTAATTTGAATCTCACTTTTGGCTTATGCCTTAAGTTATAATAAAGTGTGATAGAAGTTAGATTGTAGATTAGGTACTATAAAAGCAATCTATGGTTGGTTTTAGGTTTTTTAGGTGCTCAAAATAATCTATATTGGATTCAATAAATGGCTTCGTATTGGGGCCTACCCCCTCACTTCACATAGTGAAATGATAAGGGTGTCAAGTACTTAGCCAATATATATTGATATCTAAAGTCTATACTCAACTAGAGAGATGAGCTAGTTCTCCCCTTGGTAATGACATCCATGTGGGATTGTTGGGAAAAGGTAAGGTTACTGCTAGGTGATGAAATCCTAGTTAGGCCTTGTCTCAAATTATCTTGATGTTTAATTTATGAAAGTGGGTTGGCTACTATGTGCAACAAAAGTGGTGTTATGATAAGATTATTGTGATTTAATTAAAAGTGAAATAATATTAAAGGCAAGTAATAGATCCAACTAATTTTAAACCCAAAAGAATTTTTAGTTTAAATTATGAGCACAAATAGAGAAAAGAGCACACAAATGCAAATAAAAATGTGAGTATAGACTCAAGTGGTCCCACCAAGTGTGCCAAAATGTTTCATGTAAATTTTCACTTAAGTTATAGGAAAGAGAGAAAAGAAACTTGATACAGGTGTGGTTGAAAAATCTATTTGGTTGTGCACATGCTAAATCAAAATATTGTGAAGAGATCCTCTTTGGCTTGGAAGGAAGACTTATAGATAAGAAAACACTAAATCAAACCTGTTTGTTAGATAGGTAGTTGGGTGGATTACCTAGCAACCTAGATCCAAGAAGTACATGACATTTTTTGGAGGCTGTTAATCCACCTCTTAAAATAAGTTAATGTTGATAATAAAATAAGGTTACATAAAATAAATGAAATTACTCAAGAAAAAGGAAATAAATAATTTTCAAAAGAAATGCTTATTTTAACAAGATGACATTAACATGAATTCTAAACTATTAAAATATGGTTCAGGTGTGGTCAGAAGTCAAGAAACTAAAATTTTGGTTGAGTTTGAGAAGTGGTTTCTACTTGCTAATTTTAGGTGTCTGATTCTATATAGTGACCATCAGTGGTTAGGGTGACCATCGATGGTTGGGATTAAAGGTGAAGGTGACCATTGGCAGTAAGGATGACCATCGATGAGTACTATGGGTTTTTCATAGCTTATTGATTATGGACATAATAGGTTATTGGTTGGTTATAAAAGGGTTGCAATGTTTTTGGTGATTGGTTAAAGGTTTTGAGGGCTAGAGAGAGCCTCAAAGGTATCAAGGGTAAAGTTTTGGTACTCAAGTGGTTGAGAGTGGTCAAGGGATGCTTGGTAGATACAGGGTGTTTAGATTTGTAAAACTATTAAAACTAAATAATTTAAACTTAAAACAAGAATAATATACTTAGTTTGTGGTTAATAATTGATAGCTTGGAGAAGTATTGGAGATAAGAAGCTTTTAATTTTCCTAGAAAGCTTTATTGGGATTTCCCTAAGTAATAAGAGTATCTACATAAGAATTTCTAATAATTCCCCTGATTGTTTCCCCCTATTTCACCTTCTAATCTTCTCTTTTTATAGGAAGGAATATGTGGAATTCAAGGTGAAACTAGGCCATCTAAATATAATTTGTCCATGTAAAGTCTCACAACAAGATTTAGATGGGTTATATTTAGAAAAAGGTCTATGGATGATTGCATGCTTCTAATTAAGAGGTGGATCCTGATTGTCAATATTTTAGTGTCCTAGGGATAATCATCGATAGTCACCTTGACTGTTGATGATAAAGTTTTTGAGGAAAAGGGTCCTAACAACAAAATTGAGTTAGTTTAGTGAAACTCAGTTAAGATGGGTTTTGTTAAGCCTGATTGGTATATATTGGTTCTAAGGGGGTCCTAGGTAGGTCCAGGGGGATTTTTGACATTCAAAAATGTAGGTGTGTAGATTTTTGGTGTCTACAAAGGGTGAAAAAAATTCTACAATTTTTTTTCCAAAATAATAATTCAAATAATACTGTAGTGACAAAAATTAAATTCTTTCTAGACTGCAAGTTATGTTTTTTTATCCTATATATCCTCATAATGTCGTAATACCATATCCAAAAATAACACCATAAAAGTTGGCCCAAAGTGATGTTCTGATACCACTTGTAATGATATTACTTGGATGTTTCAAAATAAGGATATAATATATCACATAATTAAGAGAAGAATAGTTATATCTGCCTTAATAATTGATAAAATAGTATAATACTTGATAATTATGACTAAGCCACTTTGAAGGGGGAATGCCCAAAAAATAAATAAGAGAAGAATTCACAATAAGATGCTAAATTAATAACCACTATCTCCTATATATAATCAACTTAGCCATGGTTATTCCATAATCTAACCACATTAATAACATATAAAAATTAAATAAGATAATATGAAAGGTATTTAAGCCACAAAGTAACCCCACATATATATCGATGCACTATAGGTTAAGGATGTGTCACGTTAATGTTTCCACTAGTGCATATCAGGATGTATTTGCTAGTTAACAAACTCTCAATAATAACCAATATTTATACAATCCATGAATATAATGGATACCTTCCAAACTAAAAATTTATATAAAATGATGAAAATGCAAAAATTCATCCTCAAAAACATCAATGGCATGTGTAAAATCCAAATTCTCTCCCCCCACACCACCCTTAGAGATGCACAAGGTTATCTTATTGATAAACCCCCACTTCTTAATAAATTAATCAAGAATCTACAAAATTACTCATTAATTCCTCAAATTATAAATATATACATAGGTGGTATCACTCCTACTATCACTTATAATGGATCTATTGATCTTGATTTTCATTTGAAATCTATTGGTAACCTTTATAATAATTAGATTAAGATAAATACCTTCATTGCTACCAAATTTATAACAAAAACCTTTTCAAGTTATGTCTTAGATTGGTATAATCAAATTAAGACTAATACTATCTCTATCTTAGAAGATTTAGTTAACGCATTAGTTTAGGAATTTCAAACTAATGATCTTCCTAAAAATAGTTTAGTCCCTTTCATTAATTTTAAACAAATAGATTTTGAAAATTTCTAAAATTTTATTAAGAGTTGGAAAGACTTATATAGTAAATCAAAACAAAACATGTCAAAATAAAACCTCTACCATTTCTTCACTAATTCTTTCCATCCTAAAATCCAATATAGATTCAAGACTCTCTCCCAAAAAACTTTGGAGGAAGCCCTTGATCAAGATAAGTTATAATATTTCCTCATAATATAGTTTGATCCTTCTAAAGCTACATTGATAACTCATATGCTTATAAAATATTAAATAACATGCTAATAATGATGGTGTTATGGAAACTTATGAATATACACACACCATCCATGTTATTCTTCTCAATGGATCTAATGAAGTGAATTTTTACCATCCTTTCATATGAAGTCCCTTCAATCCTCCTCCTTCTTCATCATCATTTATGAAAAATGTTGATGTTCATAAACCTCTTTCCCTAGTGTAAATCCAAAAATGTATTCCTAAACCTTTACCAATAGAACTTGACCCTACTTTCCCTACCAAATGTTGGTATGATCCAAATAAAATTGTTGGTATCACACAAGTTGGAGACATTATCATGAAACATGTAGACAATTACAAAATTTCCTATTGAGTTTATCCTTAGTCCTAATTTTTATCTTGAAACCATGATCCATAAACATAAAAAAACCTATGACTAGGTAGTTAGTCCCATGATTCTAGATTTAAACATGATGCTTTGAATTAGGCTAATTCTCAACTTTCCATATATAAATATATACTTCCTAATCATCAATATAATATTGCCAAACTACCTACATCCAATGTTATTGAAGCATTGACTAATCCTCACTCCTTAAAAAATTATTAAAATGTGATCAACATGAAAAATATGAGGCATGTAGTATCTTATATTCATCCTTATCTACATTCTACTTATAAAACTTTTCCTACTTAAAAAAAATTTAAAGACACATATCCATCTTATTTATTAGATTTTGAGTATATAAAACTCAAAACCCACTTAGCTCCTATGATTACATAGAATATACCAATATAATTATCTTGTATAATAATAGTTTAAATTGTATCAAACATCTCAACACAGTCTCATAATACTCAAGCCACTGTATTGACCAACATAATATAGTCCATTAATTTTTACTCATATTTTGCAACTACATCAACCAACATGTTACATTAGGTTATTTCCAAATCAAACCCAACTATATTGAGTAAATCAATGAAATATTTTACCAACAATTCATCCCAAAATATTACATTAACTAAATCAATGTAAGTAGTTTTAATTTATCTTGTGGAGCTAATTACATCAACTAGCTCAATGTTTTCTATTACATGTGACCAAACTATATTGACCAATCTAATATAGTCTATTCCATCCATCTAACCTACATACGTTGAGCCAAAATAGAACAATTAAATTTATAATCAATTATGGTCTACTTAATCTATTTCATTGGCTGAGTTGCTTCAATATTACATAACTTTATCTAAATTTGGTTCAATCCCTTCAGGATATTATGAATGGGATATAATTACCAAACTCTCTCAACTCACCTCTCAAATTATTTTTCTTAAACTCATGATGAATTCCTCTTGTCATCATAATTACTTTATGCAAATTTTATTCAAAATGAATATCATTTGACGTATACCTATGGGGAAATAATCCACCTTGTCTATATTTGTGGATAGTATCCTTCAATAGTGTGAATAAATATCCATAAAAGTTGATGAAACTTTAGATGATCCTATTACTTCTATGATTCCTAAAAAATATTACTTTTTTTATGATACTCATATATTCATTATTGTCTATGTAGGTGATATTAAATTGAAGTGTGCCTTGATTGATGAAGGGTCAAGTACTTGTGTTACCTCCCTTCACTTCATTAAGACAATTTGAGACTTAGAATCCAACCTTAAATCTACCCAAATCATGTGCAAAGGCTATAATCAAATGCAAATGTATCTTATTGGTTTTTTTTGGATCCACATCATGGTCCCTCTCATCATAGTTATAATTGAGGTCATTATTTTTAACATCCTACTATCCTAAAACATTTTAATTAGATGATCCTAAACATATCGCATGACATCCATCACTTATTTTGAATGTCAATATGCCATATTTCCCAAAAATAGTTCTATATAAAATAATTAAGGAGATATAAACCCTTGTAGTTTTGAACAATTTTAAAAACTTGGTTATTTAAAATCCCTACCCTTGAACCTTTGATTAGCATTCCATTTCAAGAATATCAATGACTCAACTATCCCATAAATTATAATCAAGGTTATAATGGACACCATAAAGTTATGGGCAACATTCCACCTAACCACTTAGATTATAATGATAATGAGCCCATTGATATCAATATTAATATAAAAAAATTAGATCTCCCTTCTATTATTAACAATCAATTACACCTTCTTTGTGACCTTGTTCTCACTAGAAGTTATCTAACAAAATTATTTATTTAATAGTCATGCCCAAATAATTAATACCTCATTCTTATTAGACCAATATAATAATTGATGTCTTACATATCTACCTGCATACACCTAATTATGATGATGTATATTCTCTATATGACCCATTCTTAGTTGATTGTTTCATAGCCAAGGACACCAAAATCCTTGACTATTAATCTTCTTTACAACATTCTTATGAGTCTACTTTACATTCACATAGTATTCATTCATTAGATGTAGTTCCTTATCATTTTAATACACCTAAAATTATTTATTATTCCACTGATGTTCATAAGTCTAAGATAGATTAGGTACTAACTTCTTTTCATTCTAATATAATGAATTTTAAGCCTTTTCTTAGTATTGTCCTTGATCATGAAATGATAATACCATACCAATTTTCAATATTTTATAATAATTAGAGCATCCTTCCTCTTAAGATGTTAGCCACATTGTTCTGACCCACACCAAGGTCATATCTTATAAATGTAGAGCCTAATTTTAGATGCTTAGATCCTGATGATGTTTTTGGATAGATCATACCATGGCTAAGCATGAATCCCCACCTAGATGATGGAAAAATGAGTCATATTATGAATTTCATAGAATTACTAGTCATTGAACCAAATATTGATGAACATACCATAAATTCCTATGACAATAGTAGCTAAAAAAAATTATTCCTACCACATATAGTCAACCCCCACCCTTAGCTAATCTTAGGTGGACTTGTGTTTTCATGGCATGACTACACATAGTTTGACACACTACTAAAATATTTGACATTAAATTGATGTGATTCATCCTAAAGTAACAAATTTTTCTAGTGACAAGAACTTTACACTTCCTAAGATATCTTTAGAATATATCCCAAAACTTGAAGAAGTTTATTTCCTTTGAAATAATACACTAAACATCAAACATATAAATGTAGGGATCTCAAGTTTAATTTATATGATTTTTGTAGGTCTATACCTTCACATTATAAACTATGTCATTAGGTTCATTCATGGACAAAGGATTTATATTATCCTTAACCCGCACCTTCTCATAGGTCACATGATATCAAAAACACACTAGTTTTTAAGCATGAGATATACTAAGAAGGGGGGTGAATCAGTATATCATATATCTTATAAAACTTTCCCTTAACAAAATTCCACTTAATCAAACATTTAAGATATGCAATAAAACTCAAATAATAAACACCACACAAGATAGAGAGAGACACCAGATATAACATGGAAACCCAATGTGGAAAAAACCACCGAGAACAATCTCAAGTATATGAATGAGCACCAACCCAAAAAATATTCACAAGAACCAACTTCTAGGAGCACCAACCCCTTTGCTAAGCACCAACCCATAAACTATTCATGAGCACCACCCCACAGGAACACCAACCCCTTTACTGAGCACCAACCCACAGGAGCACCAACCCCTTTGCTAAGCACCAACCTAAAAACAATTCATGAGGACCAACCCATAAGAGCACTAACCCATAGGAGCACTAACCCCTTTACCGAGCACCAACCCCTTTTTGTATACCACACAACTATCTCTCAATGTTGCTATCTCAACAAATGATAGTTCATTACAACATCTCTTTCCTCTCTCTCACCTTTGCTCTTCTAAGCTAGATATAATAAATACAAATCATATTCATCTCTCACAATTGCTCTTCTAAGATAGATATTACAATATCAAATCAACCTCTATCTCTCATATAACAAATGACTTCTCAATTATTTATTTATAGCTTTCCAAATAAGCTTTGGCCTTCCCCCTTTGTGATCCTTCAATCCTCATGCAAAGTGGCACCAAACTTGTATGACCCTTCATATCCTTGCCTTTGAAAACTCTTATGGTGACCCTTCATGAGCAAAAACGTCCTTCCCTCTTTTGTCTTTACTTTGGTGACTTTTCGCATTCCTCAAAGTGTCCCTTCGTGATAAATTGTGCCCTTCCTTTTTTGTCTTCACTTGGTGACTCTTGGAATTCCCCAAGATGACTCTTCATGGGAATGTGCATCCCATCCTTCTTTTATCTTTACCCCATGGCTCTTTGACTTCTCCATGGGCCCTTATTTTATCTCATATGCAACCAAAAAAATATATTCGTTAATATTAAATAAATATTAACACACATTAGCCAAGATATATCTATTACAAACATCATTAACTACAATGGGGCCTTTATCACCAATAATGCTAGACCTTTGAAATCAATGACAATATTTCCAACACTAGTGTAGGTTCATCACATTAATTATTCCTCACAGGAGGCACCTTTCCTTTCTCATTAAAATGTTCCTAAGTTATCCATAAAGATCATGAATTAATAATTCATTTCATACTTTTTATAAGGTATTCATTCTAAAAACTATTATGTCTTGCATCTAAATTTACCCATCTTGGAAATACAAGTGAATGCATTTTGTATTTCAAACTAATTTATTAATTTCTTTTGAAATTTTTGCATCTACATAGGTTTTGTTCTAGAACATAGGCAATTTAGTCTTTAGAATTTGGTATTTGGCAAAAGTGTTAGGGAATTTTGTTTGCTAGTTTAGATATTTATAAATCTTACATTTCAGCCTTCACTATTTGGTCTTTAGAGGTTTTCTTTGGTGAAATTTCTTAGGCTTCTTGTTTGATTCAATTTGGTCCTCAGTAAAAGTGTTCAAGAATCATTTCTTTATAAAGTTGATGGTTATATATTTAGTCTTCAGAGTTTTTGTTTGTAGGTTCTATTTATAGTTAATTACTCATCAAAAATTTTGTCTTTGACATTTAATTGGTGGATTTTACCCTGTGTTATTTGATCTTTGGATTTTATGTTTGGGATTTGTATTTAGGAGTTTAACCTTTAGGAAATAACATCAAAATTTATGTTCAAAATTGGTGGTCCATAGTTTTATTTTTGAGATTTTTAATTTTGGTAAAAGTGTTCAACATTTCTTATCAGTAATTGTGGCTAACATTTTGGTGTGGATGAGTTTGGTTGTCAGGATTTTTGTTTA
This sequence comes from Torreya grandis, assembly GCA_037957365.1. NCBI lineage: Eukaryota > Viridiplantae > Streptophyta > Pinopsida > Cupressales > Taxaceae > Torreya > Torreya grandis. The sequence goes on along the minus strand of JARHVA010006146.1, from coordinate 408,694 downwards.
AAGAAATTGTCTGACAGGTTATCATTAGATATTGCCCATGGGATGAGTTTGGTCATCAATACTTTTATTCAAAGTTTATGTTTTGAATCCCTAATTTATGAGAATTGGTTAGTTCAGTACCAAACCAAAATTTGATCCCTGACTATCAAAAACCTACTTGATGTAGCTAATAAATTAGAAGAAGAAAACTCAAAGACACTTATCAAAATACAATGACATGGCATACCTACCAAATAAAGTGTTAAAATTAAAATTTCACAAGTAAAGAGAGTTTATAGATGTTGGACATTAATGGTACATGAATTGGAATTGAATTATAAGTCTATCTCAATGAATTGATATCATTGACATGATCATTGATCACAAATGAAATTTGAGATAAATTACTACCTGGAAAACAAACCCTAACAACCTACATATTAATCATAATAGTAAATCTAGTAAATCTAAGTTATCAAAGTGTAATAATTAATAATACTCAATTAAAAATGGCCTCTTCATCTAGAACATTTAGAATAATTTTTCCACTCTCCTAGTTCTCAATTAAGGTCTCCACTGAGTACACTAATACTATTTTTGACTCCATAATTTTCAATGATCAATACATTAAGTATTTAGCTCTATGGGATGTCATTGATGTAACTGATTCCCACACTCAAGAGGAAAGATTAACACCAACACAAAATCAGTTGGTTTCAAGACTACTTCCTATCATATGACAAGGGCTACACTTCATGGTGACCATGCATAGACTTGCTTCAAGATCTCTTCTTTGTTGGCAAGGTGACATGAGATACCTAATTAAACCATTTAGAACACAAGACTATTATGGTATACATCTTGGGAAATTAATTTCAAAGGTATTTATCTTTTCTAGTTGAAAATTTTACTTATGATATGTACAAGGTGGTAAGATGTAAAGAAAATAATTCGATCACTAAAACACTGAGCAAGTGGCTTATCCCTAGGGATATTATCATCCTAAAGGATAAGTACCCCATACCTATCACCAAGTTAAAAATGGGGGATCATATTGGGATGGCCCTCATAAATAGACTTTTTAGTTTCACAAGCATCCATTTTATTCACCTAGAATGCATTCTACTTTTAGATATGATGATGACCTCAAACTTAATTTTTTCCTTAGGGGAGATAATTAGATATTTTCAATTTACACAAGGACAAGTGGCCTGATAGTGGAAACTTATATATGATGTCATACCTCTTAGACAATATGATGGGAATAATATATATGCACTATGGGTCATTCTAGGACCCAACTCTAGACTACATCAAACATCACATTTGTGATTATTATTCATTTGTGCATATATATGAATTTTCCAATAACATCACTCATATTATAGAGGATGTGTGCCCCTAGATATGGTAGGAAATTCATAAATCCCCATTACCTAGGGTATCCAAATCAATTATAGACAAATTGGCACCATGGGGTGATTATTGGTCATATCTAGACTACATAGTGATTATGGACACTAGTACAATGTCAACTCCTTGTATCTTCCCAAGTACATGCCAAATAAGTTGTTAGAACAAGAGATATAATTTCAACTATGGTGGAGTGTAAATGAGGATTTGACAAAGAAGAATAAAATTACATTAAATGGCTCTTATATGATGATAAGATGAATGTGGTACACAATCTAGAGGCACTTTAGAGAAGTGGTAAAAATGATAGGGTATTATTCATTTCCCACCTTGCCTCACAAGGATTGGGGTCTTCATGGTAGAATTCAAAATCATATCAAGGGACTTATTATTTCATAACAACATGAACCCTATGATCGTGAATTTATATTCTTGAATGTCAAGGATTGTGCTCAAGTCTTGGAAAGGGAACAACTAGAAGGATTGAAGGAAGAACATATAGAAATCATACAAGGAGATCCCTATATCTCTATTATAAATACATGACTTAGGCTCCCACCCCTAGGTGGATGGGATACCTCATATTTTTGGATTAACAAGCCTCCACAACCTCTAGCAGAATAAGGAGAGCCTTTTCTAGAAGCTCCCTAGAAATTGAAATACATCAAGAAGGAGCCTGATATAATTGAATATGGACTTGATGGAGATTAGGGAGATCTAATTTTCCTTAACTTAGATTTAGAGAGCCCAAAATATTTGACTCTTCCATCTATACAATAACTTACAGTTTTGTAAGTTTAATCTAAGTAAACTCAAGAGGCCTCCCCAACAAATGAAAAGGTTAAAATTTATTATACAAGGAAACCAATGACTCATCCCCTTCCAAAGAACCTAGTTTTTTGGGAACAAACAATAGAGGTTCCATTATCTTGGTAGAAAGATACTAAAGGAAATTTTATCAATAAATAAAGAGAGTTAGATGAAGAGGAGGAATTACAAAGATAAAAATACCTTAGCCTCCAAGACATTAAAATAAATACACCTCTATATGGCAATAAATTAGGTGAGGGGAAAACTTGTTTTGTCTCTTCTACTCCAATTTTATCTCATGTTCCCTTCATCTAATTAGGTCATTTGATTCAGTTCTTCTTGAGTCTAGTGCCTAACCATCCCTAGTTATTACCAAGGTATAAGATGTCTTCTTTATCCTTGTTGTCTCCACTTTTCCAACAATTTCCACTCCACCAATTTTATTCACAACCCAATTTCCTCCACTACTTCTTTAGTTACTTATGCCACTACCCCAACACCCCCTAAAACTAAAAGAAATGCCTCAAAGGAAGTTAGGGGAACATTGCCAGCTTCCCAAATTCATGTATCATCAACTCACATAGACTTTCCAAAGCCTTCTTCCATCTCTTCTCAATACATCTCTATGACATCTTCAAAGAAAAATGGAAAGAGTAAACTAGTATACATAGTCCACCCACCACCTTAATATGAGGGAGTGGATTAGTCTAAGATCATTTGGCCTTCTCTTCCTAAGCCAGTACTTGAAGAAGCTTTGAAATAATCATTAAAAGATAAATTGGCTAAGACTAGAACCAAGGACACTCAACAACCCAAACCCAGCCAAATTGGCCATCCCATAGTGGGTAGTTGATTTTGGGTCAAAGGCTTCTTAGAAGCCAAATATCACAATCATAGATCTAACCACAACAAGTTATAAATTTAATAAATCTATATGGAGTGTCCAAATTATAATGAAGAGATAATTACAAGATGATAATGGAAGAAGGATCATCCTAGAAGAAAGACAAGAGGTTTTGACCTTGTCCAAGAGAAAGAACAAGAAATCGGGGTAGCCCCCATACGTAGAGGACTAAAAGTCCTATCTTGAGACATAGAAGGATGCCTTGATGGAAATACATGAAGGAATGGAAATGGCCATGAAAGAGCTCAATCATAAATTAAATAAATTAAAAGAATAACATCTTTAATATTTATAATAAATAAAGGAATATAGCAGTAAATAGCTCATGTTCCTTCAAAAATTGAAAGTGAGTTTTAAAACATTACTTATAGGTTGTATAATATTGTTAATGTCATTGTTGTAATGAGGGAAATATTGAACACTCATTTGCTTGAGACTCATAAATTGTTTAATTATTTGAAGCAAGATGAGAATAATTTAAAATTCCTTATTTTTTATACAACTAATAAGCCATACAACCACCTTGATCTAATGACACCATTAGAGGCTTCAAATTATCTAAACTTGGTATTCATCATGACTCAAGAGGCTAGGGAATGGATCAAGGTAGTTGGCATAGTAATGCTTAAGTATTTCAAAATTAAAACTCTTATTTTGTAGTTCTTGTAAGAATTAAATATCTTACAAGCAAGACACTCCTCAGGTAGGCTTATAAGTAGGATCAATTTTGATCAGATTCTTCAACAAACTTTTACTAAATTATACCAAAGTCTTCAGGGACTTTCATTGGAAGAGATTGAGATTGAGCTAATTTTTACAATGGAAAAGATGACAGAGGTGGATATTTTTGGAATAAACTTTAGAAATACAAAAACTAAGCATGTAAGTATCTTAGAACAAGTAGAAAGGGTGCATAGGCCTCCATTATCAAATATGGATATTATATAGAAACAACATGACATTTTAGATAAGCATTTTCAAGTTTTGGAAATAAATAATAAGGTTGGTGCTTCAAATTCTAGTTCAGCCCCAACATCTACTTCAATTCCTCCAATAGTCAAAAGTTCTATGAAAACAACTAGCCAGCCTTGAGTTGAAGGCTAATTTTGTATGCATACATGCAAAAAGTAATATCTCTTGTACTCATAATTTTCTGGTTTTTAAAAATTGAATGTAAAAATTGCTTGGACTATCTGTGAATATCCACATGTTGCATTGCATTATGCAAGGTGACTTATTTTTAGACATAATGGTAGTTAACTATGCGCATACATAATGGTTTTAATTATGTAATGTAACTATGAGTTTGAATTAAATTAGAGGATAAGGTGATCCCTTCCAAATTTTATTTATACATGTATATCCCTCATTCCAAAAGTGGGGGGTAAAGTTTTTATCAATATAGGAAGAAACTAGTTTTGATTATCATGCAACTATGTCAGTTCTCTTTCTTTCCATCTCCATGCTATCAAGGTTTTGTTTTCTTGGTTGTGTTAACTCAATAATTTGAAGTGTCTATGAAATAAAAAAATAATCATCTCTATAAATCAATCCTAACTTGGAGAAGATAGATCATACTTAGACTTTTGATTGGGATACATTAGACCCAATTAGGGGATCTCTTATCAAAATGAATAATATTATGGAGGGTTATAAAGCCTCCAATCAAACACAATCATGTAATAACCCTAACTAATCCCCATATTTTCATATTCACTAAACTAATAACAAGTAAAGTAAAGTCTAATCTAGTGCTTCCCAAAGCTTGTGGAACAAAGTGGGGGTAATAAATAGCAAAAGTAAACATGCATAGAAGGCATGTACTCATGTCAATGTATACATAATTATAATGTATGGAAGATAATTACAAATGCATATCTATCTACTTATATAAAGGAGGGAAAAATTTAGGAGTACTTATGTTTGAAGATGAACCCACCAAGCCTCAATCTCTCCCTTGGACAAGGTGCTTCATAAGAGGTTATTGTGATATTTAAGGATGACAAGGATAAATAATCTCTAGGCTACATAACCTATCAATGCATCTAAAATAATTCACCACAAGATAAGATCCATATCTCCAAAGAAATTATGAAACCCTAAGTTTACTCCTCAAGTAAAATGGTGGATAAGTAGATGTAGAATAACTCTTACTTATTCTCTTCTCTAAATAATGGAGAAATGAACTTGCATATATAGGTGGATTTAACCCTAAGCCCTTATAAAAATTTTGGCTGATAGGGTCAACCCACTAGACCTAGCACGGTAATGGACAAGAAATCACTAGGTCATAGACTAAGTCAACCAAGAGATAACATAGACCCTGAATTATTTTTACCCAAAACTCTATAAGGTTGACCTAGTATAGAAGACTGTCGAAAGGGGGTTAAGGCTAGGAATGTGGGGATAAAAGGGGTAAAATTACTATAAGAGTGTGAAATAGAGAATAAAAATATTAGGGATAACCTTTTTAGGAGACAAGTGCCTTTATAACAAGTGGCAAAAGGGATAATAATCCTACAAAACACCAATGGTCTACCCACCCTTTTCTCAGTACACCCCTTAAGGTGTGCACTTAGAGAGATTTAGAATCAATAGGTTCCTAAAAGATATAAAGTATCAATAAGTGATAAAAGTTTGAAAATATTATGTGTATACATATGCCCCATTTGAAGCTCATCATGTGCCACATAAGTTCAACATGGGATGGTGCTTCGAGAATAAAAAATGATAACACATAACATTAATGCTAAGTAAAGTGCATTAAGGATCAAATAAGATAAATGAAAGGATAGAATTGAGAAATGCATACCTTTACTTACCTTAGTGCTATAGATAAATAATTAGACTACAAGAGAAGTGAATGCATCCAAATGTGAAGAACATTAGGCAAACTTATAGAGATTAGTGTAAAAAATAGCCAAAAATAAAAAAAATGGAATATAAGCATATGATGTCATAATTATATAACATTTTATGGTTCAAAAATGGGTTAGTAACAACAAATATATGATTAAAATAAGGAATCTGAGGAAAATTATTTGAGAGGTAAAGAATTGTGCAAAGTAAGTTTAAATAGGGTAAAAGGGAAGTTATTTGTTATTATTTGACTTGTGTGTGAAAGAAAAAGATCTCTGAGAGACCAAATGATATAGGATGTTGAGGATATGATAACTAAGATGAGAGGGACTCCTAGTAGTAGCAACAAGTGCAGCACAAGAAGGCAACTGAGAACTTCAAACTTATTTTTGAATATCTTATTAAAATTAAGTGTTTTATAAACAATTGTAATTTAAAGCATTTTTAAGAACTAAAATGAACCCAAGAAAGTTTTTAAGGGTAATATAAACCAAGAGGAAAAATGGGTTTAAAGGGATCAGAATAATAACTATTGGAAGGCATTTATTACTGGCAATGAAAGGGGTCAACAAGCAGAAATAACTAGGTTGACCCAGTCGACCTAATAGGTTAAAAATTTGTTAAATACACACTACCAACTTAGTAGGTATGTGATGACTTAGTTTGTTTTCTATGCTACTAACTTAGTACATGATTACTGACTTACTATTAAGAGGGTAAAATGTGAAAGGTCAAGTTAGTTTGTTAAGTCAACTTGGTCAAAATAAAGAAATTTCGGTCAACTTAGTGTTTGACTAAGTGACTAGAATAGTATGAAAATGTGTGAAAGAGGCCGAAAGAGTGATAGAAAGGCCTAAAATGGCTGACTAAGTAATAAAATGTTTGAATAGGCTAAAAATAGGCCAAATTTATTAAAAATGGATTGATTGTGGAAAATTAGGCTTGTTTTTATTTAAAATGTTGAAGAGAATATATTTTGATTATGAATGACATAGAGGATCTAATACATATTTTGTTGATTAGTGGACATGGTATGGATTCCAATAAAATGGGTATCCATATGGGCACATCGCTATAGTAAGGTTGATTTGGGAGATAGTGTCACCAACATTGGCATAGAGATAGATTATAGACCACTATACCTAGTGGATAAATCTACATCCAGTGGTACATGTACCAAGATAGATGGGAATCCCTCACCTAGCTGATTTCATAGTTGTGCCCATATTTTGGGCTAAGCATGTGAGAGAGATGAGAGGGAGAGGAGGATTGGGGCCACCAATTATTAGGCCAATGATTAGACTGTGGCATGAGAGACCATGTATTGATCAATCAAAATAGGTAACAGATAGAGAGGAGATGGATGAAAATGTAGGATTTCTAGAGGTACCATCATTATAACCATAGTAGGAGTGTATGTCACCTCAATCACACCAGTGATAGAGGCATCGTTAGTAGGAGAGATTAGAGATGGTGGCCATTCTATATGACCCATCAGGTGGGCTAGGATAGAGTTGGACAATAGAGGTAACACTTAGACATAGCCTAAGACAAGCACAAGTAGTAATAGTAGGATTTGTATTGGATACGTAATCTATAAATGAGGTACTTAGAGGATACACTGATGGAGAGACTATTCTTGATGATTGTGTAGATGGAGAAATGGTAGTAGGTGACACATAAATGGGTAAGAATAGATGGTTTTGAAATTTATATAAGTTATTTTAGATAGATTATAGATAGAATCTATGATATAATATCTATCTGGTTTGAATTTTCCAAATCTTGTGGAGGAGACCAGATGTGGAGCTTGGGTGATGGGATCATTCCATGATATTGTTGATGAAACACTGATGTCATATGACCCAGAGACACTAGAGGATCTTGTGATAGTGTCTACCCCAGAGAGCTAGTTTAGACTAGCAAGAGAGGTTATGAGGTGAGTATAGGCACACAAGAAGGAGCCATAACCATTAGTAGGGGTGGGAGTGGGAGAGGCACATGCATAGTAGGCCTTGGCTTAGGAGAGAGTTTTGCATATGGCTACCATGACCCAGTTGACATAGGTACATGCCTAAGTGGATAATATATAGGGATAGGTGACAAGTATAAGATCTTAGACAACATATTTAAAATTTACTACTAAAATGGGATAGTCTGAGGCATCTATGGGTAGTGTGGTTAGGCCATGAGATAGATAGGATAGAGCTTAGTCATAGAGCTAGGGCAATTTGTATTATTGTACTTTATATAAAAAACACATGATATATATAGATATCTCATTTTGGAATTTAAATGTTGGTGTGTTTGTATTATGGTTGTGGTTTTGGATGCTTGGATATATTTATTACTATCACATGTATTAATCTTTTGTTGTATATGCTATAGGAAATATATGAGTTGTGGTTTCTTTTCAAGCATTATGTAAGACACATGCATGGTTAAAAAGAAATAAGAAAAAAAGATTTTGGCTAAGTATAATCAATCAAAAAAAAATGTACTACACATTATTTCATGTTGGGAAATGTGTAATAACAAGAAAATGACTATGTATAAGAAATCACATTAAAAAGAGCTTTTGACACCAAATTAAAACAAGCAAAATCACACTAAATCATGTTCGGATGTATGAAAATAATGAAATAAAATGGAAGGCATGTAAAATAGCAATGGTATAGAAATAAATAAATTAAGTCAGTCAATCATACTAAATCATGTTAGGAACTATAAATTAAAAATAAAATTGGCAAAATTGGTCATAAATTTATCACACTAATTCAAGCTGGGAAGTATGAAATATATAAAAAATGGTTGTATTCTTACATGCAATTAGAAAATAAGAAGATAAAAGGTGAAAGAGTAATTAATTAAGACTAAAACATACTAAATCAAGCTGGGAATCATGTCAATGATGTGTAACTTAATAATCAGTCAAATCTTATCTAATATTTGACACATATAATTTTGTTTGTGACTTAGATTATTGGAAAATTTTGTGAGGAAGGTTAGGTCCTATATGTGGTCTTACACTACAACTCACAAAGGGAAAACCAATGAGGTGGAATAAATGTGAAAAAATAGTAAAAAGGGTATGTTGGTAATAGGAATGTGAAATTTTGGTAATTTGTAAGGAAGGCCAAGTCCTATCCATGGTCTTACAATGCAACTGACAAATGGAATCCCTAGGGGAGTGATCAATGAGCAAATAAATATTTCTCAAGAGCAAATATGAATAATGTCTAGAGTGAAAAAGGGAATGTAAAAAGAATAAATTAGGCATCTTATGTGAAGACTTTAAAAGATAGGAGGCATACTAAGGACATGAGAAGACACTAAGTGACTAGCGACCATCAATGTATAAAGGAAACATGTTCGTTATAGACATAAAGTTATGTAGGAAAATAAGCATTATACTAAGATCAACTCATGAAGGTAGATTGGTACAATAAAAGTAAAATGGACATACCTTCCCATGATTTTTTCCCCATTCCTTAGGACCCCTTATAGAGCTATTGGTCTATTGTGAAATTGGGTACTTTCATGAAAAAGTAGGTATAATTAATTTTTTTTTCATTCTCTTTTTCTAATCTACTAGCCTACCACACCCCAATGGACCTTGACTCTACCATGAGGTCAATTATGGAGTTTGAGCTTCAACTAGATAAAATATATGTGCTTTGAATCACATATTTTAGTGTGATTTGACTTTTAAGAAAGTTGAATGTTGCCTTTTTGGATCATTTCATTTTATTAAATTATTTGGATTTTGAATATTTTGATTGATTTTATAATATTCCTCCTCTATATGGACTTGGAATGACCAATCATGAGATATAGAGTGATACACATGAATGAGTTGTAGGCTTAAGCTAAAGGAAGCAAAATGATGAAAGACAAGACTAACTAAAACATTTAGGCTTAAGAATGAACTAACATGTTATCTAAAGTCTCAACCATGTATATGCGTAGTTTATGAACATGAAAAATAAGGGAAGAAAGGAGATCGAAAATGGATTGGTAAATAGGAAAGTATAATGAGATGAATTTTTTGTTATTTGATCACTTGGTAAAGAAAAAATGACTAAAGGGATCAAGGTTTGTTGTATAACCAAGTCATAATGACAATTATCCACATTTATAGAGATAAGAGAGCAAAAAATCATGAAAACATAACAAGGGAATCATGAGAAATAAATGAAAGAAGAAAAATAAGGCAATGAGAAAGGAAAAATCCATAAGCAAACATAAATGACATTTATAAGCAATATAAAGTGCAAAAATCAACATCACCATGTAAGATAAATAGGAATTTGACAAAATGTTAAATGGTATAACAAATAGACAAAGGTAAAATTTGGAGCACACTTCCAATCCAAATGAAAATGTAAGAACACCATGCATGTCCTCATAAGTAATAATAGTTTTGCCCAAACATATAATCTAGAACATCTGATAAGTCTTTATGAAGTTGGATGTGAACTACAACTAATGTCTCATCTATCTTCATTAAAAACTATGAAAACAATTTACATCTAATGTCATCAATATAAAATGTAGGAATTCTTGATGGATCATGCTGATGAAGGATATAAAACAAGGTATTCTCAAGAGAATGCATGGGAGTGGAATCTATAGGTGATGAAGGTATCATTAGTGGGAAAGGATCCATAGGTGAGGGAATCATAGATGGAGAAGGATCCAAAAGTGAGGGAAGGCCCATGGGTGAAGGATTCACAAGTGGAGGAATAGGAGGTGAATAAAGGACTAGATGAGTGGATGGAACCATAGGAGGTGGAACCATGGGAGAATAAGGGGGAACCTACTTACATGAACAACCTTTGGGAGGAATAGTAAAATGTACAGGAATGGTTAAAAGGTGATCTTTAAGATGTTTTTAAAGGCAACAACAATGACTGGTGTGATGGGTTCCACATTAGTGCCAAAGATAATACATCTCTCCATACTCTAGAATATACTCAGGTAGTGCCTTCAAGGGAGGTATGGCCTTGTATGAAGACTAAGGGGTAGAAGGACGCAAAGTGTTAATATATTATCTCATCTTTTGACAATGTGTATATGAATGGTTATATGTGCCATGGAAGCAAGAGATATACCTATGAGTCTTGGTAGAGGCACTCATAAGAGGAGGTGTAAAAAAATTGAAAGGAGTTTGGGAAGGATCATTGGCCTATTTGGTCATAAATGGAGTCATCCATGGTAAAGGAAGCAAACCATCACCAAGATAAGGTGGTGGTGGTGAAGGTACTAGACTAGGCTTCATAGAAGGAGTGATGGGATTATAAGAAAGAATAGACTCAACTAAAGTGGGAGAAATAAAAGGATCCAAAGTGGGATCTATTAAGGGAGGGGTGGGGTATAAAGAAGGCTAAAGGAGAGTTGTACACATCTCAAGGATAAGAAGGTTATAGGGGTCATGGTACCTAGAAATGTGAAAGGGCCCAATCATAACATAATCCATAAGTATACTCCTAAGAGGTTCTTCAAAAAATGGAGGTGTTAACACCATCTCTACCTAATGATAAAGAAGCTAAAATTAGGAAATATATATAATGTAATACAAGAATATATACTAAAATACTGAATCAAATAGGAATGATAATGAATAATCTTAGCATTATGGGCGTACACAAGACCACTTAGAAATGGATCATTAAGGGTATAACCATCATCATAATTAGGTGTATGAAGATTAATGATGCAAGTTGGGATTATATTATCATTCGATGAGGTGTGATGAATGGAATGCTAAGTCTTAGTCAAGATAATAAGGAAATAATCACAAGTAGGTTAACGGTAATGAGGTTGCAAAAAAATGGGAAGCTAAGAGATGAGAGGATGTGAGAGATAAAAGGTTTTAATCTTGAGACTGGTCTCATTAGGTTAGTCATCATTAAAATATATGAGGTTAGGAGGAATATTCCCAATGAGTTTGGGATGAATGTTGTAACCTTGAGTGGAATTTATAAGAAAGTTAAATTGTGAGACTCACAAAATACAAAACTAGGTAAAGGTTCAAGAGTAGGAATCTGGAAGACACCACAGTCTTAGAATTGTTCAAAATTTCAAGGGTTAGTGTCACCTTAAATCATATAAATATTTCCATTGTGAGGGAATTTAATTCACTAGTAGGTATAAGAACCAATTGCTCTCATATGGTGAGTCCATGGCCTACCAAGCATAATGTTGTAAGACAGAGGAAAGTTAAATATCATCACCTTCACATGAATGGTGATAGGTTGGATAGTAATGGGAAGCCACACAACCTAAATGAGGCATTTTCCTTTGATCATATCCTTGACATGTGATACATGTGGATTTGAGATTACATTCATAATATATAAGAATTTTGATAAAATAAATAGAGGTAACACAAGTGTTAGATCCCTCATCAATCAAGTCATGATTAACTTGGATATTGCCAATTTTAACACTAATGAATAGAGGAGGATTATCTACATAAAGTAGAATCTCATCAGGAACCATAGAAACAATGGGAAATTTGAGGGAAAGAGAAGTGTCCATTGTTTCATCAATAAGTATTGACATCTTTTTACATTATTGTAATATGTTATCTTTAGATATAGATAAAGTTATTTCACTTCTTGGTAGGGGAGGATGAGGGATTTTCATTTCTAATAAAAGTTATATAAGATAGTTTTGATGATACAGATAATTCCTCATAAGCTCAAGAAATGGAATTTGGGATGGGAGATTAGTGAGTTTCATGATGGGATCTGACTCATCATAACCCATAAAATATTGTTCGAGAGAGGTGCATAGTGTTGAAAAAGGTCCTAAAAAGGAGGAGTTAAAGTACATTGGAATTTATGTTGATAATGAAGGTTTAGAACAAGGTTGTAAATTATGATGAGAAGATGAAGTAGTTGGTACAGGTTGGTTTTGAGAAGTGTTAAAAGAGGTGTTGGTATAAGCTTGAGTATCATTGGAGATAGGTAAATAATATGGAGGGATTGTAGAAATAAAATAGGAATTGTTATCCAAAGGACAATTTGGAATTGGTTCATCAAAAAGTTATAAGGTCATCTTTTACCAACTCATTTAAATGAGTTAGAGAAGAATTCTAGATAACACAAAAGGTGTGAGACAATGGAGGTGTGTAGATAGGTTTAGGATCAATGAAATCAACCACCATTCGCATATTGGTCATATTAACCACATTCTCTTCTAGAGTTGGGTCATTAAGACTATCAACATTATTGGTATAATGAGTGGGCTTATCTTGGGTATCTTGGTGATTTGGAAGAGAATAGTTATAGATGGCCAAATGAGCATTAACTTGATTCAAATCTTGAGATTTAGTATTAGTTTGATGGAATTTGAAATCAATGTCCTAATATTATTGGAGTTTTTGAATGATAGAATCATGATCAAAATTAGGACCAAGAATAAAATCCATAGTCAAATTATGCAGTTGCTTATAGGTCTCATGAGAATCACCCCAACTAAACCAACATAAATTATTGGGATCATACCAAGATTTCATAGGTAAAATGGGATCAAGTTATTGTGAAATAGGCCTAGGTAGACATTTTAAGAATTTGGTTGAGGATAAAGGTTCATGACCATTGAGGTTATAAGGTGAAGATAAATGAGGATTGGTGAATTGTTGAGAAGGAAGAGCTAGTTTCACAAGTTGGTTAGGAACAACTTGAATGGTGTGAATGGTGTCATAAGAGTTCATGACACAATCATTGGTAGCATGATGATTCTTTTTCTTGAGAAAAATATGAGTACCCATTGAATTTTTAAGTGGTTCAAATTGATGCATAAGGAAATATTGATGTTTTACTTGGTCAATTCCCTCCTCTAAAGTACATGGAGAGAGAGTACAAACTTGATATTGTAACTTAGGAAAGAGGGCATTGGTAAAGAGATGGGAATGATTATCATCGGAATGTTATGTTTACATTTATTGGATAATGTTTTCCACCTTTTAACAAAAACTTTAGTACTTTCATTTTTAAGTTACATACAATTTATAAAATGGGCCAAGGTATTCTTAGAAAGATAACTAGTTTAGAACTCTTGGACTAGAGAATTTACTAAATCTTCTAAACCAGTAATAGAATGAGTTTTAAGTTGATTGTACCAATCTAAAGCATCACCTATAAGAGTTTTGGCTAATATCTTGGTAGAATAAAAGGTATTTAATTTAACCTAGACTTTATATAGATTTATAAATGTTTTTAGATGATGACTAGGATCAGTTGACCCATTGTAAGAAATGGTAGGGGTGATACCTCCTATGTCAATGTTATCAATTTGAGATGTAAAAGTCTCATTTTGAAGATGCTTGATTGTATTTTTGATAAGAGGAGGTTGAGGGATGAGATTACCATGGCCATCCTAAAGAAGAGGTGGGTGGACATTTTGATTATGCATGCCCCATGACATATGTTTAGGGTGGGTTTGAAGTTGAATAAGGTGGTTTTGCATTCAAATCATTTGATTTGTATTATGAGCTTGAAAAGTATTCATTTGATTAAGTGTTTTTAATAAGAGTTAATGGGTTTTATTTTTATTATTGGCATTATTTGAAGCATTAGAATTAGAAGTAGTGGCTTGGCTACCACTATTGATATTTATAGGATCTTGGGAAGAGTTGTTAGAATGTGAGGCATGAGTGGAAAAATTCAATTATGTAGTAAAATATGGACTAGTGAAGGGATGATAAAGAATAACACTAGAACCATGATTACCATGGGTAGAAAATGATACACTAGTGGAAGATTTGAGGAGAGTGGATCTTGGAAGAGGCCCACTAGATTTAGAACCTACCATGGTAGTGGAGATACTAGGCATGGAGGTATAAGAAGTCATGATATGAGAAGGGGTCAAAATAGAGGGAAGAGGATGAGAATTAAAAAAACTAGCATCCCAAAATCCATGTGAGAATGTGGGAAAAGGTGAATGAGGTTATTCATTTTGAGCACTAATCATGAGATGGTAAATGGTAGAAGGGTCCTTTCCTCAATGTTGAGTAAATTCAAAGATAAAGAGGAACATTTCAGGGGTATAATCTAACTCTGGTTGATCTTCAAGTGAGAAGTGATGATTACAAAGCAAATAAGAATTAGGAGGGGTCCCATAATTAATTATGCAAGTGGCTATGTGAACATTACTCATATCCATAAGAAGATGCCTAAGCTATTTATGGGAGACCCTATAAAGGTTGGTAAAAATCATCATATATGTAGAATTAAACTTAGTATTATTTTTAAATAAGAAGTTTATGATGAAGGAAAAGGACTAGAGAAAACAAGAGTGATGAAAAATCAAGGAAATAGGAAGAGGCAAATAATAATATAGATTTGACTAGGTCAACCTAGTACAAAAAATAGGGGATAAAAAATATACAAAGTCGATGGGGTTGACTTAGTTTAGTATCTTGGGTAGAAAATAGGAAAGAAAAAGCATATAGAGTTGACAACATTGACTTAGTTCTATATCCTAAAATAGGTAGGAAAAATATACAAATTTGATAGGGTTGACTTAGTTCTGTATCCTAAAAGGCAAAAAATAATACTATGTCAATTGGTCAAACCAATATTGTAGGTAGGGAAAATAGACAATCTATAAGAGACTGTTTTGAATAGAATGACTATGTAATGAAATAATAATAAAAATTTAAGTAATTTTGAAATAAAGAAATGAAGAGAAACACACAATCAATTGGGTCAATGTGGATGATCTAATTGAGGCACAAAACACAAAACCTTGCACCAATGCTAGCCAATGCAAGTTATTTCAATACAACATACAATTGATCAAAGAGTAAGCAATCAACTTTGAAAATTAAATCCTAACTAAGTGGTTATCTTAAATGTTTTTATATTATTATAATATTATTTAAAGTGTGATAGGAAGTTGACTATAAACAAGGAACTAAAAATCAATTTATGGATGGTTTTAGGACATTTAGGTTGAAAGGGATCTATATTGGTAATGGTATTGGCTTGGTATTGGGGCCTACTCACTCAGTTCACACATTGTAGTGATAAGGGTATCAAGTGATTTGCCAATATATACCATTATCCACATGTTTATACTTTGCTAGAAAACCAAGTTGACTTCCCCCTTGGTGATGAAATCCAAGTAGGTAGGCTTTGGGTAGATAATTGTTAAAATGCATTTTAAGATTATGTGATTTGGTAGTATGTACAAGAAAATAAAAAATAGTGAAACTAAATAGTATATTGTAAAACCACCTAATTAGACTACATAATCTATTCTAAGCATGCAAGCAATAGAAATTAAAAGTGTGAGCTAAGTACTAGCATATAAGTGTTAATTCCAACTTTGAAACATAGTACATCGTCATTTCAAATGATAGTGTATTTATAGATTATAGAATAGAGTCAATAATGTCTCTACTATATTATGGAAGTAAGGGTCTAAAAAATAACTAAGTTGATAGTGTTGACTTAGTTTTCTATACAAAATACATAATACAAAACTATGTCAACAATGTCAACCTAGTTTACTCTATAAGGGAAATTTTAAGGACTATAAACTTTGAGAAACAAAACTATAATGAATAAAAAGAATGAAAGATAAAGATAAAAAGGAACCTTGGTGGGATTAAAGATGCTTAGAATTACAAAAATTTTATTTTAATTTACTTGAAAGTTCTACCAACTAAGTCAGCCAGGTCAACCTAGTTTTATTAAACACTACTACTGAAGCCTATAAAAATAACTATGTTAATAGTGTTGACCTAGTTTGTATGTTGAAAGTATGAAAATGTAATGTGTCAACTAGGTTGACCTAGTATCCTGAACCTAGAATTGAAAAACATGTACTGTGTTGATAGAATCAACCCTATAGCCTATAGTTGATGAAGAACCTACATAAATAGAATAGATTCATATTTATGTGACTATGTGTTAAACCTACACACATAAGTTAGAACTATACTGAAATTATCAATATAGTATTGTAAATATAGATAAATAATAAAATGAAATGATAAAATAATGAAAAACATGATATAAAAATTATAAGGGTTAGATTCACATTAGGTTCACTAGAATCTATGCAATCATAAATGCATCATGTATATAAATCAATCCTAACTCAAATAAGATAGATCATACTTACACTTCTAATTAGTGATACATTAGATAATTGAGAACATGACCAATATGGGGATCTACTAGACCTAATTAGGTTATCTCTTATCATAATAAACAATACTAGGGGGGTTCCAAAGCCTCCAATCAACCACAATCATGCAATAACCCTAACTAAGCCCTATGTTTTAATATTCACTAAACCAATAACAAGTAAATTAAAGTCTAATCTAGTGCTCACCAAAGCTTATGGCACAATATGGGGGTAATAAACAAAAAAATTAAACATGTATAGAATACATATACTCACATCAATGTATACATAATTCTAATGCATAGAAGATAAGTATAAATTCATATCTATCTACTCTTAAAAAGGAGGAACAAAGTTAGGAATACTTACCTTTGAAGATGAAACCATCAAGTCACAATCTCTCTATTAGCCAAGGTTCTTCACAAGAGGTTATTATGGTATGCAAGTATGGAAAGGATAAATTGTCTCTAGGCTACACAAACTATCAATGCATCCAAAATACTTATCCATAAGAAAAGATCTATATCTTGAAAGAAAGTATAGAACTATAAGCTTGATCATCAAGTAGAATGGTGGATAAGAAGATGTGTCATATCTCTTACTTATTATTCTCTTCTCTAAATAATGGGGAAATGAAATTGTATATATAGGTAGATTTAACCTTAAGCCCTTATAAAAAAATTAGCTCATAAGGTCAACCTAGTGGACCTAACACAATAATGGACAAGAAATGACTAAGTCATGGGCTAGGTCAACCAAGAGTTAACCTAGACCCTGAATGATTTTTACCTATAACATTATAGGGTTGACCTAGTCTACCTATTATAGAATATTATCAAAAGGGGTTTAAGGCTAGGAAAAATGGGGGGAAAAGGTAGAATATCTTTGGAGGAGTTTGCAATAGAGAATAACAAGCTTCAAAATAAGGTTTTCAAGAGATAAGTGTGTAGATAACAAATGGAAAAAGGGACAACAATCCTGTGAAGCACCAATGGTCTACCCACCCCTTTCCCAGTGCACCCATTAAGGCATACACTCAGAGAGATTGGGACTCAATAGTTTCCTACAAGATACAAAGTGTTAGTAAGTGATAAAAGTTTGAAAATATTATGTGTATACAAAGTGTGCATAAGCTACAAATACTTCTAATTGTTATCATTGATATATGCTAATTCTATATGTGCAACATTTATTAAAAGTTAGTAGTTTTCATTGATTAAAATAGTTGTTTAAAACTATGTTAATATAATGAGGTGTGTAGGAGTGTTTTATTTTTAGTATATTCATCTAGGTGTGTGTTATTGTTGCCCTAGACACCTTGGTTTGAGCTGTAATCTTATCAATAAGGGTGTGCAACAATAACTCTAAAAGGAGAAACCTTCAATTGAGATCATTAAGTTTTCTATGATTTATTGCTAGACTCTTCAAATATGTTTGTCTAAGTGTGAAATAGCTATAATTATCAAGCACTAGTTCTAGAAACACTTATCAATAATAGAAACCAACCTATAAGGTGAGCCTTGAGACCATAGAAATTTCTTTTCTGCTCTACCTTTCCCTCTTTTGGAGTTTATTTTGAGGTCTACCCACTTTAGATTAGTTTCTGATACACCCATTTAAGTTTGATTTATTTTAGGATTTATTTTAGTATGAGAACCACCCAGTTAATAACCTATATGATTAGCCTTTAATTCCACCACCTAGTTGTGTAATCCATACCTACAACTCATGCCCTAAAGTGGAGTTTATCTCCATTACAATCCTAAAATGTTATCATTAAACTCATTAAATTTTTGGGTGTGTATAAAACCCACATTAACATAGATAATCATCTAAATCATCCTCACTATCACCTTTTGGTGAAATGGGTGAGCCACATGTCTATCTAGATCCATTTCTGCATAGTCAAGTTCCTTTTATGATCTTCAAGCCTTGCTTCAAATTTAAGTTTGCAACATCATATGGAGGTGACATGTGGTACTCCTTTGGTTTCTTTGACTTTATTATTGCTTTAAATTTACCTCTAACCTTGTCTTATATTTCCCTTATGTTTGACAAGTGGTTGTATTCATGTTTGATCAATCCCAACCTATTTGTGTACACCCTTCACATATGCTCTCATAATCTTGTGTCTTAGATTTATGCTTAGTTGGGACATGGTCTTAGTCCTTACTTCATGTTTTTCATTTATACTTCCCTGATGGTCCATTACCTTAGCCTTTCATGTCTTTGGTATAGACTTTCAACCATTTCCATTAGGGCATTTATTATCTCTTATGTCTTTGTTCAATCTATACATGCTACCCATTCCTTAATGCTTGGGACCAAACTTGGGGTGTGTAAAAAGTTATTGGATCATGAAAAATATAATAATAGGCTAAGTAAGAGTAAAAAAACAAAATATTTTAATGAAGGGAAACAAGAATTAATATAAAATGACTATCAAATAAATAAGTTAATTTTTCATAGTTGATTTTCTAAATTTAAGCATGAATTTGATCATTTATGTTAACTATACTTGATATCTTCCATTTTGAAGGCCTAAGCACTTTTATGACCGAGTCAATACTCTCAAACCCTAACACAATCTTCATAATGAAAAATTATAAAGACTGGGTCAATCAAAGGAATCAATTTCTTAAACTTTCAAATCTCAAACAAATATATACATTAAAGTTTTAAAGATCAAATACAACTAAGTCTTTAAATTAGACATTATGAAGATCTAGCCAATTTTAATTAAAAGGAAACATTCATTGGCTCTACTAAACTTTGAAGTAGGATTTTAACTAAATATTTTAATGGATGAATGTTTCCAAGACTTTACACTAGAATATAATCTTCTCACAATTTTCAGGCCAAGGTCCACTTAAAAAACTAGACAAGGTAAAGCAACATGGAAATACAATACATGTATTCAATTTAAACCCTTAGTTATCACATGAAAGACTATAGAACTCAATGCTGAGCTTAAGACATTAAACCACATGTTTATACCAAACCATGAGGCATAAAATCAAGGTTTATACACTAACACCATGAAAAATACACAAAAAAATGGCACACTCAAATAGGAAAACCACCAAAACTCCTCCATGGACAATGCTCAGACTCCCAATCAAAAAGAGGTTCCATGATTTTAGGATGAAATTAGGGAATGTTGGTGAAGGAAACAAAATTGTTATTATCATGGTCACTCTAATATATTTTGTTGTGAAACAATAGTCACATTTCTTCCTCCTTTGACCATTGATGGACCCCCTTGATGTCATTAGTGAAATCATCCCCCACATCTCAATTGGTAGGGTCATATAATGATAACATCTACAAATACTCCTATACCCCCTATACCATGACACTCCATCACATCTTATGCCCATGATATCAGCACTACCATATGAGATTTTGTGTATGGTAACCCAAACTATATTGGTAAGCAAGGAACTATATGTGGCTCCACCCACCAATGATTGTGTCCTATAATTCTCACATGAACATGTGCCTGAAAGGGACATGTCCATGAGGGCCAAGTATCTACAATTCTCTAATACGGGTGCTAAGTAATCTATCCCTACATGATCATGTGTAATGTTGTAGCATGTGGTATGACATATAATGTATGATCTTATTCTCATTTCCACACACATGGTATGGAAGCATATATTGTATGTGGAAAGCATAGTGGATGATACTTCATAAATCTATCATAAATCCAACTACTCAATAAAATTATAGGCCCCACCATTATATACCCTCATGAAATAATGTTATAAATATCATGCATGAATTTCACCCATATCATAGATCCTAAGTCATACATTATGCCCTACTCTACCATGGATCAACACATTTCAATAATATATAGTGGGACCTTCCCATCTAAATTATGATAGATCACATGAGCTATCACAAGTTGTATAATGGCCTTCTAGATATCCACAATAGGGACACATATACATTGAATAGGTGAACTCATAAGCTTGCATGAGTATATCTCTTATGTCCATTCACCCATAAGACTAAGGATGACCTCTCTACATTTATCTTTAGTATATTTCACACCATAGGCAAGCCTATAATCATAAGTCTCAACAATGCATGGACATCCTCCAAAGGTATACCCATCTCAATGGAATCCACATCCACCACCCACCTAAAAGTGTTAGTTAGTCACTCCCATGTTCCTAAGAACATGGAAACTAACTCCACACTAATTGTAATCCACTACATCTCCATAATATTGCCCAAACTTAAGGCAATCAAATATGCATGATCTACCACAAGTAATCTCTCAAAAGGAATAGGTAATCAAACCATGTCCACTAATCTCTGGAGTCTTTGTCACCTCTATAAAATATCAAATAATAAGGCACATATCATATTATATGATCAAATATACTTAAAAAAATTTAGAATCCATAAAATTACCCTACCTTAATACTTCATCAACTGACTATATCTTTGTTTCACTATTCATACTAGGTTAACCAACTTATATACTAAGTCAGCCACATTAATTTTTTACATAGTCGACCATGGTATATGACATCAACCACCCTATCTCAATCCTACTATTTCAATGAAATTCTATACGAAGTCAACCATCTTAATTTTTTTATGGATTTGGAAATGGTATACACCATCGATCATCCTTTCTCAATCCTAATAGATTAGCCAACTTCTATAATAAGTCATCCACCTTACTTTTTTATCCAGTCAACCATGGCATTTTCCATTGGCAACCATTTACCAATCTTGCTAGGTTGGCCACCTTATATACTAATATAGTCACTTATCTTTATATGTATTCATCCATGGCATATGCCATTGGTCAATTTTCCTCATTTCCTAATAAGTCAACCACCTTTAATACTAAGTCAACCACCCTATTTTTCTACACAGTTAGCTATGGCATATGTTATCAACTAATTTTCCTCATTTCCTACTAGGTCATCCACATTCAATACTAAGTTTTCCATCTTATTTTTATACACATTTAGCCATGGTGTATACCATTGGCCACTTTCCATTGTTTCCTAATAGGTTGACTACCTTTAAGACTATGTTGGCCACCCTATTTTTCCATTATGTTAGCCATGGCATATGATGATATCTACCCTTTCTAAGTTTAACTTGATCATCCACTTGTACCACTATTGGTCACTATATACTATAACTAAGTTGATCAATTAATATATATTCAACAACCTACCTAAACTTGCCCAAATCCCAATTCAATTTGTGCATTGATTTTGAACTAGATAATCATTAATCCCATATACCTAATTTTAACCCTTTAATCCTACCCACTACTACTCATAATTTTTACTCAATTTCTAGTTTTTTGGAGAAAATTACATACATAGATTGCTCCAACACTTATTTTTCCTAACCTAGTTAATTTTAATACCAAAATGATAAAAATTCATATGAGATTCACCCATACCTAGACTATCATGGTAGTAATAGTGATATGTACTACAATTCATATTCCTCCTCACATTCGAGCCACTATCTCTCTTGTCAATTTTTTTGGTCACATAGAGCTCTAATTTCCAAAATTAGAAAATGTGTAAATGATTGGATAATTACCATTTTATAGTAAAATTTTGAATTTTTTTAACATTGAAGTTATTTACCAAAAATTTTCCTATTTTTCTCATAACTTTACTTTTGTAAACTATTTTATCAAAATAAAATAATATTTGTATTCTTGATAAAGTAGATCATTTTTCAATGCTAACCAAATATTTTTGCAAAAGGTTCAAATTTTATCTAATTTTTTAGGTTTATCTCTTTTTTTGCATATTGGATGAGTCTTGTATCTATTTCTCTTGATGTTCATATTCAAAAACAATAAGGTAAGTGAAGTATGTATTTAAAAAATGCTTAATTTTATTTATTTTCTAATTTATATTTAAATGTTTTATCTTAGTGTTATGTATTTATATTTTCTTTAACAAATCACCATCCCATGTTACACATACATGACACATGATAAACTTCAAGTGGGGCATAGGTATACACACAATATTTTTAAACTTTATCATTTATTGATGTTTTTTTTCTTGTAGAAACATATCAATTTTTGATCTCTTAGAGTTCATGCCTTAAATGGTCAACTAAGAAATGGTTGGGTAGACCTTTGGTGATTCTTAATATTTTTGGTTAATTCTATCATTACCTAAACCTATTACAAATCCTAATTTTCCAAATACCCAAGAAAAAAGACCCATTTATCCATTTCCATAATCAATTACCATTTAAAATAACCCCTAACTAATTAAATATCCTCTTTTCCTACAAATTCATCTAGGTAAACCTTGTTATAAAACTAGGTCAACTTGGCCAATCCAATTTGAGGCCTAACAATAATTTTTTATTTAAAAATAGGTCATATTGGCCAACCTCATTAGACAAAAATATATAAGGGTTATGTCTTATCCATTGCTATAAATACAAGGATCATTTCAATCCAATATGAGGGAACATGCAGTTCACATTATTATAGCTCATAATTCTACTAGAGCTACATTTGAAGAAGACATTGCTTAGGGTTTGTCTTAGAGGAAATATAACTAGTCTTGTTTGATTTATATAGAGTTATCCTTAAAAAATGCAATAACCTCTTGAAAATAAACATTTACCAAGGGAGATATTGAGACTCAACATGTTCTCCCAAAGGTAAGTATTAATAACTTTTTCTATTTCATTTGATAGATAGATATTGTATAAATTAATAAGTGTTAAATATATAACTCCTTCCTTAAATTACCTCTATATTTAAACTTAGTATAGATATAGGGTATTATTTGATTTCCATATTAAACTTTAGATTATTTATGCCTCCATTTGTCTAACATGATCCCTTGATTATGTATTTGTGTTAAACCATCCCTATTTATGCCACAAGATTTGGTGAGCACTGGATTAGTTTTGCTTCATGTATTTGTTGAGTGTGGAGCCCTTTGGGGATATCACATGACCATAAGAATAAATTTTGGGGGCATAAAGATATCCAAGTATTTGGGGACATAATTTTCATGTTCTCCATATGTGAGTAGAATATTCCTTGTATTCCTAATTTCTATGTATTCCATATTTCATGCAGTTAACTATTAGATTCTTTCTTCCCATGTTGACTTCCTTGTTTTAAGGAAGCTAGTTATTTATTGGAAAATGGAAGTCCTTCCTTGTTGAGTGGATTTGGTTGATATCACATGTTTTTGGGAAAATGTTGCCTTAAATTTTTGAGAGATTAATATGGTGAGTTCATCCTTAGGAGAGCTTTTGGATAAGCTTGATGAGGTGGAGGAGGGTTATCACATGTTGGATAATGCTTATCTTGGATAAGCATTGCATATTTGCTCCTCTTTTTGTGGATTTTCTTCATTATATATATATATATATATATATATATATATATATATATATATATATATATATATATATATATATATATATATATATATATATATATATATATATATATATATATATATATATATATAGGGTGTGGTGTGGAATTTAGAGGTTGATGGTTTATTTATAGGGTGTGGTTTATTAACTTGTGAGATAAAACATTGTGCAGATGCAACTTTTTGTGAAACACTTTCTACAAGAAATTTTTCTATCTCTATGAGAGTTCATTGTAATCTTGTTGTAGATTACTAATTTATTTGATAACTTTCATTAGTGGATGTAGCCTCCATTGGGTGATCCACATTAGATCTATGTTATCTATGTTATTATTATTATCTTTCTCTCATTTATGCTTTCATATTAATCATGAATTAAGGAATGTTTTCATTATGAATTTTATTACATAGATTTAGATATAGTTTATGGTAATATTATATCTATATTTAAGTATTTTATTCTTAACAACGGGTATCAAAGCCATTGGATGTGTGTTTTTATAAAGTGGTAAATCATAAGAAGTCTATTAGATTGAGTGGGAGATATGGGAGAAGAGATCAGATTTAGAGTTGAGAAGTTTGATGGTAAACATTTTGGTTTGTGGAAAATTTAGATGGAAGATTACCTATATCAGAAGGAACTTCAACTCCCCTTGGAGGGGAAAGGATGATAGCCTATAAGTATGAGTAATGTAGATTGGTCATTACTTGATAGGAAGGCATTAGGACCCATACGGTTATGACTTACATATTTTTTTACATTTAACATTGTATATCAAACAACTACAAAGGATCTCATGGATAAACTTGGGAAGCTATATGAGAAACCTTCAGCTTTTAATAAAAATTTTCTTATGAAAATATTGTTTAACATTAAAATGTTTGAAAATTATTCAATTACTAATCATCTTAATGATTTTAATATAGTTGTAAGTATGCTCACCTTAGTTAGAATTAAGTTTGATGATTAATTTAGAGCTTTGTTAATCTTATGTTCTTTGCCTGATAGTTGGTATAGTTTGGTTATGGTTTTAAGTAATGCAGTCATTGCCAAGGGAAGCTTGAATTTTGAGGATGTTGTAGGTGTGACCCCTAGAGAGGAGATGCAAAGGAAAATCACTAGTGAATCATCTTTAGGTAATGATTTATCCATTGATACTAGAGGGAGGTAAAAGGACAAGAGCAAAGTCAACTAAGGAAATTCAAAAGGTAGATCTAGGTCTATATCTAGATCTAAGATGATATGTTGTCATTGTGGGAAGAGTGGACACTCAAAGAAGGATTATTGGTCACTTTGGGATAAGAATTAAAACAAGAAGGAAATGAATGAGGTAAATGTGACATCAGGTAAATCACGTCAAGATGC
Organism: Torreya grandis; assembly: GCA_037957365.1. Lineage (NCBI taxonomy): Eukaryota > Viridiplantae > Streptophyta > Pinopsida > Cupressales > Taxaceae > Torreya > Torreya grandis. The sequence goes on along the minus strand of JARHVA010006146.1, from coordinate 382,797 downwards.
CTTAATTCTTTTGATGGATATTTTTTCTAAGTCTTGGGTATGAGATTTAGGGGCTTTTTTTCATGCCACCCCACATAAGCATTATTTTATTGATTATGTTCAAGATAATCTAGGACATGTATATCTTGGTGATGATGAACTATGTAAGATAGTAGGGAAAGGTTATGTTTAGGGTAATTTGTAGAATGGGAACACATGGATCCTTAAATATGTTAGACATGTGCCTATGTTGAGATGGAATTTTTTTCATTGGGGAAATTGAGTAGTGAGGGATGTTTAGTATTGTTTACTACAGATTCTTAGAAAGTTAACAAAGGTTATCTTATGATATTAAGAGGTAAGAAATTTGGTACTTTGTATTTGACTAGTAGTGTTGATTCTATTGATTTATTTACTGTAGATGGAGATACAACTATGTGTCACTATAGGCTCGATCATAGGGGCCATAAGGGCATGCAGATCTTAAAAGATAAATTGCCTAGATTAAAAGACATAGATCTAGACTTTTGTGAAAATTGTGTGTATAGGAAATAGAAATAGATTGATTTCTTGAAGGTTGGACCCATAAAGAAGGAACACAAGTTAGATCTAGTGCACTCAGATGTATGGGGACTAGATTATGCATCTTCTATTGGTGGATCCAATTATTATGTTACTTTTATAGATGATGCAACTAGACAAGTTTTGGTTTATTGCATTAAAAATAAATCTGATGTATTTGACACTTTTAAGAAGTGGAAAGCCTTGATTGATAATGAAATAGGTCTCAATTTGAAATGTCTCAGATTAGATAATGGAGGTGAGCATTGTAGTAATGCTTTCTTTGATTATTTTTCTAACAATGAAATCCATAGGCAAAGGATGATTCCAAGAACTCCATATTAGAATGGGGTATCTAAAAAGATGAATAGAAAAATAATGGAACATGAGGTTACATACAAGGTTGCCTTTACAATTTTAGGTAGAAGTAGTTAGCATGATAGTATATTTGATTAATATAGGACATTCTATGCCTTTGGATGAAGGTATTCCAAAACAAGCTTGGTCTATAAGAATGTTGATTATTCTTTTCTTAGAGTCTTTGGATGTGAGGCTTTTGATTTCATCAAGAAATAAGATGGGACCAAGCTAGAGGCTAAATTAGCTAAATGCACATTTGTTGGTTATGGTGAGGATGAATTTGGTTTCCATTTATGGAGCATTAAAGATAGTAAAATATTTTGATCTAGATATGTAGTCTTTATTTAAAAAGTCATGCATAAGGATCAGCTAAAGGAACATGATCAAGAACAAAAAGAGTACATAGTATTGGAAGATATTGTAGATGGAAAAGTATCTAATCATTTAGTTTAGGAACCTTATAGACATGACCCTAAAATCCTATGGTAAGAAGGTCTTCTAGGATAATAAAATCACTTTAACATTTTTCTCCTTCTTTGAATTATTTATTACTCATTGATAATGGAGAACCAAAGTGTTATGAGGAAGCAATGTAGGTAAATGCCAAGTTGAGATGGGAATAAGCCATGGATGAAGACCATAGATCTCTCATGGAGAACCAAACATAGGAATTCACTAGGCTACCTAAGGATAAGAGTGTATTTCCAAACAAGTGGATCTTTAGAATCAAATAAGAGGATGAAGGGAAAAAATGGTATAATGCCAGGATGGTGGTCAAGGGGTTTGCACAAAAATTAGGAATTGATTTTAATGAGATTTTCTCTCCTATTGTAAAAATGACTTATATTAGGACTTTTCTTGGTTTATTTTTAGTTGAGGATTTTCACTTAGAATAGTTAGATGTGAAAATTGCTTTTCTTCATGGTGGTTTGGATGAAGAGCTGTATATGAAGGAACCATAGGGTTATGAGGTCAAAGGGAAGTAGAACTATGTGTGCAAACTAAAGAAGAGATTGTATGGCCTAAAATAGGCTCCACAACAATGGTACAAGAAATTTGATTATTTTATGTTGGGATAAGAATATCAAAGGTGTCATTTTAACCATTACATATACATCAAAAAAAATTATGATGGTTCCTTTATCATATTATGCTTATATGTCGATGACATGTTAATTGTAAGAAATAACATAAAATATATTTATATGATCAAGAAATAACTTAGTGAATCCTTTTCTATGAATGATTTGGATGTTGTAAAGAAAATACATGGTATGAGGATTTCTCATGACAAGGAGAGGAAGCAAGTTTTATCCCAATCAAAGTATGTGAAGAAAGTCTTGGAAAGGTTTAGCATGTTAGATGCTAAATCTATTGGTACTCTTTTGGAAGGCCTCTTTTAATTATAAAAAAGAGTAGTATACCACTATGAAAGCTAAAAATCTTAAGATGTCCAAGGTACCTTACTCATAAATATTTGGTATCTTGGTGTATGCCATGGTTTGTACTGGGCTAGATATTACCCAAGCAGTAGGAGTTGTGAGTAGGTATATGATTGATCTAAGTTATGAGCATTGGCAGGTAGTGAAATGGATTCTTTGGTATTTGAGAGAAACCATTGAGTTTGCATTATGTTATGATGGATTAGATACCACTTTGCATGGTTATGTGAACTCATATATGGTAGGGGATATTGATAGCAAGAGAAATATGATAGGATATATATTTACTATTGGAGATACAATAGTTAGTTGGATTTGTAGGATATATAAGGTTATGGCTTTTTCAACCACAAAGGTAGAGTATGTTGTTACCATGGAGGCTAGTAAGGAGATGATTTGGTTACAATATTTGTTTTGATAGTTGGGGCATGAGAAGGAAGTTGAGAGACTACATACTGATAGTTAGAGTGCTATTCATTTGGCAAAAAACTCTACTTTCCACTTGAGGACAAAACATATTTATTTACATTATCACTTCATCAGGATAGCTTTGGAGGAGAACTTGGTGAAGCTAGAAAAGATTCATACTAGCCAAAATCCTATGGTTTTGATGACCAAGGTGGTCACTTTGGACAAGTTGAGACTATATTTAGATTTGGTTGGCCTTAGTGGTCATAGATCAATAATAGATTTTGTTCAGGAGAAACTATCTCCAAGTGGGATATTGTTGAGTGTGGATTTCTTTGGGTTTATCACATGACCATAGGAATACATTTTTGGAGCCTAAAGAGCTCCAAGGATGTGGGAGGCATAGTTTTCATGTTTTCCACATTTGAGTGGAATATTCCTTGTATTCCTAATTTCTATGTATTCTATATTTCATGGAATTAGTTGTTAGATGCCTTTTCCCATGTTAACTTCCTTATTTTAAGGAAGCTAGTTATTTTTTGAAAAATAGAACTCCTTCCTTGTTAAGTAAAGTTGGTTGAGATCACATGTTTTTGGGAAAATGTTCCCTTAGAAGGTGGAGAGATATGGAAAATTCCTCCTTGGGGGAGCTATTGGATAAGATTGATGATGTGGAGAAGGGTTGTCACATGTTAGATAATGCTTATCTTGGATAAGCATTGCATATTTACTCCTTTTGTGGATTTTCTTCATTTTCTTATATATAGGGTGTGGTGTGGCCTTTAGAGGTTGATGGTTTATTTACAGGGTGTAGATTTGAGGATTAGAGTCAAAGTGTAGGTGTTAATTATAGGATGTGATTTAGCAACATGTGAGATACAACATTGTGTAGCTGTAAGTGTAGATTTTATGCAACACTTTATATAGGATATTTTTTTATCTCTGTGAGAGTTTATTGTAATCTTGTGATAGATTATTGATTTATTTAAGAACTTTCATTGGTAGATGAAGCCCACCTTGGATCAAACACATTAGATCTATGTTATTATTATCTTTCTCTCATTTATGGTTTAATATTAATGGTGAATTAAGGAATGTTTCCATGATGCATTTTATTTCATAGATTTAGATCTAGTTTATGGTAATAGTAGATCTGGATTTAAGTATTTTATTCTTAACAATATTTAGACTTATCTAGGGTTATTGCATAGTGTTATTTATCTAAAGGCTTTGTAACCCTCTCCTTTAGTGTTGTGTGATAAGTGAACCCTTAAATAGGTTTAAAATATTCAATTTGGTTATGCTCCTAATATAAATAATATTACAATATATGTTAATTACCTTATCTGATCCTGGATTTACTTAATAAGATAAGTTATAGACATATCTCAATTTTTTACATACATGATCGACATCTCTAGCCTAATCAAATTTATAAGACATCAATAATTACATCATGAAATCACTGGTCCTAATCATCCCAAACTTTGAAAAGGATCTCTATCTTTACTCTTTTACCTAAGAGCACACCAATGTAACAATGCTTACATAAAGAATTAGTGATGAATAGAATCAAATTAATTTAATTAGGATGAATTTTAAGGATGCATATTTATATTATTCGATCCTATATAAACATGCATATGTATTGGTGAAAGATACAAAAAAATCATGGACTATACACTTCACAATAAGGTTCATGTTATTGTGTTGGACCTTGCAGTGAAGATTATGTTAGGTCAGAATGAACTTAGGAAGTTTAGATTAAAATGGATGGAAAAGATACAATATTATGATATTGATATCAAACTATCAATTATGGTTAGATTATAGAACCTTACTCATCTAAACACAAAGGTTGACCTTAATATTATTGTGGTGTAGGTAATATTATCACTCAAAAGTGCACCCTTGCAAGAGTGTGTACTTGTTCTCACTCATATTGATAAAATAAAAACTCTCCAAGGTTTGGGTAGCCTTATATTGGAGATAATATCTAGATGAAGGGTTTTTTCCCTTTTGTACACTCACCTACTTCTCTCTAAACTATTTAATTTGGTTATTTCTTGACTAGGAAAAGGGGTAGCAGGAGCATTACTCAAGCAAAAATTGGATATGAAAATTAAAATTTTGGGTGATGCACCAATATCAAAGTCATGTATGCCTATACTCAACACACTTTAGAGGATAAATATCTTGCACACATTCACTTCAACTTCATACAATATCTTTTAAATCAATACTTCACACACAAGTCTAGACAAACACTCACACTAGCTTAGAAGGATTGAACACTGGCTGAATTCACTTTTAGCTTAGGTAGAAATCAAACTTAGACAGTTGATATGAGATGAAATAATTAACATTTTATACATAAAGGTGAAACACTAATACATAAACATAGGGAAAATAATAATTCACAAAGTTGTATCAATGAACATAAGACACACACTTCATGAATAACCTAAAAATGGAGGAAATTTTAGCTTCTTATTGCTTCAAAGGTTATGTAGTATAAATTTTGGTTGAGTTTATATATATCCAAAATTATAATATGATAATATTCTCTAAAAATGAACATACATATAGAAAATGAATGAAGGAGAGAGGAAATAAAGTAACCCCAAACTAGGGATGAGTCATCATGTTAATTTAACTTCACTCCTAATTCAACTCAATTCTAACTCAACCTTCAAATTAAACACCAAACTTCCAAATTGATATGTATTACATTAGAGATTAACCATTATTTTCTTGGAATATGGCATTGGAGAGAGAGAGAAGATTATTTTAATTTTTTTGAAAATTCAAATGTCTCATACATGCTTTGATGGTCTTAAATATTGAAGAGATCTTGATCATCTTCGGTTAACTCCTTAGGAATAGTTTGTTTAATATCCTTGAGACTTTCCATCTTTATAGAGAGTGACTTTAGTTGTCTTACTTGTATCTTGGATTTTGATTTTAGCTACCTTGTATCTTGGAATTTGGCTTCATCTACCTTACTTGTATCTTGATGTTTAAGTAGTTTTTTATTTTTATTAAATTAAATATTACTTACTAAAAACCCAAATGAAAACAAGGTATGGTGAATACTTGTATATTAGAAGATTTTTCACACCAGTTTGAATCTATAAATTGTGAGAGCTTATTTTTATCTAGAAAGAATAACATGCATACATATAAACACTTGATAAAAATAAATTAATACATAATTCGGTGAGTTGCTTGGTCAGAAACCAATCCCAGTAAGTTATGAGCTTCCTCAAATGGATGTTAGCTTACTTGTTTACACAATCAAGTAGATAAAAAACATATGAAATTATAATAGATAAAATATATGATAACAATGATAATTAAGATTAATTCCTTGATTAACCTATCAATATAAATGTAATATTTATCCCATTAAGATGTAGCAAAGTCTATATCATATTATATGACATCTATTTGGTCATAAGTGGATTTAAGAGAGGTAAAATAATCAATAGTGCAGAGAGCTAGATCAAAATTTATGTCACTCTGATTAGCAAATAGGGGTTGGGATACTATAGTGAGATTTGTGATATTGATTATGTCTTATACTATGCCTAGTAGATTCATATACATTCAAATTCCATATTCAAATGATAGTAAATTAGTAAAGGATTATAGACAATAGTAAAAAATTAAGGTCTTAGGTTCTAAAAATTAAGCACACTGGATCACTATTGATCTTGACAAGATCAGTGCCAATCTATAGAATCAGCATCGATTCAAAATGAATCAACACCAATTCTCTCTATGATTGAGCTTAATTAAAATAGATAATAAATTAGACATATTGGCTAACAAATACTTATAAAAGTATGTAGAGAGAAGTAAATGGTATTTTAAGGATTATAAAAATAGATAATAATAGGTAATTTGATATAAAATGAAATAATAAAACATGATGACTTACCTTTGATCTATTTACAAAAAAAATGAAATTCTTCCATAGATGCAGGTAGTTTCTCAAGCTTGATAGAGGATATTAATTAAATACAAGAAAATTATGGTAGAATTTCAATACATATGTCTCTAATTATCTAATAAATCTAGTAGCAATTCGAGGTTTTGAGTGTCTAGGTCCAAAATACAAAGGCTATCTTAGTATTTATGGATCAACACTAATCTAGAGAATTAGTATTGATCACAAGTGAATTGGTGCTAATTCATCTAATTTTTCACCTTTTTTTCAATCATGGGTAAAATTAGATTTGATACATGTGGAATTCTTGGTAATGACACTATATGGGAGTAACATGGTTGAGGGGTAGATTCTTTAGGTTATAAATGGATTTAAGAGGTTAGGGGGTAGAAAGGTAATAGTAAAGGTAAATTACCAAGTTGTAAATGGTAAAATATATTAAACCTTAAGATAGAAATTATTTAGGAGATTATATAAAAATAAAGACCTATGACACCTTATTAATCATACATGGGGTAAAAAATTATAATGTCTACATTTACCCCTTTTTGTGGACTAGTATGGAATACGTGCTATGAGACAGAAACCATGAGAGGTCTACTACCCCAAGTTTATGTGAGGAGGTATCCCCCCTCAAATTCAGATCCATCAAAGGATAAGGAGTAGTGATGGGTTTTAAAAATGGAATAATTTATGGGATGGGAAGATAAAAAATAATAACTAATAATGTAGATGCATAACATGAAGTGTATGTTTTACACTAATAAGATATAAGATAATATAGGCAGAGATGCCCCAAGGAAAATCATATAATAAAATGACATAATTATGAATGGGTGGGATTAAAGGAAGGTAAAACAAGATAATGAGTGATAGGGCTTAGTTTACCAAAGCATTTAGTGTGCTATATAGTGTACATGCTACCTTTAGATAGTTATTCTCAAGGGAAAATTCACTTTTAGTATCCACTGAGGGGCGATACCCAAAAGATTACATGCCTTATGCATTATATGGGATTATCAAGGGATCAAAATCCACAAACCTAAAATGGTATAGGGTGAATAATATGGTATGTGTGGTAAGGTACTACAATAAATCTAAGGATCAAGGTTAGATGTATGTAAAATTATTAGTATAAGAAAGGGGATAATCGACACCAATCTAAAATGAATTAATGATGATCCACCCAAATGACACCAATCTAAAATAGACCAATATCGATCTAAAGTTAGGTATATAATAAAATCCAATATGGAAAAGGGCTCATTTACTATTTGTGAAAACCAAACAATGCTTGGGAGATCAAATGATGAGTATCCTATAAAATGAGATGGAAACTAGTGGTAGTGGATTAAGGTGATGACGATGATCACAAGATGAGGTAAGGTCTACTATTTTATAATTTTTTTTATTTTTTAAATCTTTTAAGTTTTAATGATTTTTAGAGTTAGGAATAGGGCTAGGATTATGGGGAGATGGCATCGAAGAACTGACATTGATTCCCTAGTGAATCGGTGATGATTTACAAGAAATCAACATCATTTCACTAAAATGATGATGATCTAGATGAAATTTCATTGATCCATAATGGATTGCCACTAATTCACATTAAAAATGTGAAGGGCTTATAATAGAGTCTAGGGTTAGGATAAGTTAGATTTTTTAGGATATTTTAGGCTCATAGGGGATATTGGTGATAGGAATGTGGTCTTTTGTAGATGTGAGATTGGGTTATAATATTATTAGAGAAACTATGAGTTAAGTTATGTGATGATGATTGGACCCATCTATAGGTTGTAGGCCTAGGAAGGTGCATCACTATAGATGCATCCATCGAGACATAGTTTTAATAGTGGATTTGGTGGAGTATTGGGATGTCATTATCAGGGCCTTCTAGCTACTAACTAGGGAGATGACCATCATAGAGGAGGACATCTACTATATTTTATGAATTTTGATGTAGGGAACATCGATAATACCTATGGATGAGTATGGATGAGGAGTAGCATTGAAATGCCTATACACCAATGATGTAGAGGATATCATATTTTTTACTAGTGTTTTCACTTTTGAACCTCTATATAAAGTTGATACAGTGGGGAGAGGCATACTCACCATGATGATGTTGGTTATATATTTCCATGCACTCCCCAACTTAGGGGAAGGTAGACTTTCATGGAGCTTGATAAGAGTAGTTGCAAACATGTTAGAGCATCATACATTTTTTTACATGGGCATCTATTTTACTAGTATATATTTATAGGAAGCTCTAGGGTTGGAGGACCTAGAGGTGATATGGATTATATATCATTATCATTCTTTAGTACCAATCTTATGATCACATCAGGATAGTGGAGCCCATTGGTACCCCATAGATATAGTAGTATGATACAGAGTATAGTGTGACCTTCCTTCGATGAAATGTCAATCTTGCATAAGGATTTATATATTGCATCATCTAAGACCTTGATTACTATTTAGGGGTCCTAAAGGGACTGAGAGATATACACATTATTTGGAGACCTTAATTGATATTTATTGTATAGCTTGGGGTAGAGGCAGAGCCCACAAGCATATGAAGGTTGTGATGGGTGATGGGGAGGAAGATGGATTACCTAGAGTAAATTCATTTTATATGAGTGTAGTGGAATTTTAGGTTAGTAAAGGACATTCCATGGGCCCTACACATATATAGGCAAGATGAAATAGAGTGTGAGATTCCAAGACCAGTCACTATAGATGTCCTTATAGAGGAAGAGCAGTTTCCAATAAGAGATGATGTGGAGGATTTAACATACACTCTCACATATATATCATGGTGGATTGAGTAGTGGTAAATAAGGTAGGATATGGTGGTTCAGTCATGCTAGGGGGAGTGGATGAGGATATGGAGGAGGAGGAGGAGGATGAGGGTGAGGATGAGATGGGGGATGAGGAGGATAGGGGAGAGGATGAGGGAGAGGAGGAGATAGATGTACCAAATATTATCATAGAGATGGATACACTAAGGGCTCAATGTATCACCTTATAGGGGTAGATAATTACTACATAAGGGGATTTAACCATAGTGTAGATAGAGTGGGACACAGTGTAGACCTAACTAGATAATCTACATGTGGCATTTGACTCTTTGTAGCTAAGTCATGATATGTTGTGGAGTGGGATTGCTATAAGTCAAAGAGGGACACTCTAATGAGGAATAAGGGTGAGAGAGATTCATTAGTAAAAATTGTTGGATAGGTAGTAGGGTTAAGCATAGGATAGGTAGGGACTATGAGCATTGAAAAATATAGGGAGCTAGTGGTAGAGATGAAATATTATGAGTAGATTATTATAGATCAACTTTCAGAGACTCCTTGTCATGATATCCATATAGCTACACATGAGAGGTCTTCCAAGTACATGCACATAGGTTTAGTGAGTATGGGAAACATATTATAGAGGAGAGATAGGGATAGGGATAGAGATGGATATGGGGGTGGAGCCTTGGCAAGCATCCACCTGAGTAGTGTATAGTTTACATAGGAGCTCATGCATGTATTTATATTCATTGTACTGGCTAGAGATCCATAGACATGTATACAATTGATTTGATGTACATTGACTAGTTTATATATGTTTCATGATTATGGATTATGGATTTTCATGGATTATGCTTACATATATGTTTAAATGTTTATGGATTTAGATGATGTGATTTATTATGGTTGTTATATGTGATGGATTTATATTTAAAATGTTTATGGATTACGGATACTATGGATTTAAGTTAGATCACGTGATTATGGATTTTTATGTGATGTGATTAATTTATTTGATTATGGATTTAAATGTTTTATGGATCATGATTGTATTATGGTGCATATGATTTTGATTTATGTAATGTTTAAAATGTTTCATGTTTAAATTAATATGGATGTGACTTTTGATTATGTGATTATGGATTAATGAGTTGATTAGATTATGAAGTATGGGATTTTATGTAAAAATACTTATGGATTATGGATGTATATTTTATTTTTTTATTATGGATTATAGATTTTATGCAATGTGATTATAGGTTATGGATTTAAAAAATGTAAAATTTCTTAAATTATGATTTTTGATTATGATTATGAACTTTGGACTACATTATGGATTATGAAAAATATGTTTATGGATCATGATTTGCATTGATGCAAACTATAACTTACTAATTTTATGTTTATAAATTTTTGAATTATTAGATTAGGATATTAATTTAATTTACATAGGGATATTTTTCATTATTGGCTTATACATTATGCAAGAAAACCACTTGAAAGGAATGCATGTAAATCCTTAAGTAATTACTAATAATATTCCTAACAACACTAGGTCAACTAAGTTCAGGATCTTTGAGATTTTATTTTAGGATTTGATAAAAAGTGGATTCTCAGAATTAAATGTTTCCATCTTGCATGCCCAGAACTAAGGTCACCCCTAGAATCCTTTTGTGCCAATCCATGTAGACTGATCAATACAAGAAATCTACTAAATTAAAAAAAATTGATCAGTACTAGAATATTTTTAGGAAAATTTTATGCATGATATCCATATTTTAAGGGATGGCTTATATTTTTAGATATGCTTTTTGAAATAGCTATCCTTTGAGGAAATAGTCTGTGTTTTGATATTTTGTATATTTTTGCATATTTTGTGCATTTACATAGATGTACTTCGAGGGAAAAGTCTATTTATTTTGCCTTTCTTTTGTAGATGTTTTTCTTTGATTTTTTGATCCCAATGTTAATTTTATTTTATGGATTGGACTCAAGTATCCTAGGATAATTTCCCAAAGCTTTGATACTCTAGATAAAACACTTATTCTTAACATGAATTAGTGATAGGGAGGGATTTTAGGGAATAATGATTTGGAGATCCTTCCCATTATAGGTGAAGCTTATCCAATTAGATCATGCCATGAATAGAGATAGGGTATTCATATTTAAGGTTAAAAATGGGCAATGCTATCAGATAGCCACATGTCTTTATATATCTTTATTTGGTATAAGAAAAATAGGGATATGAAACTTAGAAACTAAACTAGGGAGACCAAAATGATTAAGATTTATTAACAGTAGAAAGGATACAGATGCAATGTATTAAGAGGTTATCATTCTAATTTTCCATGAAAATAAGCCAAGTGATATGCCCTAGATTTGTATTTATGGGTGATGATATATGGCCTAAGCCAATTCAAAGAAAATTTTCCCCTTTTACTTTTTTTCCATATTAGTGACATATTGATTTTATTTTAAGACAAGGTCACTGATATTAAATTCACATTATTTAGATATTTATTATAGGTTCATGTAATTCATTCTTTATATACATGTAAATGGTCCAGGGAATTCGAGTGATGCTCATCCAAGAGTTTGAGCTGGGATAATCATTCCTAATAGAAGTCATCCTCAAAAATGATATCTCTTAGGGAAATGTGAAGGGAAGGAATTTGAACTTTGAGAGGAATTACAACTTCAGTACCTTATACTAGAGAAAAATCATTAGTTCTTGTAGGGGTTTGAATACTAGTTTGATAAACCCATAAGGTAAAGGGATCATGAAGATGTCAGTTCTTACTTGTTTCATTAACAACTTTGGTTAGGATGTTGACAAGAGTGTTATTGGATGCCTTAGCCTATCCATTAGCTTGAGGATAGTAATGCAACGAGAAGCTTAACTTAATGCTAAAACAATCAAATAATTCTTAAACCTTTCTATTCTTAAAATATTTTTCATTATGATGATCTTTTGAGGGATGATAAATCAAAAAATAATATGTTGACTAATGAATTCAATAATTATATCTACTTTGGTTGAGATAGGGGGATATCCTCCACCCACTTAGTAAATTACTTAGTGGAGGTAATGATAAATCCATGGAATTGGGAAGATTTGGGATTTATTTGACCTATAAGATCGAGCCCCCAATGGGAAAAAGGCCAAAAGTCTTGTACTGCTTGTAATACTCGACTAGGGACATGGGATAGGTTGGCATGCTACTGACACTTGATATATTTCTAATCATACTTTCAATAGTCATGATTTAAAATGGGCCAATAATATCCCAATCATAAGATTCTCTTAGTAATGGTGTGGTCACTAAAATGTCCACCACATGACCCATCATGAGCTTCTTTGATAGCCGTGGTAGCTTCATGATTATGGAGATAATGAAGAAGGATAATGTCAAACCCATGATTATAAATAGAACCCCTAAATATGACAAAAAGGGTGACATGATGATGTAAAGATCACTTACCATTTTTAGATAGATTTGGAAGAATAATCCCCTTTCACAGTTAATAAAATATCTATACGTACTAGAGATCTAATGTATTTTCCTCCATGATGTGGATGGAAGGAAGGTCATTTTTGGTAAAGGAAGGTTGATTAATAATATGAATGATGACAAAAAAATTAGACTCATGAGATGACGATGGGATAAATGAGTCTAAGGAATCCATAATATCTGTAAGCTTGTTAGTTGATCAAGGAGTGGCTTGGATAGCATAATGTTAGAAATTAACTAGTAACTGATTAGCCAAGGTTTTATAATTTTGATGGGTATCGTTATTAAATTGATCTATGCCCTTAATTTGATTGACCACAAGCTAATAATCACCATAGATATTTAGTGTTTTAATACCCAAGGCTAAGGCAGTTTGGAAACCTATGGTTAAAGTATCATATTATGCCATCTTATTAGTGCAGTCAAAATCAAGATTAAAGGATAGAGGGATAGGTGTCCCCCAAGAGGGATTAGGATAATTCCATCTCCCCCACCATACTCACATTTTAATCCATTAAATAATATATTAATTTGATATTATGGATATGTTTGAGACATGGAGGCTATAGATTCATCTGAAAACTCATAGTTAATTGGTTGATTATCAGATAGAGGTGCCTCAATAAACTAATTAGTAATGATTTAACCTTTAATTGAATTTTTATGAATAAAATCCAAATCAAATTATACCAAAAGCATAAGCCATTTGGCCATTCACTAATTCTAATAAGGCTTGGAGTGCATAAAATTCAATAGATTGGTGTTCTTGACCACATAGGTTTTATTGTTGGGGATCAACCAACAATGTTGATTACACTTATGAAAGCAATAAAAGTGGAATTAAATCAGAATGATAAGTAACTAGAATGATAAATAGCAAAGAACAAGAGATACAAGAAATCACCCTAAAAACTTGTATTAAAATCTTTACAGAAGGAATACAAATGAAGAAACTTATTTTCTTCCACACCTCTCTCAGATGTACAGATCTCTCTCTAGATCTCTTTCCCTCAAGAGCTCTCTCTCTCAATTACAATCAACTCCAACAACTTGGAATGATTTACATATACAATTCTATCTTGTTCAACATTACTCATACATTACAATAAGCTAAGAAGGTCTATCCTATTATATAATAATTACGAAACATGAGCATACAACTACAGCCATCAAATGCACCTCCTAATCAAGGGCTCTAAATAGTCTTACTAATAATAGAGAAGCAGAATTAAGACTATCACTTAATCCCATCATGCAAACACTCAATTTTGTCCACAAAAATAGCTTTCTAAATGCACAGGTAACCAACATTGGTTCCTACCTGTTTGCCTGTGACCGACATGTAATATCCCTGTTTCTCTTCAATTCTGAAACCTGATATTTTTCTGACTATTTCACTATATTTTACTTTTGCATGAAATAAGATACGATTTTGCAAGATAAATTCAAATAATAAATAAACCACACTAAATCACTTAACTGGCAAATCAGTGCTCTTATTATTCTTCAGAATGATTACAATAATGAATCTCTGGCACGCATATAAAAGAATACAAATATCGTCTCAAAACCTGATCTTTTGTAAATCTGAAACGGCTCTAATATAGAAGATCTTTATCTATGCAATAGTTGAATCAATACCCTGAATCAAAAACTTAATAAAATAAATCCCTATAATACCTGTGATAACTTCTATCTGAAGTTATCTCTCAAACCTGTAAACCTCTGTGATAACTTCTGTATGAAGCTATCTCTCAAATTGGCAATAGATCGGCTGATCTCTCACAGCCTTTGAATCACACACAATGAAGAGTTGATGTTCTTCAATGCAAATGGAATCCTGAAACCCTTGGCTCAGTCTTCACAGAAGAATTCTTAACAAAACTCAATATCAATAATCAATCATGAATCCAAACTCTCTCCCATGAGAAACCCTTATACCCTCCAAAGGTGTGCTTGCTAAAATTAGATCTCCTCAAATTAGAACTTGGGTTCCTTAAATTAGAATTCCTCAAATTAGAACTTGGGCTTCTTAAATTAGAATTAGGCTCTTAAAATTAGACCAATTAATTAATATTTAATTAAATTAATCAAATATTAATAGGGTTCTAAAATTAGACCAAATAATTAATATTTGATTAAATCAATCAAATATTAATATCTCCCTCAATACATGTCGAATCTTCGAACCGTCTAAAGCTGGTGAATCAGAGAGTGATTCTACACATGACCATATCAAAACAAGGGTGCTTTCCTACATGTCAAGTATCCCAGAGTAATAGGAGCTCAGGCAAATATGTCTGAAAGAACTTGAATGAAAGCCAACTGTAGAGATTTTGCTAATCAAAGCCATGCCAAGCTCCATCAAGACCCTCTATCCATCCTCTTAGCCTGCGAGGCTCGCATAATAGGCTAATCATCAAGTCTGTCGATGTCCACTAAAAAAGGGGACATGACAATCCGCCCCTCCTGAAATTGCTTGTCCCCAAGTAATCATGGAACAATGAACCACTTGATCCACCTGGATCCCAATGTAGTCATGATCTATACTGATGACAATCAATGCAAGCTCCTGTAATATCCTCATAAATATAACCAAGAGGAATCTAAAATCAAATTGGAGAATACAACTCAACCAATCTCCAAAATCACAACTGCTGAATGGAACTATGTCAAGTGCAGAGAATCCACATCTTTGCAAATCACTAGCCACGGTCTCATCACCCAAACTCCTATGCATCACTGATAATGATGAGACATCATATGCTAGATAGCAATAACACAACCCAAATCTGCTTACCATCAACTCTTGCTCTAAGTCATGTACCAATAAACTGTCAACTCCACCTGCAAAAGATGATGCCAATCCATCCCATAATGGATGGTAAGAAACTGGAGCCAATCTACACCTGTGTGAAATCAAATATTCTCTCTCTGGGTCAAAAGACAAATAATGAGTATACCCCACCTCAAAATCCTTGTGAGGTAGCATAGTAGATAGGATCCCTATAATCTCCCCACCCAATCTGCTAATAACACCAGTACCTCAAATGAGAACACCTTTTGACACCTTATGTGAGTCTAGATGAACACCTGCACTATCTAGCAAATACTCCATGAATGATTTAGTGTAGTAAAAATTGTATGTGGAAGCATCAACATACTCCCCCGCACACCACAACTAATCCCTCTGTAAAGGTGGCACAACCAACTATACCACACTGTCATATGTGTGATAATAATCAATCTGGAGACTCGACTCCACTGGTATCTCAAACTCATTAGAATCAGGTACTCCCAATTCCTGAACATGTGTGTCAGCCTCAACAACATGTTCCTCAGCAACAACTATAGGAACGTACTCACCACCAACCACCTCAATATATGAATGATCTGGGTCTGGAGCTGGTGACGACCGCAAATGCTCTAGCTCCATGGTCACCTTAGCTAAATGAAACTATGACTCCTCATAAGCCAACTGTGTACTCTCAAGAATCTCAGAAGTCACCTCTAGCTACTGAGTAAGCTCACTCACCTTATATTCCTCGACCAACAATGCATCATATGCTGTACTACCCCACTCCATGAGATAATCTCTGTCGGCTACCAACTGCATATAATCCTGTCTCAAAATCTGGATAGCCTCCCATAACGAGTAGATCTCTGTCAAGGATAAATAACTGCCTCCCTACTCAATGCTAGTAGGAGAACCCCATCCATAAACTGCTAACAACTAATGAGCAACATCAAAATGCTCACAAGCGGTAGTGATATCTCTCTCACCTACTCTCAACTGGCTGGTCACATGATGGCACTGGCTAGATTGTCTCTTATAATCCTCCTCTGATGCACGGTCCAAAATAGTAGACTCAAAATCACTGATCTCTGGAGTACTACCATCCATACTCTACGAATCAACTCCAAAGCTCATATCAACATATAGAGCATCAAAAACTTTAGCATCATGGTCTAACTCCTCCATATCAAAAGAAACTGTCAGTGAAACTATGTCCTCAAAACTATCCACTGCATTCTCCTGGGTGTCATCTGCAATAATCAGATCCTGGGACTCTGCTACAATCTCTGCCATATCTGAGAGATCATCAACACTCAGTGTACTAACATTTAAGTACACCTCTACACTCTAAGTGCAAACATCAGACTCATCCTCATCTAACTCTGAAGAGGCTGTTGCTGAAACTATCTCATCATCACAATCTCTCGTTCCCTCATCCTCTACAACTAACTGAGAGTCCAAATACTCATGACTAAGCTTGACCACGTGTCTGTCAGAATCCTGGTGAGCCACCTTCATTGCCTCTATCTTAGGCTCTGAAGCCTCTGCCTCTAACTCCTCAGAACTATCCCACTATTTGAAATCTTCTGATTTCAAATCCTCACAATATGCCCATATTATACGATGTCCCTTGCCCTTAGGCCTCAAATGACAATCGTGATTGGCATCATATGGACATTTGCAGTATAAGAAAAGCTTTTGCCTGGACCCTTTAACAATGGATGCCATACGCTGAACTAATTTGGCTTCAAATGTAGGATCTGAGAGAATTTCATTCATCCTCCTCTAGGTTTTAACCAACTGGTTCAAACTTTGTTTCAGCATCTTCATATCATTGTCCCACTATTTCTGAGTACTTGAAGTACACATGATTTACTAGCCGATTCCCTTATGTGTACTCAGGTGAAAAATAACTCACAGAAAAATAAAATAGCTACTAAAAAAAAATAATAACTAAAAATTAGCTAATTTTAAAAGCTTTTGGGAAATAAATATCGTACCCTATAGACTGGGACTGCAAATAACCACCATTAAATATAGCGAGTGGAAATCAAGAATAGCTTCGAAGGTAAATAAGAGTATACACCCTTCAATGGTAGAGACGGTGAGGTAGGCGAGGTTTAATAATGGCCTCCAAGGAACTACCTCTATGGATTTGTGGGGAATCAGAATAGCTCCTGCCGGATTATAACCTAAGCGTTTCTTTTACAATTGCCTGCAAATATTTCAGATTGATCCGATCTGATTCTTCTACTAAGCGGTCCAGCCCAATATGTGTGTCTAGCTCTTGTTGTGCTTTTTTCTAGAATTTGGGGGTTATATGTAATTTCTATCAAAAATAAATTATTATTTTAATTTTGATCTTGTTTAAGTGGTGTGAAAACACATCGTTGGAAGGTAGAAAAGATAAGGGATGAATTAAGCCCTTTCACCACAGATGGGATGAGCGAGCTGGATATCTTTGGGCATGATAGTGACCCACTTGGCATGGATGACACATAGATTAGTGTCCTCAAACAAATTATATCAAGAAAAAATATCCCCTGCTATTGTTGACAAAAATGTCCTAGCCACTGCCCATACACCGTCGGCAAACTATCTATATATTTCTACGGTTAAAGGCTATACGGCACGTTTTTGATATGAATTTTTTTGTTTTCAGGTGTTGACACTAGGCGCCTAAGCTGAACCACCCTGCGTAGTTGTGCTGGGACTGTTGGTATTCCATGATCTGCCCCATTTTTGGTGTGACACCCTCTGCCTGTTGTCGTCTGTACGCCACTGGCTAGTAATTTAGTGTGGTAGATATCAGATTTAATATGTATGGCACCCTTAGCAAAGTCTATGCCTTATATGCAGGTGTCAACCATACCCGTATGGCATATAAATATCCCTGGAAATCCTTCAATCTGGTCAATGATTCAATTGGCTTCTTGGGGGATGCAAAAATTGTTCAATCTTCAAACTAAACTTGATTCAATGTCCAATCTACCCAACAGGATGGCAGAATAAAAGCTCTGATACCACTGTAATATCCCCATTTCTCTTCAATTCTGAAACTTGATATTTTTTTGACTATTTCACTATATTTTACTTTTGCATGAAATAAGATATGATTTTGCAAGATAAATTCAAATAATAAATAAACCACAGTAAATCACTTAACTAGAAAATCAGTGCTCTTATTATTCTTCAGAATGAATACAATAATGAATCTCTGGCACGCATATAAAAGAATACAAATATCATCTCAAAACCTGATCTTTTGTAAATCTGAAACGGCTCTAATACTGAAGATCTTTATCTGTGCAATATCTGAATCAATACCCTGAATCAAAAACTTAATAAAATAAATCCCTGTAATACCTGTGATAACTTCTGTGTGAAGTTATCTCTCAAACCTGTAAACCTCTGTGATAACTTCTGTATGAAGCTATCTCTCAAATTGGCAATAGATCGGCTGATCTCTCACAACCTCTGAATCGTACACAATGAAGAGTTGACATTCTTCAATGCAAATGGAATCCTGAAACCTTTGGCTCAGTCTTCACAAAAGAATTCTTAGCAAAACTCAATATCAATAATCAATCATGAATCCAAACTCTCTCCCATGAGAAACCCTTATACCCTCCAAAGGTGTGCTTGCTAAAATTAGATCTCCTCAAATTAGAACTTGGGTTCCTTAAATTAGAATTCCTCAAATTAGAACTTGGGCTTCTTAAATTAGAATTAGGCTCTTAAAATTAGACCAATTATTTAATATTTAATTAAATTAATCAAATATTAATAGGGTTCTAAAATTAGACCAAATAATTAATATTTGATTAAATCAATCAAATATTAATATCTCCCTCAATACATGTCAGATCTTCGAACCATCTGAAGCTAGTGAATCAGGGAGTGATTCTGCACATGACCATATCAAAACAAGGGTGCTCTGCTACATGTCAAGTATCCTTGAATAATAGGAGCTCAGGCAAATATGTCTAAAAAAACCTAAATGAAAGCCAACTGTAGAGATTTTGCTAATCAAAGCCATGCCAAGCTCCATCAAGACCCTCTATCCATCCTCTCAGCCTACGAGGGTCGCATAATAGGCTGATCATCAAGTCTGTCGATGTCGACTAAAAAAGGGGACATGACACGATGTCAATCAATTATTGTCGATGCTGACATCTCCTGAACTGCTCTTGACCGACGTCGGTCACTCCTAACCGATGCTAGTGACTATGTAAACCCACAATGCACTCACTTGGTGAAGCTTTTAGGTCCACACCTTAACAGTCTCCCACTTGGAGATAAACAACTGCACCAGTACCTGTACAACAACATATTTTAGGTCTTCCATCTTTAACTCAATCATGAAGACCAATAGAAGTTGAATGAAGATTCAACTTCTCCTTTGTTACCGGCTTGGTTAACATATCCACAGAATTCTTATCTGTATGGATCTTCTCTAGCTTCAACTCACCATCCTCCAATACCTATCTTATGAAGTGGTACCTAAGCTATATATGCTTTGTTCTTGAATGAAAGGCTGAATTTTTAGCCAAATGAATTGCACTTTGATTGTCACTATACAATTTGTAACTCTCTTGCTCTTTTCCTAGCTCTTCCATGAACCATGTCATCCATATCATCTCTTTGCTACCCTCTGTGACTACAATATATTCTACTTCTGTAGTTGACAAGGCAACAACCTTATGCAACTTTGATATCCAACTAACCACCGTTCCACCAATAGTGAAAACATACCCTGTGGTGCTCCTCCTGCCATCCAAATCACCTGCCATATTTGAATCTACATAACCATGTAGATAAGTATCTAAACCTCCATAGCACAAATGCCTATTGTTGGTTCCTCTCAGATATCTAAGGATCCACTGAACTATTTTCTAGTGCTCCTTCACTAGATTAGCCATATACTTACAACTCCCACTGCTTGGGCAATATCCGGTCTAGTACAAACCATTGCATACATTAAAATCCCTACTGTGGAAGAATATGGAACTCTACTCATGTACTCTACCTCATCATGTGAATTAGGACATTGTTCTTTACTCAATTAAAAATGTCCAGCCATAGGTGTGCTTACCAATTTTGCATCCTGCATATTGAACCGTTTCAACACCTTATTCACATAATCCTCTTGAGACAAAATCAACCTATGATTTTTCCTGTCTCTCTTAATGCTCATACCAAGGATTTTCTTTGTTGCTCCCAAATCCTTCATGGCAAATGTTTGAGCTAATTTCACCTTAAGCTTAGAGATATCCTACATGTGTGATCCTGCAACCAGCATATCATCTACATACAAAAACAAAATAATATATCTACCATTATTCAATCTCTTAAAATACACACAATGGTCAGATTGACACTTACTATAGCCATGCTCAGTCATAAACCTGTCAAATCTCATATACCACTGTCTAGGAGCTTGCTTGAGGCCATACAAGCTTTTCTTCAATTTGCACACTATTTTCTCCTTACCTTTGACCTTAAATCCTTTCAGCTGTCCATGTATATTTACTCATCTAAATCTCCATGAAGAAACACTGTCTTAACATCAAGTTGCTCAAGATGCAAATCCTCAATAGCAACTAAAGACAGTACAGTCCGTATAGAAGTCATTTTAACAACAAGAGAAAAAATCTCACCAAAATCAATACCTAGCTTTTGTGCAAATCCTTTCACTACCAACCTGGCCTTATATCTCATCTTTCCATTCTCACCTTCCTTCAACCTGTAGGTCCATCTGTTCTTCAGTGTCTTCTTACCTGCTAGCAACTCAACCAAATCCCATGTTTGGTTCTCTTTCAAGGACTCCATTTCCTCAACCATGCCACACTCCCACTAATTCTTGGATTCTACCTGCATTGCTTCTTCAAAACTCTTTGGTTCTCCACCATTAGTTAGCAATAAATAGAATAATGAAGGGGAATATTGAATTGGAGGTTTACTTACCCTTTCTAACCTCCTAATGGGCATCTGAGACTTGTTCACAACATGCTGTCCACCTAAATTCTCTGACAGTGACTGACCTTAGTCACTTTCAGGCCTGTAACTAGTCGACGTCAGTTCTTCCTGACCGATGTTGGTTCCTTCCTGGCCGACATCAATCACTGTATGACCGACATCAATTTATATTCTGTCAACGTTAGTTCCTGCTTGGCTGACATCGGTCTCTATGTTTTCCTTTCTGTGATTAAATTTTCTCGAGAGCTCATTTTGGACCATCACCTCATCCAATTCTCCATTGCTCTACCCATATTGATTCAGCTTCTTTAGCTAATCACTATACATCACTTTTTCATTTAAAATAACATCATGGCTCCTAATTATCTTGTTAGTTCCTAGATTCCAAAATTTTATACCGAAATCATTAGAGCCATAGCCAATAAATGTGCACCTCATAGACTTAGCATCTAGCTTCTTTCTATTTTCCTTATCAACGTGCATAAAGGCTTCACAACCAAAAACTTTGAGAAATGAGAGATCTACCTTTTTACCTATCCATGCCTCTTCTATAATTCCACCATCTAGAGCTATAGAGGGTCCTCTATTAATTAGGTACACTGCAGTGTCAACAGCTTCTGCCCAAAACTCTAAGGGCAAACCAGCATGCAATCTCATACACCTTACATGCTCCATAATTGTTTTATTCATCCTTTTAGCAACTCCAATTTGTTGAGGTGTCCTTGGAATTATCCTTTGCCTATGGATTTCATGCATATAACAATACCAATTGAACTTATAGCTGCAGAACTCACCACCATTGTCAGATCTTAGGCACTTCAATCTTCTACCTATTTCATTCTCAACCATAGCTTTCCAAATCTTAAAAATCTCAAATATATCAGATTTCTTCTTAATACAATAGACCCATACCTTTCTTGTAGCATCATCTATGAATGAAACATAGTACTATGATCCTCCAATAAAAGCAACCTGAGCCGGTCCCCACACGTCTGTGTGAACAAGCTACAACTTATGCTTCTTCTTTGTTGACCCAATCTTGAGAAAACTCGCTCTCTTCTGTTTCCCAAAAACACAGTGCTCACAAAAATCTAGATCTATGCTTTTCAAATCTAAAATCTTACCTTTTGACTTAAGAATGGACATTCCCTTCTCACTCATGTGGCCAAGCCTTGAGTGCCACAATTTTGCATCCACATCTGAAGTAGATAATACAGAAGGAGAATTATTAGTAACACAATTACATAAATAGAGAGTACCTACTCTTTTACCTCTGGCCATTACAAGTGCACCCTTGGTCACCTTCCAACATTCAGCTTTGAGAGTTACTGTACAACCCTCATCCCCTAACTTTCCTATAGAAATCAAATTCCTCTTCAAGCTAGGAACATGCATAACATCTCTCAACACCCATGTGTTGCCATTCTGCATTTTCAGCTGCACTTTTCCTTTGCCAACAATTTTACAAGGCTCATCATCCCCTAAATACACTATTCCAAAATCTCCATGGATATAGTCACTAAAATATTCTCTATTAGGGGTAGCATGAAAAGATGCACCAAAATCTAAAACCCAAGATTCTATATTATTATGCAAAGAGAATATAAGAGCATCTTGTGCAATACCTGCAACCTTTGCTTCTTCTTTTCCTTCATGCCGATTGTCCTCCTTAGGCTTTGACCAGCAATCTCTGCTTATGTGCCCAATCTTTCCACAATTCTAGCATTGTGGCTTCCTGCCATTTCTGGATTTGGATCTTCCTTTCACCTTAGACTTAGACCTTGATCTCCCTTTCTTGCTCTTCTCTTTTTGCCTTCCACTGCTCTCAAAACTTAAAGCATTCCTAGATGTTTCCTTTGTGCTTTTCCTACGAATTTCTTCATTCAAGATTACACTAACAACATCCTCTACTTTTAAAATATTTGAAGTAGATGCAGTATTACTAACTGCCATTACCAAGCTTTGCCAACTTTCAGGCAAAGAACATAATATTAAAAGATCTTTAATTTCATCATCAAACACAATTTTGATTGAACTTAATTGATTTACAATTCCATGAAAATCATTTAGATGATTAGATATAGATCCACCTTCTTGCATACACAAATTAAATAACTGCTTCATAAGATATACCTTATTAGAAGCTGAGGGTTTTTCATACAAATTTGCTAAAGTAGTCATCAACTCTACCGTTGTCTTTGCCTGTGATAAATTAGATATCACAGCTTAGTCTTATAGACCCAAGAACCTTTCTATCAAGAACTTCCCATTCTTCATCGTCCATGTTTGTGGGCTTCTTTGCAATCCCACCTAATGATAAGTATAGATATTTCTAATATAGATAATCCTCTATCTGCATTCTCCAATGTTGATAATTTTTGCCATTAAACTTTTCCATTCTCAGTTTACTTTCTTTTGTCGTTGCTTCTCCCACTCAAATAGAAATCCCTACAGAAACCCCTGTGAGTACCCTGTAATCAATACACACTTACCAGATCTGAAACACCTGTTAGTCAAATTGAGCTCTGATACCACTTGTTGGGGATAAACCAACAATGTTGATTACACTTATGAAAGCAATAAAAGTGGAATTAAATCAGAATGATAAGTAACTAGAATGATAAATAGCAAAGAATAAGAGATACAAGAAACCACCATAAAAACTTGTATTAAACTCTTTACAAAAGGAATACAATTGAAGAAACTTCTTTTCTTCCACACCTCTCTCAGATGTACAGATCTCTCTCTAGATCTCTTTCCCTCAAGAGCTCTCTCTCTCAATTACAATCAACTCCAACAACCTGGATTGATTCACATATACAATTATGTACTGTTCAACATTACTCATACACATACAATAAGCTAAGAAGATCTATCCTATTATATAATAATTAGGAAACATGAGCATACAACTACATCCATCAGATGCACCTCCTAATCAAGGGCTCTAAACAGTCTTACTAATAATAGATATGCGGACTTAAGACTATCACTTAATCCTATCATGCAAACACTCAGTTCTATCCATAGAAATAACTTTTTGGATGCACAGGTAACTGACATCGGTTCTTGCCTATTTGCCTGTGACTGACGTTGGCCGATTACTACTGACACCGACATCTCCTGAACTACTTCTGACCGACGTCAATCGCTCCTAACTGACACTGGTGACTGTGTAAACCTATAACTTCTGCAATGCACTCACTTGGTGAACCTTTTAGCTCCACACCTTAACAATTATGATTGAGTAGATAATGTCATAGCTTAGAATGATGAGGATCTTATTATATCCAAAGAAACCATACATAAACAACAACATTTCATGCCCAATAATTCAATCTACTAACTGGTCAATATTATGGAGAGGTAAATCATCTTTCAAACAAGTGAGATTAAAGTATCAAAAGTTAGTACAAAGGTGAAGTCCCCCTGTAAGATTGTTAATAGGGATGATGTTAGATACCCATTTAGGGTAATTGATATATTTGATAAATTTAATGGATTAGAGGCATAGGTATCTCTATAGGAATAAGTGAATGGTTCACTGTGATCTGTTAGAAATGTAGTGAAAACTTGGTAATCATGGGGATATAAGGATATACTAACCTTAAATATTCATGGAGTCTCATGGGACCCTATGTTAATGTCAATGGTTGCCTCATTTAATAGACTAGAGGCTTTGAATAGAAGGGATTTACATAGATGTGAGTTCTCCATGCCCAAATGAGTTCAGATAGACTCATCATCATAACACTAAAGAATAGGGATGGTGGGACAATCTTGCCCTATCATGTCTGGGTAGGATAGAGGAATGGCTTGGACCTCTCCATTGTAGTGATAAATGAGAGGTTTTATAGTAATGGCATTGACTTAATTTTTTTGGGGGAATAGATATGATATCATCAATTAAGGAAGGGGTGTTAGATGGTGAGGATGGTGTATCCTCTTTAAACATGGGAAGGAAAGTAATATCTAAGGTGGATTTGGGATCTTTGTTGAAATTGAGGCCATGTTTTTCATGGGGTTTTCTAAAAGTTCTTAATGTAACCTCATGTGGGCCTTGTTCATGACATCTTATACCAAAACCCTTCCAAGCACATTATTGTAGGTATGTCTTTACAAAGTGGGGTTTATCAAGGAATCAAAATTTTGAGATAAATAGTTTAGCATGGATTTCGTTAGAAAGGCCTAAATAATATTGGTTGATTCTCGCATAGATTAAATGGGTGTGGAGGAAAGGTGGACCAAAGGGATTAATTTCCCCCAAATTTGGATAATAAGCATATTGTTTATCCAGATGTCCATATTCTTGAAGAGTGAGGATAGTACTAAGTGTCAATAGCTAATACTCTCCAATTAAAAGCTACTAAAATGTGGAATAAATAGATTCCTTACCAATTATCGATGTAGGGATTGTCATGCTAGTGGATGCTTCATTGGATGATGATGAGGTAGTAATTTATAATAGAATTAAGACATTATTTGGTCAGAAGGTGAGGTTTCAATATTTGAATGAATGGGGATCAACTGGGATATTATGGATTTTACCTTCATGTTCAAATTTAATACATTGATGCAAGGAAGAGGGGATGCAATGCATAGTTCATATCTAGGGATGTACTAAGATAATTTTGTATTGAAACTCCCCTTTGATGACATAAAATAGTTATAAGAGACCATGTGTGCCTACTTGATTATGAAAGACTACTACTCTTAATGTAGGGGTGATGATATCATTGAAGTCTTATAGAATGGTAGGAGATTATGCTATAACTATTTTAGGTAGCTATAGTTTTTTAAATGCATGAGAAAAAATGATGTTTATACTAACACCATTATCATTCATGACTTGTTTGATTTGAGTTTGATCAATCTAAGTAGTGATAAATAGTGTGGTATCTTGGTCATCTAGATATAAGGGCAGTATTTCAGAATCATGAAAGGTTATGGATTAGGGATTTTGAATGGATGCAATGAAAGATGACAAAGGTTGGGGCTCATCAACTTGTATCTTAGTGGCACATAAGGCTTCTATCATAGCCTCATAGTGATATGGAGAATTTTGGACAAGTTCATATAGGGAAATATTGACTAAAAGATGATGAAGATGCTTTAGAATAGATATTTATATGAGTTCTAAGACATTATTAATTTTTAATATTCATAAAATATAAATTTTACGTCTAGGAGTAGGTGTTATTAGACTGTTTATGGTAGGAGCTAGTGATTTAGATATAGTCACTTTAGTTTTTTAGGATTATTGGTCTTTTGACCCTAAGCTTAGGATTGCATAACTATGTGAACCACATCTATCTAAAATAAAGGGGGATTCATTATGTTCTCAAAACCTTCCAAATTTAGAGGGATAGATTGATATTGAACCTTATCAAAGGTTTTATCTTCTTTTATTACTTGTTCTAATACTGTGGGTAATGTGTTATTTCTTGAGGTATATGTAACCCTAATAGTTTGATTGTGGGATGGGCTTCAACTAATTATTCTATTAGGGCATCATGTTCTTATAATAGGTTTTGGACCATGAACTTTAATGCATTACAACTTTTTGTATCATGACCTATTATTCAATGGTATGCATATTTCCTATTTTCTTTATACCATGATGATTTTTTAATGTCAGGGTTGAAAGGATATATGGGTGGTAGAGTGTTTAAGAAGGTATAGAGAAGCTAATTTAGGACCTTAGAATAATATCCCTTTAATGGATCTTGACTAGGTTTTTCAATCCTCTAAGGTGCTGGTAGGGAAGAGGTATGTGAACTCAAACCCCAAATTTTTAACTCATTATTTAATGATCCCCACTGCAGCTATTTTGTATTTAGGATAAGTCCTTACACCTAAAACTTGTGTATAATTGGGATTTAAAGGGTTATGTATTGGAATGATCATGATTGGAAGATCCTATTGTGATGGTACATGTGTTTTAGTGGAGGATTCTATTGTAGTAGATTTTAGTCTCACTGAAGGATGGGGTCCTAATATAGACATTCTTGTCTGAATAGGTGGTAGCAACACTTTTCCTTTCCAAGTCTGCTTAAGGGTAGTAGGGATTTCCTCTTTAGGAAGTTTAATCCTAATAGGAGGATGTTATAGATATTTTCCCCTTGGGTCCCTGAGGTTTTTATTTTTGTATCTATGGATTTTCCCTTAATTTATATAGGATTTGGTTCCTTCCGAGCAATGGGGGGAAACAATCTTGAGCTAGTTTAGGGTAACATGCTAATTTATTTAGGGGATAATAAAGTAGAGAGAATGGATATGCTAGATATAGGTATTGTAATGATGTGATGAATAATATCTATATCTTGTAGAATGTCAAATAAAATTTTATTTTTGATCATATTTTACTCTTTTAGTTCTTGAGTGATTTTAGATATGATTTCCTCTAGTGGATCCCAAATGATAAGATCCAAAAAACTCAAGGAAGTTTTTGGGATGTTTGTACGTAGTTTAAATAGTTTAAAAGTATCTCATATAAGGATATTAGGGATAGGAATACTATCAACTTCTTTAGGTAGAAGCTAGTCATGGACTGCATTAATTAAATGGGTTTTGTGCTTTGAGGTCGATCTTGAATTAGCTTGCACATAGTTTGACATGAAAGCATGATTAGGGAATGACTATCTGAATATATCTATAGACTGATTTTGAGGTGCATTAGGGTTATCTAGTTGTAACTCCCCTTTATCGATAAGATTTTGTACTGAGCCTCTGAAATAGTGACATCTATTGATGTCGTAACCTATTACATAGTGAAAATTACAAAAGTCATCTTTCCTAAACCAATTAGGTTTATGGAAAGAATCATTGAGAGGTCTTACTAGAGGGAGCTTGATAAGAGATGGATTTAATATTTTATCTTAGGATTCTCTTAAAGGTGTATATTTTCATAGAGGAAAATGTGTCAATGGATTTTGAGATTGTGCCTATGAGGTGGAGGGTTTAGATTGGTTTTTAGTTTTTGGTGGTGCTTATATTAAAACTAAGGCATTAACAACTCTTTTTGTCTTATTTTTGTTGTTATTGATCCCTTTAGAGGGATTGAGTTTAAATTTTTTATTCCTCAATTTAACTTTCCCTTATTCTAGGGCTCTAATTTTTATTTTGTGGGCCATCAAAAAAGATTCATCAAAGGTTTTAAAATATTGCACCCATAACATCAATGAGATGTGTTTGGCACATGATCTTAAAAAAAAATTAATCATTTTGGGTTGTGGAAGGGATAAGGTGAGTTGATTGATGAGACTTCTCCATCTAGCCATAAAGTTAGTGACAAATTCATCATTGAACTGTTAGATGACATAGAGGTCAGTGATAGTGACTTTTCTTGAAATATTGATAGAAAAGTGATCTAAGAATGTTTGAGTTAGTTGTCTAAATGAGAAGAGGGAATGTTTTGGAATTCAATTGTACCAATCTAGAGTAGGTCCAACTAGCAACATAGGGAAGTTCCTAAGAAGAAGCGTATGATCATGTGTTATAAGGTAGCAAGCGTGTCTAAATTCTTAAAGGTGTTATTTAGGATCTTCCTTATTTTAAAACTTCATAAACTTTGGAAATTCCCACTATGGATGATAAGACCTAATATGGACTATTGGGTTAATAGGCTCATTAAAATTTACTTGTAAGTGAGCATGTTATTCTACCCAGAGGTAGAGGCTTCCAAATCATCCATCTTATTCATAAGGATTCTCACGAGATATGGTTGGGAATTGTATTAAAGGATACCTCCCAAAACATTTTGTTTTGGGAGTTGATATGTGGGAAGCTAAGTGGAAAAATATTGGGATAAAGGATAACTAATAGATGTAATTATGATTAGCTGAGAAGCCACCACATATTGTGGAGATTGAAAAGGGATATAAGTATACCCAATATCTTGCATAGGTGATATATATTGGGTGTTAAAATAGACATATTGCTGAGATGGTTGACTTATAGGGGCTTATTTTAGAGGTTGTATTTGGGAACTTAAGGGTACACTAGTTTGGATAGGTGGAAGGGTTTTTAGGACTGAGATGATTAGGTTTTGAAGTGAAATGATAATAGGTTGACTAGTTTTGGACTGAGTCACAATAATATTATAAGTTTATGTAATGGTTGGGGATGGAGCACTAGATATCACTAGAGGCAGATTACCTAAGGGTTACATAGTAGTGGTGTTAGAACTAGTTGGAGGAGGATTGCTATGGGAAGACACCATACTGGTGCTAAACCCTTCACCTTCCTCTAAAGGCATGTCATATGGGTTCCTTGAGAACTATATATGGCAGAAAAGAGGGATGCATATAGATTTGGAATTGAGATAATGGTTAAGTGTGATGGGGTTACTATCTAAAATAGTGGTAAAATAAGGATCATCCTAGGTATAATACTAAGGAATGCCTTCTCCCATGGACTCAAGAGAATTAGGAGGGCTAGGATAATTCTCCATTTATGAGGATGAAGTTGGGGGTTCAATTTTATTTCTCAACTATTGTCGTGTCAAAACTATGTAGTGATAAAGAAAAAAATAAGAAATAAAAACAAAAATCACACAAGAGTTCTTTTTTATTATCTCATATGTAGTGAAGAGAGAAAAAACACATGTTAAAGATGTACCTAAAAATATTTAACCTTTTAACTTTAAAGTGTGATAAAAGAAAAGAAAATGTTACCAAGGGTCTTAAGAAGTGACAATATAGGCATGGTCTCAATTTTGTTTAGGACCAAAAAGATTTTTGTATTGTGATCGATACTTGGCTTGGTATTAGGGCCTACCCCCCTCAATTCAAAAACTCAAATGAAATAGGGTTTATGGTGAATACTCATGGATTATAAGATGTTGTGCATCACTTTGAATCTAGTGATTGTGAAAGCTTCTTTTTAGTTGGGAAGAATAACCTACAGACATGTAAACACTTGAAAAAAATAGGTTAATAGATAATTAGGTGAGCTACTTGGTTAGGAACCAATCTTGGAAAGTTGTGATCTTTCTGTAATGGATGTCAACTCACTTATTTACAAATTTAAGTGGATAAACAACATATAAAATTACAATAAATAAAAGATATGATAACAATACTAATTAAGATTAAGTCCTTAATTAAGCTATCAATACAAGTTTAATATTCATCCTAGTAAGTTGTAATAAAGTCTATATCATTATATATGATATCTAGATGGTCTTTAGTGGATTTTAGAGAGGGAGAATAAATAATATCATAGAGATATAGCTCAAAATCTATGCCACTCTAATTATTAAATAGGGGTTAGGATACTATAGGGAGATATGTGATATTGATTACATCATGTACTATGACTGGTAGAGTCATCTACATTCAAAAACCATATTCAAATGAAAGGAAATTAGTAAAGGATTGTAGATAGGGGTATAAGATTAAGGTCTCAAGTTATACAAATTAAACACAATGGATCGATGATGATCTTGATAGGATCAGTGCTAATATATAGAATTCATGTTGATTTAAAATGAATTGGCATCAATTCTCTTTGTGACTAAACTTAATTAAAACATAGATTAAATGAGACATATTGGCTTATAGAGACTAATAAAAGGATGTAGAGGGATGTAAATGGTTTTCTAAGTATTATAAAAGTAGATAACAATAGATAATATGCTATAAAATGAAGGAATAAAACATGATAATGTACCATCAATCCATTTTCAAGTAGAATGAAATTCCTCCAAAAATGTAGGTAGTTTCTTAGGCTTGATAGAGGATATTGATTGAATTTAACAACATTCTGATAGAGTGTCATTAAGGATGTCTCTAATTATCTAATAAATCTGGTAGCAATTTAAAGTTCTGAGTGTCTAGGTCTAAAATGCAAAGGCTAGCTAGGTATTTATGGATCAACGTTGATCTAAAGAATCGATGTTGATCATGGACAAATCAGTGTGAATTCACCTAATTTGGTACCTTTATTTCAATTAT
The DNA here is from genome assembly GCA_037957365.1 of Torreya grandis. Classification (NCBI taxonomy): domain Eukaryota; kingdom Viridiplantae; phylum Streptophyta; class Pinopsida; order Cupressales; family Taxaceae; genus Torreya; species Torreya grandis. Next base: position 351,050 of record JARHVA010006146.1, on the reverse strand, counting down.
GGGTAAAATTGGCTTTGATAGATATGGAGTTATTGGTAACGACACTATACAAGGGTAAAGTGGTTGAGACATAAATTACTTAGGTTATAAATGGATTTAAGAGGTTGGGGGTAGAAAGATAATAGTAAAAGAAAATTATCAAGTTTTAAATGGTAAATATACTAAACCTCAAGATAGAGATTATTTAAGAGATTAAATAAAAATAAGGACCTACAATACTTAATTAATCATATATAGCATGTAAAATTATAGTATCTATGCTTTTATGTATATTTCTCTCTCTCAACCTCTTCAAATTGCTCCAAGGTGACGTATTAGGAGAGGGATTTAATATCTCCTCCATAAAAATAGGGTTGACTGACTTGATCAATTATTTAACTAAACTCCATTTTTCATGTTTCATCTCCATCTTTTTATGGTTGATTGAAGGCTTCTTAAATCATCTTAAAGCTTGATTTGTTTTTTTTTAAAATTAGATCCAATATGGCATAGAATAAGAGATATACATTACATGTTTTTTTAGACTAATTCCAACCTAGAGTTCTTTTTGAAAACAAACACTTAACCCTTTTTTGACCTCCATATAGCTAAGAGCACATGTGTTTGACTAAGCAAGATTGGTGAAAGCCTAAAGCATTGATTTGGATTGTGAATTATCTTCTTCATAAAGTTTTTTGTATAAGGATAGATATATTATTTTCATATTTTTTAATACTCCTTTAAATATCATTTCCAAAAGTGTATTTGATGATGACAATCACAACTCTCCATACTAGTTCTTCTTGGATATGCCTATCTTCTCCAACTTGAAAATCTTCTTAAATTCACTATGAGAACATGGATCTTGATATATTTTAACTATTTTAATATATAAAGAGTCTAAATAATATTATAACATCATCACCATGGTGGCATAGACCTTTAAAAAAAATAGCTCCAAACTCCACATACAACTTCACCTCAAGAAACTTTGATTTCGATTTGGGGGTCTAAAATGAGTTATAGACCTAAAAATAAACTCCTAATATGATAATTTAATATTTATTAATGGTTAATACTTTTTAAAAATTTAAAATCTTAAAAAAAATTCACCAAACTCTCAAACAAAAATTCACAATACAATGCATGCTTGTTGCCCACAAAGTGACTTGGAGATATTTATATTTGATATAAGACTATTGATATATTTTACATCATATAATAATGTATTTATATATTAAATTGATATTATAAACCCTATAAAATAATTTTATGTCCTTGTAAAGATATGAATCACTCATTTCTAACTCCATTTGTGAGCAAATTAGTGAAAATCCCTAATTTATTTCATGCTACATACCTGTGTTTTTTCATTTTATCTATATTAAATTATAGTATATAAATTAAATAAATTAAAATATTCAATTATAAAAAAATACCTCCATGTCAAATTTCAAGAGATTTCACTTAGCAGAACTTAAAATATGCTCTTTTTAGTGTTTCCTAGCTTATACAATCTCATTTATAAATGCATGTAGGTCTAATTTTTGGAACTTTATTAAGTTTTATGATGCCTAAATACCTAATTATTTTTTAATTATAACCTTTAATATCCACTCTAACCATTTAAACCATTTTATATTCTCAAATGTTCACTTAAACCTCTCAAAAATACCTTTTACTTGCTTGAAACACTACAACATGTACCTTTACCTTTCTCCATTATTTATAGTTAAATTTTGGTTTAGGAATGTGTATGAAGTTTATTTATTTCCCATATTATATCACACAGTTTTTAAATTTCAGAAAATAGATCAAAAATGCAATCAGATCTCCTAAAACTGACCTATTGGGGTTTAAGAAGGGTTTTAGAGCACCTTTCTTTATTAACAAGTGTTCATAAAGTTAATCTCATATAACCTAATAAAAAATCATGTAATATATATGTAAATTTTTTTCCTATCTTCCCATAATACCATTTTAATAAACTCTTCTTCCCTTTCATGAACCAAACATCTGAAAAATTACTTTACTAGCTTGTAACTAGTTTGATAGAGGAATAAAATAAACTTATACCAAAATTTGGACCTTTGAGTTGTTATTGAAAATGATTTTGGATAATGAAGTTTTTAGGATATTTTGGAGATATTATTTAATCTTAAATCCATTAATGGAGTCTTCCTAAAAACCTACACATAAACAATTTTAACTAATGGTTATGAAATTTGTCAACATTTTTGGTGACCCTATTGGGATGTTTTCCTACTAAACACTCAAGAATATTAGCCTTATCCATTTATATATGGATTCATAAAATAATAAAATATGAAACTAAAAATTACCTCAATAAACTACAACACTTATGTATAAGAACTTATGAAATTAAAAAATAATACAACTACCAACTGAAAATATGCATTACAACACTTGAAGGAAAGTAAAAACTAATAATAATATGTAAAACACTCACAATACATATATATCAAATAAAAAACCTTTTATTTCATTTATATGTGGTTGAAAAATATGAGGAACAAGTTGTTTTTTGAGTTCCATTCTAGTTGGATCAGTGCTTGTATTCCTTATCAAACTCTTTGGCTTATCTCCAACTGAATCAACTAAAGCAAACATATCTCCAATATAAACAAACTCTTCTTATTATTCAATGCTCAAATCATTTTTCTCTTCAACACTAATAAATTTCTCCAATGAAACACATTTTGATGCATAGGAACAAATACAACTTTAGCCTCTAATGTCTCATGAAAAAGTTATTATTGGCCTTGTATAACATCTTGAGAGATGTCATTTTTATTTTAAACTACTATAAATTATTCAAGATATTCAAATATCTCCATATACCTCTCTATAGATTCATAAAGGTCTTCCTAAGGTATTATTTTATTGACACATTCCTAAACATGCTTTCCAAACTTGAAAACCACTTTATCAATGTCTCGATGAGGAGATGTTAGCCTATAAATATTATAAATGTCATAAATCAAATCAAGGTATTTATATCATTATTCATTAAAAACTACTTGATCATTTCTAATAGCTTCTTTAGGCTCACTAGGAATCACTACATCTTATTTTGTATTTATACTTAGCTCATGTAAAGGGATCTTACCTTGTGAAACCACTACTACAATATCACTAGATGTTTCTATGTCATCTTGCACATCTTCATGATAAACTTCTTGATTCTCACTTGCAGCTACAATTTGATTTTTCTCCTTAAGGGATGCAACATGATATTCATCTATGTCAAATTGATGATAATTTTTCCAACACAACTCTTAATTATCATATCTTGAAAAATTCTCTTCTTCACATGGATGCTCTTATTTTTACTTAAATACATTAGGTCATCCTTCAAAAAGGGATATGATGAAAGGGAAAGAGGTTCCATTTAGTGTCATAGGAACATCAGGGATTATGGTCTACTCTTGAATGGGTTTTTGGACCAAAGATTATTCATGAATACTTTGAGATTTGTAAGTAATAATTTCATTTAATAATCCTTTGAAAGGAGGGCAAGAAACTTGTACATTCCTCTCTTTCCACTCAACAATCAACCTCTCATATTCTAATATGCCTTGATCTTCATGGATAATTTCAAAATGAATATTAGATGAGGATCTCAATAAACTTGTAATATTTATTGGTTTGTCTTATAAAACCTTTTCCCTCTCTTGATTTTGGATTGGAATAGGAGAGGTAGATGGGAAACTTGGAAAATTCCTTGATTGAGGATCTTGAGGAATAATGGGGATGTTTCATAAGCATAGGATATTTCATAGGATTAGGAGTCCTAAAAATTTGAATTTTAATTATATTATACTCTCTTGAGGGTTAAATGGTTCCTAGTTCTTCTTGTTTCTAATTTATGATTTTGAATTCATTTTCTCATGTTCTTATGTCCATCTACTATATTTGTTCTCTTTTAGTCTCATTGTATCTCTTCAATGATTTTACCTCTTGATAATTTATATAGGCCTAATATTCAAGCTCATATTGATTCCTATTATATTCTCCTTTCCTATAAATCTACTTAAATTGTCTCTCAAAGTTAATTCTTATCTCTTGCACAATTTTTTAGGCTAATTAGAATGAACATGATTTTGCCAAGGCTAATTGGAAACATGATTAGGGTGGGATGGGGTAAACATCATGAGAAAAATTATATATTTATGATTTATTTCCACTTTAATTAAATCCAAAAATATTTTTATATTTATATTAATGATATTAAGGTAAAAAATATGCATTTTTACAAAATGGATGACTGGAATACATACCAATTGATGTTATTTAGGTACTTAAACTGGTTAAACTAGTTGTATATAACTTGGATTTTTCATTGATGCTTGTATAAATTTATCTAAATGATAATATTCTAAAAAACAACACCAATAATTCCTTAACATATTAATTACTTTGAATATTTGTCCCACCAGGAATGCTAGAAATTTTTATCACTCAAAAGTGCACACTTGCAAGAATGTGTGATTGTTCTCACTGATTTTGATACAATGGAAACTCTACAAGGTGTGAGTGGAATTATATTGGAGATAATATCTAGATTAAAGTATTTTTCCATTTTTTACACTCACCAAATTATATATAAACTCTCTAATTTGGTGATTTTTTGATTATGAAAAGGGGAAGGAGTAATAATCAAGCTAAAATTGGATATGAAAACTTAAAATTTGGGTTGATTCACCACTATAAAATTTATTTATGATTATACTTGACACACTTTTGAATATAAATAACCTACACACATTCAATTCATCTTCATACATTGTATCTTAAATCCATATTTCACACACAGGTCTAGACAAACACTTACATTAGCTTAGAAGGAATGAACATTGGTTGAATTCACTTCTAGATTAAGTAGAAATAAAACTTAGAAACTTGATATTACCTAAAATAATTATAATTTTATTAATAAATTTGAAAATTTTAGATATAAACATAGGAAAAATAATCATTCACTAAGTTTCAAATGAATATAAGACACACTTCATGAACAGCTTGAAAATGGAGGAAACATTAGTTTATTATTCTTTCAATGGTGATGTAGTAAAACTTTTGGTAGAGTTTATGTATATCCAAAATCATAATCTAATAATATTCTCTAAAAAATGAACATACATATATAAAATGAAGGAAGGAGAGAGGAGATAAAATAACCCCAAACTAGGGATCAATCATCATGCTAACTCAACTTCACTCATACTTAAGCTCAATTCCAACTCACCCTTCAAATCAAACACCAAAATTACAAATTTATATGTATTAAATTATATTTTAAATATTATTTTCTTGTAATATGTCATAAGAGAGAGAGATATATAATCTTGTTTGAATTTTTTTGAAAATTCAAAGGTCTCATGCATGCTTTGATGGTCTTCAATCTTTAAAGAGATCTTGATCATCTGCAAAATAACTCTTCATGAATAGTTTATTTAATCTCCTTGGGACTTTCCATCTCTATAGTGAGTGACTTTAGTTATATTAATTTTACCTTAGAATTTTAATCTAACTACCTTACTTGTATCTTGGAGTTTGACTTCAACTACCTTGTATCTTGCATGCATGTTTCTCTCTCTCAACCTCCTCAAATTGATCTAAGGTGAAACACTAGGAGAGAGATTGATTTTTTTTGTTTTAAGGAGTATCATTCATAAAAATAGGTTTGATTCAATTTATAAAATCTTTAACTTAACTCCTCCATTCTTGTATGTTTCATCTTCACCTTTCTTGGGATGATTGAAGGCTTCTTGAATCATATTGAAGTTTGACTTGACTTTTTCTAAAATTAGCTCCAATAGATCATAGAATGAGAGAGAGATATTACATGATATAATATAATAATTACATTGTTTTTTTTTATAAAACAAACACTTAACCCTTTCTTGACCTACAGATAGCTAAAAATGCATGTGTTTCACTAGGCAAGGTTGTTGAAAGCACAATGCATTGATTTAGCTTATGAATTGTCCTCTTCCTCAAAGATGGAATAAAAGGAGAGAGATGTGATTTTTATATTTTTGAATAATAATTCATGAAATATCCTTTCTAAAAGTGTATTTCATGATTACAATCACATCTCTCTATACTAGTTCTTCTTGGATATGCCTATCTTCTCCAACTTATAAGGGTTTTGAATGTACCATGAGAACCTATAAACTGATTAATTTTATTTATTTAAAAATATATGGAGTCCAAATATTATTTTAAAATCACATCCATGGTAGAACACACCTTAAAAAGAATTATAGATCCAAATTCTACATACAACTTCAAAAAATGCTCTTTTGTGCTCTTTAGGCATCAAAAACTCCTGATTTGGATTTGTGGGTCTAAAATGATTTATATGCCTCACCAGACACTCATAATATTCTCATTAGATAGGTATAATGGGTAATACCTGGAAATGTTTTAAAATATTTAAAACTCTTCACCAAAATCTCAAATAAAAATTTAGGAAAAGTGCCTGCTTGTTTCCTACAGGGTGACCTAAAGATGTTTTTCTTTGATCTAAGCCTATTTTTAATGTATTTTAATTTTATAAGCATGGATTCATCTATGAACATGAATTATACACCATATAAATAATTTTTTTCCCTTTTAAGGTTCTAAAACCCTCATTTCTAACTCCATTTATGAGTAAATTAGTGAAAACCCCAAATTTTATTCATGGTGTAGACCTACATTCTACCATTTTATCTCTCTTAAAGTACATTTGAATCACACTCTATTAGTTTCAAATCACTTTTATGAGCACATCATCCATTATATCTTATACAGTTCATTATTTCCTAAACTTAAATTGGAAAAAAAAACCTCTATGGTTGAAGGCATCACATTACATGCTAAAGAAAGGATTCCTATATCAAAATAACTATAAAAGTATTTAAATTATGTGTCACCAATACATAATCTATATGAATCATGGGAAAGTTTCATGAAAATTTAGGAAGCATTAACCCTTTGAGATATGAAACATCACATAAGGTACGAGGTTAGGTGTTATTATCCCATGATATTTAAATATGTCTATCATCACATTATAATGTGCCATGAATTATAAGTATTCAAAAATAAATAAACACAATTTAAAATGTCACTGAAACTAGTTTTATAATTCATATGATTCAATCAATGGGTAATTAACTTCATTGGTGTCCCCAATCCCAATTATACTAAAGGATATAAGTTTGTGCTAGTGGAAATTGATTACTACACTAGATGGATTGAATCAGTAACAACTAGAGGTAAACTGACCAAGTATGTGATCAAGTTCCTTGAGGAAAAACTTATTACAAGGTTTTTCACACCATTCACTCTTGTTTGTGCTAATGGATCAACATTCCAGTCAATTGAATTCATTAAATGGGATTATAACAATAATGTCACTTTATATATATCTTAAAATTACTATCTCCAGGAAAATATAAGGGTTTAATCAATAAAAAATAAACTTATTAATACCATCAAGAATTTTTCCATTGACAAACCAAGGAGTTGGCATTCATTACTGAAGTATGTTTTGTGGGCTGACAAAACTAGACACAAATGGGTTCTAAAACCTTCTCACTTTCTCCTCATGTATGAGAAAGAGCCAATGTTTCTCATTACTTTAAACATCCCCACCTATAAATTTATACAATAATATATGGTATAAAATGACTACATATAATCAAGGCTACTAAACATACTACAAATGGAAGATGCACGAGATGAAGTGTTAAAAAACTTCAACAAGAATTTACACATAGTAAAGAAAGAACCAATAAAAAGGTAAAAAAATCAAAGTTTTAAAAAATACCATACCTATTATTATTTTAGGATAATTAAATGAGAATAAATTACAACACTCTAAGTTTGATCCTTTTTATATAGGTCAATATTAGATCTCAAAAAATCTAGGACATAATATTTACGGCTAAAGGATTTATAAGGAAAGTACCTCACTCTACCTATTGAAGCACTAATTCTTAGTTGTCCCATCCAAATTCACCATGGAGTGACTATGATTTTAGTTTAATATTAATGTAGGCTTATACTATATTTATATTAGTTTGTTTCTAGTTTTTGCTTCTTGTTCTTTCCTACTTTTAATTTTATTTTTAGCAAATTTCTTTTCTATTTTATTGGTTCTACCCTTATTAGTTTTTGGTTGTCATATTTTTTAGTTAGTCATTCCTCACATTTTTTTAATTATTTTCTTCATCCCTCCTTTAATACCATAACACCTAAGATTATGAACACTTTATGACTAGTTGATGAGGTACTGAATGCACTAAAAAGAGTCAAAATTTTAGAAAGTCTAGATTTATTAAGCTTAGATACCCCAAAATACCTTAGTAGACTATTTCATATCTTTATATTAGAATGGAATAATTTTTTTAAGATTAAGCATATGAATTTAGTACATTTTTCTTACCAAAATGAGGTTTCACTACACTTTTAAGCATTAAAGAGTTGCCTTGAGGTCTATGAAACAAAATTAGAGAAATATTTTTGTGAAAATAATTTTCTAAATTAATCCCTATACCAATGGCTATTATATTTCCCAAACCCATTGGAAAAATTAAATGAAAATTAAAAATAAAAAGGATAATATGGATATCAAAAGAAAATAAAAAATCTTATCCTAAGATTGGATGATTTGGGTAACCTCCATTGTAGACTTTCATATATGGCTAATAATGGAATAAGGCCTCAATTGAATCCAAATGTATCTTTTTTGAGGATATAAACACTTAAATGGTATAAAATCAATGCCCAATCCTCCCCCTAGCTAACTAATAAAATAAAATGAAACACCTTTCAGAAGTTTGAGTAATGAATGTTACTCCTATGATGTAGCAAAACTCTCAAAGGCAAAGGTGTAAAAATCACTTATTCACACACATTGACTTATTAAAGGTATTAAAATTTACTATGTTATATGATGAAACTAACCCAAACTATCCAATTCTTATCTAACAATATGAAATTTTATATGATGATATATTTTTCCTCTTTAAGGTCAAACCGTAAATTCCAATTATAAACACCTAATAGTTGTTTCCTTATATAGTTTTCATTTTTGTGGCCAACACACCTCATTACTTTTGAAATGGTGAAACCCTTTAAATTTTAATATTTTTTATTAACAAGTTCATTTTGAGTCAAAAAATTAGTTATGTTGTACCTTCTATTAAAAAATTTAGGTTCAATTTATTATTCAAGTTTATTTGTTTATCCCCTTTTGACTTCTAAATATTTTGATTGAGTATATTGGTTGTATAATTTAAATGCCATTATTAAAAGGATTAATCCATTGAGTGTGGTTTCACTTAATATTTTACTTTTTAAATATTTATCTCAAGTTTTATCTTCTTTGTTATCAAAGTTTGATTATTTACTCACAAGATTTTACATCTATTCACACTTAATTGCATGAGTTTTTTTAGATGCATAGATTCTATTATGGATCGATACCACCTTTTTCAATTTTTTAAAATTTTAATTAGTGTATTTTTAAATTATTGTATCCCTAACTTTATTTCATTTATTTTGAAGTCTCAAAAAATTTAGTCATAGGTTTTTACACTTAGTTACATCAATTTGTTGTGAATGACAAATTTCAAAGAAAATGGGTCAAATATTCTAGTCCACATGTTAATTTTTTGTATATTTTAAATATTCAAAACCAAAATAAATTTGAATAATAAAATTTGAAAAGGACTTGACTCATCACTCAGTAGCATGAATCAGGTTTTCATTCACTCACATCCTCCCAAACTTGTCCAAGGAGGTTTGTGTAAACCAATGATTGTAGGGATACAAAGCAATAAAAAAAGAATGTCATCTCCACATTCACTCACACCCTCATAAGAAATCAAAAGAATTTTTAGATAAAATGGAATGTGTTCCTATGAATCAATATTAAAAATCCATGTGTAATGACATGTAATCTTCACAACACAGAGATATGGACAAAACAATGTGGGGGCATATCACAATCTAAAATTTCCACTTTTCATCTTCATATCATTTATAAAACAAAATGGGAATTTTAATCAATAAAAAAATCCAATACATCGGATATGAAAAATAGTATGCTATGGCAAGCATAATAAAATAGACAAGCACAAAGGAGCTCAATTTTAGAAAGTGATGTCTACGTCACTCCAATGACACAAATTCAAATTTTATAGCTCTCAATACCCACCAAATTGTTAATTTTTTATACACAATAATAACTCATAGCCATCCACTATTAAGTTTGATAGCACTAATAAATGGATGCATTTATTAGGCATGGATCAACCCTATTTGACTTAATATTTTATAAACTGTAGGTTTGGATTTGAAATAAATTTGAATTTAGAAAAAAAAACATTAGCATGGAGTGGCCATGTTTGCATTCAATTATTTTTCAAAAAGGATCTGGTATAAAATACCTTTTGAAAAAAATTGAAAGGGGAGGAAGAAATTCTAATATAATGCAAAGAATAAAACTAATACATTCAGAGGAATGTTCATAAGATCTTTCTTTTTTTAACTTTTATACATTTTTCTCAATTCATAGTATGGACATAGTGAATTTGAACTACTTTTCTAGAATATGGTATGAATCTTGATTAACTCTTGTGGATTTAGTAATCCTGAGTGAATTAATAACCTTGTTATCTTTTTTACATTGTCTATGATAGACTGATTATTTAAATATGAATGTGTGTTAACAATTATTATACATCAATTTGTCTTATAAAGTGATGTTTATAGGATTAAATCTATTAGAAACATTCCCATAGACTCCCAATCATGTCCACTCTAGTTTTAGCTCAAGCTAAACCACATAGATATAGGTAAATGTTGGTCAAATTCAAAAATTTAAATATAAGAATCAGTATCTCCACTAATTTTAAGAGACTCTATATTTTATTCCTTAACTTTCTCTCCCATTTAAGTTTCTTTTATCAGACTTTGATTTGAAACGTGGGTGTCATTGTGAATATTCATCTTATAAAATTGGCAAGATTTTACTATACTATGAAAAATTGAATGTAAGATATATTTATTCTAGTGGTAATTTCATGTACCCATAATGAAATTAATATAAAAAATTTCATATCTTGAATTAAATTTATATTAGGAAACATTAATATAAAATTTATGCCTTTCTCTACATATCTAATGAACCCAAAATTTGGCAATTTTTGTGAAAAAACACAGTAATTAAAAATTGAAACCTATGGGAAATTATATTTTAAAAAAATAAGTCCAAAAAAATTGCAACTTAAATAATTAATCTACAATAGTACTAGATAAAAATATAAATTTTGGGCAAAAAACCCTACCAGAACTACATAATAACATTACAAACACTACTCAAATAGAGCATAAATTGACAACACTAATACACTAATTACATAACACTAGTGAATAATGAAACAAACAAAAAATAAATATAATATACACATACTATATACTATAACAAAACCACATATATGAAAATGTTTTATACTCTCTACTCACACCAACTATCTGCACAAAATACTGAACACAAATAATATTTGTACTCCTTGAAGTTCTATAACAACTCTTGTATGGAATTTTATATCTGTATCACATTTTTTTCATCCTAAAATATTTTATATCCTTTTATTTTCATTCAAATACCACTTTCAACAAAAACAAAATTTCTAGGATGATCTAAAGAACACTATATGCACATTGTTCCATAGGACAAAATCATTAGTTTGGCAAAAGACCCTTTAGAATGTAATTATTTAATATAATCAACCAAGAGGGACCAAAATAGGTGCCCAAATACATCTCATATATTTATAAATATAAAATTATAATTAAAAATACATTATTTGTCATCTTCCTCCACTTTTCATACCTTGTTTTAATTTTGTTTTTCCTACTTTTGTCTTATTCCAAGAATTTTTCAAATTTACCAGCTTTTCTAGAGGATAAGAGTGAAAAATTAATTTATTAATTTGATTTAAAATCCAAATAATTATCCTTATCCTTAAAATACCACTCCCCACTTTGGCTAATAAATCATTCAATAATAATAGTTTATTAATTACTTAGCCCTTATTATCAAAATTAAGAAATAATGAATATTTCATGTCCAAATAATCAATATGAAATAAAATTATTATCCTAAATCCTTCCTTGTCTCATGGAAAATATTGAAATAGGCATTTTTTCCAAAAAGATAAATTACTTAAAATGGGACATGACAAGTCCACTCTTCTCAAAATTTCTTGTCCTCAATCAATTGCAACCCAAGCTATTGAGGAACCACCATGCCAATGTGATGATTCATACCATGTTGTCCATAGAGTCTAAATATTTTACCTATGAGATGATTTATCTTATACCAAGGAACATTATGCAAACCAAAATACTCAAGTATCTCCATGCCAATCAAACTATTTTTCCCATGTAATTTGAAACCTTTACTTATCAAGTGAGACATTTCCTACTAAATTACACTATAAAATATATTCTCTCTATCATTTATATCATTACTATACAAGTTATATAGTTTAACCACCTCTTTGAAAAATAACTTACTCTCATGAGAATACATATCAAATAAATGTGCAATACATATCAAATCATAGGTGCAATTTTGAAGTAAATATACAATGTAATGCATGATTATACCTTTCCATTATTGACTTGAATCAAGTAATTAAGATAACCAAGCTATTATATATTCTTTGATATGTAGGATAATGATATCTTCTCTCCAATTCTCAAGCTGATATACTTTCCCCTAAAGATATTTTGTAAATTCTCCAATTATAGCTTTACCCAACTTCCTTTTTGGTACTCTTGTAAATCTTGGATTAGTGGACCTAAGCTAAGTGACATGGTTGTAGTAATATTCAAGGTATAACCAATTTATCCATACTACCTCAACTTGAGATATGTTAATTTCAAATTCATGAATTGATCTTAAAAAATAGGAATACAATAGAGGAACATAAATTAACACCCTAAAACAATAACATTCACATCACCAAAATTTGAATTTTAAATCTACGAACAATAACTTATTCTGATGGAAGATGATGTACTTCCTGAGACCATCCACTTGCACATACTTGTACCATTCATAATTTTATCTAAAATTCTAATGGCAAATAATTCATTAACATAATGTACCATGGTGGAAAACCTCTAATCTCTATAAATGGTATAAGCATACCAAAAATTAATCATTCTAAAAAACAAATTAACATCTACATTGTTTTCCCTTATCTATTTCTATGACTCACCACTCCAATAATATAAATCCAAGAAGAACATCAATCTTGTGTAATCTATGTCTCACATTTACCATAAACCTAATTATTTATGAACTCTTTCAAAGCATACATGATGGAAAATATCTCCTCATCATAAATAGGTTAATTCATTTCTAAATCTTTAAACTTCATGCTTATTTTTTAAGGAATTCCTCATTTGCATTGTAACTAAATAAAATCCCTTTCCTATACAATCACATGCTATAATAGATTTTTTTTGAAAATACAAATAATAAGGACATGAAATAAGCTTAATACCTTATCCCACTTATCAAAGTCTTCTAGTGTGGTATTTTCCTGCATGCATCTATAACTAATGACATGTCCCAAGTATAGAAGCTTTGTAACCTCAAAATCATATAGATATTCCTTTGTATCTAGATAATGTTTCTCTAAAACTTCATTGGTCAATGTCATGTGCCACATATGATCTTCTTAAACTTTAATACACATCAAAATGCTATCATAAAACATCAAATGATCACTAAATTCCTGATTCACCCTTGTGGCTAGTTCATTAATTAAATCACCTAGCATGATCATGAAATCAAAGTTCCTAAAGTGACTCCTTAATGTTATCCTATGCAAATCTATATCCCCCACCTAAATTTTATTGTATCCTATCTTCAAATTAATCCTTGAAGAATAGACTGTCTCCTATAATTCATTAATGGTTTATTCAACCCTAAGAATCTTGTTCAAATATTCATAGATGGTACACATCATATTATTGTCATATTTTTCCTTCATAAAGTGGTTATAAGGTCCAACAAATTGCATATGGTTCCTTAAAAACACTATTTCAATCAAAATGCAAGAGATGGAGAACTCAATAATAATATCAATGCCTTTATCGACTTTGACTCTCAAAATATCACCCTAATCCCATATGCAAAAACAATATTAAATTTGAATCAAAGAGTTCTCATGCCTTATACTATAAGTTATATCCCTTACTTTATCACCTTTTTTAGCATGCTTTTCATGACGACCAAAATTTTGTAGTGACATAAGAGGAAGCAACAAATCTAAAACATGATAATTATTTTCATACCTTAGGATGTTAATAATGAGCTCGTCCACCTTTGATAAGGTTGGAATTTTTGATATCCTTCAACATCTCTATCATTGCAAATTAGAATATCTTCTTCAAATACATATCCCTCTACCACACTACTCTGAAAACCAATCATTATCTCACCCTTTGAAATTCTAGATGTTAGTTCATGTTCCTCCATCTTTAACTCTTTGCATCCATCAAGTAAATCCATTTATTCCTTGAATTCATCACCTTCTTGCTGACACATGCAATCATTAAAATTCAAAAAACATCTTATTTTACCAGAGAATTTTTACCTTCAATCTATATGTTGGATTTGGCTAAAAGCCCGAGATTTCACACCATCATGCATGAAACATTTTAATGTTGAGAGAAAGGATATCCATTAAACTTTGTGCCCTACATCTTTCCAATATTTTTAGAATACTTCTCATCATGAAATACACATTATGATGACATTATTAAAAAAGAATTCAATAAATCCTTGCTTCTACCAACATCCTTATTTCTCAAGTTGTAATCAAAGAAGCAATCAAAATGTAGTACCACCCTTATCATGATCAAAATGTAGTACCACCCTTATCATGAATAATATCATCAATAAAATAATTCTTGATGAGGGCATCCTTTCTAAAATCATGCTCATCAATACAACTATCTTGATAACTATTCTCATATGGCATTGGGTCCTTATTTTCAATCCTTAGAGTCTAATTATGTGTCTCTTAGATATCATCAGAAATAATTGGGACATTCTCTTCAATTATCAAATCTTCATCTTCAATGTCTAAAGATAATTTCTCATTGAATTCATTGAGACAAACATTTTCCTAATAATTAAGCTCATTAATCACCACTAAATATCTTCTTTAGATAAAATATCTTTACCTTCAACCTCTATGGTTTGGTGTTCTTTTGGTTCCAATTTTTATTAATTTATAAGATTAGATATGCTAAGTATATTTTGTATGAAATATTTAAAATTACATAATTGATCATGTCCCGCTATGGCCATACCATGTGTTCACTAGTAATAAGAATTTCCCTCAAGATGTAAAGTAACATATTAGATGGCATATTTCTTCATAGGAGTGAGAGAAAGATATGTTTGTAATTCATGTAACCAATATTGAGTTTAAATCTTCTCAATACCATAAAAAGTGGGTGCTAGAGGTTCACTTAATTTATTTTTAATATCTCTCCCACTCATAATATCAACATAGTCTCTATATGATATAGTAGCCTTGAATGATTCATCATGATTGTTGCAATTTTATTGCCATTTATACATTCTTCCTAGTTTGTCCATCTGTGCTATGTTCTTATTTAGAGATTTAAATAAATATACCATGATTTCAAATCAATAAAATAAATTTACCCTATTAAAACTAACATGTAATCACAAACACTAACATGCAAAGGATGATACTACACATGCAACTATAGAAATTTAACATGCAACATGAATAAACAAAAATAATGGTTATCTTCCCCAATAGTCTAGTAAGATATCACATCTAATATCAATTTCATGTCCCCATACTAAAATAAATATCAAAATTTTCATATCTATAATTAACTTTATATTAGGAATAATTATCGTAAAACTTATGCCTTTCTCTACACTAACTATTGAACCCAAATTTTGATAATTTTTTGGAATAACAT